>CM060928.1:1051441864-1052684822 GCA_030765085.1 Allium cepa
ATATAAAATTCCTTAAAGTCAAACAAATCTGGTTGCCAAAAGGAACAAATATAAATAGTCTTGGGTCTACACAAACATATTTTTTAAAATCTATTATCAATAACAGTCATGGAACTATAAAAACAAATAGGTTACTAAATTCTCTTCTTGTGCAGGTATGCTAGCAGGCTAAGGAACAACAACAATGGTATCTGGATTCTGGATATTCCAAGCACATGACAGGTGGCAAATCAAAGTTCCTTAGCCTAGAGAGGTACAAAGGTGGCAGAGTCACAATGGGTAACAGTGTCAAATGTAGAATTATCGGTAAAGCTAAAGTAGGTAACAATACATTTACCTTAAATGACGTATTATATGTTGAAAATCTGCACCACAATTTGATATCAATCAGCCAGCTATGTGATAAAGGAATGAATGTTATTTTTGACTCTGACTTGTGTAAAATTGTTGACTAATCATCAAAAGAAATATTGTTTTCAGGTAAAAGGAAAGGTTATATATATTCTCTAACTTTTTATGATCTCACTCTTTCAAAGTGCGTAATAGCTAAGGATTAGAAGTAATGAACAAATTAAAAAGAAAAGACTAGGTAAGAGGTTTACCATCTCATGATTTCAAAACAGAAAGTCTTTGTAAAGCATGTATTATGGGAAAACTTAAAAAATCATCCTTTCATACAAAGAACACTATAAATACTTCTAGAATCCTTGAATAAGTTCATATGGATCTGTGTGGACGTAATGATATTGGAAGTTTAGGTGGTATGAAATATTGTTTTGTGTTGGTTGATGACTACTCAAGATATACATGGGTATACTTTTTAGCAAAAAAAGTCAGAAACTTTGTCATACTTCACTAAATTCACAAAATTGGTTCAAAATGAAAAAGGAGTTTCTATCATTTCATTAAGAAGTAATCATGGTAGAGAATTTGAAATTTTTTGTGATGAAAATGGATTTAAACATGAATTTTCTGCTCCACATACTCCATAACAAAATGGGGTGGCCGAGAGAATGAATCAAACATTGCAAGAGTTGGCTCGGTCTATATAAATGAGTATGAACTACCTTTGTTCTTTTGGGCAGAGGCAGTAAATACAGCTTGTTATGTAATGAATAGAGTTATAAGCAGATCGATTCTTAAGAAAACACCCTATGAGCTATGGTTCAAAAATGAACCAAACATTGCATACTTCAAAGTTTGTGGATGTCCGTGCTATATTCTCAATACAGGTGATCAATTAGAAAATTTGAAGCAAAAGCTCATGAGGGCATGTTCATGGGATATTTTTCTAGAAGCAAAGCTTATAGAGTTTACAACAAAAGGACAAAAACAATCATGGAGTTAATCAATGTGAAATTTTATGAAGGTATTGATGCTCAAAACAAGGAAGCAATCAAAAGCAATGTTGAAGAGTAGAACGAAAAAGAAGAAAATGAAAAACCAAAAGAAGCTACAGCCATAAAAGAAGTCCGAAGAAATCTGGATCCAGAAAGTTTGAAATTTAAAGTAGATCATCCTCCAGAATTGGTAATAGGAAATCCTATCACAGGTGTTCAAAATCTTTCGTCCCTGAGAAATTTGTGTGATTTATGTCTATACAGTGGATTTTGCTTCAGAAATTGAACCCAAAGACATAAATACAGCTCTTAATGATGAAAATTGGTTTATGGGTATGCAAGGAAAGCTAAATCAATTTGAGCGAAATGATGTTTGGACTCTAGCACCTAGACCTAATGATTATCCAATCGTAGGATCAAAATGGATTTAAATAAAATAAATATGATAAATTTGGAAATATGATTAGGAATAAAGCTAGGTTAGTTGCCAAAGGTTATAATCAAATTGAAGGAATTGATTTTAATGAAACTTTTGCACCAGCAGCAAGAATAGAATCCATTAGGATATTATTAGCTTTTGCTTGCTATAAAGGATTTAAACTAAGACAAACGGATATTAAAAAAGTTTTTCTTAAGGGAATTTAGAAAGAAGATGTATTTGTTGAACAACTAGAGGTTTTAAAAGTCATGAATACCCTAACCATGTATATAAACTTAAGAAAGCATTATATGGATTAAAACAAGCCCTTAGAGCTTGGTTTGAATGACTTAGCACTTATCTCCTTGAAAATGGGTTCAAAAAGGGCTATGTAGACACTGCACTATTCTTACTGCATGATAATGATGATCTTTTGATTGTTCAAGTATATGTTGATGACATTATTTATGGTGCCACTAATAATTTGTTGTATGAGCAAAAATGAAAAAGTCATGCAGGAGAAGTTTGAAATGAGCTTGGTTGGAGAGTTAAAATTCTTTTTAGGATTTCAAATCTAACAAAGCGATAAAGGTACATTCATCTCTCAAACGAAATATATTAGGGAACTTGTCAAAAAATTTGGATTAAAAGATGCGAAACTTGCAAAAACCTCAATGCGCACAACAATTAAACTTGACAAAGATGAAAAAGGTAAGGTAGTTGATCAAAAGCAATATCGAGTTATGATTGGATCGCTTCTTTATCTTATCGCTTTTAGACCTGACATCATGTTTCTACCTACTTATGTGCACGATTTCAATCTAATCCTAAAGAATCTCATTTAAAAGCTATAAGAATTATAAGAATTTGTTGCAAACCCCATGTTTTGGTTTTTGGTATCCAACTAATGATAACTTTGAATTAAAAGGATATTCAGATGCAGATTATGCTGGAAGTCTAGTTGATAGAAAAAATACTAGTGGGACATGTTTTATGCTAGGACTTTCGTTAGTTGCATGGTCAAGTAGAAAACATAATTGTATTGCATTATCCACCACAGAGGCAGAGTTTATTGTTCTAAGTGGTTGCTCTGCTCAAATTTTATGGATGATACAAACTTTGCAAGACTATGGTCTAAATTTTAAATGTGTACCACTAATGTGTGATAGCAAACGTGCAATTGATCTCACAAATAATCCTGTACATCACTCACGGACAAAACACATAGAAGTTAGACATCATTTACGTGTGATTATATTTCCAAAGAAAATATCCGCATAAATTTCATTTCAATCGATTCTCAATTGGCAGACATTTTTACAAAACCCCTTCTAGAAAATTGTTTTTGTAAACTTTGTCTCAGTTTGGGTGTTTTAGAAATTTGATTTGATATTTTTTTTGCCTATTTTAACCAATCTGACTCCCTATTGATTATCGATAAGATAAATAGTGATTGAAAAAGTGATGAGTGTTGGTATTAATCATATATTTGACATAAAACGGTATATTTAGTAAATTTCTTTAAAAATTTATACAAGATTTATAATAACTTTTGATAGGTAAAAAATTCCATGATCATCTCTATTTCTATCATATTTCTAATGACCATCACTCATCAAAATCCAATATAGTATGTCAGGATGTGGTATTTTAAAAAGGAAATTATTCGTTTTTATTTTATTTATTTTTTAGCAATAGAAACATCCAAAGTATTCACTCTCATTTGAAAGTCCTCACGGTTATGCATGGGTGAATTACTTGAAATTTTTGTATGCGTGCTTCATGCTCACTTAAAAGTCCTCATGGTTATACATGTATGGAACACATATTAAAATTGATTATTAAACAAACAAGTTGATTTTAATCTCATTTAAAAGTCCTTATGGTTATGCGTGGTTGGAAGATGCTTGAAATTCATATTTTTTATAAAAATTTGGAACATTGCTAATCTCATTTAAAAGTCCAAACGGTTATGCATGGTTAGTGGATATTCAAATTCCTGATATAAATATACCACAAATAGACACAACTATATGGTTTTATATGCCGACATCATCCCAATAATTCTAAAGTGGAATATGCGCCTGACAAAGTATTTATGATTTTTGTTTGATTTTTTTTGAAACTTAATATTTATAATCGATTAGCTATTAATGCTGTATTAATGTCTAGCACTTTATCTCTATTTTTCTAACACTATTACTCTTTTGATGATAACAAAAGGGGGAGAGAAAAGTTAAGGTTTTGGCAAATGAAGGTCAAATATTTTATTTTGTGTTTTCTATTTGCATCTAGGTTCATTTGCATATTTTTTTATTTATTTTCATGCATATATGAAGGGGGAGTTTTGTTGTAGAGAGGGTGCATTCAAATAAGGGGAGCAAATAGAGTTCATCAATGACCAAATACATTTAATAAATTCAAAATCATAAATATATGTTTGTTATCACCAAAAGGGGGAGATTGTTGAATGTGCTAGTATATGAATTTTGTTTGATGATAATAAACATGTATATATACATATATATTCATTTAAATGTATTTGTTATTGTGCTATTTTATTTTTCACATAATTAAATAAACACTTGCTGAATAAAATAAATAACACAGAATTTAAATTCAAACAGGTATTTTATTCAATCAAATATTTTATTACAATTTTGAATAGTACAAATTTGCGCTCTCACTACAACATATAATTTTCAATTACAATAAAATTTCGGTTACATCTCAAATTTCACATTGCATCGTTCACCTCACTACATATCACTCATTTACTCGTATTTTATTTTTGACTTTGCTCTTGCCCGAATCCAACATTTGAGTTATTTACAAAATACACACTAACGTAGTAAAATTGAAAATGAAATATTTTTTGCAGTGTAAAATAAAATGTGTATTTGAAAATAATTTCCTCAATTTTGGGTTGTTCGTCATCATTTAATTTTGAATTCATCAAACATGAATAACCTGTGACATGCACTGTGTATCATTGTACATGCCACAAGGCCGTGCAAACCGATATACACTTGATGAAATTGCAGAAACAAGTGAGCATAAGGTTAGACCCGAGCCGAGGCTGGATTCGGCTCAGGTGTAATACAAATACATCACAAAATTATCGAGTACAAGTTCTCATGCAAAAAGATGACAAAACCAGACCATGCTAACAAGTGCACAATTGCATACACATGAACCAACTATTTTCACAAGACTCAAATCAAGCTTCAAATTAAACAGTAATGAACCAAACCAGTACAAAATGTGTTGGACAGCACAATAAGGAGCAACAAGTGAATGGCCAAGACCAAACACAAGAAAGAAGGCAGTAGAGAAAGTTCACCAGACTTCAAAATCCAACAAATATGACAACTGCTTCAATCATATGTACAAAATGTGCAAGCAACAGTTCAGATACAACATAGCAGAGAAAGGGCATGTATGAAGACCAACAGTGAAACAAAAGGGCAGTGCTTAAAAGGACAGTAAACAATGAAATGCAATGTTCAGAAGCAACAATAAAGTTCATCAGTTACCAAACTACATGATACTACAACAACTACCAGAGTCCATCAGTTCAGAAGCAACAACAAAGTGCTAAACCAGACTACATACATAAGCAACCAGGCTCAAGAAAATGTGCAACTGAATACAAGTGCAGACTACACACACAAGTTCAATGCACAGTGTAGACTAACGAACACGCTTGAACACAACACAATGCAATAGTGGTGACACACACATACATCATGACAGATGCATACAAATGAAACCAGAGGAATGAAGAAGTCAACATATGTGCAACAAAGTGGAACGTAAGACTACACAAAGGACCACTTGAAGCTCACATGGAATGCAATCAGACTCAACCAACTGATCAAACCATAAGTATAAACCAAGCATACAAGTTTATATGCACCGGCTTAAAACATATGCAACATAAGGACATTCTAAATATGCAGCATTTTTTCAAAGAGGAAACAACTGTTGAATATGCTATTATATGATTTTTGTTTGATGATAATAAACATATATATTCATTTAAATGTATTTGTTAATGTACTATTTTATTTTTCACGTAATTAATAAATATTTGCTGAATAAAATAAATAACACAGAAATTCAAACAGATATTTTATTCAAACAAATATTTATTACAATTTTTAAAAGTACAAATTTGATTTCTCACTATATATATGTGTGTGTACAGAATTATGATTACATTACAAATATCATTTACACCAGCACCTCACAACGTATCACTCGTTCACTCAAAATTGATCTTCAACTTCATTGCAGATTGAATACATCATCTGAGCAATCTGCAAATTAAATACTAACGCAGCAAACTTGAAAAGAAAATATTTTGCAGTGTAAAATAAAATGTAATTTTGAAAATATTATTTGCGTCAGTTATTTGGGTTGTTCGTCATCATTTAAATTTGAATTCATCTTACACGAACAACTTGTGACATGCACAGTGTATCACTGTACATGCCACAAGGCCGTGCACACCGATATATGCTTGACAAAATTACAGGGACATGTGAGCACAAGGTCAAACCCGAATTAAAAGCCGGGTTCAAATCAAGTGAAATAAATATAAATTCACAACATGAGCACATGGTCAAAGAGCTATAAGCTGGATTCAACACAGGTGCAATCCAAATGTACACATGAATTTCAAAGTAAAGCCACAATGAAACTGCACGAGATGAGTAAAAACTTGAAAACCATATATGCACAAGCAAGGCTACTACATGGTGCAGCAGACACAAATGCAGACTGTATAATAATCAATATACAGTAAATCAAGGTACCAGACTCGAGCCAGCATAACAAGCATATGAAATCAATTAGAAGACCATACATGAACCAAATAGCAAAGACAAGCTACATGAAGACTAGCTCAACACTCATGTAACGTGAAGAAGTCAACATATATGATCAGAAGCAATGAAACAATTGATATCAAGGCATGAACCAGACAAGTACTCAAGTGATGCAACAGACATGTGTGCATACACATTAGAACCAGACTCAAGGAAAGGTACAAAGAGGTGAATACAAAACATCTCATATACAAAGCATGCACCAATTCGATATGCTATGCTACCCGAACCAAAGACTGCATGAAGTCTAATCATCAACCCAATGCAAACCAGATTCGAGTTCAAGCAAAATAGAGGCAATACTTAAGTAGACATGAACTACATAATTTGAACAAGTCCAGACCACACATGAAAAGGCAAATGTTTGGACTAAATGAACTTATGTGGACAGTGCAACAAAGGCTCAAGAGGCACAAGAATCATACACATACATACATACATACATACATACATATATATATATGTATGTGTGTATGTATGTGCACCGTTTGTAACGGATAGCTCAATGAACAATAAAAATGATCATGTGACAGCAGTGCAGTGAAACCAAAAACAACTACAAGCAACATATAACTGATTATATACATACATGAGCATAAACACACACACATGTGCAGGATATAAGTTCGAACAAAGATAGAGGAGATTTCAAACTGTAGTTCAAAGTAATGCCAAAGTCACGTATGCAGACAGAGTTTTATGAAGCCGCGATGAACATGTCATAAAAATAAAAGAAATCGAATAGTTCAAGTCAGAGACATGATAAGCAGAGAAATTCACGGAACCAAAATCAAGTGCTAGAGAATCAAAACCGTGAAAGCCAAGAAAAATAGAATAAGCCAAAAACAAAGCCGTGGTAACCAAGCCAGTAAATTATCCGAAGTGAACAAGTCAGTAATCATCTCAAGCATCGATACGAAATCGAATGGACAAAGCATAGCAATCGATAAATTCAAATGATTTTATACGAATGAATTTATAGGACATTGAATCCTATTTAACCCTTAACATCATCAGCAGATAGCTCATCGAGTTCAAGAATATTAACATAAATCCAAAAGCATAAATCACATACCAATTTGTAGTCGAACTCGATCAAATCGAAGAAGCCATGTTCGAAGCGAAGAAATGATCGATTGTCGAAGCAAATCAGAGGAATAGCAATTGTAATCGACCAACAATTTGTTGGCTTCATCGATTTCTTCAAAAGCCTTAATTTTCGAGCAAAGGAAAAGAGGAACGAGCGAGTAAAGGAACGAGACCGCCATTTTTACGGAGCAAAGCAGGATATAGAAATAAAAGAAAATAAAAGGGGTCGGCCTTATTTTAGTAGTGTTTAATTATAAAGGCTTTAGTTAATTAGGGTTTTGATTGTTTTTTAAAATTGTAATTTTTCTTTCAAAACTTTGTAATTTCTAGTCGTGTGACTAGGAGACGAACTACGGTGGTGTAGTTCGCGAATTCGCAACTCAGTGGCAGAGTTGTGGCAAGGTTTTGAGCGTTGAGTTAGGTTAGTCAATAGCGGGCGTCGCGAATTTATGTGTGTAAGCGTCTAACTAAATTTCTAGTAGAAACCTTGGGGCAACACGTAGGCAGGGTTTTGCCGAAGTTGGGTAAATCTGTATGTTTTATTTTATGTTTTTATTATTCTGTAATTATCTTTGCTGCTATTATTCAACTGATATCTATGCTAATACTTTTGTAATAAATTTTTATAATTAATAGTATCACCCTATTCACCCCCTCTGGGGTGAAATCGATCCTACAACAGCATATATGCAGTGATGAATAAGATTGCAATGTCAAAGTACAATCACACACACACACACACACACACACACACAAACGCACACACACACACATATATATATGCGTGTGTGTGTGTATGGAGACAATCAGCCACAGCTAGCAGTCTATATGAAGCAAAGTCTAGAATATCACAAATTCAAATAACAAAAATGACTATAGTTCAAGTTTCGAGCACAAACCAGAGCTCAATGCAGCACAAACCAGAGCATCACAAACATACATATATGCATGCCCAAACACACATATACATGTATACATATGTAGTGTGACCAGATCTACTCAAATGCAAAGATGAACAAAGTCAATGTCGCTGGAATTTCAATCGGAATATGTCAGATTTTAAAATAACAAAGTTAAAGCCGCCGTGGCCAAGGAATCGAAAAAGTTATAAAAGAAATTAAAAGAAAGCCAATTATCTCAAAATATTATCATAAATTCAAACTGGCCAAAGTCAAACCAGAAAATAACGGAACCAAATCCATAACAAACGCAAGCCATGATAATCAAGCAAATGAATATACGAATTGAACTATCTAAACAAATCATATGTATTCAAGCAAAATCGAACGGCAGAGAATAATTATCAGATGGATTCAAGTAAATGAAAATTAAGGGAATCAATCCCTACTTAAACCATTAACATCATCGGCATACACAATCAATCGAGTTCAAGCGTATCAATGAGAATAACCAATAATCAATAAAAGGCATTCACATACCAATTCATGCACCATTCGAACTCGAAAATTTGAAGCAGCTGAAGCTAAGCAAAGAAAAAAATCGAAGAAGCATCAAACTGAATTGAGGTTCGATAGAAAGATCGATCAATGACCAAGTAGTGGCTTTAAAGAAAAACAAAGCCCTAAAAATTTGAAAGTGGAATGAAGTACAGAAGGAAAGCAAAAGGAATCGGCAGACAAAATTAAAAGATTAAAGGGGACAACTTATTTTATTTCCTTTGGGCCAAACTCGTTTTCTTTTGGGCCAATCCATTTGAGCTTTTGGTGGTTATATAGGATTTTATATTTTAAATTTGTTTTTATTTTGTAATTTCTTTTTAACTTGTGTAATTATCTAGTCATGTGACTAGAGGACGAACTACGGTGGTGTAGTTTGAGAATTTGCAACTTAGTGGCTGAGTTGCGGCAGGGTTTTGAGTGTAGAGTTCGGTTAGCCAATAGCGAGTGTTGCAAGTTTACATGTGTAAGATTCTGATTACTTAATTTCTAGTAGAAACCTTGGGAGCAGCATGTAGGCAGGGTTTTGCCGAAGCTGGGTAAATTTGTGTTTTTCTATTTCTGTCTTTTATTATTCTGCAATTATCTGTGCTGCAATTATTTTATATATTTCTGCATTAATTTTTATAATTATTAGTATCACCCTATTCACCTCCCTCTAGTGGTAAATCGATCCTGCAGCATATACTTACACTAGGCACTATTATCTCTTAGAGATTGGCTTATCTAGGACACTAGAGCGTATGCATATGGATGCGCGCGCATTTTTATCCTATTTTCCATGGTTGCTAAAAATGGATAATTTTCACATGACTTTTGCATTTGGATGGTGTTTGTAGCATGCATATAGAACTATCAGTTATGATTAGGAATTTTTGCATTCATTTGGATACATGGCACGTACATGATCGCATAAAATGAGGCCAACTAAATCAATGGACCGCCTAATCTTTTGCATTAGTTAGAGACATAGACACTATACTAATCGCATAAGTATCTTAAGTTGCATTAGGAAAAAAACTTAAGGAAATGGATAAATGAATGATGGTTGAGTAGTTGGTTGTAGAACTTATATGAGTTTTTTTTCATTCTTTTATCCTTAGAGATTTCGAGGATGAAATCCCTTAAGGAGGGGAGAATGCAACAACCTAAAATTTAACTCCAATTCGCTAATTAATGAAATAATAAAATAACTTTGTGAAATTACCAGAATCGAGCCATGAAAGTTTCACCATTGTGTTCGTGGTAATTTTCTGGTCAATTTCCATATATAGAACGTCAGAATACGAGTTAATATGAGAGAGCTACAAATTAAACTTGAAAGCGGAAAAAACAAATTGGGCTAGGTCGACCAAGAGGTCGACCCAACCGCGCCCTAGGTCGATCGGCCAGTCGACCTAGAGGGAAGGGCGGTCGACCTTAGGGTCGACCGCCGGGTCGACCCGCCATGGGTTATGGATGAAGGAAATTTTCCTTCGTCCTGTAATGTTCGTTAGCTAATTTTTTCCATCATTTGCATTCTTCCAACTCATCTGGTCCCTTCGTGCTTCCATCCGATGGCTCCAATTCAGCCTATGACATAAAAATGAATGTGAAAAATAAAGGACGTGAATATAGTGAATTTGGTATAACTGAGAAAGTCCAATAAGAATAAATATGTAATTTATACGTAAATCATTTCGTTACACAAATTTTGATTTAATACCCGTGTGTGGAACTTTGAGGTTTTTACACCGATCTGGAAAAGGATTTATCACTCGATTTCTTGACGGCGAGCATTGATGATGGTTTGTGGTAGTTACTCGAGTTTTCTATCATAGTTGAGTGCTATGCTAGGAAAGCATGTGTATCTGATCTAGAAGCTTGATCAGAGTCTGCACTAGAGGATCAGAGGATCAATATTAGTTTGGAAATAAAGTTGTGAATTCAAATAGAAGATGGCTCCTATTCAGCCTATGACATGGTTGCATTCTATTCAATCCTCAAATCTAATGGCCTGAGATCCACTTCTACCCCTATAAATAAGACCCTATGCCTAATTTTTTTCTCATTCTAAGACATCTCTAATTGGGTTCAACTTTTCAGGAAGGATCCTAAACGGAATAATTTTCCTAAGAGGAAATCGTTTTAAATAAAAATATTTAACAATCCCAAGTGGATCCGAGAAGAGCATAGGGCAACAGGTGAGTGATTGTAATTATTTTAGATTTCTTTAAGTGATTTAAAATAATAGAGTTTCCAATAGTTGTAGTTTTTACTACGATTTTTGGAATAACCTTTTCAGTAATTTAGTTACAGTTTGAAAATTATTTTCAGTCTATTTGTTTTAGCTATTTTTTCTGTTAATTTTAGTTTAATTCTATTCATTATAGCTTTACCATTTATTTAATGCAATTTAATTTATTTACTGTTATTTATGTGTTATTTACACCTTTTTCCTATATTTTGGATTTTCTTCTATTTTCAGTTTTCTTTTATTTCTCCTTCTTCCTCACGTATGGATTAGAATAGATTAAAATGTGAAATGGATTAAAATTTGAAGAATACTGAAATAACGGACGATAAGATGTAAATTTTAAAGATTGTAATAAAAATGGAATTAAGATTGAAATTGAGTCCAATTATAATTAGTATTAGAATTATACTAATTAAAGATAATTGGCCTAGTTATAACTTAGAATTATAACTAAAAACGAGTATAAGATGAAAGAAGCGTATTTTTACACTTAGACATTGGGTTAAGCAATAAGCATGATTATAACGTAGGTTATAATAAGAAAAAATAAATAGAATAAAGCTTATTTTAAGACGTAGAATAAATTAATAAGAAAGATAGTAAGAACAAAAGTAAAAGCTTATTTAAATAATATATCTAGGTTAATCGGCAAGAATTAAAGTAGGACCTATACCAAATAGCATTTTCCTATTATTTCTATGGACACGATGTTTCACATAATCCTGAAGTGAGATGAGGGGCATACTTATGCTAATAATGGTAATAATTGGTCAATATGTAGAAGTCCAAATCATGGGGATTTGGGCAAGGGGCGCAACTAGATATTGTTTGGATGATGGGCCAGTACAAACAGCATTTCCCCAATTTTCTATGGACATGGTGATCTCACATTAGCCTGAAGTGGGATGAGGGCCATGTTTATGTTGTAGCTTGAGGTAATAAGAAGACCCAATAGGTGGAACAACATGTAACATGAGGATGGTGGCAGTTACGCGTGCGACTTCCATTTGGGTGCTCAGTAATCATTATAAGTTCCAAGTGCTTAGTATGTATGCCTTTCGTAGGCACCATTTCCTTTTGTGTAGGGAGTTATATAACATCTAGTCCATAGTAGATACTTTGCGTGTCATTCATAGACCTCATTTCTATGTAGGGAGCTATATAGCGTCTGGGCCGCAGTAATGTCTATGGAGTAGCAGGCCGATCAAATGGTAGGATTAGGAATTCAGCCTAATAAAAGCAGCTATCAAAGACAAGTGCAAATAATCAAAGTTAATTAATTTAGTTAATTTGTATTTATGTAAAGCTTATTCCCTATTGGTGAAAGAGTGTGGGGTGTTTCATATTCAATCTAGGATTGGTCAAATCGTATTGTATTTTGAAATCTATTTTTGATGAAATTATCAATTACTTTTTAACTAGTTTCAATAAATGAAAAGTAGTAATCTTAAACAAATATACGAGAAATACTATTTTGTACAATGTTTTGGAAAAGTATTTTGGGATAAATATGATTTGTAATTGATTTGGGAAATTTATTGCATAGATCAATTTTATACAAATTGATAACTATTTTTATAAATTATTTGTAATTAAAACTAATATTTTGACATTTGCAAAGTAGATGATCTCTGATATACAATTTCTTAATATATGGTATTTCCATGAATAAAGTGATTTGGAAATTCATCTTGAACTGCTTTTAATGAAATGATTTGAAAGAAAACCACAACGGAAATCTATTATTATCTCCATAATTGACTTCGAAGATGTGTAATGTAAGATGTATCTAGAACGTCGAGCCGCCTATGATCAAGCATACTTGATCGATGATGCAGCTCAATTGTTAACATCGCCAATTGTCTTTGTCGACCTCGTTGAATGGATGAAGACCAATGTTGCATGTGATTAGTACCATAGTTCAACAAAGCCAAGGTTGGCAATGTGCTTATTCGAAGTCAACAACTACCAATACCACAAATAAAATCACTTCATGTTTCATTTAGACACATCCCATCTATGCCGCTTTTCTTTAAAGTCAACTCTCATCAAAATAGCACTACCTCGATGCCATCAATCATCCATGTTGGTGTCTCCACACAAGTATAACCCATGCTAATAAAACTACTATAAGTCAATAACGACATCGCCAATGATACTTCCATTCCATACCGTTACTGTTGATTTCACACTTTATCAATTGTTGAATGAGATCACGGGACAATGTCTAAAATCGTGGTTGCCAAAGTCATACTGAAAAGAACCGCCTCATATCAACATCACTCATTATCGATGTCATCTACAATCAACACCGTGCCTCATCTATCATGAAGCGCATCTCATCGACAGTTAAAAGGGCTCTGCTTGTCTATGCCTAAAATGTTGATGACAAATGTCATCAACATCTATAGAGACTGCTAACGTCATGCTTCATCCATGGAGCATTCAGTTGAAGCTGCATTTCAACAATACATAAGGAATTCCACCACATGTTAGTTGCCGAAGTCGAGCATACCTATGCCAAATTTGTCGACACCAAGCTTGTCGAAGCCAAGAATGTTGAAATCAGCTACCAAACCGACTTCTACCCCTATAAATAGGGATGTATGGGCATGTTAAGGGGGGTTGAATTCTCTCAACTCATTTCTTACTTTTTCAACTTTGTAAACCATGAATTGATTTGGGGATTTTTAGAGCCTATTGTACTATTTGAACTTTGTACACATAAGGATTTGGAAATCAAACAACCTATAGCATAGGATATTGATTTGGCTCGAACTTATGATTTATGAGTTGTATGATCGTTTGACTTTAATTGGCACTTGCATAGCATACTTGACTTTGAACTTGTACTAGTATATCATACTTAACTTTGAATTGGTACTTGCATAACATACTTGACTTCGATCTTGAACCTTGATAGTATATCTGACTTCGACTTCAAACTTGCATAAGCTTAAATGATTTCGAAATTAATGGCTACACTAACTAATGTTATGGGAACTCTCTTTGGCTAGCCTTAATAGAGTCTCTCTTTGAATTTACACCATTTTACTGCACTTTTTGGGGTTAGCAAATTCATTAGTGAAAAATTTGGTGCTAGAAGGAGGGCTCGAACCTTCGGCTTCATTAAAATCCCAAGTGGAATTTCCTTAGCCTTCTTTTAACTACCCTAGTCTACATAATAGAGATTAAAGAACTTATCCAACCAAGCATATCCCATTCCAAGCCAACTTACCTTTAAACCGAACATAATGTCGATCAATCATGTTAAGATGGTTGAATAAGGATCCTTTGAGACTAGAAAAACTAGGCCCAACTATCCAATCATTAATGATTCATGGCTTCATGAAGAGAAGTGTTAAGAATCAAAGCATTGCAAATCATGGAAAATGAAAGAAGAAGAACAATGTCTTATAATCAGGCTTTAATCCGTTCCATCTAAAGCCATCCCAATTTTTGTTCTAGGAAAGCAATGCAAGGGAGATAATGTCTTCTCAATAATAAGTAGAGAGATTCAACTTCAAGCTAGAGAGACTATTTTTGAAAAAGTGATGAAAAAGGATTTCAAACAATTTACTAGAAAATGAGAAAGTATTCTTGGCCACTTCCAAGGATAAAATGAAACTCGAGACTCTTCGAAAAGGAAACTTGGTATGGAAGCTAAAGGGCCCAGAGAGAGCAACAAAAGAGATAAGCATCAAACAAATAGGGCTAATCTCTAAATCACAACTTCCGAAGAATTACACTCTCACTTAGGCTATTGAATACCTCTACTTCATGATTAAAAATGAGCTCGACTACGAAATCGTAGAGGAGCATACTATCGTTATCATGCAAATAACCATAACACCAATCAGTGAAGGAGGTTAGAAGGGATGATCATTAATTTCCTATGGCCAGGAAAGCTCAAGAAGTTTGTAAAGGGATGTCAAACAAGTTTTACAATAACACAAGAAGTTTAATTAAGAATATCTATATGTTTAAGGAGTAGGATTCTCCTAGGATAAAGAATTCGACTATAAAAGGCCTCATCCATCAAAGGCGCATGACCGCAAGATGTCATCAGCCATCGAAGGCCCCAGCCATCAAAGGCTCATGACCGCAAGAGGTCCCTGACCATCGAAGGCCCCGGCCATCAAAGGCTCATGACTGCAAGAGGTCAATGGCCATCAAAGGCTCATGACCGTAAGACGTCCCTGGCCATCAAAGGCCCTAAGCCTTCAGTGCCATCATCAAAGGCCTCCCTAAATCATCTCCTAGAGAGAGGTCAGAGTAAGCTTATAGTGCAGCCGTCAAAGGCCTCACTAATCCACTGAGAAATCCTTCAACCCCTGCCTACGTGGCCTGGTTGAAGCACCTCTTAAAGGGAGTTCCGAGCAAAACCTTTAGAGTCATCATCAAAGGCTTCACTAAAGCACCTGGAATGCATTCAGTGCCATCATCAAAGGTCTCAGTGAAGCACCTCTAAGAGGGAGGACAGAGTAAGCCTTTTATACCAGTTGTCAAAAGCCTAACTAAAGCACCGAAATCTTCAAGAGGAAGATCATCAAAACCGAAGCCAAGCAGTGCTTCAAATCAATCAGAATCAGAGCCAAGTAGAGATCCATGTCAATTAATCATCTAGAGGAAAATCTATCAAAATCCGAGCAAGAAGTGCTTCAAGTTAAACAAAGTCTACTAAAGGAAAGTCCGCCAAATTATTACTACCAGATTTGAATTTCTAGTGTTCTTCTATTATTGCCAGATATGGATTTCTGGTCCTTTTCTTCTAATATTTCTAGATATGGATTTCTAGTCTTATATTATAATTGCCAGATAAGTGGTTTTTGATCTTCAATTATTATTACTAGATATTGATTTCTGACCGTCTTCTATTATAGCCAGATATGGATTTCTATTCTTCTTCTTCTTCTTCTTCTATTATTACCAGATATTGATTTATGATTTTTTTTAAAATGCCAGATAAGAGTTTTTGGTTTTCAATTATTACAACCAGATATGGATTTATGGTGTTCTTCTATTATTGTTAGATATAAATTTTTGGTCTTCTTCTTCTATTATTACCAGATATTAATTTCCGATCTTCTATTATAATGGTAGATAAGTGCTTTCGGTCTTCAATTATTACAACCAAATTTGGATTTCTTGTCTTCTTCTTCTAATTTTGCCAGATATGGATTTATGGTCTTCTTATACCAAATATTGATTTCTGGTTTTCCATTATTATTGCCAGATTTGGGTTACTATTCTTCTTCTGTTATTATTAGACATGAATTTTTAGAATTTTCCTATTTGATATATTTCTGGTTTATGTTGTTAATTATCGAATGGATTTCTTAGTCTTTTATAAGAAAAAAAATTCTAATTTTAAATTTCAATTATCTTAATAGGTAGAATGTTGATATAGACGTCAACAGCTCAGAGTACACAAGCAAGATAATTAGACAATTTGATTCAAAGCCACATATTTTACGTTTAAAGTAACTTTCATTCCAATAAAAGTTCATTTATGACTAATGTATCACGTATAAAATTAAAGGTGCAAAAATCAAACAAAAAAGAAAATCTATTTAGGAGTAGATCATTTCTAAAGCTTAAGGATTCGTGTTAAAACTTTTCCAAGTCCTTGGCAAGTGAAGGATCGGAATGTGGCGAATGGCCATATCCAAAATTTCTTTAAGTTTTTTTTGCATTGTTTTGAATGATATTTTCATCGTTAATCGAAGCAATTAAGGTTTTCAAATAGCGTTGGAGAGTTTTGTTAGAACCTTTTAAAGTACGAACCATACTCTTTAACACTTCAATCTTCTGATTAAGATCATATTTCTCACGCTCGAGTTCTTGAACTTTGCTTTCATATTCACTAATGCTTTGAGATACTCTCTTATCCCTTTTTTTTGCTAAAGTGTTAGATACATTCAAATTTAAACTTTCTACCCACCTTGAGATCGTTTCATCAATAAAGCCAAGTTGGGACATCCCAGGTTGCCAAAGACCAAGATCTGGTCATTCTACCAAGAGTAGGGGTAGGAAGGCCGAATGCACTTTCACTGGTAATAAGCTCTAATGATTGGCAATAACTTTGTCTCTTTATTAGATCTACTTTAAGATTACTTATTCTCTAGTGTAGTTTAGTTATCTCAACGTCAGCTTCGATTGAAAATCTAGATACTTGAACCTTGCCAGTTCTCTTTTTCAATGCTTGAAGCTCATTTTCTTTTTCTTTAAGCTGCTCCTCTATGTGAGCAGTCATTTCTTTGTAAGTCCTAAATGTGGATTTTAATATAAAGTAGTTCCTATCCCACTCCTGCACCTCAGGATTATCTAGGAATGGCAAATTTGAGTCTTCTTGGGATGGTCGTTTCTCTTCTACATAGTCATGTAACCTATCTTTAATCTCAATAACTCTTAAAGCATCCAGAAAATCATATGTACATGCTAATTGAGTCTCTTATTAAGATTAGGGGATAAAGAAATAAAATATGAGAAATAAACTTTTATATTGATAACAAGCAGAGTTCACAAGTAATAAAAAAATTAAGGTAACATCACAATTCTATTTAAAAAACATCTATTTAACATCCAAAGTTTTGAGATTGCGGTTTTAGCATTTTTAAATGACTTAAAAATACAACGTAAGCATAGAATCGAAGGAAGCTTCAATTCCTTCCACGGTATAAATAAGAGGGAACCGACGATAATCCCATTCCCTAACTGGAGGGCTATCACGACCACATATTATTGTGGTGTGATAAGATCGGAATTCGCTAAGAAACTTATCATTTTCATCACCTAGGAAGTCAAAGCAGAAACAAAGGTAACATATTTAGACTTCTTGTAAATCTTTGAGGAAACAATGACTTGCCAATTGCTATGTTTTGAGAATCGAAGATTTTCCTTAAAATATTTTCTTAGCTCGACAAATTCACTCAAGAGATCCCTAGTGTAACGTTTGCGATTTTTCGTTGACGAAAACCAACATCAATACGTCCACTGTATCAACTGCCGAGCAATCGAAAGCCGAAAAACGTACCGTTAGGGTTTTAGAAAAAGAAAAAGTAGAAGAAGATAGAAAAGGTTAGAACAGAACAGAAGAAATAACAGTACAACATCAGAATCTCACAATTCGCAGCGGAACAACATATAATAAATAAATGAAAAATCTTTAAACAAAGAACTATATCAGTTATTACATTTTATACATTACATTTCATTACATCATCAGAGTGTACAACATCAAACAATGCAGAAAAGAAATACTGTATACTAGTAATACGCCATGCCCTCCAACTTGCCTCCTGCAACTCCTGAATATCCTGAATAACCTGATAACCTATCTCTAGACTGCCCGTGTGGAAATTGGTGGGCACCCAGAGGTTAGGAAGGGAAACAATAAACTCCAGGTCAGTCATGTGACTGGTGTGAGAACTTAAAATAGTTTATTTATTAAAATCAAAAAAGAGGAATATTTCTAAAATCAATTCGCAATGCTTTTAAAAATGAGACTACCATAAGGCCTCCCGCACACACACACACACAATGCAAACGCAGAATCGGAGGAGATTTCTCCTTATGATAGTCAAAGATGCTTGATACGCATTAAAAAGAACATTTGATATTATTACTAGTGCATAGTGTAGGAAAAATTCATTTCGAAAATAGAATATAAATCTTAGCCAACATAGACATTTCGAACCATGTCTACTATAGCTACCATCCAAACAGTGGGGCGCCACCATAAGTGAATGATAGGTTCTACAACTAAAACCGTACAGGGTTTCGTATTGGGAATTGGATTTCCAACAAATGGTCAGGCCAAGGAACTTCCCATTGCCACATGAAACGCCTTTGGAATGACGTTCCCGAGAACCAAACCGGATCTCTGCCAACACAAGACCGGGTTACCCCTAACTGGGTAACAACTGACACGAATATGTCATCCCCTGATCGTAACCGATCTATCCGAGGATCCTCGATTTCCAACAACCACAAAATATGCAGCAACAACATAGGTTAAATATCTGGGCTCCATACCATGATATCACCTCTATCCAAAAGGAATGACATACACTAAAGGGGCGCTACCCCCTAATAACCTTGCTGCATCCTTCCTGTTTTGACCATTTCCGGGGTGTGAGGTTCGACGAAGTCTCGTCCACAAAGCCACACTTTATACAAAAGCCGTGCTTTGGGTCAACAAATGATCATAGAAGTGATCACCAAGATAAATGATCAAATAAATGATCCTGTCACAAATGATCAAACAATGATCATTTCACAGCAACACTCAGCATGCCACACTACCAAATTGGGAGTATATCACTAATAACCTTCAACTATATAACCTCTAAGCTCGTACATCTCAAAGAAGGGTGTTAAGCTAAGAGAATAAATTCTCCGCCACCAACAGAAATATATTTGAAAGAAATCAGCTTTATATCTCAATTTGTAATGTCAGACCTACAATCTATACAAGTCTATTCCGGGATCGAACAGAACCGAAGGCACTTACAAAGAAGTCCTTGAAATCCGGATATTCACTAATCACGACCGAACTTCCCGTCACTAAGGGTGATAAAACCTCTATATCGGAGATCAGCCGATGCAGAGTAACTCGACGGTAATCCATCCGTTTTCACAAATATCCTATCTTCAACACCGGTCTTCAAATGCAATTCATAACGACGTATCACATATCCAGAGTGGGTTATACGACCCCATGGTCCTTTCCCGGTTAACCCGAATAGTGAGCACTTATTTTAAAAATAAGTGCGGCATTCAATTTCAAGCAATTCACAACAATTACTCATTCAAGGGTAAATATTGATAGTCGGTTATTTAACTATCAATAGAGATGAGCAGCATCATCAGATTCCAAATAATTTTCCAAATTATTTATTTCCCCAAAAATATCTTTACAAGATATATATAATTTTCCACACTTCGAAAATAAACAATGTTTATTTTGAAACAAAATTTTCCTTTCCACTTATAAATTTCATAGTGAATTTATATTTCAAATTATCTATTGATCTACAGTTTTCAATAGGTTTTAAATTATTCAATTCCAATTTATCTTCAAGAAGATAAATTCTCAAAAACGTCTCGTTTCATATTGGAAAAGAATTTCCATACTTATTTAATAATAAGTATTTCATAAATCTTATTTATTTTCAACAATTTGAAAATATTCAATATACTTAAACCATAGTTAAGTATATATTTCATTCTTTAAGGAAATCATTCTTTTATTCACATTTATTTGGGTCAAAACGAATGTTGCGTAAAACATTGTTACGACAACCCAAAATCACTAATATAGGGATTCGAAATTTAAAATAGATATATAAATCCCAATACTGTACAAAACATTTCTTTTCAGAAATCATTTACTATAACAACAGTGTTATAGTCCACCATTTCCTTCTATTTCTCGAACATGTCTATTTCAACAATAAATGTTGAAATCTATGTATTCGATACTTAATGCATTTTAAAACGCCTTTAAATCGTTTTAAATTCCATTTAAAACATTCCTTTCCCAAAATATATCCATTTTCTTTAATAATATATTTACTGTTTCAAAATCGTGAATAAATTTCCTTTAATAAACTTCTATATTCAATTTATCAAATTCAATTAATTTTCGAATTTATAAACAATGTTTATGAATTCCATTCCTATTTATAAACTTCGATTTATAAACCTCTTTTATTAATCCAATTAAATTTATATAACCCAATTATATACCAACAGTCCATATTATAAGTTAAGTACTTATAATTAATTCATTTACCAAATCGTTCCTTTAAACTTCACAAATTTTAAATCTTATTACTTATAAGATTCCTTTATATTTTATAACAATTTCTATAAATATCCCATTTAAATGCCCAAAATCCAGTTTTATGAGCTAATCACTTATAAATCTTTTATTTTCAACATCTATTCATTTTATAACCATCACAATTTATAAATCTATAATTTTTAATGAAACTCATTTTTATACATCATTTTAACACTTAATAAACTTGTTTTATAATTCCAATATTTTTTAATTTATAGATATCAATTTTTTTTTTAAAATCTTTTATATAAACTTTTTATAATAATTCAAAAATCCCCATTTAAATAAACTAAACCTTTTAATAATTTACAAAACGTTATTTAAAGCTCATATAACTCCAAAATCATACTTAAGCACTATTTTCCAAAAAACATAACTTTTATAATAATAAAATTTTAATATTTATTTATTTTAAAGATTCAAATTTTAATAAAACGTATAATTTCAAAAATCACTTTAAAAATCCTTTAAAAATCAAAATCGTTACTTTAAAACTTCAAAATTTGATTCGATGATGCCACAACATCCAAATAACAAATCAATGCATCCAAACATCATATATCAATATGATAAACAATCAAATATCACAATATCTGAAATAAATAAATACTGGTGAGGAATCCAGTTGGATCCCTCCAACCTGTTTCCCTGCATCCACAGATGTTAGCACAATACCCATTCCACTTCGAGGTGGAATGTCGCAGTATATGGGATTTTATAAAATATTATCCGCTTACTAACGACGCAATAGGGTCTCATCCGCTATATAATGCGGGAAATCAATCAACTGCAATATATACATATGCCAATATATATATATTGTTATATATATAGATATATCCTACAATATCTAATATCACAATCAAGCAAACAATCAATAACTGCAATTCTTTTTGAGTGAGAAGTTCTCACCTTAGCTATTATTTGCAATCCATTTCCATTTCAGCTCGTTTCCTCGGTTTATACCTTGTATAAATATTTACGCAATTTATAAATATTTAATACGAACTAATTAATTTACTATTTTAAAATTTTAATTCATATAAAATTTAGTTCAAATTGAATGATTTAAATTTTAAACCCAAAAATCAACTTTTAAACAAATTCCCCTTTTATAAAATTTATTTGGCTAACAATTTGATTTTTATTAATATTTGAGTCAACTTGAAGAATCCATTACCATTTGATACTTTTTATTATAATTTAATTTTAAGCAGATTTTTCTTTTTTAAAAAATATCTTTAGCAATAAAAATAATTGAATAAGTTTAATAAACAAATTCATCTCCATAATTTATTATTTACAAATAACCAGTAAGTGAAGGTACCTATATTTATTTTATTTATTTTTTTATAAATTTCTCAAACATATTAACATTCTTATAAATATATTTGCTGTTTATCTATGCATATATATATATTTAAACTAACCGGTAACATAGACTGTAAAACTTTATTTCAAACTAAATTAAAAACATAACTTCTTAATATTTATTATAACTTATCTGTATCCTTATATATATTGAATTAATTTAAGGGTAAAATTTTAAATACCTATATCAAACATTCCAGGAAAAACGAACGGCAACTCACCAAAATCGCCATCGCCGATGGAGCCACCCTGACTACGACGAACCCACCAACCAATGCCACCGACCAACTCCTCTTCACGCCAGTGAACGCACCCGTGCTCTTAGGTCACGACGACCTTGTTGAAGATGCCAGAACCCGTCGCGACTTCGCCTGGCACCAATGCCGACGACCTTCCCTCCAACCTTACCCAACTCGAACTTGAGCGAGACACCCCTCACACGACGCCCCAGCCTTCCAGATAGTCCAGACTACTCGCGATTTCTTCGTGCGATCCCATTTTTTTTTTAATAAACAAAAGAATGAATCGTTCGATTTGGGAAAGAAGGGTTTCGGAGGAGAGGGGGCTTGGCTGTAAAACGATCTAAAGATAAGCAGGGGACACGATTTTGAACTTGAACAGCGGCCATTTGATTTTAGACTGAGGTCGATTTTTTGTTTTGTTTTGAAGAGGACGCCATTTTCCCCTTGAATTCGTGAATGGGACAGAGGGATTTTAAATGAAGAAGGGAGCGACCATTTTTGTTTTAACTTCAATAACTTTTACTCTGAATCTGCTGTTATCTAGGAAGGAGGAGATGTACACGATCTCTTCCCGTGATTGTAGGCTGAAAGGAAGGAGAAGACACGATTACGTGATTTTAGGCATAGCTCACGGGAGGGTATCGTGTTGATTTTTACGTTATTTAAATTTTAAATTTAAATTGAATTCCTTTTGAATTTCAATGCGTTTACTCAACGTATGCTCACACGGCAACTCCAAAAAATACGAAATTTGAAATCCGGTAATAATTCAATATTGCAGATCCAATGGAACTGGTTTCGTCGAATTCCGAGACTGTGCCTCGAACGGCTATTTTTAAATATCGATTCAAACGATGTAATTTCAAAACCGATCAAATTACTTTCAAATTCAATTCTGAAGCTTCTATTACCTTCAGTATTATCAATATAAATTTTACAAGCCTTTGAAATAATTTTTAATCATCTTTAAAATCGAAGATTCCAATTATTATTCAACTTTCAATCGATTAAATTTATAATTTAATCGCTAAATTCATCTTGATAATTTGAAATTCAAGTCAAACCATCATTCAAATATTTAAAATTAATTAAATATTTTCAATTTAAATTATTCAAATTTTTGGGTCGTTACACCTAGAGACCAGATAGCTTGAGAGATTGTTATCTTGTACAACATATTGAGATTCAACTAAGGATAAGGAAACCAAAATGATAAAATCTATAAGCGGACCAAGTTACATATTATAAATATTCGAGTTCATACGATACCGATTTCTTATACGTTTTAGAAATATACCACTTTCTATTGTACTTGAGTTTTTTAAAGGGAAGAGAGCTAGAAGAAAGTGGGATGAAGGCCACTTAAGGTAGATTCCAACACACTCTGGGGTGGGGATCAGACCCATACCCATTCAAATATCTACGATGAACGCGTCTAAGAAAACGTCCACAGTTTCATCTATGTATGAGAAGTCGACAAATTTAACCCTACAATAAGCTTTGTATAGAAATTCCACTAGGGCATTTCTATCATCAATTAACATCCAAACCAACTTAGAATTCTCTTTCGTGAGTATTTCTCGGTGATGGCGGGCTTTCGTCATCCGAGGAGAAACTTCCTTTTCTTTGAAATATCTTAACTTTGACACGCTCTTATCAAGCTTCTTATACTTCTCAAACAATTCATTGTGTTATTTCAAATGTTTGTCCAATTCTCTATTTAGATGACCTATATCCATTTATTTTTTTCAAGCATCACGTCATAACTATATTTTGGTTTTGTCCTTAACTAAAACAATTAATGTATTAGCTAAAAGTTACTTTATAGTTTGAGGCGTTTGGATAAAGAGATCCATGCCTAAGAGAGAAGAATTGAAGACGATGAGATCTTTCCTTTGTCTTCGGATTATTGGCCTTGGAAAGTGCTGCTTTATTAATAGAATCCTTCTTTGAAGGGACTTCCATGTCAGCAGTTTATATATCTTGAATAGTCGAGTATAATTTAATGTCGTCTGATCCATTCATTTCATTCGGTTGACCAGAAAGACCCATTCCATCACCTCCCTCGTCGTCATCATTGGTGTCATTATGATTATCACCTTGATCATCATTGTAATCATCGTCATCATTATTATCATTGTCGTCATCATCGTTTTCTTCATCAAGATTTGGCTCTTCATCAATAAGAGCATCGTCAAATGATAGCCACTTTTCAACATCGATTTCCTCCTTAGCGGGGAATTCTTCCTTATGAACATTTTTGTCATTTTTTATCTTGAGACCGAACTTTTTCTTACACTTTTCATTCAAGGCCAACAGGGATGGAAAGTTCAAGTCCAGGCATTTTTGGATATTGTTGGCATATGCTACATACAAAGAATCTTCATAGTACTTCTCAGTGATTTTGGAAAGAGTAATATCGAGAAAGGAAGTGACCTTTTTCTTGGCAAAGATAATAATTCTATTTTAATAATCCAGGATGCTAGACTTTCTTTGCTGGTTGTCTTCTAGCAATTTGTTCTTTTTGAATAGCTCAGAGTTTTCCTTGGCAAGCTTAGTGTTTTCTTTGGCCACCCTCTCTAGATCCTCTTTAAGTCTGTTAGACGACTTGAGGTCAGATTCCAAGTTTTTCATTTTCTCTTCTAATAGCTTCCTATCTTTCTTTTCTTCCTCGAGGGTGGAAGCAAGTTTTCCTTTTTCATGGATCGCCTCATCTCTTTCCATAATAATGTCTATCATACTATTTTGAAGCGAGGGGATCTTTTCTTTAAGCTTGACCACCTCATTGTATGGCCCTTGAGAGGCATGTTGGAGAAGAAGCATGTTCTTTCCCACCTAGAACATGTAACTTGTCGATGTTAAAATGAAATCTATAAAGTTAAAGTTAATCAAATAAGAAGAAAAATATACTAATAAAAGTTTTTTGAGGATCAGGAAAAGGTGGTTATCGGAATAAATTTAGGGCCACGATGATGCAAGAGAAGTGATTAAGTGAGATTCAATGGTCAATCAGGCAAGTTCCTCAAAATACATTGATGAAGTTTGAGTCTAAGTCCTCAAAGGAAGAGGATCATTTGGAGAAAGAATCAGGCTAAGTTCAGTGCACATGCTGTTGATAAACGTCGGGGAAGTAGGAAATGATATTAAGAAGGGGTTGGTAAAGAATCAGGCCAAGTTTAGCGCACATATGGGTTTCTAAGTTTGGGCCTCTTTGGGCTTTTTTGGAGCTTTGTCAAAGTGTACAGCTCCAAGACTTGGATTAATATTTATGTGTCCCATCTTATCTATGACAATGGGGGTGAAGTCACCCACAAATTTGGGTCTCTTATCTTGGGGGGAAAAGGAGCATCACTAAGAGCATCACTTCCCCTTTTTCCTTCATCTATTTCTTCAATAGCTTCAGCAATCAAGTCTTTAAAAGTGGCAGTTTTATTGATTGATTTAGGGCTGAAACTACATCTTCTCTCTCTCTCTCTTGCTCACTCTCTTCTTAGGAGCACTTTTCCATAATCCTTGTTTCTTTGGGAGCCAAAACAAGAGTAAACGAGCCTAAAGTGAAAGGAAAAGGTAGCAAACCAGGAACATTAGGAATTTCTTTTAGGGCTATATCAAAAATTACCAAATATATCAAGTTGAACTAGAGAGGTAGAAGTGAATAGTTAAGATTTATCCCTCACCTTTGAACTTTTTCCATGAGAATTGAATTTAACCGTTGGTGGATCTCCCAATACCTTGTGGTGATCGAAAATTATAGAATACTAAAAGAGCTTCCATGGAGTTAGGAGTGTGAGCCTGTTTCCTTCACTCTCTCTATTTGGATTAGAGAGTCCATAGTTCTTTAGTCATCAGAGTTTAGATTTTTTGGAAGCAGGATTTGAAAGAAAACACCTATCAGCAAAAGATAATAAATAAACAAGGTTAACTAAGGATAAGATACTTACTCGCAGTGGAAAATGTTCCTCTGATTTTGGAATAGCACCTGACAAAGAAGAATTGAGTTTCTAATCCTTTTATCTTGTTAACAGTACAGAAATCATGCTTTTCGAATAGAGATGAATTTGGTACAATTGATGAGCTTGATGTTCGCTAATTTTGGCATGACCAACCATAAAGTGAAGGATATTAGCACCAAGAGAAGGAAGTCTAGCTTCCTTAGCCAAAACTTCGAAACAAGTCAAGTTTGTATAAGAATTTGGTGAGACCTAGATAGGAACAATGTCCAAATGATCAAGGTATCTTCAAAGGAAGTGAGGAAAGGGAGGATATCCTATGTACCAAATGTCCATCGGCGTAAAATCGAAATATACTTCTAGAGGGCTGAAAATGTTCTATGTTGGCTTAGCAAGGATGGCTTCGATTCAAGTAATTCCAACCTCCTCGAAGATGGAATTTACTTCTTCTTGAGTAGTTATATATGATGGATTCAAGATATTATCTCTTTTCTCGCTGACATAGGTTGAGGGTTTAGACTCTTTGCTGAACTTCTTGGTAGACTCTTTACTAACCTGCTGATCTTCCATCTTCCTGTCAGGTTATATTATTCCGAATTTAAGAAATAATAGAATTTATATTATAAAAAATTATTGCATGCCAAGTGTTAAAATTATCATTTGATTTATATCTCAACAACTACAATAAGGTCGTAAAAAAATATGTTAGTCGCAAGTTAATAACTCATAAGGGCACATTCTAAGTTAACTGGAAAAATAAAAGGTAGTGTGACTAAACGGCAGCGTTAAACTTTTATTTTAACAATGAAAGTTAAAGGAGAATTTTTATGGAAATTAAACAATTTCTCGATAGCAATAACCTACATTGATAACCGTGTTGAAAGACAGTGTGATTTGATGACGTGCTTATCAATGGTTATTAGAATAATGTATTAGATAAACGTGAGTCGAATTCAACTTTTTATTAAAAGACAAATACTTAAATAGTGTATGTAAAAGGTAAATAAAATAATCAAGTCAATCTTGAAAAGAGAGTTTCATAGAGAAATTATATAAAAATCAAGTAAAATAAGGCATGCAGTGTCGATAAGGCGACAACGACTATATCAATGTTAAATGTCACATGATTTATATGGCCGAATGCTGGTCGATACCATAGTTCTAACCAATACTTAAGAAAGTAAGGATGCCGACATTACTGAATAACATTAACATGGGTTGGTAATGTGCTACTTATTAAACTAACACAAATTCAAAATACTTGTAATATGTTACTGTAACGACATTTTAAGCGGTGGCATTAATATGTCGAGACTGTCGATGTCAATATATAGCATTGTAAAATAACATCAAAATTAAACGGCGACGTCTGTGATCAAGTGTAAAACATCTAATTGATGTATACTTCCTCACAACCATAAAGAGTTATCGCACCTCATTTAAGTCATAAACGGCATAAAACCTTTAGAATCACATTGATATCGTAAAACATTAGTCATAATACAATAAAGAGTAACCTATTCATCAATTCTGATTAGAGTCGAACTCAATCGATGATGACATTATTTAGCATTGGCAACGTGGAAGGTTGAAATAACCCCAAGTTAGTAGTCACATCTTAGCGTATTGGCGATGTGAAGGCTTTTACGCTAATGGTTTACTAAACACTAGTTAGCTAATAGGCATCAAATCTATTAATGATGTCGTGAATGTCGATGACAACATGGGTCGAGACAAATATGGATCCATGGTTGAGAAATAACCCGCTTCATTATAAAATGCAAAACCTGAACTTTCAAATCAACATAAATTAGCTGATAATCAATTCAAAATCAATGAAAGCATACTTAATTTAATAATAATGGGCCTAATTCATAACCGCTGTCACGTTGATAATTCAACCGAAATTGAGAAAAGCCCTAAATCGAACCCTAAACAATAAGATGAACAACGAAGTTATTTGAATCGACTAATTAATAAGATCGATATTGAAATAAAAGTCGCACCTAAAAAAAATCGATCGCCTTAGGATTAAAGAAATTTAAGTTTGCATGGGAATCTTTGATTTTTTGCTTGAGTTCTCGTTTGCAGGTGGCAAAAGAAGAGAGGAAAAACCTATTATTCATAGGAGGGAAGGGATGCACATGAGCAATTAGATTAACTTCAAATAATTGATCGGATCAATGAAGGAAGACCAATAGGCAGGAAAAGTGATGCCGAAACCGTTGACTTGAAAAGTCGATGACTCTTCCGCACCAGGGCCAAATGTTATCTCCATAATCGACTTCGAAGATGTGCATTATAAGATGTGAATAGAACGTCGAGCCGCCTATGATCAAGAACACATTATCGATGATGCAACTTAATTGTCGACATCACCAATTGCCTTTGTCGACCTCGTTGAATGAAAGAAGACTGATGCTGCATGTGATCAGTACAAAATTTCAACAAAGCCAAGTTTGGCAATGGCTTATTCAAACTCGCTTACCATCAACATCACAAATAAAATCACTTCTTATTTCATTGAGGACGCATCCCATCTATGCCGCTTTTCTTTAAGTCAACTCTCATCCAAATGGCACTGCCTTGAAGCCACTAATCACCTATGTTGGTGTCGCCACAATAGTATAGCCCTATGTCAGTAACACTACTAGAAGTCTATAGCGGCGTCGCCAATGATACTTTCATTCAATACTGTTACTATTAATGCCACACTTTATCAATTGTTGAATGGGATCATAGGACAATGTTGAGAATCATGGTTTCCGAAGTCATATAGGAAAGAAGTTCCTCATATCAAAATCTCCCATCATCGATGTCACTAACAATCAGCACCATGCCACATCTATCGTAAAGCGTATCCCATCGACAATCAAAAGGACTCCGCTTATCTACGTGTAATGGCCCGAATTTCCGTACGCTTTGAGCCAACAATAAACCACACATGTCCAACTCTAATTACACGAATAAGCGGATCTTTAAGGGTGATAAAGAAAATAAAGACAGAACAGAATCTCACATGAATGGAATAATATATATAATACTGAACAATACCTTACAGTGGAAAATTTTAAGGATACATGTATCAGAGTCTAACCTAAATTTAGCTTGGACAGTTATAAACATCTGTCCTTACAAATGCTGACAAACATCAAACAACTACAACGGATAATAGAATACGTCCATACATAGATGAATATCACTAGCTCTCCTCTGATAATTCCAACCCTCTTCACTAAACTTGAAACCACTGGATTTGACCCGAGTATTGAAAATACCCAGATAAGGCTTGATAAACCAGTGTGAGAAACTCAAATATAAATGACAGCACCATATATTAGCCTTGGAATAAAATCCTTTGAAAAGAAAGAGTATCTCATAAGACCATGCCCACACATAAACACGGATGGGTTTTTACCTTATGATAACTAAATCACTTTTATATATCAAAACATTTGATATCATTTCTAATGACATATCTTTGAAACCATTACAAATAAACTTATTAATCTAAGCCGAAATTGTTACCATTATTAAATTCCAAGGCTATACATTGCGCCAATACAAACAAAACTGCAGGTTCTTATTGGAGAATGCATTTCCATTACAAATGACAAGGTAAGGGACTACCTTCCGATAGTAAACCTCTAGAGGGATACAAATAGGGTCTAGATACTGGACACCTAAACCAACACAAGTCTGGCCTACCCCTCACGTTGGACAGTACCGAATATGTCATCACCCCGGTCGTTACCGACCATTAACGGGTAGCCGATTCAAACATTCACCGCATACTTCGACATATGTAGAATAAATCTAGAAGGATGATGACATCTCCTAATTAGGAGCTACCCACTTAGCATTGCTGCTTCTACCCTTTTTTTTTCATTTCCGGGTGATGAGGCCGGAGGTAAACGATTACCTTTTCACATAACACATCTCCTTTGAATCCCACATTACCATTTCCATTGAATACCAATTTCCTTCCATAAAAATACAATCCTTGAGCTCGTACGACTCAAGGAGGGTGTTAAGCTAAGAGAAGTTGCCTTCCCCGCCGTCATAGATGTATGTTTGTGAAAACCAATTTACGTAATCTCATAAAATGCACTGTTAGACATCCATCCATACAAGTTCGTTCTGGGACTTGAATGAAACCGAAGGTACTTTCCTCGGCCCTTACTAGGCGAGAAGACCTTGCTTTTCTAAGGTTTTTCATAACAAAGAGAACACTGCTACAAAAAGTAAATCAGGATTTTATCCTCAGTTAATCAACAAGTAGTCCCTCGTTATTATTCGTCTCAATATCTCCATCTTCTAACATCTTCAATCTTCGAACATGTAAATTGGTTCGAAATGGTTTTCAGATAGGAATCACTCAAATCCGACCCCTGTTCCTTCGAAGCCAATCATCGCTTTAAAAGATGTTAGGTTCATGCGTGGATATCAATCATCAATCAATTGCTTCATCTTTTATTTAAATCAAATATCTTAAAATTATTCTCTTCAATTTATTCCATTTTCTTTTCAAGAATATATGGAATCATTAAGCGTCATTTATTAAATCATTTGATTTATTTAAACCTTTCTTAAATCCTAGAATAATTCTAAATCATTTCACTTTTACTTAGGAAAAGCTTTCCAAATCATTCATTAAATCTTAATAAAAGATTTCTTATATTCAAGCTTGTTATCCCATTTTTTGGACAAAACTGGAATATCAATGTTGTGTGCATTTCCACCACGACCGGAACAAGAAGAAGCAGCCAGCAAGCCATACGAGAGCTCATTCGGCATACCTTGGTTCATCCGGCATCTCCAACATTCAAGCCCATTCGGCATCTACAACGTAAAGTCCATTCGGTATCAAAGGATTAAAGTTTCATTCGGTATTCAAGGCGCTTTGTTTCATCCGGCGTTCCCAATACAAGAAGCATTCGGCAGAAGCATTCGGCACCTCATTCGGCAGAAGCATTCGGCACTCCCCTTTCCACCGAATCAACTACAACCGAAGCTCCATCCTTCACCATCACCTACCTATCACTACCGAGCTATGCTATCACCGGACCAAACCCACCATCACTGGTCCAAAATCCACCGAACCATCTCATCAACCATCCTCCACCAAACAACCGAACCAGGTGACCACCAGACCACCATTCAACCTACCACCGGACCGACACTCTCCTTCCACCGATCCAACCTTCTCCAAGCATGGCCGAACCAAAGCTTCGCCGAACCAGAAAGTTGCCAGTCCAGATTGCATCAGCCCAGGCCCACCAGCAGCTATAAACATCCAAGACCCCTGCCCCCAGCCTCACTCTATAAATAGAGGGGCAGGGGTACAACAATGGGGGGGGGGGGAAGTTTGGAGACAAGTTTGGGAGCTCAAGCCTGGAAGGAACTCTCAAACAACTTTAGATACTTGTAATCAAAGCTTTGTACTTGTAATCTAAAGAAAAAAGGAGAATAACATATAAAGTGGACGTAGGCACGTTCTGGCCGAACCACTATAAATCTGTGTGTCATTTACAGTTTAGTCCCTGCTTTTTATATATTTGCATAAATCACCCAAATCACTAAATACAACATAAAGTCAACCAACTCATACGACTTTGGGTGTTTGCGGCCATTTTTTACGCAAACATTTTGGTGCTTTCACTGAGAAGAACCAGCTCCCGCTACATCGGATAGAAGTTGAATTTGAAAATCTAAGAGTTCAGATCTAAGAGTTATGACGAGACAAACAAGTAGAAGGCAAAGGCCAGAGAGAAGTGAACACCAAGGAAGTCAAGAGGCTTCCTCAGGAGGGAATCAAGCGTCGATCTTCATCACTAGGGATGAGATGGAGGTCATGATGAGAAGACAAGAAGAGATGATCCAGAACTTACTTCAACAAATTGGGCAGATTGGAGCACAAATCCAAGGAGCAACTGGAGTTCAGAACGGAGCAGGACCATCTGGCGTAGCACCAGAGCTAGGGGGCACCCACACTTGGAGCATGTTGATCCAATCCCAGAGAGAGAGATAGGGGCCTCTGAGCAACCTGGTAAGGAATGAACGCTCATCCAGGGGGCAGGTAAAATTCCATCCTGAACTCGGGGGGCAGGTCGAAAGCGATGAACAAGTCGCAAACCTCTCACTAGCACGGTTAGATCATTTACACATGTAAGCGATCGCGCACGATCCATAGGCATGCTCTGAATGACTACTGACCGCACCATAGTAAGAGTTTACACTTTGACATCCTCGTCTTGCTCTCGCTTTGATCTTGACTTGAACATTCCTGTTGTGGAATTCTTATGATTATTGCTTTAACATTTACAATTCCATGAAAAAATTACTTGTATGCCCATGGATCGCGAACGGTCCACGAGCACCTCTTGCATGGCAGCGAACTGCCGAAGTCTTTGATTCGGAAACTCCACCAAACAATAACTCCAGCACTGATATTATTAAGTCCCCCCCGGGCACACTCAACTCGCCTCGAACGACACCCGACTTCGAACAGTCACAATTCGCCTCGAACGACACCCGACTTCGAACAGTCACAATTCGCCTCGAACGGCACCCGATCGCGAACGGTCACAATTCGCCTCGAACGGCACCCGACTTCGAACAGTCACAAATCGCCTCGAACGGCACATGATCGCAAACGGTCACAACTCGCCCCGAACGGCACAACTCACCTTACCTCAAATGGCTTGATCGCGAACGGTCGTCATTTGAGGCCCACCACTTGACCGCGCACTGTCGCACTTCACCTCGAATGACTCGATCCCGAACGGTCGTCATTTGAAGTTGAGCGCTTGACCTTGAACGGTCACATTTCATCGAAGATGACTCGATCCCGAACGATCGACGCATGGATTTACGCACTTGACCGCGCACTGTCGCACTTTACCTCGAATGACTCGATCACGAACGATCGTCATTTGAAGTTAAGCGCTTGACCTTGAACGGTCCCCACTCGACCGCGCACTGTCACACTTTACCTCGAATGACTCGATCCCGAACGGTCGTCATTTGAAGTAAAGCGCTTGACCTTGAACGGTCACATTTCACTGCAGATGACTCGATCCCGAACGATCGACGCACGGATTTATGCGCTTGACCGCGCACGGTCGCACTTCACCTCAAATGACTTGATCACGAACGATCGTCGTTTGAAGTTAGGCGCTTGACCATGAACGGCCGCGCTTCATCCCAAATAGCTCGATCCCGAACAGTCGTCATTTGGGGCCATATAAGATATCAAGCTCTTTACAGGACATCAACAGGATATGAACATCCAGCTCATGGCATTACAAAACACGCCTTCCTACCGCAAGGCATATTTTGGGGGGCAAAGTGTTATCCCATTTTTTGGACAAAACTGGAATATCAATGTTGTGTGCATTTCCACCACGACCGGAACAAGAAGAAGCTGCCAGCAAGCCATACGAGAGCTCATTCGGCATACCTTGGTTCATCCGGCATCTCCAACATTCAAGGCCATTCGGCATCTACAACGTAAAGTCCATTCGGTATCAAAGGATTAAAGTTTCATTCGGCATTCAAGGCGCTTTGTTTCATCCGGCGTTCCCAATACAAGAAGCATTCGGCAGAAGCATTCGGCACCTCATTCGGCAGAAGCATTCGGCACTCCCCTTTCCACCGAATCAACTACAACCGAAGCTCCATCCTTCACCATCACCTACCTATCACTACCGAGCCATGCTATCACCGGACCAAACCCACCTTCACTGGTCCAAAATCCACCGAACCATCTCATCAACCATCCTCCACCAAACAACCGAACCAGGTGACCACCGGACCACCATTCAACCTACCACCGGACCGACACTCTCTTTCCACCGATCCAACCTTCTCCAAGCATGGCCGAACCAAAGCTTCGCCGAACCAGAAAGTTGCCAGTCCAGATTGCATCAGCCCAGGCCCACCAGCAGCTATAAACATCCAAGACCCCTGCCCCCAGCCTCACTCTATAAATAGAGGGGCAGGGGTACAACAATGGGGGGGAAGTTTGGAGACAAGTTTGGGAGCTCAAGCCTGGAAGGAACTCTCAAACAACTTTAGATACTTGTAATCAAAGCTTTGTACTTGTAATCTAAAGAAAAAAGAGAATAACATATAAAGTGGACGTAGGCACGTTCTGGCCGAACCACTATAAATCTGTGTATCATTTACAGTTTAGTCCCTGCTTTTTATATATTTGCATAAATCATCCAAATCACTAAATACAACATAAAATCAACCAACTCATACGACTTTGGGTGTTTGCGGCCATTTTTTACGCAAACAAAGCTATAACTTTCAACTTAGGAAAAATATTCCCAAATCATTCATTAAATCTAAATCAATAATTTCTTTCATTCAAGTTATAACTTTTAACTTAGGGTTAATATTACGAAATCATTCACTAAATCCAAATCAAAGATTTCTTTCTTAACTTCAAATCATATTCTTGCAAATCGAAGAGTTTCATAACAGAGCACTACTGCCACCTTAAATATGGTAAATTCCACCTCCAGGGACTAGTGGTAAGTAATCCTGCACCATGAAGATCTTTTCTTCTATCTTGGAAAAACTTTAAATATGATCTTTCAGAGTATACGGGCTTTCCTTTTGATCAGTTCCACCCCTCGTCTAAAAGATAAAGCAAAGGCAATGTAAGTTCAATTCCTAACCTTAGCTACATACCATGTTTTACCGTTTAGGTCTCACAAGTGGGACAAATACACTAGTCATTTCCACATACTTAATTTGTTATTATATTCAATATTCTTCAATTATTGTTTAAGTGGTATAAACAATTCCTCTTAACCATTTACTCAAACTCTTATTAAAACATCCAAATCATCTTTAAATGACTTAATTATTCTTAATCATTCACAACGGATTCTAGGAGAAATCGTTACATTTAACTGATATTTTGAAAGTTATAGAACTTACAGCATAAAAGTTATGAGGAAAGTGCTATATAAGCTATTTGATTTGAGCAACTTTTTATATTTGAAAATTCATACGTTTTTCTTCAAATATCTTATAAACTATTTAAATAGATTTATCAAATTTATTCCATATTTTTACATAATTAAAACATTCGTCGAAAAGGATTCCCCCCTTATGGTCACTTAAGTGCACTAATACGATTTTTCTAAGAAATTGATTTGGACATATTTTAAAATATACAAGATGAAATCTTGATTTTCTTTCTTTATTTCTTTAAAATATTAAATGTCTATTAAACATTTCTAACTCATTTTAAAACTATTTCTAAAAGGTTTAAGCATTCCACATACAACATTTCATTTTCAAAAGGAATGTGATTTCCTTTGTGCTTATCGACGTGTATTAACGTGACTTGCAAAAAAATTTATAATCATATCAAACAATCAATAATTGATGATCAAAGCATATATAAGCATCCATAGCAATCATAACACATCATCAAACATGTATATATATAAGTACACATGTTAAATAGAGTTTCTCACCATAAACCAAAGCGATAAACTTCCTACCAACATTCTAATCAACCAATACTTCACTAATTAATCCATACTCCTTTTAAACACTAGAAAACATCACCCTCTCCCTTCCAATAGCTTGATCTAGGTTTGAGATGGAGGTTGGCCGAAAGTATAGGGAAGAAGCGGTAAAATTTTGAACATGAATTCCCAAGATTTTGATCCAAAAAATACGTTATCTTGTATCTGATTGTAGGCCCTCTAAATCTCAAATTTTAGAAAAGTTGTTAACTAAAAAGCTACTGAAAATTCTTTTCATTTTAATTTGAAAAAAAGAATCATTTGAATCCAAGTTGATTTAGGGAGATATGATAGAATGAAGAAGAGGTATTGTCGAATTGACAAAAATGAAGCCCGAAAATGCACTTCAAAGAATTGAGTTTCAGGTATAGCAAATCTCAAAATTGGAAAAAGTGATCAGCATAAAAGTTATAGCCACTTAAATTTCATATTGTGTCAAAAAAGAATTTCTTAATTTGGATCTATTACGATCAGAACAAAATGGGATATTCTCTGGCTTAAAAACAAGGCCAGAGAACGCATTGGAAAACGTGGATTTTTGACAATAGCTAAGTTTAGAATGAGACAAAGTGGTCAACATGAAAGTTGTAGCTACTAGAAAGGTACATGATTTGTGATTTCTTTTGAATTTTTGTAAATATTTTAACATCATTTCTTTCTAATTTTTTCTATGGCTTGGAAGCCATTAAAGAGGAGAGGAAGAAGGTGAAGAAGCTTGAGAAAATAAGAGGAAGAAATGTGAATGAAAGTGAAGAAGGAGGTGGGTATTTATAGAAAAAGAAAGAAGCGGTAAATTTACCAAAATAACCTCTTACCAAATTACCAAACTAACCTTACTTAAGCCTAAAGAAATCTCCACTTTTTTAATACTTAACATCATTTTTCACATCCTTACTTTATGTCTTAGTCACTTGAATATTAAGTAAAGAGAAGTAATTATTTTGTTGATTTTGATGTGATTTCGATTTGATGTGTACTTTTGACTTTTCTTAAACTTACTTTTGTTAATGATGTTCTAGAACTATCCTAATCATAATTAGTAAAAGTAAACATATTTAGTCATTAAAATGTGTAATATATATGTTAAAACATGTTATCAAAGGTGCAATAACGTTGTGGCAACTTATTTTGAATAAAATTCAATAAATCGTTTTTCGGTCACTTTTTGACGTTTTTGTTAAACTATTTATTCATGTAAATCAAACTTCAAAATAAATTTCTTATTATATTTAAATAACTAAAACAATTATATTTGGCTTATAAAATAGTATACAAATCTATTTGTAAAAATACAGCATCAATTTATCGGTATGCGATGAAATTTGTTAACTTTTATAAAATAAGTTTTACATATTTATCGAACTATTATAGATTAAATTACAATTATTGTCAAATGAGTTTGATATCGAATGTATATATTTAAAAATAATTTTTTATCCATTACGAAAAATTTCTCGAATATTTATCCTACTTTATCGGAATTCGACTTTTGTCAATTTTACAATGCAAAACCAAAATCTTTATTCAATGTCAAAAATAAGTTTAACATTCTTATTTATCGTATAAAACATGACTGTCTAATGTTTGAAAATTCTGCATTTGGATATTTAGATAAATCAAATATTCCATTTTCGAAGTAGTAGAATTATGGGTCGTTACAGTCTCCCCTATTAAAAGAATTTCATCCCCGAAATTACCTTGAACCTAAACCCATATTTTTTTTTACCCTAAATCATTAATTCAAAAACTTAAACCCATAAGATTTACCCAAATCATCCGTATAAAATATCTTCACAACTTTATTTCCAAACTAGTATCGATCCTTCGATCCTCTAGTGCGGACTCTGATCAAGCTTCTAGATCAGATACACTTGCTTTCCTTGCATTGCTCTCAACTATGGTAGAAAATTCGAGTAAGTAACCATAAACCATCATCAATGCTTGCCGTTAAGAAATCGAGTGATAAATCTTTTTCCAGATCGGTGCAAACACCTCAAAGTTCCGTACTCGAATATTAAGTCAAAATCTGTGTAACGAAATGATTTACGTATAAATTACATATTTATTCTTATTGGTTTTTCTCAGTTATACCAAATTCTCTTTGTTCACATCCTTTATTTTTCACATTTATTTTTCGTAGTATATTTCTTTTAATACTAATATTGTTTTTGAATCGTTTCATAAAACTATTACTTAAGTTTATTATACCTTATGGACACAACTGTGTAAATCCATCACTTTTAAAAACCTAAGTTCAAATCCTTAATTAATGGTAGAATTCAATAATAAAACTTTTTCCAGGTTATATTTCGTTTCTAAGGAGCAACTATTTCACTTAAGAGTATAAATAGTTCATGACCTAAATGTATTTTTGTATAATACCCTTTCACATCCTAATAGTATATATACACATCTCAAATTCCCAATCGGTTTTATATCCGGGTGAATTATAGATTTAATTTTTTTGTAGGTTGCTATCATTTCAACTTCATAACTATAAAGTTTATTTCTGATTTAATGCTATTATAATTTTTCCCACTTTTAATCCTTTTTATTTATAATCACATTCATAAATTATACTTGTCTAATTTCATTTACTCAAAACATTTCACAATTGTTCATCTTTTACCAAAAGTTTTCATAAATTCCTTAGCTTTAAGTTTGGTGTGATTCAAAAATTTTTGACTATCCAAAATTGTCGAGAATCCTGCTTTATATTATCAATTAGCGATTCCAAATTTATCTTTGGTATAAAACTTTTATAAATATTATTAATCAATTTATCAATTAATGATTCACAATATCTCTTTAACTTCAGAAAATTATATAGATCGAGTACTCCAAAATAATACTATGGAACTGGGTACTAACAATAGTATTATATATTCTCTTAACAAGAAGAGTAATACTTAGGAGAAGTGCTTAACATCCAAGCACATCTCTGCCTATTTTTAGTTTATTTTCAAGCCATTCGAACTAGTTATCATAAATCCCCTTTTAAAATCCTTTAGAGATTACTTTTGTTTATAAAACCTTTTTTATAAATTCTTTTTATAAATTCATCTTATATTAATCTTCACCTAAATTATCACAATTCTTTTTAACTACTCGAATTTTAAACCTTCATTCCTTTTATATTTTCCTTTTACATAATCATTTTATATTATATCATTTTTATCCTATATGTTCATTTACTAAACCAATCTTATTATCAAACACCATATATTCAAATCGTGAAACTTAATTCATAAGATATTTGTACTTAAATTTTAAAATCAAACAATTTGATCAATTTATGATAGTAACATAACATTATCATTTCTTAATTTATTATTTTGGAATAAGCATTAAAGATCTTAATTATCTTTTCATATTTCTTACTTATCGATTACTTTATGAAATATCTTATAGTCAAATTGTGAAATTCTAATCATAAGATGTTCATATTTTAATTTAACTAATCTTGATTTCTGACTATATAACTTTTCAAAATATATCAATATAATCCTAGGTAAAATTATTTCATTTACCAATTTTTCAAAACAAAACCTTTATTTATAACAATAACAAATACACACTCATATATAATACTCTCGACTCATTTTAGGGTGTTACTAACTCGATCTATAATAGTTACTCATTCTAGGGTATTTCTAACCTTATCTTTGATGAGTCTATACCCCAACAAAGCCAAGGTTATCGCTTAACCTTCAGCTCTAGTACCAAATGTAAAAGCCCGAATTTCCGTACCCTTTGAGCCGATAATAAACTAAACATGCCCAACCCAAATTGCACGAATAAGCGAAACTTAAAGGGGTGAAAGAGAAAATAAAGACAGAACAGAATCTCACACAAATGGAATAATATATATAATATTGAACAATATCTTTACAATGGAAAATTTTAAAGATACATATATCAAAGTCTAACCTAAATTCAGCTTGGAGAGTTATAAACATCTGTTCTTACAAATGCTAACAAACATCAAATAACTGTAGCGGATAATAGAATACGTCCATACGTAGATGAATATCACTAGCTCTCCTCTAGAAACTCCAACCTTCTTCACTAAACCTAAAATTACCTAGATGTAACTCGAATGATGAAAATACCCGGATCAGGCTTGGTAAACCAATGTGAGAAACTCAAATATAAATGACAGTGTCATATATTAGCCTAGGAATAAAATCCTTTGAAAAGAAAGACTAGCTCATAAGATCACACCCACACATAAATACAGATTGGTTTTTACCTTATACTAACTAAATCGCTTTTATATGTCAAAACATTTGATTTATTTCTAATGACATATCTTTGAAAACCATTGCAAATAAACTTACTAATCTTTTTCGAAATTATTACCATTATTAAATTTCAAGCCTATTCATTACGCCAATACAAACAAAACTGCAGGTTGTCACAACCCATAAATTTTGATAAATATTTATTCAATTTTATTTGGAAACTTTGATTTTAAATCATTAAATTTGAAATTTTGGAATTTTCCAATGTAATTTTGGATTTTTGTTTATAAATTATTTTCCAAATACAATAAAATAAATATTTTTTGAAAATTTTATATTTTGATCAATTGCGGTCAAACTTTGACTTTCAGTTAAAAAATTTAAATTTGAATTTTTAATTTCTAATCTTTTTCTTTAAAACTGTATTTGATTCTGATATTCATGCCGCTCTTCGTTTCGTAAAATTCCATTTATACTTTTTAAATTTGATCAATTTCAACGTTTTACACGCAATTATTTTTAGCATTTTTCCATTTATTTTCTATTCTATATTTTCTACTTCATCTCTATTGTATATTTTAACTTCTATTTTCTATTTTGTTTAGAATTTTCTATTTGATTTTTATTTGGATTTTTGGGCTTGGAAATTTAAGAGATTTCGGTTTCTTTTTCTTCAATTTGTGACTTTTCCTTTTCTAGCCTCTTCATTTTCATAGCCGTGCATTACTAACCCTAGCCGCTACTCCTTTTTGTAATTCACATACAAAAGTTTCTCATCCCATCTCAATTTCTTTTGCCTTCTTGAAACAAAAGTATACAGCAAGTTTTCATGGCTTCTCACCTTCTCCTTTCTTTTTCTTTCTCCATTCTCTTTTATTTTCTCAAGCACATTCTCGGCCACCATCACATGCCCATCCTCTAGCCGACCATCATCTCCTTTACACCACCTTAGATCGGCCTCCATCACATCACTACCATCTCCTTGTTGCCGTGAAAACCTAGGCCCAAAAACCCATCAACAAACAATGATTAAAACCCTAGCCGAGCACCATGTTGATCCCCTTCCTTATTCCCCTAGACTCGGCCACCACAACACCAATTTCCACCACCTCCTTGCCTTGCTTGGCCATGACCAAAACCACCCTAGGCGGTGACTAGATCTGATCCAAACCAAGCCCCATGGCCGAGCCATAGGCCGAACCCAAAGTGGCTTGTTGCCTTGCCTCTTTACCTTCCCACTTGATTTTTGTTGGGATCCCTTCACATACCCTTGCCTAGCCATGCCTTTGCGTGTCATGGCCGAACCTATATGCGACAAATCAAGTCATGGCCGAGCCATATTTCCATGTATCTAGCCCATAGTGGTGGTGGTCGAGCCCACTTGTAGTGGTTAAACCCTTTTGCTTCAATTTTTGATTCATTTTGCACATTGTTTCGATTTAAAACCTTATGTTGAATTTTATATTTAAGTATGCTTATATTTATTTGTTTACAACATCTGAATCTTGGCTCTCCATCCACTCGAATCTAAGTCGTGTTTTGTTGTGCTTTTCGAAGTTTATTCGTGTGTCTTGATTGGTTAACTCCAGCTTTAGAAGGCGAGTTTATCACTCTCGACATTCGTACTTGTATAATTGTGAAACAATGGCATGTGAATTGTAGTTGATGATATGATAGTAATTTATATATTCATGTGATATGATATTTCATAATGTTATAACCTAATATTGATATTCTATATTATTATGTTTATTTTATTTACCGTTTCTCACACTTCAAGTTCCTTGTAGAATAGAATCACTATGGGTTGAAATGATACATACCTGAACGGACTTTAGAATAAGGAAAAATCGTTATGAGCTGAAATGATAGGCTCAAGCGATTTTTATTTATTTGATTTGATTTGGGATTGCGGGTTTGAAATGAAAGAACCCGGATTTTTATTTTAAATTACGGATTGAAATGATATATATCCGTATCACTTGACTAGGTTAGAAAATTATATATAGACCCGTGGTTAATTTTAAATATTTTCTGAAATTATTAAGTGTTTTTGAAATTAAAATATGAAATTTTAACTTAAATTAGATTTAAATGATTTAAGTAAATGCTATGTGTAAGTGAATAAATGGATTAAAAATGTAATTTAAAATACGACATAACTTGATAATTGAAAATTTAGTTTTCAAATGGAAATTCTAAGCTTAACTTAGCAAAAAGAATATTTTACTTATGAAATGGGTATTTTAAAATAAAGTGTTAAGTTATTTGTTAAGTTAAAAAGTTAAGAAAATAATGTACTTTTGGCGTAATAAATGAATTATAGTTTAATTTGAATATTTTATTTATAAAAATTTATTTTATTTAATAATCAGTTAAATGATATCCAAAAGAATATTTTTTGAAGCGCGAGATATGTTTCTATAAGTTAAAAATGGCTAAAATTGAGATTTTAATGTTTCTGAAATGTTATAATAAATCCGGAATTTGTATTGGAAGCATTTCCAAAATGCTGTGGTTTAAGGTACCGTTTGCTAAGTGCTACCTTTTCTAAAATATAACTAAGTTCTGAAATACTAATTTTATCTACTGTAGCACTTTATAAGTGCCGCTATTTCTGAAATTGAACTGTTTTGAAATACTAAATATCTACTGTAACACTTTATAAGTGCTGCTGTTTCTAAAATTGAACTATTTTTGAAGTACTAAAATATCTAGTGTAACACTTTATAAGTGCTGCCGTTTCTTAAACTGAAGTATTTCTGAAATACTAAAATATCTAATGTAACACTTTATAAGTGCCGCTGTTTCTGAAATTGAACTGTTTTGAAATACTAATAGATCTACTGTAACACTTTATAAGTGCTGCTGTTTCTGAACAATACAATGTTTTGAAATTGTCGTAATTGAGCGAATGAACTTAGAAAATGCTACAATTTTGGAAATTGAATATTTGATTTGGAAGGATAAGGACCTCATATTTAAATGGTTTAAATGAATTATTTTGATTTGTAATATAAACCATTTTTGAAATTTATAAACACGGGTAATAATAGAGTTTGGTTGTTAAAGAGATCGGGATCGAAAGTTGTCATACTCTCTGCCAACTCCGAAAACCACTTTAACAACCGTGCACACCGTGGAGATTCCATAATGAAGTAGGATGGCGACAACGTTCTATTGAGGTATGTATGTGGACTCGATTCCTGTGAGTTGGCATAAGGTGGCTAAAACAGAAGCAATCGATGGGCTAGTGAGGTCGCTCCTCTTAACGGACACACTTCTTCGTATGCCATTATATTACCTTATGATTGATTGGTGCACAACTTTGATTTTAAGAGTATGGATCGAGGTGGGCGGTAGTAACTGCTACGAGTTACCACCGGTCTGGAAGTGCAATTGGTATATCTACCCTGGCATTGCCTAGTTATGCCGTGTCACCTACCCTAGAGCGCCTTGTACGATTTTGGTTTTGTGCCGTACCTATGGAGTATCCTTTGGTGGCTTCCCGATCAGGAGGGACTACGGTATTGTATAGACTATTGGTACTGTAAAATGTGTTAAGAGGGATATTGGGTAACTCCTTAACGCTATTTTTAAATATATTATACTTTACTGTAGACATTATTATAATAGCATATATTACTGCATAATAAATAGTTTAATGGATCCTTAAAGGATAGGCGGTCCCAAGCATCCTTTAAGTTACTTGTACATTTATTTTACAGTTCACTTGAGTTGGTTACATTGTACAAATGTGTATGTCCTGACTCGAGTGTTTTGTGTTTTCTTTACGCTTGGGTCAGCCTGAGTATCAGCTTTGGATTTCACCTTCTGGAGCTAGAGAATTGCTGGAGTTCATCTATCCGTCTAGTTGTTGTCCATTCCCATTCAGTATTTTATTCAGCTTATGTATTAGTGGACAATTATGTATATGGGACTTCTGTTGTATTTACTTTTTAGAATCTGTATTTTGTACTCGTTTTGAGACTGTGTTTGTAGTAGCTTCATGAACTACTATGGTTATTTTATTTCCGCTGCGAATCATTCTGATTGATCTGTGTCTGTGATTATGTGATTGGTTTTATTTTCTCCAAATTATATTACAATCTACTATTTTGAATTATTCAAGTCTGAAATGCATGTTTTTATTGTCGATTTGAATGGTCCAAAATAGTAGGTCATTACACAAGTTCTTGTTGGAGAATGGATTTCCATACAAATGACAAGGTATGGGACTACCTTCTGACGTTAAACCTCTAGAGGGATGCACCTAGGGTCCAGAAATTTGGCGCCTAAACCATCACAAGACCGGCCTACTCCTTACGTTGGAAATTACCGAATATGTCATTACCCCGGTTGTTACCTACTATTCACGGGTTCCCGATTCATACATTCACCACATACCTAGACATGTGCACAGTAAATCTAGAAGGATGATGACATCTCCTAATTGGAAGCGACCCACTTAGCCTTGCTGCTTCTACCTTGTTTCTATCATTTTCGGATGATGAGGCTAAGGTAAACGATTACCTTTCCACATAGCACATCTTCTTTGAATGCCACTGCCATTTCCATTTTCTACTAATTGCCTTCCACAAAAATAAAACCCTTTTGCACGTACGTCTAAAGGAGGATGTTAATCTAAGAGAAGTTGCCTTTCCTGCCACCACAGATGTATGTATGTAAAAACCACTGTACATAATCTCAAAAAATGCACTGTCAGACATCCATCCATACAAGTTCGTTATAGGACTTGAACGAAACCAAAAGTACTTCCTCGGCCGTTAATAGGCGAGAAGCCTTTATTTTTCTAAGGCTTTTCAAAATAAAGAGATCACTGCTACAAAAAGTAAATCATGATTTTATCCCCAATTAAACATTAAGTAGTCTCTCATTTATTATTCGTCTCAATATCTCCATCTTCTAGCATTTTCAATCTTCGAACACGTAAATTGGTTCGAAGTGGTTTTCGGATAGGAATCACCCAAATCCGACCCTGGTTCCTTCAAAGAAAATCATCTTTAAAAGAAGTTAAGTTCATATGTGGATATAATCATCAATCAATTACTTCATCTTTTATTTAAATTAAATATCTTTCTTAGATATATTCTCTTCAAGTTATTCCATTTTCTTTTCAAGAATATATGGAATCATTAAGCCTTATTTATTAAATCATTTGATTTATTTAAAACTTTCTTAAAGTCCTGGAATATTTCCAAATAATTTTCTCTTTTACATAGGAAAACCTTTCCAACTCATTTATTAAATCTTAATCAAAGATTTCTTATATTCAAGCTATAACTTCTAACATAGGAAAAATATTCCCAAATCGTTCATTAAATCTAAATCAAAGATTTCTTTTATTCAAGTTATAACTTTTAAATTATGGACAATATTCCAAAATCATTCATTAAATCTAAATCAAAACTTTCTTTCTTAACTTCAAACCATATTCTTGCAAATCAAAGATTTTCATAACAGAGCACTACTGCCACCTTAAATATGTAAATTTCACCTCTAAGGACTAGTGGTAAGTAATCCTACATCATGAAGATCTTTTCTTTTATTTGGGAAAAGCTTCAAATATGACCTTTTAGAGCATCTAGGCTTTCCTTTCGACCTGTTCCGCACCTCGTTTGAAAGATAAAGAAAAGCTTAGGTAAGTTTAGGGCACTGGTTGCTCCATTCCGAACATTAGTTACACGCCTTGTTTTACCGATTAGCTCTCACGGGCGGGCAAATGTACTAGTCATTTCTGCATACTCAATTTGTTATTGTATTCAATATTCTTCAATCATTGTTTAAGTGTTATAAGCAATTCCTCTTAACCATTTATTCAAACTCTTATTAAAACTTCCAAATCATCTTTAAATGATTTAATTATTCTTATTCATTCACAACAGATTATAGGAGAAATCGTTACGTTTAACTCATATTTTAAAAGTTATAGAACTTGCAGCATAAAGTGCTGTGGAAAGTGCTATATAACCTTATTTGATTTGAGCAACTTTTTAATATTTGAAAATTCATACTTTTTGCCTAAAACATTTTCTAAACTATTTAAGTAGATTAATCAAATTTATTCCATATTTTTCCACAATTAAAACGTTCATTTAAAAGGATTTCCCATTATGGTCACTTAACTGCACTAGCGCGATTTTTCTAGGAAATTGATTTGGACATATTTTAAAATATAAAAGATGAAACCTTGTTTTTCTTTCTTTATTTCTTTAAATATTAAATGTTTATTAAACATTTATAACTCATTTTAAAAATATTTCTAAAAGGTTTAAGCATTCCATGTACATCATTTCATTTTCAAAAAGAAAGTGATTTCCCTTGTCCTTATTGACGTGTATTAATGTGACTTGGTACATAAATTTAACAATCATATCAAACAATCAATACTTGATGATCAAAGCATATATAAGCATCCATAGCAATCATAACACATCATCAAACATGTATATATATAAATAGAGATGTTAAATAGAGTTTCTCACCAAAAACCAAAGCAATAAACTTCCTACCAACATTATAATCAACCAACACTTCACTAATTAATCGCTACTCCATTTGAACACTAGCACACAACACCCACTCCCTTCCAATAGCTTAGTCGAGGCTTGAGATTGAGGTTGGCCGAAAGTATAGAGAAGATGCGGTAGAGCTTTGAACTTGAATTCCCAATATTTTGTTCCAAAAAATAAGTTATATTGTATCTAATTTTAGGCCCTCTAAATCTCAAATTTTAGATAATTTTTTAACTAAAAATTTGTTAAAAATTCTCTTCTCTTGAATTTAAAAATAATAATCATTTGAATGCAAGTTGTTTTGGGGGAGATATGATAGAATGAAGAAAAGGTATCGTCGGATTGACAAAAATGAAGACCGAAAATGCACTTCAAAGAATTGAGTTTCATGTATAGCAAGCCTCAAAATTGGAAATAGTGATCAACATAAATTTTATAGCCACTAGAATTCATATGGCTTGGAAAAAATAATTTTGCAATTTGGATCTGTTATGATCAAAACAAAATGGGCCATTCTCTGGCTTGAAAACAGGGCTAGAGATTGCACTGGAAAGAAGTGGTTTTTTGACATAGTTAAGCTTAGAATGAGACAAAGTGGTCAACGTGAAAGTAGTAGCCATTGGAAAAGTGCATGATTCGAAAAAATAATTTTGCATGTTGGTTCATTTTTGATGAAGTTATGACCAAGAGAAGAAGAGGTAAAATATGGAGAAAAAATGAGTTTGATTTGAAGAGAATGAACATTGATTTCATTTGAATATTTTGACATTGTTTCTTTCTAATTTTTTCTTATGGTTTGGAAGCCATTAAGAAATAGAGAAATAAGCTGAAGAAGCTTGAGTAAAAAAGAAGAAGAAATGTGAATGAAAGTGAAGAAGGAGTTGAGTATTTATAGAAAAAGAAAGAAGTGGTAAATTTACCAAAATATCCTCTTACCAAATTGCCAAACTAACCTTACTTCAACCAAGAAATCTCCACCTTTTCAATACTTAACATCATCTTTCACATCCTTACTTTAAGTCATAGTCACTTAAAGAGTAAGTAAAGAAAAGTAATTATTTTTTTGGATTTTGATGTGATTTGGATTTAATTTTTACTTTTGACTTTTCTTAAACTTACTTACTTTTCTTAATGATGTTCTTGAAGTTTTCTAATCATAATTAGTAAAAGTAAACATGTTTATTTATTAAAATATGTAATGTATATGTTAAACCATGTTATCAAAGGTGTGATAATGTTGAGATAACTTATTTTGAATAAAACATTGATTTTCGACAAAACGTTTTCCAGTCACATTTTGACGTTTTTGTTAAAATATTTATTCATGTAAACCAAACTTCAAAATAAATTTCTTATTATCTTTAAATATTAAAGAAAGTATATTTGGCTTATAAAATAGTATAAAATAATATCCAAATCTGTTTGTAAAAATACGACATCGATTTACCGGTATGCGATGAAATTTGTCAACTTTTATAAAACAAGTTTTACATATTTATCAAACCATTATAAATTAAATTACTATTATTGTCAAATGAGTTTGATATTGATTATATATATGTTTTAAAAGAAATATTTATCCTTTAAACCAAATTTCTCGAAAATTTATCCTACTTTATCGGAATCTGACTTTTGTCAATTTTACAATGGAAATCCAAAATCTTTATTCAATATCAAAAATAAGTTTAACATTCTTATTTATCATAGAAACATGATTGTTTAATTTTTGAAAATTATGCATTTGAACATTTAGATAAATTAAATATTCCATTTTCAAAGAGGTAAAATTACGGATCATTACACTATGCGTATGTTGTTGATGTCAAGCGTCGCAATGTCTATAAAGACTTTTACATTAAGCTTCATCCTTGTAGCATTCAGTTGAAGCTTCATTTTAACAATACATAAGGAATACCACCACATGGTAGTCATCGAAGTTGAGCATATCTATGCCAAATATTTCGATACCAAGCTCATCGAAGCTAAGAATGTTGAAGTCAACTACCAAGCCGCACTTCAACCCCTATAAACACGGATGTAGGGGCATTTTATGAAGGGAAGAATTCCCTCGTCTCATTTCTTAACTTTTCGACTTTGTAAACCCTAAATAGATTTAGGTATATTTTATGCCTATTGTACCATTTGAACTATGTGTGTGTATATATATATATATATATATATATATATATAAGGATTTGGAAATCAAACGATGGCATAACATAGCATATTGATTCGACTCGAACTTTTGACTTATGATTTGAATGATCTTTTGACTTTGAATTTTCACTTGCACTGCATATTTGACTTTGAACTTGTACTAGCATAGCATACTTGACTTCGAATTGGTACTTACATAGCATACTTGACTTCGAACTGGAACCTCAATAGCATATCTGACTTCGACTTCAAACTTACATAAGCTCAACTGATTTCGACTTTGATGACTAAAATAAGGAATGTTGTGGGAACTCTCTTTGACCTGATGACATCGACTGGCCTCACTAAAGCCTCTCTTTGAATTTATACCATCTTACTATGCTTTTGAGGTTAGCAAATTTATTCGTTAACATTTATTTTAAAAATGGTTTCGATTGCTGAAGTTATAAAAAATTATTCATGGGTGTTGACTATAATGATAATTTTGCGTTTCTAACCGAGTAAAATTATATTTAAACCTATTACATTGATTATATTATATTTGAGCTTGGTTACACTCAAGCATGATTCGAGGATTGTTATTTATTTGACAATCTTGTGTCAGACTAAGGTTGCTTTACTAATCAATATTATGACTGTATATGCTTTGTGGGCAATGCTATGGAGTTAGGACAAATGATAATGACAGGTATTTACTTTGTTTATACTGATATTGAAAAATTTATTGTATTGGTCGATATGATGTGATGAGTTATGTATGTGTACATATAAGTATGTATTAATGTATGCATATATTTCTACGAGATGATGTATCAGATTTTCAAAAACGTTATAATATTCATCGTTTTTATTCACTTCGATTGTTATAGGTAAATTGTTATTTGTGTCTCTAATACTATATTATTTAATTCTAGACCTCATGCACACTACCTCCTATTGAGATGAGATATGTATTATTTCAAAAGTATTCAGTTATTCAAACACATCCATATTGACCCAAAGTAGTGTATACAGAAGATTACTCCTTCCATCTCCATTGATTCAAGTTATTGGACTGTAAACCCTTCTAATATTTCGGTTACTAGAACCGAAGCTTCACAATTATGTAACATTGTCAATCCAAGGTTTCTCGTTTGACTCAGTTGTTATTAATCTAGTGGAAATTCTAGGATAAGTCATTCCATAATAATCCAATAATTATTAGTACATATCCCCTTTAGCGCCCCTTCAAGCCCGGAGTAATGCAATAACCACATTCGAAGAGTTTTACGTACTTTGATATCAATGGATATATGAATGTCCTTTTTCGAAACATCTCCATTAGTAATATGTAAAACAAAACATTATTTGTGTAGTGATTACTTACTCACAATTGCATTTATTTACAATTCAATCACATACTATTTTATTCAAGAACTTTCATATGAATATACTTTAAATTAATTAATTAATAGTTTATATCATAATATGACAAGCACAAACATCTTTTATTCCAAGTGAAATTTATTACAGACTTCAATTACTTAAATTAAATTATAGAATTACTCCTAGGGTATATCCCTAACTCTGTTAATTTCCTACTTGTATTTGAGGCCAATTATGGAATTTCATTCCCATTCATTTGATATGTTTGTTTAGTAATGCTCGAGCAAGCCCCTTATGGATGGATCAACTATGTGTTCCATATTATTTTCTCTACAATCGTTACTTCTCCATTGTTGACAAACTCTCTTAACAAGTGGAACTTTTGAAGTTTGTGCCTCGATTTTTTATGAGAACTTGATTCTTTCATGGTCTAGGTTGTGTCATTGTTATATCATTACAATGTTGCAGTATTCTCAATGTTTGGAATCACACATAGGTCATCCACAAATTTGTGCACTTAGACCGCTTCTTCAGCTGCTTTGTTTAGTGTGCACGACCTTTATAGTTGAGTTAGCACAATTTCTTGCTTGGAAGTTTTCTAGCTAACTGCTTAACCATACAAAGTGAACATTTAACCCAATATAGATTTTCTGCCACTGATAACACTCTAAAAGCTTGAATCAATATATCGCTTCATAAGGAGGTCTTCGTTCCCAAATATAATAATAAGTGTTTAGTGTTTAGGAAGTACTCAAGAATACATTCATTGAAACCCAATGTTTTCCTTTGAATTAGACGAATATTGGCATATGCATCCAAATGCAGAAGCCACATCTAGTCTAGTACATAGCATAACATACATGATGTAATCGATTTCTCATGCGGTCTTCTCCTCATCAGATGAGGAGCATCGTTCATAGAAAATACAATTCAAGATTGTGTCGGAACATTTCCATGCTTGGAATTCTTGTACTCAACCTTTTTGGTATGGTATTTGTAATGACCTAGAATTCTAGACATTATAAATTGAAATATGTAATAATTTTAAATATTTAGATAGTAGTTTTATAAGCCAAACAAGTTAAATTTCAAATGTAGTGATTTTTTTGATAGTAAATTTAACATTGGAATTGGTTTAAATAATTTAATCTTGGATTTAATACGAATAAAAATGATTTCAAAATCATAATTAAATTCAGTTGAATAAGAATGGGATAATAAACTATTAAATTTTGATTTAAAAGCGATTAATTTAATTGTAACAATAATTCATTTTAATTAACATGTGAAAATAGCCTTCCCTGACATTATCTCAGATTCTGAAGAAACCAATGCTATTTTATCCGCAACAGTGAATTATTATGTATAATTGAATTCTGTGGTGATCAGATGTATCGTTTGGTCGTGTAAGCTAAAAACACGTAACAATTAATCTAGAAAAGTAATATAATATAATTGGATTTGAAAAGCTAACTTTTGCATATGACCAAATTAGGCATCGATAATAGTTCCACTGGGTTTAGACTAGAGGTATTTAGTATAGAACGCTAGTGAGCATACCTCATTTGGAGTTTGAGGTTTTCGGGTGTTTAGAACCAAATATTTTAGTATACTAGTATGTGCACCATACTCCATCGCTATTCTAAGCTACACTGTAACATCCCCCACTTGGAGGTCCAAACCTAACACTACGGATGATGTGGCCATCCGTAGTATTAGTCCTTGGCGACCAAATACGCTAATGTTTGATATATTCATATAGAAGAAACACATGGATATGGAAAAAAATTTAAAATCATGAAACAACTTTCATATTCCATTTCAAATCATTTCAACATTCATTACGTAATCCCATATTCAAGAACCGCATTCAAAGAAAATATAATTATTACAACATACGTCAAAAGTGACATTTGAAGATGCCCTCTTGGATGATTAGAGTACATATCTAGGCAATTAAACAACTTTGCCATTACAACAAAACACTGCGGAATCAAAATAGAAAAGAACTCCTAATAGCTATCCTGCCTCTTGCACGCTCTGAGAGCTTATTCGTCTAAGGAGAACCTGAAAACTTCAACTCTCAAACTACTCAAAATAAATTGAGCATCCAAGAATTTAAGGGGAAAACATAAACTTTGAGTCAGACATAAAGTTGGTGTGAGTAATAACCTGCCATTTAAAACCATTTAGATACCTAGTTAGACCACATCGCTTAGAGAAACGGGTTTTCACCTCACTAGTATGTTATCCAAAACATTATAAAAACCGTGTACCGTGTTCCGTCATCCACAATGGTTAAAACATAAAAATTCAAAATATTATGACGATATGCAAACAAGTAGGTCAATTATGGATTACCCATCCCCATTCATTTTGACTATCTGTCTCAGTTATAGTTTCTTGGGTCACTATTAACCTATTAGTTTTCATGGGCTTACTAGTAACCTGTTTAATACTTGTAACTCCCTTTCCGGTTTTATAGTTTTTATAGGATCACTAAGAATCTATTGACACCTATAATAACTTTATTATTTCATGGGTTCTCTCTGAACCTATTGGTCTCTACAATAACTTCCCTTGTATCCTAATTTTCATGGGTTGACTAGGAACCCATTGACTTCTATCAATAACTTAATACGGATATAGTTTCGTGGGTTCACTATAAACCTATTAGCCTCTGCGAATAACTCTTTTAAATCATAGTTTTCATGGGTTCACCATGAACCTTTCTATTTGACAACTTCTTTAATTAGTATTTAGACATCCTTATATTCTCGCCTTCCTGACCTCCTAGATGCAATTCTTCTCATACAGGGCTTAACTCAATTTATATTCACTACTGAGTCAACCTAGCTGGTTATTCTGCCCTTTGTCCCTAAAATAAAATTATGGGTCCATTTTAAAGTGAATATGTGTATTAGATAAAGCAGACAAAGTAACATAATAACACCAACATCTATGGTTTAGTATCGTTGAAATCATTTTCATTTGAAATTAGGTTAATCCTTTTAACCTATTACTTTATCAAGGAAAGCTTCTATAACATCCCCGATTTTGGCGATTACCTATAAATATTAAATTATAATGGCAGTTATAATTTAATATTGTGAATTAGGAATAAATTGGAAATTTAAATTGTTTATTTGAAATAAAAAAAAGGGTTATGGAAATAAAATGTAAAAAGTAAAGTTTTACAAACTTTTTGATGGTTTTTGTGAGAAACGTGAGTGAAATATGATTTTATTTAAAGAAAATGCAATAATTCTTGTAATTATTGTCAAGTATTTATGTTATTGATTCTTAAAAGAAGTATGTTGTTTTAATATGTGTTTGTAATAAATAAAAAGATGAAATTTGGTTTAAAAAATAAGTTTTGGACATAAAAATGATGCTAGAATGATTTATTGCATTTTATTATGCAAGAAAATAATTTTGTAAAAGTTATGTTGTTGAAAATAACATTTTATGTAAATATTTGTGTAAATTATGTATTTATCTCAAAAATAAGAGTTTTTGTTAATAAAAATATTTTTATAACAAAATTATCTTTTTATTAGTTGTAAAATGTTTTGTAAACATGAAAATATGTTTGTCTAAATTTAGTGTGTTGAAATTTTGAAAAAAATATGTTGTTTTAATTTGTTTATCAATTGTATATATGTGATTTAGACATAATTTGATTTTTCTTTGGCTAATTAATTCTTTTGTTAATGGGTCAAGCCCATTTAGAGTCCAAGATTAAGAAAAGAGAAGCTTCTCCTTGTCATTTTGGTACGTATGTTCATTACAGCAAACACAAGTGAAACTGCAAAAACTTCTTCCTCTTTTAAACCTAATACCCAAAATCTCCAATTTCTTCAAATATTTGCTGGAAATAATCAAATTGAAAGCACTAAAAATAGTTTTAGATTTTTACAGCTGAATCGGAGGCAAAGCTTCCATCTTTCTTCAAATTTCCATGGGTTTGCTCTTCAAAATTTTTAAGGTGAGTTTCAAACTCACATATCTATCTCTATAAAGTATTAATTCTTTGTATTGAGTGATATATATCAATAAATAGTTGAATGGTTTGAGTAATTTGAGTGAATTGTTGAAATTTGCGAAGTGGTTGCTGAATTGTTATTTTTATGAACATTGCTGCAGTAAAACAGCAATATCTCAGTGTAGAATGATCCGAATTCGTTCATTCTTTTTGTGGTAGAAAGATATTTAAATAAGCTATAAGTATATTTCAATCATTTTTCGAAATTCTCTGTTTAAAAGGGTCGAAATTAAGTTTGAAACTGATGTTATAGCGCAACCATTTGAAATTTCCTGAGTTGATATCTGACAGTAAAATGGCCATAACTTTTAAGCCATAAACCCAAATCATGTATACTACTTTTTGTTAGAAAGCTAAGACATAAAGAAACAACTTTCATGTTGTAAGTTCCTGCGAATTCTATGGTCTATAGGGTCGAAATTTAGTTTGAAACTGATGTACACAGCTCTGCTTTGTGCAATTTTTTTGTTGAAACCTGATCTTAAAATCACCATATCTTTTGAGTGGCAAATCGGAATTAAGTGAGACTTTTTCCAGTTGGAAGATATATTTATATGGAACAACTTTCATGTATTTTGTTTTCTGTAATTTAGAGGTTTGCTATGTCAAAATCCAATTTTTTACTATTGTCCCGAGAGCAAAAGCAATATTTGCTCTATGCTTAAGGCTGAAACTAAATTAGCCATAACTTTTTCGTTTTTCACCCGATTTTGATAATTTTAGATGTTTCGGAAAGAACAAGTCATATTCTATAACTTTCATTTATTGTGTTTTCTGCAATTTAGAGATTTACTATGTCAAAATCCAATTTTTCTACTGTTGTCCCGAGAGCAAAAGCAATATTTGCTTTGTTCTTAAGGCTGAAACAAAATTGGCCATAACTTCTTCGTTTCTTATCCGATTTTGATAATTTTAGATGTTTTGAAAAGCTTAAATTATGTGCTACAAGATTTGTTCATTGTATTTTCTGGAATTGTGAAGTTTTCATGGTCGAAATTATGGTTATAAGTTGCTGTCCTGAGAACAAGATGACAACAACAACAAACATTGACCTTAAAATTGTATCAGCTCATTTTTACTCTTATTCTCTTCCGGTTTTGACGATGTTTTTGAGATTTTTGAGAGCTATGATGCCTATCTATGGGCTAGCTATATTTGAAAATTTTGTAATTCAAATTTAAATAGAATTCGAATTGATTTTTAGTTAAATTTGAGTTGAATTCGTATTGAACTCAAGTTATCGGTCTTGAGTTATCTTTCTTGTTTTTCATTGTTTTCGAGTATAGTTTTCACTAAATAATTTTTGAAGTAATTTTTGAAATAAATGGACATTTCAAATTATTATGATATAGTATTTAAAAATTATTTTTCTAATAAAAAAAACCTATTTATTCCCTATAATAAAATAATTTCAAATATGGGTTTTATTAATCTTTTCGGGAAAAAGTTTTAAAAGCTTGTTTTCTCTATTAAACTATTTTTAATATAAAACACACACTTTTGTACTATTCGAACGTATAAGAAAGAGAATTAAACGATTTAGTAAAACATGTGGTATGGGACATGTGCGTTTACTATTTCGGTTAATTCCGGACTTGTACGATCGAAGCTATTTGAGTTTAATATTTCTGAGATGTTTTGCCATTTTATGGCGTATTTTGAGTTTTATGATTCCTATTTATTGGAATTATTTAAGATGGCCAATATTTGGCAAGTATTATGGTTTGAGATCTCCTATGTAGGAGTTTGATCGATGAGAACCATCACGATGTTTTATTTACTTGCCAATGACATAAGGCAAGTCTTGAATTTATGATTTCATATTTTGAGATTTATGGTTTATGAGAAACCATCATGATGTTTTTCACTTGTCGATGAGATGAGACAAGTTATGATGCCATTTAATACTTATCGATGAGATGAGACAAGTATGGTATCTCTTTATCACTCGCCAATGAGACTAGGCGAGATATAATTTTCTGAGTTTTATGATGTTTTCAGTGTGGCATCAACTAACGGCTAGTAAACCGCTAAGTGCGAATGTGTGGTATGGGACACACGTTAACACTTTTCGGGTTCCTATCCATGAGTTTGTGACACATTCACGATGTTTACCTAACAGAACTGCTTTGAGAGGTGTCAGCGACCTTGTCATGAGGACGAATTGCTTTGGAGGTGTTAGCAACCTTGTTAGGGATGACAAAATGGCTTGGAAAGGTGTCAACGACCTTGTCATGAGGACGAACTGCTTTGGAGTGGTGTCAGCGACCTTGTCATCAGGACGAACTGCTTTGGAAAGGTGTCAGCGACCTTGTCATCAGGACGAACTGCTTTGGAAGGTGTTAGCGACCTTGTCTAAGGCTTTGGCCATCTGAGTTTAGCACGTGCATCATCGCTTCGGTATTGCAGTCAGGGATATGGCCAATCCGGGTTTTCTGAGGTTTGAATTCGCCGTTTTTGGCGCATTAGTGTTAATATTTTCTGAGTTTTGGACATGCATCGAATTCTTTATTGAGTTTGAATTCGTATCGAGTTCCATGAGTTTTTATGATTGAGATTTATTTGTGAGATTTAGCCGCCTTGGCCTACTTATGAGTTTGAGATCTCACATTCTTATGGAGTTCTCTTGTGTTGCTTTCATGACTTCTATTTGTGATTGAGATGAGTTTTCTCCTTTTTGGAGTAATGGTTCATCGATCCATTTGAGTTTTGCTTGAGTTTTATATGAATTGATTTGAGTTCATTATGGGTTATCGCTAATGATATGAGGCACTTGTGTTTTAGAGTATTGAGTTTGAGTTACCTCTTTCGAGGTATTTAGTCACTTAGGTAGCATTTGTTACTTAAGTATTGAGCTATGAGTTATCTAATCCTTCTCCTCATTCAAGAAGAAGTATCACTATATCCATTCTGCTTCATATTATCGATATTGACTGATTTGTGTAGCTAGACTGACCTGTGTATTTATACTCGGGTCAGACCGAGTTGTTTCAGGTATCATCTATTGGACTTAGCTTGAAGTTGGTGTTGGTTATCATCTCTTCTTTCGCTTGAGTAGTTTATTTCTTCCGCATACTCTGATTTTATTTTACATTTGATTTGATGTATATGGTATGGTCGAGTACCACCTTTATTGTATTCATATTGTATTGTACTAAACATGTATCAGTGTATATGTATATATATGATGTCAATTACTGTTTTGTGATGTGCTTTACATTTAGTTATTGTATTTTGTTCTGATAGATCCATCAACCACCTGTAGTTTTGTGACGACCTCCCATGACTCCCGAACGGAAACAAGGGAATGGTGCGCTGAAAGTGTGCCAGGCAGCCATGAGTGACCGTCAAGGGTAAAATAAACATCGCAGACTCTATCGTAAAACTCACAGCGCATGGATAAAATACAATAGAGAAATATAATATAGTGAAGCTCCCATAGAACAGAATATCATCATCTAATCATAATAGCTTTATACATGGTCTGAATCATGAATACAAGAAGCCTCACTACATAGCACTCAGAGTAATCAACAATCAGCGGAATATCCAGTACATAGAATATGAAAATAATATGTAAAGCCTCCTGCTCGTCTTCGTCATCATCAGCGTGAGCCACTAAGATCAGCACCTGCCACCTGTCACCTAGTCTGCCCATCCCAAACATGGATGAACAGCCCAAGGTAATAAGAGGAGACATAAAACCTTGAGTCAGACAACAGTCTTAGTGAGCAGTAAATCAACTATCAAACATACCAAAAGAGCATAAAGGATAAAAAGGAATAGGAACCCAAACCATCCCACTCCACCTCTTTCTACAGTGATAGCCCCCAGACTCACACTAAGGAGAGGCAAGCATAGCAAAGCAGATAATTAAAGTAAAGCAATAATCACTCGAGTCAAGGTCGATGTTTTCCAAATACAAACCCCCAAGGCCTAAACCAAGATCAGATAAGCACCCAGAAAACACCGCTCTTCAGACCGAATGATGGTACAACCAAACATCCATGACTCTGGCTATCACTGTTATCATTGCCTTGATTTTATCGTTAATTGAATGACCAACTCATCTTTCAACCATCCGTCAAGGGCTAATGGCAACCCCGGTTCTAGACATAACTCCGCACGTCACCGTGACCCGTGCCTAGGTATAACGGATCTACCCAGAGTACTAGCACGTCATCATGACCCGCGCCTGGGTATAACGGATCTACCCAACGTACTCTTGCTTTGAGCTTGCTAGAATCTTCAATAACGATAAGATCTCAGCCTTCTAGTCATCCTCCTCGACGACTATTCCCATTATAGCTCAAGCACCCCTCGAGCCCACCATTATCCACCAACTCGAACCGCATCATCGAGTAATCAACATGCTTGGGATGATCCCGTCTAGATTAAACCAAGGCTTCCACATCATGCTTTGCTTCAACGCATCTTAGCAAAGTCCATCTCATCATCATACTTCACCTCAACATATCATGGCAAAGTCCATTTCGTTATCATACTTCGCTTCCTCTAACTATAGCAAAGTCCTCGAACCCATCCATATGAGCTTCATCATCCGCTTCATATGCCACAGCAGCTTTCACCATTCAAGAGCCTTTCCACTTAGCTTTTGAATCATCTTCAACCATCTTGTCCCAAATCAACTACAAGCTAACTCGAGACAATCAAATCAATCATACATCCAAACAATCAAGCATTCAAACAAGATCTAATCAAGCAATATCAACTAAAATGGCAATTTCGTAAATAAATGAGCATAATTCTAACATATATGAAATCATGGATTTTAGCATAGATCTATCAAATATAAAACATGGGTTTTGTCTCTATAACTTGTTAATTGAACTTGCATAGGTAAACATCTTCAAAAGTAATGAATCTAGTCTTGGAACTAAGAAAAATGCATGAAATCTCTAACTTTAACACTCAAACAAGCCACCAATCCAATATACTCCTTTGGGTCCGCGTGAGAGATAACTACCACTCACCGAATCTCCAAAACAACCCAAAACCAATACGCTTCAGATCTGGACAGCAAAGATTCAAGCTCGATTCGTCGAAATCTCGCTTGAAATGGTGAAATCTAGCTTCGTCGGATGAAGATCTTCAACTTTGGCTCTTCAATCTTCGATCTTGATCTTCGATATTGGCGAATGTTAGCACAAGATTAGAGTAAAGAAAAGAAGTGAAGAAATGTTGTAGTCGAGCTCTCAAAATGGCAGCACTTCGTTGCTTCAAAAACCGGTGCCAAAATAGTGAGATAGGCGCTTCTATTTATAGGCTGACTTTTAGGTCGCACGGTATTAGGTCGCTCACGACCTAAAAACATCTCGACCTACGACCTATCTACTATCCCCGACCTAAGGACCTATCGACACAACCAACTTAGCGACCTAACGCTATTGCCTAAGCTTCAACGACCTACGACTCATGCGACCTAGCGACTTAACTGGTTGCCGACCTAACACTAACACCTTCCTGCGACCTAACTACTACACGGTATCAAACATAGGTCGCTCACGACCTAACTAGAATGACCCCAAGCCATCATCTCCTAGGTCGCTCTGCCCTAGGTCGCTAACTACCTTAGGTTGGTCCAACCCTTAGGTCGCTCAATACCTATAAGTCGCTCACCTATTTAGGTCGTACTAAAACCTTAAGTCGCTAATCCCTATAGGTCGCTCGGCCGACCTAAACTATAACACGTCCTACCCTCCAAACGACCTAACTATCAGGCCTTAACTCGTCTACGACCTAACTCCTTAAGGTCGCTGCAACGTATAGGTCGTAACCCGTTAACTCGTAACTCGTGTAACCCTCTTAAGTCGTAACTTGCTAACCCGCTACACTACTAACTCGTAAGTCGCTGCCTCTCTTGACTCGCTAGCATGCTAACTCGAATAATTTCTATAGGTCGTTACCTCCTAACCCATAGGTCGTCTACGACTTAAGAACCCCACTAACTCGTTAACTTCTTAACTCGCCCAGTTCTTAACCCGTTAGCTCGTTAGCTATCTTAGGTCGCAACATATTAACCTACTCCAATTACCAACTCGCTAACAACCTATTCCTTAACTCGTATCCCCTTAGGTCGTCTACGACTCATGAATACCGACCTAAGCTTTCCCACCGAGTTAATCTCTACACGAGTTAACTTCTCCATACGATCTAACCTCCACACGACTTAGGCTAAGGACGACTTAAACAACACTAACGACCTAGAAATTCTACGATACATCGACATGTAACGTACGGGTCGTTACATTCTCTCCCCCTTAGGAATTTCGCCCCCGAAATTCCAAGCAAACAACAGCAACCAAAACTATTCCGCATGCCTACCATCCAAAGCAATCAACAAACCAAGCATCCAATTTTTAGCCTAGCATGCAGAATTCTAAGATTAGAACAAGTTACAAATTCATGAGATGTCACGACACCTTAGGGCCATACCTCGAAGAGTTCAGGATGAGCTGCTTTCATCCTCTCTTCCTCCTCCCATGTACAGTCGTTAACATCATCACTCCATTGTATCTTGAGCAACGTAATCGTCTTCCTCCTAAGCTGTTTCGTGTCGGCTTCAACAACACGAAGTGGCTTACGAGGTCTTGTAACCACTGGATCAACCTCCAAATCTTCACAGCTATCAGCAGAAACCACTGTATTCGAGTCGTGCACATACTTCCGCAGATATGATACATGAAAAACATTGTGCACACCCGCCATCTTTTCCGGTAACTCCAATCTATAAGTGAGCTTTCCAATTCGCTCAATTATCGGGAATGGTCCAACAAATCTCGGAGTCAATTTTCCTTTCTTCCCAAATCGAATAACATTCTTCAGAGGGGAAATCTTCACAAAAACCATATCACCTACGTCGAATTCCAAATCTTTTTGACGTTTATCAACATAACTTTTCTGACGGTCTTGGGCTGCCTTCATTCGTTGCCAAATGATCTCTATACTGTCCGAAGTCTGACGAATCATCTCTGGCCCAAGTATCAGCTTATCTCCTGTTTCCAACCAACACGTCGGAGAGTTACACGGTCTTCCATACAGTGCCTCATATGGTGCCATACCAATACTTGACTGGTAACTGTTATTATACGCAAATTCCACCAAATGAAGATGATCTTCCCATGATCCTCTGAAATCCAAAACACATGCCCTCAGAAGATCTTCCAAAACTCGGTTGACTCTCTCAGTCTGACCATCTGTTTGAGGATGATAAGCTGTACTCAAACACAACTCGGTTCCCAAAACCTCCTGGAAGCTCTTCCAAAATCCACTAGTGAACAATGGGTCTCGATCACTCACTATACTCTTCGGAATACCATGGAATCGAACTATCCACTTAACAAACAATTCAGCCAACTTCGATGCAGTCCTAGTTGATCGAACAGGAATGAATCTTGCACTCTTGGTCAAACGATCTACTATGACCCAAATCCCCTCATTCCCTGCTCTGGTTCTAGGTAGACCATCGATAAAATCCATCGATATCTGCTCCCACTTCCATGTAGGAACTTCTAAAGGCTGAAGCAATCCACTGGGCTTCTTCTGCTCTGCTTTAACCAACTGGCAATTCATGCACATGGAAATAAAATTTCCAACATCCTTCTTCATACCTTCCCAGTAATAGGTTCTCTTCATGACCCGATACATCTTATTTCCTCCTGGATGAATTTTCAACTTCAAGTGATGACTTTCCTTCAAAACTTCATCTCTCAACTCATCGATATCGGGAACAACCAGTTGTCCTTGCTTCCGAAGCCAACCCTCTCGATCGACTTTGAATCTTTTATCATTCTCTGGGTCCAATCCAGATTCCAAATCACGGATAATCTTGACAAGCTTATCGTCTCGCTTTTGGCTCTCGCCAATTCTTTCCACAAGAGTAGGCCTTATCGATAAGTTTGCCAATATTTCAGGTTCCAATTCAAATCTGGGCCTGAAGTCAAATCTAGCTAAAAATCGAGACTCTTCCATTCCGAAAACATGGCTCCCAATCCTGCATGTCTTCGACTCAACGCATCAGCTACTGCGTTACCTTTTCCCGGAGTATAAGCTATACCAAAATCATATGACGCCAAAAACTCTAGCCATCGTTGCTGCCGAAGATTCAAATCCTTTTGGGAGAAAAGATACTTCAAAGACTTGTGATTCGTAAAGAACTCGAATCGAACTCCCAATAAATAATGTCTCCACATCTTCAGAGCAAAAACAATCGCTGCTAACTCCAAATCATGAGTCGGGTAATTCCTTTCATGCGGCTTCAGTTGTCGACTCGCATACGCAACAACTCTATCCTTCTGCATCAGCACTGCTCCAAGTCCAGTACCGCATGCATCGGTGTAAACCACCATCTCATCATTCCCACTTGGAATAGTCAAAACAGGAGCACTCGTCAATCGCTCTTTCAGGATTCTAAAAGCTTGCTCACACTTAGCATCCCAACTGAACACTTGGTTCTTCTTCGTCGATCCTGTTAACGGTGCAGCTATCTTGGAAAAGTCTTTGATAAACCGACGATAATATCCTGCTAATCCAAGAAAACTTTTCACATCAGATGCATTCTTAGGTCTAATCCAATCCTGGATCGCTGCCACCTTAGCGGGATCAACCGCTATTCCATTTCCAGAAATAACATGGCCTAAGAACCTCACTTCACTCTTCCAGAAGTGACACTTCGAAAACTTAGCCTTCAGCTGATGTTTCCGCAAAATTTCCAAAACAATACACAAGTGTGTCTTGTGCTCTTCTTCAGTCCTGGAATAAATCAGAATATCATCCACGAACACAAGTACGAACTTGTTCAACTGATCCCTGAATACTCTATTCATAAGATCCACAAAATATGCTGGTGCGTTAGTCAATCCAAACGGCATTACCAGCCACTCATAAAAACCGGATGGTGTCCTGAAAGCAGTCTTCGGCACACTATCCTTCACCACTCTTAACTGGTGAAATCCCGTTACCAAATCCATCTGAGAAAACACCTTTGCCTCGTGAAGCTGATCAAACAAGTCATCTATTCTCGGCAATGGATACTTGTTCTTCTTAGTCACCTTATTCAGCTCACGATAATCCACACACAACCTCAACGATCCATCCGCTTTGGTTGCGAACACAACTGGTGCACCCCATTCGGACACACTACGCCGAATGAATCCTTTCCGTAAAAGGTCATCAACTTGCACCTTCAACTCTTGCTGTTCCCTAGGCACCATTCGCCTAAGCGGCATCACAACGGGTCAGGCTCCTTCAACTAGATCGATACGAAACTCGATCTCCCTATGCGGCGGTAACCCTTTGACCTCATCAAAGACATCCTCGAATCCATTCGCGATTGGCACTGATGACAGTCCATCCCGTGGAACAACTAGCGAATACATGAAGCTCATGAAGACGCCTTCCTCATGCTTACATCGTATCACAACCTTTCACCCATCCACATTCTCGACTGTCACCTCCAATCTCTCACAATCAACCTTTGTCGCATACTTCCTAAGCCAGTCCATACCCAAAATAATTCCGAACCCCGCAAAGTTCAGAACAAAACAATCACAAACAAAAGAGCAATCATGACTCGATACAACTAGACCACGGCATAGCATACACAAACAAGACGAACCCCCAACTGGATTATTCACTACCAATGGTCTATCAACTATATCCGGTTCCAAACCCAACCTGCCTACAAGTTCACTACAAACAAAGGAGTGCGACGCTCCAGTATCAAATAACACTCTAACTGGAACACCACAAATGGAAAGAGTACCTTGAACCACCACACTCTTCCCCTTCTCTTCAGCAGTAGGAGCTTTCGAAGATGATGGAACAGCCCCCAAAGCATAAGCTTGCACAACCTGCCTGTCCTTTATCGGTTCCGGACAGTTCTTCTTAATATGCCCCAGCTTATCACAGTTGTAGCATTTCAACAACACCTTTGGATTCTTGCAATCCTTGGAGAGATGGCCCTTCTGCCGACAATTGTAGCAGGTCTTTTCCCCCTTCGGCTTCTTCTGACCATCCTTGCCCTTCTGCTGTTGCTCCTTCCTCTTCTTGTTTCCACCCTGCTGTGGTTTAGACTCCTCCTTGGTCACAGCAACAACAGATACGTCCTTAGGAAACAAACTCTCGTGCCTGAGAGCTTTCTCCACTAGCTTCTCAAATGGATCGTCCAGATGATCCACCAACTGCCTTCCAAGATAACTGTCCAAGCCTGTCACGAACTTTTCATTCTTCTGATAAGAAGATTCAATATACGACCGAGCATACTTGGACAAGGCCTCAAACTCAGAAACGTACTCAAGAACCGATCTCCCACCTTGCTTAAGCTCTACAAACTTCTTGAACAAAACAGATTTCTGAGCCGTAGAAATGAACTTAGCTTCAAATCTAGCTTGGAACTGCACCCAAGTGATTTCTTCCTCCGGAGTATCAATGGTGATAGAGTTCCACCAATCAGCAGCTCTTCCTTGAAGCTGTCTCGATGCAAGCTTCCTCTTAGTTGCATCATCAATTCCCAAGTCACCAAAAATACTTCTACAAGCATCTATCCATCTTTGGACTTCAATGGTTGACTCTGTCCCTAAGAAAACCTTTCCTCCAAGAGCAGTATAGTCCTTACACAACTTAGCAAAATCCACCGATCTTGGAGCTTGAACTTGAACTCCAACATCTACAGATGGCCCTGGAGCTGGTATCCTTCTCATGATAGAAGTCATCATAGCTTCAAACATAGCTCCATAATTAGCAACTCCTTCAGCGGCACGGCCTTCCCTTGCAGCTGGTCTCCCTCTTCGAATCATCCTTAGTATCTACAAAAAGGACTGATTAGAACACCTTGAGGAACAACTACATAAGGAGTTCAAATCCATCTAAACTACTATATTATATATAGTAATCATCCATCAAAATAAAATTACGTCTCTCTTACGCAGTTACGTCAGCGAGCGTTGGCTAAAATCGATTAACCAAAGCTCTGATACCAAATGTGACGACCGCCCATGACTCCCTCATGAAAACAAGGGAATGGTGCGCTGAAAGTGTGCCAGGCAGCCATGAGTGACCGCCAAGGGTAAAATAAACATCGCAGACTCTATCGTAAAACTCACAGCGCATGGATAAAATACAATAGAGAAATATAATATAGTGAAGCTCCCATAGAACAGAATATCATCATCTAATCATAATAGCTTTATACATGGTCTGAATCATGAATACAAGAAGCCTAACTACATAGCACTCAGAGTAATCAACAATCAGCGGAATATCCAGTACATAGAATATGAAAATAATATGTAAAGCCTCCTGCTCGTCTTCGTCATCATCAGCGTGAGCCACTAAGATCAGCACCTGCCACCTGTCACCTAGTCTGCCCATCCCAAACATGGATGAACAGCCCAAGGTAATAAGAGGAGACATAAAACCTTGAGTCAGACAACAGTCTTAGTGAGCAGTAAATCAACTATCAAACATACCAAAAGAGCATAAAGGATAAAAAGGAATAGGAACCCAAACCATCCCACTCCACCTCTTTCTACAGTGATAGCCCCCAGACTCACACTAAGGAGACGCAAGCATACCAAAGCAGATAATTAAAGCAAAGCAATAATCACTCGAGTCAAGGTCGATGTTTTCCAAATACAAACCCCCAAGGCCTAAACCAAGATCAGATAAGCACCCAGAAAACACAGCTCTTCAGACCGAATGATGGTACAACCAAACATCCATGACTCTGGCTATCACTGTTATCATTGCCTTGATTTTATCGTTAATTGAATGACCAACTCATCTTTCAACCATCCGTCAAGGGCTAATGGCAACCCGGTTCTAGACATAACTCCGCACGTCACCGTGACCCGTGCCTAGGTATAACGGATCTACCCAGAGTACTAGCACGTCATCATGACCCGCGCCTGGGTATAACGGATCTACCCAACGTACTCTTGCTTTGAGCTTGCTAGAACCTTCAATAAGGATAAGATCTCAGCCTTCTAGTCATCCTCCTCGACGACTATTCCCATTATAGCTCAAGCACCCCTCGAGCCCACCATTATCCACCAACTCGAACCGCATCATCGAGTAATCAACATGCTTGGGATGATCCCGTCTGGATTAAACCAAGGCTTCCACATCATGCTTTGCTCCAACGCATCTTAGCAAAGTCCATCTCATCATCATACTTCGCCTCAACATATCATGGCAAAGTCCATTTCGTTATCATACTTCGCTTCCTCTAACTATAGCAAAGTCCTCGAACCCATCCATATGAGCTTCATCATCCGCTTCATATGCCACAGCAGCTTTCACCATTCAAGAGCCTTTCCACTTAGCTTTTGAATCATCTTCAACCATCTTGTCCTAAATCAACTACAAGCTAACTCGAGACAATCAAATCAATCATACATCCAAACAATCAAGCATTCAAACAAGATCTAATCAAGCAATATCAACTAAAATGGCAATTTCGTAAATAAATGAGCATAAGTCTAACATATATGAAATCATGGATTTTAGCATAGATCTATCAAATATAAAACATGGGTTTTGTCTCTATAACTTGTTAGTTGAACTTGCATAGGTAAACATCTTCAAAAGTAATGAATCTAGTCTTAGAACTAAGAAAAATGCATGAAATCTCTAACTTTAACACTCAAACAAGCCACCAATCCAATATACTCCTTTGGGTCCGCGTGAGAGATAACTACCACTCACCGAATCTCCAAAACAACCCAAAAGCAATACGCTTCAGATCTGGACAGCAAAGATTCAAGCTCGATTCGTCGAAATCTCGCTTGAAATGGTGAAATCTAGCTTCGTCGGATGAAGATCTTCAACTTTGGCTCTTCAATCTTCGATCTTGGAGGATGTTAGCACAAGATTAGAGTAAAGAAAAGAAGTGAAGAAATGTTGTAGTCGAGCTCTCAAAATGGCAGCACTTCGTTGCTTCAAAAACCGGTGCCAAAATAGTGAGATAGGCGCCTCTATTTATAGGATGACTTTTAGGTCGCACGGTATTAGGTCGCTCACGACCTAAAAACATCTCGACCTACGACCTATCTACTATCCCCGACCTAAGGACCTATCGACACAACCAACTTAGCGACCTAACGCTATTGCCTAAGCTTCAACGACCTACGACTCATGCGACCTAGCGACTTAACTGGTTGCCGACCTAACACTAACACCTTCATGCGACCTAACTACTACACGGTATCAAACATAGGTCGCTCACGACCTAACTAGAATGACCCCAAGCCATCATCTCCTAGGTCGCTCTGCCCTAGGTCGCTAACTACCTTAGGTTGGTCCAACCCTTAGGTCGCTCAATACCTATAAGTCGCTCACCTATTTAGGTCGTACTAAAACCTTAAGTCGCTAATCCCTATAGGTCGCTCGGCCGACCTAAACTATAACACGTCCTACCCTCCAAACGACCTAACTATCAGGCCTTAACTCGTCTACGACCTAACTCCTTAAGGTCGCTGCAACGTATAGGTCGTAACCCGTTAACTCGTAACTCGTGTAACCCTCTTAAGTCGTAACTTGCTAACCCGCTACACTACTAACTCGTAAGTCGCTGCCTCTCTTGACTCGCTAGCATGCTAACTCTAATAATTTCTATAGGTCGTTACCTCCTAACCCATAGGTCGTCTACGACTTAAGAACCCCACTAACTCGTTAACTTCTTAACTCGCCCAGTTCTTAACCCGTTAGCTCGTTAGCTATCTTAGGTCGCAACATATTAACCTACTCCAATTACCAACTCGCTAACAACCTATTCCTTAACTCGTATCCCCTTAGGTCGTCTACGACTCATGAATACCGACCTAAGCTTTCCCACCGAGTTAATCTCTACACGAGTTAACTTCTCCATACGATCTAACCTCCATACGACTTAGGCTAAGGACGACTTAAACAACACTAACGACCTAGAAATTCTACGATATATCGACATGTAACATACGGGTCGTTACAAGTTTTGGATTAAACATTTACTGTGTATGTCGATCCATTGAGATAGAAAAGAAAAAAAATTATATTGCATTTATCGACGTATTCAGTAGATGTTTAAGACAAAGTTATAGATGGTCGCCCTTAACCAGCCATATTCTCCGCTTTAGTAGACGGAATTACTCATTAATTCTCTTTACTAAGGTGGGTCTCGGGGTGGGGCGTTACAGTTTGGTATCAGAGCTGTGGTCAGAACAAAGTAGAATAAACATAGAACAGTATGTATATCACGATACGTCGTAGTACAATACGAGTGAATCATTGTCCTTTATTCGAGCTTGTTTTCGAATCATGCTTTGATTCTTTTCATGTATTAGGATATGTTGAGATGGAATATGTCAAGGAATATGTATATTGTATTCCGTAGTATTCCATAATAGAGTTTGATGTCATTATCTTAAATGATCTTATTTAGGATTATTGTATTCTTATTTTTGTCGATACAAGTGAGTTCGTATCGATGGATCTGATTGATTTCTTTGAAGCATTCTTGTTGCATTCCTTTGAGAGTTGTGAATCCTATTAAGGGGTCCACAAAGATTGGCTTGATGTGAGCATTCCGAGTTTTCTATTTGTTGCTTCTTTAGTGAGTATTTGTTTATTACTCACTATATTGAGATGTATTTGATTTGTGATGGATTGACTTATTTGATGTTAAGTCCGATCCTTTTGGTTGTTATAGGATCCTATATTTATTTAAGCATCCTAATTTGATTGGTTTATTATTTCTATCACTTTGAAATGTTAATGATGATGCCGAAGTTTCTGTATGCACTCTTGAGTATCGAGATGTTGATGATACATCTCGAATTCCAATCAAGGTGACTTTTTTTGATTTTTGTGAGTCCGTTTGGATTTGACATCCAATCAGGCAATCGAATGTTGAGGTAACCTTATTCCTGGCTCTTAGCTCTTCAATTATCGTTCCACGAGGATATCCACTAAGGAATGAGGTGAGTTTCTAGATTATTCGAGTTCGATTGAGTTTATCATTCAGTTTCTTTAAGTTATCCTTTTCGAATACACAAACGGTGTTATCCTTTGCAGCATTACTTTGTTTGAAGTAATGATTTGTGGTTTGTATGCTTCTTTTCCTTCGAGGAGAATATCTTACTTATCTTTGGTCTTGATGATTTCCGAGAGTGGCTCGTCCTGATGTAGGAGTTGGCGAACACTCCATCTCCTTCTATTGATTTTGTGAATCGCGTACTCTAGGAATATCTCCATGCATTCTCTTAATGTTCTTTGGTTTGAGTTTTTGAAGCTATATACATGAGTTTTAAAAAAGAGAAATTGGAATTTTGAGATATTTTAAAAATCAAAGAATGTTTTGAGAAGATATTTATATGAGTAGTATTATTTTATAGTAATAATCTGAGAGCGTTGGGTTATCCATCAAGTAGTTAAGAGTTCTGGTCGATACGCCTGATCAACGTTATCGATAGGAATCTCCTAAATGCTATGATGAGGCAATCAGACATGATGATTTGTGTTTTAAGGATTGAGATTTTGAAAATAATATTTTGAGATTAAATATTAAATTTATTTTTGAATGGTAATTGCAGCCATCGATTTTAGAGATGAGTAATAGAGTGGCAAGGCAGCTTTGATCGTTCGGTCAACTCTGCAGCCAATAGATATATTTATTTATTAGAGACTCAATGGCGAGGCAATGCCATTTATTTAGTTTAAATTAAAAAGATGAGAATAAGTGAGAATATTCTTGAGCTATACTTTATTGAGAGTATATTTTGAGATTTTAGAATCTATATTATATAAATTGGATGTTTTAAGAGAAGAGTTATAAGAAGATTTGAAGATTGTTTTTAAACGATTTAAGTGGTTTAATAAAAAGAGTAAAGAGAATTTAAACCCTTAATTTATTTTGAGGAAAATTATTATGGATTTACAAAATTCTTTGAAAATTAATTTTGAAGTAAGAGAAGAAATTTGAACTTTTAATTTGAGTTTTAAATTACTTACTAAGTATTATAGTAAAGAGTTTGAGAAATTTTCAAATGTTGAAAATTGAGATTTAAAAATTTAAAAGACGTTGAGATTTAAAATTTATAAATATCTTGGATTAAAAGATAATTCGAACTTGTATCCTTGTTCTTGAGTATATTCTATCTTTGAGCTATTATCAACGACGTGCATTCTCGCGGTCGTTCGAGTTTGGTGGCCTTGCGAGAAGCCATTTTGTGTGATTTATCTATCTTGTCTATTGAGTCTATCCTTGTTGTGAAGATGTTCTTTCCGTATTATTATGCGAAAAATTGTGTTGATGATCATCTTTGTTGCTTAGAGTTTGGGTTAGAATGAGTTTGCTCCCGACTCTATTCGTAGACTTTTAAGAAATCAATCATTTTCGATTGATTAATTGCCAAGCATCTTCTTGAGTTTTGATTCGAAAACGGGATATCTTCGATTTCGAGATACTTGGAAAATTCGATGGTTTGCTAATCACTATATTAGCATTTGATGGGCCATTGGATTAACCAAGTGAGTTTTTCTTTGTTTCTCTCAACCATTCTATGTTGAGAGTATGAATGGTTTGAGTTTCGAGCTTGTCTTTTATCCTTTGTCGATTGAATTTTTGTGTTGTTTACGTCACTTTTTCTTGGAAATTGCGGGGACGCAATTTTTCTAAGGGGGGAGTCTGTAACATCCCCGATTTTGGCGATTACCTATAAATATTAAATTATAATGGCAGTTATAATTTAATATTGTGAATTAGGAATAAATTGGAAATTTAAATTGTTTATTTGAAATAAAAAAAGGGTTATGGAAATAAAATGTAAAAAGTAAAGTTTTACAAACTTTATGACGGTTTTTGTGAGAAACGTGAGTGAAATATGATTTTATTTAAAGAAAATGCAATAATTCTTGTAATTATTGTCAAGTATTTCTGTTATTGATTCTTAAAAGAAGTATGTTGTTTTAATATGTGTTTGTAATAAATAAAAAGATGAAATTTGGTTTAAAAAATAAGTTTTGGACATAAAAATGATGCTAGAATGATTTATTGCATTTTATTATGCAAGAAAATAATTTTGTAAAAGTTATGTTGTTGAAAATAGCATTTTATGTAAATATTTGTGTAAATTATGTATTTATTTCAAAAATAAGAGTTTTTGTTAATAAAAATATTTTTATAACTAAATTATCTTTTTATTAGTTGTAAAATGTTTTGTAAACATGAAAATATGTTTGTCTAAATTTAGTGTGTTGAAATTTTGAAAAAAATATGTTGTTTTAATTTGTTTATCAATTGTATATATGTGATTTAGACATAATTTGATTTTTCTTTGGCTAATTAATTCTTTTGTTAATGGGTCTAGCCCATTTAGAGTCCAAGATTAAGAAAAGAGAAGCTTCTCCTTCTCATTTTGGTACGTATGTTCATTACAGCAAACAAAAGTGAAACTGCAAAAGCTTCTTCCTCTTTTAAACCTAATACCCAAAATCTCCAATTTCTTCGAATATTTGCTGGAAATAATCAAATTGAAAGCACTAAAAATAGTTTTAGATTTTTACAGCTGAATCGGAGGCAAAGCTTCCATCTTTCTTCAAATTTCCATAGGTTTGCTCTTCAAAATTTTTAAGGTGAGTTTCAAACTCACATATCTATCTCTATAAAGTATTAATTCTTTGAATTGAGTGATATATATCAATAAATAGTTGACTGGTTTGAGTAATTTGAGTGAATTGTTGAAATTTGCGAATTGGTTGCTGAATTGCTATTTTTATGAACATTGCTGCAGTAAAACAGCAATATCTCAGTGTAGAATGATCCGAATTCGTTCATTCTTTTTTTGGTAGAAAGATATTTAAATAAGCTATAAGTTCTATTTCAATAATTTTTTGAAATTCTATGTTTAAAAGGGTCGAAATTAAGTTTGAAACTGATGTTATAGCGCAACCATTTGAAATTTCCTGAGTTGATATCTGACAGTAAAATGGCCATAACTTTTAAGCCATAAACCCAAATTATGTATATTTCTTTTTTTTAGAAAGCTAAGACATAAAGGAACAACTTTCATGTTGTAAGTTTCTACGAATTCTATGGTCTATAGGGTCGAAATTTAGTTTGAAACTGATGTACACAGCTCTGCTCTGTGCAATTTTTTTGTTGAAACCTGATCTTAAAATCACCATATCTTTTGAATGGCAAATCGGAATTGAGTGGGACATTTTCCACTTGGAAGATATATTTATATGGAACAACTTTCATGTATTGTGTTTTCAGTAATTTAGTGGTTTGCTATGTCAAAATCCAATTTTTTTACTATTGTCCCGAGAGCAAAAGCAATATTTGCTCTATGCTTAAGGCTGAAACTAAATTAGCCATAACTTTTTCGTTTTTCATCCGATTTTGATAATTTTAGATGTTTCGGAAAGCACAAATCATATTATACAACTTTTATTTATTGTGTTTTCTGTAATTTAGAGATTTACTATGTCAAAATCCAATTTTTCTACTGTTGTCCCGAGAGCAAAAGCAATATTTGCTTTGTTCTTAAGGCTGAAACAAAATTGGCCATAACTTCTTCGTTTCTTATCCAATTTTGATAATTTTAGATGTTTTGAAAAGCTTAAATTGTGTGCTACAAGATTTGTTCATTGTATTTTTGGAATTGTGAAGTTTTCATGGTCGAAATTATGGTTATAAGTTGCTGTCCTGAGAACAGGATGACAACAACAACAAACATTGACCTTAAAATTGTATCAGCTCATTTTTACTCTTATTCTCTTCCGGTTTTTATGATGTTTTTGAGATTTTTGAGAGCTATGATGCCTATCTATGGGCTAGCTATATTTGAAAATTTTGTAATTCAAATTTAAATAGAATTCGAATTGATTTTTAGTTAAATTTGAATTGAATTCGTATTGAACTCAAGTTATCGGTCTTGAGTTATCTTTCTTGTTTTTCATTGTTTTCGAGTATAGTTTTCACTAAATAATTTTTGAAGTAATTTTTGAAATAAATGGACATTTAAAATTATTATGATATAGTATTTAAAAATTATTTTTCTAATAAAAAAAAACCTATTTATTCCCTATAATAAAAGAATTTCAAATATGGGTTTTATTAATCTTTTCGGGAAAAAGTTTTAAAAGCTTGTTTTCTCTATTAAACTATTTTTAATATAAAACACACACTTTTGTACTATTCGAACGTATAAGAAAGTGAATTAAACGATTTAGTAAAACATGTGGTATGGGACATGTGCGTTTACTATTTCGGTTAATTCCGGACTTGTACGATCGAAGCTATTTGAGTTTAATATTTCTGAGATGTTTTGCCATTTTATGGCGTATTTTGAGTTTTATGATTCCTATTTATTGGAATTATTTAAGATGGCCAATATTTGGCAAGTATTATGGTTTGAGATCTCCTATGTAGGAGTTTGATCGATGAGAACCATCACGATGTTTTATTTACTTGCCAATGACATAAGGCAAGTCCTGAATTTATGATTTCATATTTTGAGATTTATGGTTTATGAGAAACCATCATGATGTTTTTCACTTGTCGATGAGATGAGACAAGTTATGATGCCATTTAATACTTATCGATGAGATGAGACAAGTATGGTATCTCTTTATCACTCGCCAATGAGACTAGGCGAGATATAATTTTCTGAGTTTTATGATGTTTTCAGTGTGGCATCAACTAACGGCTAGTAAACCGCTAAGTGCGAATGTGTGGTATGGGACACACGTTAACACTTTTCGGGTTCCTATCCATGAGTTTGTGACACATTCACGATGTTTACCTAACAGAACTGCTTTGAGAGGTGTCAACGACCTTGTCATGAGGACGAATTGCTTTGGAGGTGTTAGCAACCTTGTTAGGGATGACAAAATGGCTTGGAAAGGTGTCAGCGACCTTGTCATGAGGACGAACTGCTTTGGAGAGGTGTCAGCGACCTTGTCATCAGGGCGAACTGCTTTGGAAGGTGTTAGCGACCTTGTCTAAGGCTTCGGCCATCTGAGTTTAGCACGTGCATCATTGCTTCGGTATTGCAGTCAGGGATATGGCCAATCCGGGTTTTCTGAGTTTTGAATTCGCCGTTTTTGGCGCATTAGTGTTAATATTTTCTGAGTTTTGGACATGCATCGAATTCTTTATTGAGTTTGAATTCGTATCGAGTTCCATGAGTTTTTATGATTGAGATGTATTTGTGAGATTTAGCCGCCTTGGCCTACTTATGAGTTTGAGATCTCACATTCTTATGGAGTTGTCTTGTGTTGCTTTCATGACTTCTATTTGTGATTGAGATGAGTTTTCTCCTTTTTGGAGTAATGGTTCATCGATCCATTTGAGTTTTGCTTGAGTTTTATATGAATTGATTTGAGTTCATTATGGGTTATCGCTAATGATATGAGGCACTTGTGTTTTAGAGTATTGAGTTTGAGTTACCTCTTTCGAGGTATTTAGTCACTTAGGTAGCGTTTGTTACTTAAGTATTGAGCTATGAGTTATCTAATCCTTCTCCTCATTCGAGAAGAAGTATCACTATATCCATTCTGCTTCACATTATCGATATTGACTGATTTGTGTAGCTAGACTGACCCGTGTATTTATACTCGGGTCAGACCGAGTTGTTTCAGGTATCATCTATTGGACTTAGCTTGAAGTTGGTGTTGGTTATCATCTCTTCTTTCGCTTGAGTAGTTTATTTCTTTCGCATACTCTGATTTTTTTTTACATTTGATTTGATGTATATGGTATGGTCGAGTACCACCTTTATTGTATTCATATTGTATTGTACTAAACATGTATCAGTGTATATGTATATATATGATGTCAATTACTGTTCTGTGATGTGCTTTACATTTAGTTATTGTATTTTGTTCTGATAGATCCATCAACCACCTGTAGTTTTGGATTAAACATTTACTGTGTATGTCGATCCATTGAGATAGAAAAGAAAAAAAAATTATATTGCATTTATCGACGTATTTAGTAGATGTTTAAGACAAAGTTATAGATGGTCACCCTTAACCAGCCCTATTCTCCGCTTTAGTAGACGGAATTACTCATTAATTCTCTTTACTAAGGTGGGTCTCGGGGTGGGGCGTTACAGCTTCTTCAGAAACTCCATAGTAAAAAGTCATTTTAAAACTCCTTTATTTATGCTATGGTTTTTCCTTTAAAATTGAGTTTGGGTTCTTTGTATTGAAAACTAAGGCTTTCGAAACCTTAAGCTTTTACTTTTTGAAACCATTGGATAACCTCCATTGAATGAATTCAAATATTGTTTTCAAAACACTAAGCATATGCCTTTCAAAATACTTTAAATCATCTCTTTCGAAACCATCAAAATATACATTAGTATTAAAGCATTACTTAATAACTCTTAGAAGCATAGCTTCGAAACCTTTTGAAAGTACCCCTTTTGAAACCATGGGGTTTATCATTATAAATATCTTTTGGGTCAACGAGAATATAAATGAAAGTAGCTCTTTCGAAACCAGTAACTTTCACATAAAAGAGTTTAGGGAAAATTGATGGCTTCAGAAATGTTTTTTCTGAAGCTTAAATAATTTAATTAAAAAAATTGAAAGTTAGCTTCGAAACACCTTTCCAAGCCATTAACTTCAAAACCATTAACCCTTTCAAAAGCTATAGGAGTGGCTTGCTTCATTTAAATAACAAAAGCTATCTTTCAAAAGCATTGATGACTCCAACACATTCGTAAGCATAAGGTCGGGAGTTAGGTTTCGATTAGGTTGAAACTACGCCTTACGAAAACATTGAATTAAAATAAGGCAACTCATTCGAAAGCATTCTTTTCGATAACAACAAGGCAGCAACATTTTCAAAAGCTATTTAAATGGGGTTCGACCCCTTTGATACATCCTTTGAAAACAAGGCAAGTGCATATCTTTGGAGAGTAAAACAAAAGCTTCAACCCCCTCCAAAGCATTGGTTTCGATGCCATGCCTTCCGCCTTTCTCCAATCCACTATGTACCGCAATATTGATACCTTATGTATTGGTTTCGACTTGGTAGGTTTCTACTTGGTCGAGGTGAAAGCACATGGTTGAAAGGTAGAGTCCAAAAGAGGCGAAACATAATTTCTGGGTAAAGCTGTTTTAATGCCTTTTTAAGTAATTGCTTTTAAACTAACTTGCATATTTGTAAATATTTGATGGTTGCCATAACTTTTTCAAATTCTTTCTTAAAAACAACTGCAATTATAGAAGATCAAAACAAGAATTAATTTAGAAAATAAGCGCTTCCATTAAGTAAAACAAATAAAACATTTAAAACCTACATCTAAAATAATTTGATTTCCATAGTAAATTAATTAAGAAAAACCCGCAAAAATCACAGAAATTCACTTTCGATATGTTATCTAACATATAAAATTTAGACCCAAATTCTTCATAATATATCTAAAATAAATTTCTAAACCCAATATTTCATATTTTACTTTAAAAATTCATAATAAATTTTCCCTAGCTTAGAAAATTATAAAAATTAGAACCCACTCCAAAGTAATGTTTTACATAACACGTAAATTCCTCATGGCATTCGAAATCTAAAATACATGATTTTAGCCTTAAAACTATAAAACAATTACCAAACAAACTTGTTTGAATATATCATATCATCAAATCCAAGCATATCATCATCAAAATCATCATAAGTGATCTAAAATTAAACTCAACAATCAAATGATCATAAAAACAAAAATAGAGATGGTTTTGAATATTATTCATCTTGACTAGGATAAGGAATTTGAGATTTGATCCTTGATTAATTCCCTTAGCTTGATTCCTTAGCTTTAGATGAATTTCTCTTCATTTACTCCTAAGTAATGGTCGGCTTGAGCTTTAGGTTTTACGTTTTTGAGTGTTTGAAAAATGAACGTGAGAAAGAAAATGGAACGTGGGTTTAGTGGTTATAAAATTAAGGTGGTGGCTAATCCCTATAATGCCCTTTCGTCCTTCCTTTATTAGTTAATGTATGAAAACATTTTCATAACCTATTGTTCTTGATCAATTAGCATGGCCTCTAATTAATTTTCAAATCTCAATCCACTTATCACATTAATATCTACATTATTCTATTTAATTTATCTAATCAAATATGTTGAATAATGTTATTTAAATTAGGGATGTTACATGCTCGAATTCCGTCCTTAAAATTCATTAAGGACTAAATTCTAAACATAGCAATAATCTGTAACAGCTCCTAACAGTCATACTAGCCTAATTGACTAGCAAAAATCTATATAAAGCTAATATAGACATACCCTCAAGCAGATCAGGGTAAGTTTCTCTAATCCTGTCTTCTGTCTTCCAAGTATAGTCCTTCTTGTTGTCACTCCACTGAACTTTCACCAACTTGATTGTCTTGTTCCTCAATCTTTTCTCATCTCTCTCTATTATCCAAACTAGTTGTTTAACAAAAGTCAAATTAGGCTCTACTATCAAATCTTCCAACCCGGTCAGAGGAATAGTAGTCTTTGGATCATGCACGAACTTGCAAAGATCAGGCACACGAAACACATTATGGACACTTGCCATACCTTTCGGAAACTTTACTCTGTATGCGAGCTTCCCGATCCTCTCTATTACTTGGAACAGACCAACATATCTCAGTGCTAGTTTCACTAACTTTCCAAATTACACCACACCCTTCATCGGCGATACTTTAATAAAAACCCAACCTCCAACTGAGAATTTTAGGTCCTTACGCCTCTTATCTGCGTAACTCTTCTGCTTGGACTGATCTTCCTTCATCCCTTCTCAGACCGATTCAATTTTTTCTACTGCCTCTCTTACCAGATCTGGACCGCAAACTGATCTGTCTCCAGCCTCCAACTAACATCCTGGTGATTTGTATGGCCTTCCATATAAATCTTCAAAAGGTGTCATTCCTATACTAGTCTAATAACTATTATTATAGGAAAACTCCACTAAATGTAGATGATCTTCCCAAGATCCGCCAAAGTCCAATACACAAGCTCTTAATAAATCCACGAGTACCTTATTGACTCTCTATGTTAGCCCGTCCGTCTGAGGGTGATACGCAGTACTCATCTTAAGCTCAGTACCTAGCACCTGCATAGGCTCTTCCATGCATTAAGCGCTACCTAGTTAGATGGAGAAAGCCTCTACTTGTACTTAGCTGTGTCCCCCCATGAATTGAGCGCTTCCTTGGTACGAGAAGATGTCCATATCTAAAAACTAGTGTATTTCATCAGCAAGAGGTTTACAGGGGCAGATGCCAGATATCCGAAGATCGAAAAATTGGCCTACTGTTTGCTCATAGCGTCCAAGAAATTATGACATTACTTCCAATCTCACTCCTAAGGGTCCTAACAAATCATCCATTGCGTTAGGTCCTACATAAACCAGATACATCAGGATGCCTGCTAAAACGGTGCATCGAGCCGGGCCAGTATGACATTACCTACCATCCATGCACCGAAATCAAAGGGCATGCCCTGGTTGATTTCATAGATGAATTCACCATTTAGGACAAGGATACGACCACCAGAACAGAAGAAACAATCGAGTGGAATATGTTTATGGATGGAGCATCCAACGAGCTCAGCTCGAGGATAGGAATAGTACTCATCACGCCTAGAGGAAGAAAGTTAAATTACACGCTGAGGCTAGAATTCACCGCAACCAAAAACGACGCTAAATACGAAGCGGTAATAGCTAGCTTTGAAATCACTAGGGAAATAGAGATCAAATCTATATGCATACATATTGACTCACAACTAATCGTAAACCAAGTCGTTGGGGAATTCCAGACTCACGGGCAAAGACTTGCCTCTTACCTCAAAAAGACTAAAACCCTCCTAAACGAGCTAGACTACTATATTAGCAAACATATCCCTTGGAATGAGAATCAAGAAGCAGATGCCCTCGCTAAAGAAGCTAGCATGGGAAATGAGCCAACTCTAAGGGCAACCCCCGTCATGATGCAAGCCACACCGAGTTTCGAATGTCTTCAGATCATGCCCATCAATAATAGCGAAGAGACATGGATGACCCCTATCATCAAATACTTACAAGAAGTAATCCTACTGGCAAATCACAATGAGATTAGTAAATTCCTAAGGAAGGCATCCTGCTACGCCATCCAGGAGGGCATCTTGTACCGTCGTGGGTTTTCCAACCCCTTATTGAGGTGTGCCATAGGAAATGAAGCGAAAGATATCCTCAACAACATACACTAATGAAGTTGTGGCGACCCCACCGATAGTCATATTCTAGTTAGAAAAATCCTACGCTACCGGTACTTTTGGCCCACACCAAACAAAGAGGAAAGCGAGTTTGTTAGGAAGTACGACAAGTGCCAGAGATTTTCCAAAATCCCAAAATTGCTGTCTACTGGTCTAACCCAAATGGTCAGTCCTTGGCCCTTCGCCATCTGCGGCATTGACCTAATCGAGGAACTTCCCATGGGTCAAGGAGGAGCGAAATATACCATAGTGGCAGTGGTTTACTTCACCAAATGGGTAGAAGCGGAACCTTTAAACAAGATTTCATCTACCAAAGTGATAAATTTTCTAATACGTAACACCCCGTGCAGGTTTGGGGAGCCACTGAAAATCATATCAGACAACGGACTCCAATTCGACAGCGAGGAATTCGCCAATTGGTTCCATGAACATGAGACATCCCAAAGCTTTTCAGTTATGGCATATCCACAAGAAAACGGACAAGTCGAAGCGTTGAAAAAGGTGTTGAAAACACTGTTCGAGAAGAAACTAGAAAAATCCAAGGAGGCATTTTGTAGACGAATTTCCTACGGCTTTGTGGGCCTACCAATTTTTTTGTAAAACCACGACATGGCATACTTCATTCGCACTGGCATACGAAATCGAAGCCATGCTTTCCGTCGTAACAATTGTCCCCTCACACTGAAGAATACACTATAATCCAGAAGAAAACGAGGAGCTATTAAACATATCACTCGACCTGATCGAGGAGAAGAGAAATAATGCTGCCCTCAAAGCAGCCGCTTATAGACAGAAGGTAGCAAGGTAATACAATTCCAAGGTAAAGCCTCAAACAGTACTAGAAGGAGACTTGGTTCTCAAAAAAGTCTTCCCACGACTTGGGGAGTTGGATCCAATTTGGGAAGGATCGTTTGTTGTTCATAAAGATCTTCATAATAGAGTATACATCCTGTCAATGGTAGATGGGGAGGTGTTCAGAAAGGCTTGGAATCTCCGACACCTCTGCCGATATTTCTCTTAAGTTGTAAAGAAATATATATTAAATAAAGTAGTAAAAGAAAAGTAGCGGACGTAGGAATATTTCCTCCGAAACACTATAAAAATCTTGATGACCTGAGTTAATTATTAATTTACGTACTTTTTCATTCAGTGACAATCCCTACCGCGAGCGACCATAGACACTCACCGACACCACTGAAAATGAGATAGTTATGATCAAGGGCACGGATTAAGCCCAGGCAATTCATTGCTGATGATCGACAACCCTAGGCCGGTAATGAAAAACCGATTAGAAGCCACGGAATAGACGATTCATAGCCTGAGTAGTTCGTTATTGGCATTAGGATTGCCGACAACTACGAACAAATTATGAACTCCTCAATTAAGCCGTGGCTACAGCCATGGTCGTTCGCACTTGACGATCGGCATACATTGGCAACAACAAATCGAATAATACTTACGATACAAGCACTAGCCCAAGTAGTTGTCGTTAGTGATCGGCCATGTAGAAAAGCACACAATTACAACATGATAATGAATAAACAAGTCGTAAACAATTTATACACAATCTATAAAAGTCATGCATCACAGAAACAATTTCAAGCATGTGAAAAGCATAAATTGAAACACTAAAACATCAAAAACCTTTTTACATACACAAGTTTTATTCGCATTTACAGGTATAAACTAGCAATACATTTCTCATAGACCAAAAATGGGAAAAACAAAGCCTCTTCAAGACAAGGGGACATCCGTGCCACTTGGCCCACTTCCTCCGGTTGGCTCTGTTGAAGGCTTGACTCGTCTCAAAGATGCCCCTGCACAATACGAATGATAAAGGTTACGAATTTCTCATTACAGAATGAGTGATGACAAAATAGGAGGATAAGATACCTACGATAGCATGAGGCGGATCACCAAGCCCAACAAGATCAGAACCATCATCATCACCTTCCTCCTCTTCCAATAAATCGTACCCTCTTGCGATGGCTTTGGTTTCCTCCAAGGAAAATTGGCTATTCACTATCATAACATCATAAGCAGCCCCTCCCTCCTACGCAGCTGCAGCCTTGGCCTCCTTTATAAGCCGGGCATGAAATCCAGCCATTACCAGAGGGTAGTCATCCATCCGTTGAAGGCTCTTTTGCTTCTACAACATGTAATACATATCCTTTAGCATCTGATTAACAATGTCGCAAAATTCACTAGCCTTGTCAGATTTAGTCTGGAGGAATGCCAATTTGTTCAATAAAGCTCCTTTTCTTTCTTCTAGTGTACTAGTTCTACCCTCAACCTATCAATTTCAACCCGGTATAAGTCTTTCTCCTTTGGCCATGCACCCCTGGACTCTTTTAGCTCAGCCATGGTTGTTTCTGACTTCTTCACTCTACCTTTAAGGAAGCGAAGTCATTCTATATCTTTTTCTCGGGCCTCACCTATGGAGTTGATGGCCAAATTAATCTGAGCTTGACATATAGTGGTAGCCTCCTTCATTGCTTCATCCTTGGCCTCTTTTATGGTTTCTTCCTTTGCTTTTCACATTTCAGACACGTGAGATGCCTAAACCACTGCCAATTCAGCCTCTTTCTCCCTGAGCGCCTTGTGGAGATCCTCCAACTCTAAACCTAACCTCACGTTGGCACTCCCAACCTCTTCACTAGCTCTAGCCAAGCGAGTCTGATAGTCAACAATATTGCGAGTCTCATCAGTAATCTGAACCATCCTAGTTGTTAGATTAGCAAAACCCAAAGATTTAGCCTCGTCTATTATCCGGAACAAAGGGTTGCGAGGAAGAAAAAACTAAGTATTGAAATCCACGGTACGATGATCCACATAATCAGGATTGATATCAGGATGACTTTAGAAAGGATTCCGCATGGGCTGTTGATATGTTGAAGAAGAAGAGACCGGAATACCTTCTCCTAACTCATTTGGCAGTTCATGCACTTCCATACCGACAGGAAAATGACATCGACGACGCTAGGAGGTTTTAGAGCCTGGGGAGGCGGCCTCCTTCTCTGGTGACCTCATGTGTTTATGGGAAGTTTCATATCTCTCCCCTTGTTCCAAAACCAATGAGGCCTTATTGACTTCGTCTACCATGGTACCTTCCTCTTGAGATGCCATCGGGGGAGGAACATGAGCCGTCTTCATCCACTTAAATTGCTCCAAACGCTTAGACACTTCATTTCTCCTTGGATTCCTCCTTTTCCCTGAAATATACTTAGTCGCATTAGAACTGAGAAGCAGAAAGCATTCATGAAAAAATACTTAAGACACTAGGGACACTACAAGCTTCTACGAACCCTTAGAATAAGGTGGATCATGTGGATGAGGGGGGATCTCACTCAAGTGGGAAATATTCTAAAATGGGACACTGCTCGACGGAGGGAGAATTCTTGGTAATAGGACATCATTGGGTTCAGAATAGGGTGGTGGTGGATACTCGCCAAAAATTGAAAAGTTCTCAAGAAGAATATCAAAATCCATGCAGTAATGGAAAGTACCTAAGGAAAGCCTAAATTCCTCGCCAATGCAAGCTCCAGCAAATACCAAAGGTGGCAGTACTGTGCTTGAGTCATTCGGAGCCACGGTTTCTCAAGTGGGGTCTGCTATAGGAAGTGGTCCGAAGAATGAGTCAGGACATTCCAACTATTTGGACCACTCCCGCACATCCTTAGCATCCTTTAAAGGATCCACACTGGGACCATCACTACCTATTATGCCCACATCTGAAGATGCACGAGCTTCCCTTATCGTCGCCTCGGAATCACTCTCTGATCCTTCCCACTCTTCACTCTCCTTTTCCAATGTAAGCCTTCCTTTTCATCAGGAGAGAAGACATCTTCAACCCGCAAGGATTTCCCAAAGTGGGGAGGGTAAACCACATCCTTCTTATGCTCAGCTTTTTTGAGGCCTTAGCTACATCAACCTCCTCATCTGGAACTTTGCCTTTATTCTCTTTGTCCCATTCAGCCCTCTTCTATCTCTCGATCGAACTCGGTCTAATCTTGTACACGGACTGCCTGGGTCCACTTAAATTCTAAAACCAAAGGGCTGCATCAAGAAGTAGGAACGAGGCCTCTCGCTCGGCCTCAAGAATAGCTAATATCTCCTTAGCCATCTTCTTAAAACCATCGTCCTCTGCCGCTTTCACGCATGTTAGAAGTTATGAAGGGGTAATAAACCAAGGAAAAAGAAGACTAAGAAAGGAAAGAGTAGCTACTTACATTTAGAGGTGAAGGAATGTTGAGCCACAACGTCATCATGAAAAAAATACTCCTTTTTTAACATGCTAAATTTGGAATACAAATCTAGGACGGGTTTGAACTTCTGTGCAGACTCCAAGCTGATAAAAGGGCTACCCTTCCTACAGCTCCTTACGTTGTACAAATACCTAATCTCCCTATGACTTGGAGGCCTTTAATACTATTTCATGAACATCAGATATAAGGACGTCAGGATAGCATAAGAATTTGGCGGAGCTGCATTGAAGTGACCTTCAAATAAATGACGAAGCTTGCAATCTAAGCATTAAGCGGCGAGATCGCTCCACACTTGTAATGATATTTGCTGAATGCCATGTACCCACCTAGGGAAAGGAAACTTTGTCATTCGGGCAAGGCAGTAGCATATCTCTACGAATTATCCCAAACGTAGCAGCTATGGAGTTTAACTTTTCAGTCGTAAGTACACTGGGATAGCATTTAGAAGGCCTAGCCAACATCTTGTTAGGAGCATAACCTCCACTGGTGAGTAAGCAGAGCTGGCTTGTTTAGGGAGTTTAGTTGGAACATCCGTAGAAGAAGAAACTGCTCCCACAGACTATGAACCTGGAAACTTAGAATGGGTTTCATGACAAGAAGACATGCTCTTGTAAAAAAAGAGGGAGGGGGAGGCGAACATTAGCAAAAAGTCCAGATTATGAATAGAGATTAAAAACATGCTTAGAATCTCCCATCATCAAATGTAACTAGAAATCCACATCCCCGGCCTTACCAAAGTCTGCTCGGCCAACCCATGGGCAAAAAGCTCGACAAACTTCGTCCGACATTGTCAAAAGACAATACTGAATTAGATAGGGCCACTCACCGATAGCCAGTCCAGGGTAAACCTTAGTTTCTACCTAAAAAACATGTTACCATTATGGCCTCTACCGGTGACCAACCGTTCAGGCAATGGATTGGATGCTTGGTGAGCGAATAATTACATGCGCTCACATAACCAATGCGAATCTCCCAACACTTCGAACAACCTTAGGAGAACGAGGGCCTCACTACTCCAGCCTCTCAATGATTTTGAGTCAAGTCATGCAACATCAAATCCCTAGAATTCAAAACCCAGTACCGAATAGAGAAAACTCTTACCTTAGATTTGTAAAAAAACACGTAAACACTAAAGGCCGGTGATGATGGAAGAACCTAGAAGCCATTTACAACTGAACAAGAATAGTTAAGAAATTTCGATCGAGAAAGTAGGAAGAAGAATGAAAAATGATGGCGGTATTTAAGGAAGAAGATGGGAAGGCGTATGGTAATAGGGTGTGGCGTTCGATGATAGGAGCTACTGACCGGAACAGAACAAATCATGCTGAGCAAATGCCCAACATGCTTTGAGGGGCAAGTGTTGGGCCGATTTTTGGGTAAACAAAAGGAGAAGAAGCCCATGGTAAGCAAATGGAGCAAGAGCAAAAGCTACCCAGACCAAGCATTTTGCTCGGCAGAGAATGCCGAACAAATCATTTGGACCGGCATGCTAGACCAGATATTTGGTACGATAACCCATAGTATACCAGACCAAGTATCAGGACCAGCATCCTCAGAAGTATCAAATGTTTGATCCGGCATTCTCTTGTATGCTGGACCGAATATTTGGTCCAGCACGACCCACCATTTTACTGAACCAAACATTTGGTTTGGTGTGGCAAGAACGGCAAACTAGATGTTTGGATCGGCAAAAAAGGATCCCTGAAGATGAAGATTGCTGAACCAAAGGAAGATGAGAATTGCCGAACCAAAGGAAGATGAAGATTGCCAAACAAAAAGAAGATGAAGTTGCCGATCCAAGCTTACCGAGCCACAAGTCCTAGACACAAATACCGAACCTGACCCATGCAGCTATAATCTCTCCTCCACACCTCACAATCTCACTCTATAAATAACAGAGCTTCTCAACAACAATGGGCACAAACATTTGGAGAAAGTGGGAGAAACTCTGCTGAGATCTATCACCCTAATGATTTTGATTTCTCTAATCATTCCAAGAAACCTTATACTTGTAACCAAATCTAAGGAGGAATAATAAGATGGAAAGTGGATGTAGGCACATTCTGGCTGAACCCCTATAAAAACCCTGTGTCACTTGTTCTTTCCTTATCTACTTTTCTAATTCTCTAATTTTCTAATTACGCCAATAATCGCTAAGGATCATCACATCAGATAAAATTGAAATGTCTAAAGAGTCGCAAGATAAACACAATCCAGTAAGGCAAAACTAAAAATCAGATTAACAAGTGTTTGCCCAATTTTCGAGAAAACACCACGCGATAGAATTAATTCAAAACGTTTGGGCGATTAGCAATTCGAAAATCAAGGTGAGTAAATCACACTCAATTTGGTTGATTGATTTAATTAATAGCAATTAAAAATTATAGTTGAATTTATATATTATTATCAGTTAAATGTTATATCGCATATATATTAGTAGTTGGATATATTTTCCACCGACTGGAGCAGATGAGACACTATGCGCTCGTAGTGGGATTCGTATTTTATGTTGTATAGCATCTGTGGATGTAGGGAAACAGGTTGGAGGGATCAAACTGGATTCCTTAAATATATTAGTTATTTTTCACATATGATGTGACTGAATAGTCTATTATGGATTGTAGTGTGATTTGTTTTATAGGATGACATAGTAGCGCTGACCTAAATTTTAACATTTAAAAAAAAATATTTTGAATTTAAATAGGAAATTAGAAGGCGATATTGCAAAATAAAATATTTATATTGAATTTTAGAATTATTTAAAAGAGATTGAATTAGATAAAATAATGATTGGATTTTTGGATATTTAATTAGCTATTTCGTAAAATGGTTCCAACTAGAGAATTTTAAATTAAGGATTATTGAAACAATGATTTTTAAATAAGATTGTTTAAAAAGTACAAAATGGAAGAAAAAATCGAGATTTGATTGGTTTGGGAATATAGTTTAGGTTATTTAAGATACTGATTTAAAAACGGAATTTTAATTAGAAATCAAATTTATAAGTAGATTTTCAAAATGTAAACCTGTACAAGTTGGGGAATGAGATTATAAAATTTATAAACAAGGTTTATAAATAAAGTGAGATGATTATCATTTGATGAATTGGAGATATAAATTCATGATGAGAATTTATAATGAGATGGGGTAATTAGTTTAAAAAGAAATGGTAGAGCATATTTTTGGAATGTAGAAATGGTTGTGAAATTGGGAAAGTAGTCGATGTGTTATGAATTGAGAGAGAGAATTATAAATTGAAATTGGTTATATTTGAATTTTAAAAATATTTTTTTATCAAGAAGTTAAGTTTGTTTTAAAAATAGGATTTTTAATTATTAAACTATGCAATTTAAAACTGTTTTAGCATTGAAATATTTCAATAAGTTAGTTATTTAAATATTTAAATTGGTTGAAATGAATTCAAAGTTTTTAAATAAGTTTTATAAATCAATTAGAATTTTTTTATATAAATTTGAATTAGTTATTGACATTATTTTAAAAGTGTTTGATATTATTAAATAATTTTTTGACCATGATCTTGAATTTTATTATTATTATATACATAGAATTTTAAGTAAGTAATTGGAATATATTTATAAATGCTCTCGAGATTGTAGACCAGATTTTATTAAATGGATGTGATTGTATAAGTGAAATGTTATAAGGAATTTATGGGAATTTAGGGGAATTCCCAAAATAGTTGGACTCGGGAACTTAAAATTATTTGATTTCATTAAAGGAGTTATAAATTTTTAGTTGGATTATAAATAAGTATAATCGATAATTTTTGGAAATTGTAAAGGGAAATTAATAGAAATTTTGGAGATTTATGAGATAAGTGCAGAATATTTCCTAAGTATGGATATTAGAAACGATATTGGAAAATAAACTTATAATATTTTCCTATGTATTGAAATTGAAGGTTTGGAGACATTTTAGCGACGTAATCATGTTTATAGGATTATTTTTTCTAAGTAATGAAATACTAAGTTGGACTTGGAAATTATTTCTACATATTGGAATAAAATGAATTGGGAATATTTTGACTATGGGAATGTCATACAGAAATATTTCAAAGTGTTAATATGGTTTGAAAATATCCCATTAAGGATATACGGATTTGAATTTGTTTTCAAACATTGGAACACTGAAAGAAATTTGAATGTAGATCTATGTAAGGATATTTGAAATGAATGTTTTGAAAAGATTTAATAGATTGGGCCCAGCGACTGCTTATGTGAAAAATTCGATAGTTAAATAACTGACTATCAAAATTTGGCCAAAGTCTTTGATTGTTTTGAAGAGACCGAGATCAGATCTGATTAGTGATAGGTTCACACATGACAGGGGGTTCTCATGTTGTGTTTGGTGGCAAGTAGGAGACTCTTACCCTTACGTGTCCCTGAGTGGTTAGTTTGCTTAGTGCTTACAATCGAGAGGCTGGTCATAAAATTAGATGGTTAAAAAGACTAGACCTCAACACTTGGTATCAGAGCGCAAGGTTAAGTGAGAACCTTGGCTTCGGTGGGGATTACTCATCAGAGATAGGGTCAGTAGTGTCTTAGAATGAGTCTGAGTGTATTATAGATATGAGCACGTATCTGTTAGTAAATATAAAATGTTTTATATTGTGTTGACTTATCGGTTGAGTGTTTATGAATTCTGGTCAATATGGTCTGGACAACTGTATCGATAGGGGTTTCTAAACTCTGAACAAGCTAAATCGAAGTATTATTGTTTTAAAGTGGGTAAATGAAATAATTTTACCCAAGTTATATTTCGATATAAAATAAATAATTTAATAAAATCGTTATAGTATGTTCGTGTGTCCAGTTGTTATTATTATTGAAACAAGATTATAAAATTTGAAATGGGATATACAACCAAAATTGAAACCGCATAAAAATGGGTTATACACATGAGTTAATTAAAGTTGATTCAAATCAAAAGTTGGAAAATAAATCTCGAAGACTTTTGGAAATGTTTTCCAAAGTGCTTTGAAATGAATAATAGTAATATTATTTGGAATATTTCTAAATGGAAATTGTTTTAAATGGATTTTAAAGGGGATAAAAGCACTGAACTCACTTCAGTCGCTGGAAAATAATTCTAGTGACGACGGCCGCATCATCAGTCTTTATTTTCAAGTTTTTATGTGACGGACTACTACCATAATTATTTGTTTTGGACTTGTTTAGTAAACAAGGCTTTTTTTAAAATTCCAAAGGGAATTATATTCGATAAAACCAAGTTGTTTTAGAAATTCCGAAGTGTTATTTGATATACCTAGAAAATATATGTATATTTTGATTTCAAAATGATTAAAAAAATCACTCACATAACAATGCCTAATTTATTGAATAATCATATTGATAAGTTGTACTCGAGTGGGTTTTATTGCATGGAAACTTTTGAATTCTATCATTCTGTTTCTGGTGTGCAATATTCGCCGTCTTCTACTTCTTGTGCAATGCATTTTTGAACTTGGCCTCCACTTCCTCTACAATATATTTATGAACCTGTTTTTTTATCTTTCTTTCACCATGCATTTTCTGGTTTCCGCCTCTTCTTCTTGGATGTGTTGGTGCCTGGGCAATACTTTGTTATGCTATGTTGTATGTATTTATTTGTGTGTAAGTGCATGAATATCCTACTGTTTTGAATGTGTTTGTGTAGAATAGTGTGCATGAGTGTCTGGGGAGCTTTTTAATTCATCTTACTCTCATTGTATTTTGTTCTGGTAGCATGAAAAAAATCTTCGGACTTAGGCAACATTCTCTCTTTATTTCACTACGAGTTAGTTAGCAGTAGCCATTATTTTCCTTATCTAATATTTTTGCATGCATCTACGTGTTCTTTGAAGTGTTTGTGTCCATTTTGGGTTGTTATGTATGTTATTCCACTTTGTATGGGTTAGTAGTAGTGCGTGTGAATAATATGGGGTGCGTATGGACAAGCTTGTATGTGTTGGTTAGGTAGGGTCACTGTTTAAGATTTGTCTTGCATTGTTTTTCTTTGCGCCGAACTGATTTAGACATATTATCTTTTGACAGGTTTATATTCACTACCCAAAGCAGTGTTTTATTTCTAGAATTGCCTGTGAGCTATATATATGAGAATGTAAATAACTTGATTTTTATATGCTTGTGAGTAATATTGAAAAATAACACTTAAAGGTAAACCAAATTAAAGAAACCTAAACTTTAACATTCAATTATATATATTCCTATAAGTTATGATTCACACATGGATGTGAATCTAGGTTTAATAAGTAAAAAAAATGAGTTTGTTCATATCATTTATATAAATATTAGTTCTTATGAATATTAGTTCTTATTTTGCAGAAGTGCGAAATTCAATATATATATATATAAGCTTATTAATGCTGTAGCTATCATATATAAGCTTTGTAAACCAGAAGAAAATAAGTTTTTGAACTTATACATTGAGAAGGGTGTTAATAAAGAAGGGAATTAAGAAAAAATAAGTTTGTATAACTTAGTAAACAGAGAATATGGAAAGGTATGACTAAGTTAAAATGGTTAAGTATTTTGAAAAAAAGGAATGAAAATTTGGATTTGAATTATAAAATAAGTTGAACAAACTGAAGAAATTTTTGAAATGAAAATCTGATTTTGGACTATAAAATGGAAGTAAACTAATGAGATAAATTAATTAGTGGATTGAAAATTGGAAATGGATCTTCAGTTAAATGGAACTCGATTTGATTGGTAGTGAATAAAGTGAATGGAAATCAAAGGAAAATAGATAAATTGATTTAAAATCAATTTGAATTGGATAAACTGAATTTGATGAAATGGTTTGTTAATGAATTAGCATGGTATGAAATGTTGTTGATAATAATGAAGTAAATAAAACTTTTTGAAGGGCATGGGTGTGAATATGGATCGAATTCAAGTAAATTTCATATAAATCAATGGAAATTTGAATAAATGGCATATAAATTGAATTGGAAATGAATAAGTGGATGGTTGAACATTGTATTTGCATATGCATTATAAAATACATGATTTGATATGTTTGCTTAATGAAATATATGTTTAATTAGTTAAATGCATGTGATATTATTAAATTTTAGAATTATGGAACTTATGCATTTACTTTGAGTAAGTATAGGTACATGGAGCTGTTTGGACAGATTTTGGTTGCGTAATTGCATATAAATTAAGCGAACTCGCTTATTAACACTAATATAAGGTACGCTTACGCTATACATGTGAAAATGATATAAATATTGCTATATATTGTGTTTTCGATCGTGTAGGTTGATGATATCATTTTCATTATATTTGTGACATTGCAAAAGGCCTACCGTATAAGGGAGACTCTACCAAAAAATTTCGAAAATTTAGGGTATTAGACAAATTTTGGAAAATTTTTGTCAACCAAAATTTGATTTTAAATTACAATTTAATTAAGGAATTTTGGTTTAGGAATGAAAAGTAAATGTTTTGTATGGAACTAAAGGATTTACGAAAGTGAAATATCGAGTTTTAACTAAGTGAATTTTGATAAGTTAATGGTTTATTGCATTTTTCCTGCTTAGTAATTTCGAGGACGAAATTCTTTTAAGGGTGAGGAATGTGACGACCCGGATTTTCAATCGTTTGATTTTGAATATTTAATTTATTTTAAATGTAAATGGAATTTAATATGAAGTTTATTGATCAAATAAGTGGAATAAAACTTTAGTTCCAAATAGAGCGATTTTTTGGATAAATTTAATTACTGAATTAATAATTGAAATCGTTTAAATAATTGGATTGGAGCTGAATATGAATAAAAAAGATTTCTAATGTTGATAAAAATTCTATTGGAATTATGAATGATTAATAAGTTTTTAAAACTACAATTCCAAGTGATTTCGCCAATTTTTGAAATCATCGATTCAATCGACGGGTTAAAATAGCGATCTGTGGCACAGTCTCGGAATTCAATGAAACTGGTTCCATTGGATCCATAATAGTGTATTATTATTGGATTTTAATTTTTGTAACATTTGGAATTACCGTTTGGTCATACAAGGTAGAAACGCATTGAAATTAGTATTGAAAAATTAATATTATAATTGGGTTCAAAAAGCTATCTTCCACATACGATCAAATTAATTTTCGAACTTGTTCCATTTCGTTCGGAATAGGGGTATAACATTAGGAACGCCTAGTGGCACGCCTCTTTAGGGGTTCAGGATTTAAAGTTACATTAACCAAGATATTTTATAATTAAATCATATTATACAATTTAAAGTCAAACCCTATATACCCTAAAACTCGTACGTGACCGCCCTACTTCTAAAACAGCCGTCCCTTATTATTTTAAATGCGTTTCCCTTTTTCTTCTTTATCTTTTTATAGCACGAAAGGATAAAAAGAGAAAAAAGAATAATCGAAATTTGTTCGTTAATATAAAAGAAAGGGAAGATCGAACGAAGGCTGTGAGGTGACTTAGGGGAGGAGTCATCGCAAGCGGGAAGTGCTCGCGCACACGGCAGCATGGGATGGCCGAAGAGGCGTTTGTCGGTGGGCTCTGGTGGCGACATGATCAATTCATGTTCAAGGCGATGGGTTCAATCGAAGTTGAAGGGGAAGGCTCGATAGCAGAGCGACGACTTAGGCTAGGGTTTCTCGTTCTTTGTAAGGAGCGGCGATAGGTGGTTGGTGCGTGACATGTAGTCGGATGTGCAGAATCAACGCAATAGAATTATTTCGGAATGTTTGGACGATTAGAAATTCGAAAATCAAGATGGGTAAATCTCACTCAATTTGATTGGCCGATTTAATTTATAGTAATTAAAAATTAGTTATTAGGTGTTTGGTTGAATTGATATTTTATTATCAGTTGAATGTTATATTATACACACACATATATATGTTAGTATATATATTAGTAGTTGGATATGTTTCCAACCAAATGATGCGGATGAGATACTACGCACCCTGTATAATAGCGGATGACCCTATATTACCACGATATCCCGCCTCGAAGCGGAATAGGTATTTTATGTTATATAACATCTGTGGATGCAGGAAACCAGGTTGAAGGGATCCAACTGGATTCCTCAAATATATAGTTTTTTTTCACATAGTGATATATGATGGGATTGAATAATCAGTTATGGATTGTTGTGTGATTTGTTTTATAGGATGCTATAGTAGCACCGGCCTAAATTTTAGTATTTGAAAAATAATATTTTGCATTTAAATAGGAAATTCAAAGGCGATATTGGAAATAAAACATTTATATTGAATTTTGGAATTATTTAAAAGGGAATTGAATTGGAAAAAATAAATGATTGGATTTGTGGATATTTAATTAGCTATTTCGTAAAATGGTTTCAACTAGAGAATTTTAAACTGAGGATTTTAAAAAAAATATAATTTAAATGAGATATTTTTAAAAATACAAAATGGAAGCAGAAATCATGATTTCATTGGTTTTGGAATATAGTTTAGGTTATTTAAGAAATTGATTTAAATATGGGATTTTAATAAGAAATCAAATTTGTAAATAGATTTTTGTAATGTAAACCAATATAAGCCATTGAATGAGATTATAAAATTTATAAACAAGGTTTAAAAAAAAAAGTGAGATGATTATCATTTGATAAATCGGGAATATAAATTCACGATGAGAATTTATAATTAGATGGGGTAATCGATTTAAAAGGAAATGGTAAAGTATATTTTTGGAATGTGGAAATAGTTATGAAATTGGAAAAGTGGCCGATGTGGTATGAATCGAAAGAGAGATTTATAAATTGAAATTGGTTATATTGGAATTTTAAATATATATTTTTATAGAGAAGTTTAGTTTATTTTAAAAAGAGGATTTTTAATTATTAAACTATGCAATTTAAAACCGTTTTAGCATTCAAATGTTTTAGAAAGTTAGTTGTTTAAATATTTAAATAGTTGAAATGAATTCTAAGTTTTTGGACAAGTTTTATAAGTCGATTAGATTTTTTTAAATAAATTAGAATTAATTATTGACGTTATTTTAAAAGTGCTTGATATTTTAAAAAATTATTTAACCATGATCTTGAAATTTATTATTATTATATATATAAAGAATTTTAAAGTAAGTAATTAGAATTTATTTATAAATGCTCTCGAGATTATAAACCAAATTTTATTAAATGGATGTGATTGTATAAGTGAAATGTTATAATGGAATTTCAAGTAATTTAAAGGAATTCCCAAAATAGTTGGACTCGGGAACTTAAAATGAATTTGAATTCATTAAAGGAGTTCTAATTTGTTAGTTGGATTATAAGTAAGCGTAGCTGATAATTTTTGGAAATTGTAAAAAGAAATTAATAGAAATTTCGAAGATTTATGAGATAAGTGTGGAATATTTCCTAAGTATGGATATTGGAAATGATTTTGTAAAATAAACTTATAATATTTTCCAAAGTATTGAAATTAAAGGTTTGGAGATATTTTAGCGACGAAATGCTTTTTATAGGAGTATTTTTTAAGTGATGAAATACTATGTTAGACTTGGAAATTATTTCTAAGTATTGGAATAAAATGATTTGGGAATGTTTTGACAAGGGGAAGGTTGTACAGAAATATTTCTACCCGGTGAAGGATACAAGGATTTGAATTTGTTTTCAAACATTGGAACACTAGAAGAAATTTGAGTATAGATCTGTGTAAGGATATTTGAAATGAATGTTTTGAAAAGATTTAATAGATCGGGCCTAGTTACTGCTTATGTGTGAAATCTGATAGTTAAATGACCGACTATCAAAATCTGGCCAAATTTGTTGATCATTTCGAAGAGACCGGGATCAGATTTAACTATCAAAAAACCACTTCGATCTGATTTGTGCATTACGAATTGTGATATCTTGAAGATAATGAAGCAGTGATCTTGGAGATTCGGTGGTTCAGACCCAGAAAACTTGTACGGATGAATGCTATCAGAACGTTGTCATTGGAGGGCGATGAGCATTCTTAGTGTAAATTTATTGAAAGGTAATTGTAGCCTCCAGCCTCATCGATTTGGAGTGACTAAAACATGGGAGATGTAGCAAGGCTAAGTGGGTCGCTCTCATTTAGGTATGACCACTACTCATCTAGAGTGATCATTTATCATCATCACTATCTATCAATTGTCGTGTTTCGAGACCCATTAATGGTGGTCATATTCGGTACTATCCAGGTCAGGATAGGTTGGTCTTTTGTTGGCAAAGGATCCAAGTGAGGTCCTCAATAAATTTTTCTAGAGGTGCACTATGGCGGGAGTTACCTCAGTAGCCCTGCCATTGTATGGAATCCAATATCCACCACTAGCCTTTACGGTTTTGATTGTAGAGCCTAGTATGCTGGAATTTAATTAATATAACAATTTCAACCATTTTAATAAGTATTTGTACTTAGACGATATTATAATATCACTGGATTTTCTATAAAAGTGTTTGGTTATCGTAAGGTAAAAATCCATCCTATTTATGTGTAGTGTGGCCTTACGATATACCTTTGTTTTCAAAAAAATTTGATAACAGTAATAATTCAAATTGAGTGTGTTTTCTCACGCTGGTTTTCCAGACTGGCTCGGGTGTTATCTATAATATTATATTATTACCGAGTTTGGTTTCAAGGGCATGGAAGCTCCCTTATTTTTTTGTGTGAAATGGAATGTCGCTGCTCCTATATTTTCCTTTGCTGCACTTCTTCTTTCCTTCCCACTTCTTTCCCATAAAGAAACAACATACCACCGCTCCCCTCAATTTTTTCCCCTCTTCCTCACCTTCGCCTCTACTGTGATTAGTCGCTTTTCCACTTTGCCCTAGTTGTCCGCCCTTTCTGCTACCTTCACCTGACATCCTCATCTGTCACCCTGATCTGCCTTTCCCAAAAAACGCTGTTTAGGATACATTTTTAGGTAACTTCTATCCTTAGTCTTTTGCTTAATTTGCTTTTACTTACATATTTATTTTCTTCATATACCGCTTTTTCCTCTTTTAGCTTTATGATCGGTTGCCTCTTATTCCCCATCACATATTACCTCAAAGTTCTCTCAATTTTTGGTTTTGTTTCATTTTGGGTACGTTTGTTTTGCTAATATTCTTTGCACTGTTTATTTTCAAATTAGCTATGCCCTGTACTGTAATTTTTTCTCCACTGGCTTTATTTGTACCTTGTTTTCTGTATTTATTCAATACTGTATTTTAGGTTATGATATTTCTCATAACCATATTTACCTTCATATCGTGTGCCTAGATGTCGGAATAAGATCCAAGTATTCACATCATTAAAAAATGCTCGTATGCTGTTGTCATATGTGTTCAAAAATGCTCATAATATCATGACTTTATTTGCGATATGCAAGTTCAATTGTTCATGTGGAATGAAATTATAAATTTTACATTTAAGTTCCTCCCCACATTAAATTGGTAGGAGAGTTTGTTTTTAAGGGCTCATCCAACCAATTTTGCCTTAATCTTTAGCTGCAATTTTTTTTAATGGTTCATCCAACCTATTTTGCCTTAATCTTTACCTGCATTCTATAGCATATGTATATTCCTTTGGCTTTACATCTTTTTTAGGCTGTTAAAAAGATAAGGTTTTTCGCTTTTGAAATTCAATTGTATTTTTATTTTTGGTCTTTTATCATTGTAAACATGTGTGCGTTTGTGGTTGCATGGTTATTGTCTTAATGACATATTTTTTTTACTCTGCTCTTCTGAGTCATAAAATTTTGAACTTTTAGGGAAAAACATTGGAAATTTAACTTAAATTATAAAATGACTTCCCAAATGTCTGTGCACGTATAAGATTTTTACCAATTATACATGCTATATCATTTTGTATATATGACCACCATTGATTTCCATAATCATTTTGCCCAATAGAAACTACATTAAATTTCCTATCTTATAGTTAGCTTTGGCAGATTTATACACGTTATGTTTTCTACAGCAACATAGCAAGAAAATTAAGCAAGTTGACGTAAAACTTCAGACAAAAATCACTAATATAATTTCAAGTATCTATGATGTTAGTGCCATTATTAAATATATATACATACATGTTCTATTTGGTAAGTTGTTACATAAAGTTTGTTTTTAAGGGTTCATCAAACCTATTCTGCCTTAATGTTTTGCTGCATTCTATACTATATGTGTAGTCCTTTGGCTTCACTTCTGTTTTTGGCTGTAATAAATATAAGGTTTTTCGCTTTTGAAATTCGATTGTATTTCTTTTGGTCGTTTTTCATTGTAAACATGTGTATGTTTGTGACTGTACGGTTATTATCTTAATGACAAAAATTTTTACTCCGCTCTTCTCAGTCAATTTTTTTTCAACTTTTAGGGAAAAAAATTGGAAATTTAACTTAAATTATCAAATGACTTCTCAAATGTCTGTGCACATATACGATTTCTTTGCCAATTATACATGCTGTGTCATTATGTATGTACTAGTGTGAACCTGTGCTTCGTACATTGTTTTCATTTAAAATTTTAAAAATAAAAGGTAATCTATTTGTAACACGAATAAAAAAGCAATGAGTTGTCAAATTATAATTCACTCATTGTTACATCTTTATACTTTTCAGATTAATTATTAAAATATTTGGTCGTGGTGCAAATTTATAGCGATTAGAAGGTAATTGCTTATGAGGATATATTAAAGGCACAATAAACTCAATAAGAATGAAAACATCTATAAGATCGATAAGGCAACAAATGATACATCTACTGTAACGACCCGCCTTTCATTCCATAGAAAGACGCATTATTAAGAAGAAAGAAAGGGATAGAAAAAGAGAAAAGATAGAAAAGAAAGAAACAAACAACATCAAAATCTCACAGCGGAACGAATAAATTATATTATATCACATAAAACATTACATAGTATCATATACATTAGAGTTATACAACTAATACAACACAAACTAGACAGTTATAAACATCTGTCTAGCAACTACAATTCAAGTACATCAGAGAAAACAGATTCAACTCAAACACAGCGGAACCACTACATATATCTGCACGCTGAAGCATCATGCTCCAGGACTCCTCCAGAACTCGTCAAAGCAAATCCTGAATCACTTGACTACTCATACGTATTATGAGTAGCCAAGAGTTTAATAAAACAGAAATAATACCTCGGGTCAGACACGGGTCTGGTGTGAGTAAACAGGTTTAAAGTTGTTTAATTTTAGAAAATTCTTTGGAAAGAAAAGGTATCACGTAAGACTTCCCACACATAAACATGGAAAAGTTTATACCTTACGCTAACCAAAACATTTGATAGGAAATCCAGTGATATTATAATAGTGTCTAGGGTTTTCAAGTAAATAAGAAATAGACGAAATTGTTACATCTATTAAATTCCAGCTACTAGCCACAAAAGTGGGTAATACAATCAAAACCGTAGGGTCTCGTAGGAAAAATGGGTTTCCATCAATGGCGGGGCTACCGGGGTACCGCCCGTCACAGTACGCGGCCTAGATCACCGTACCGAGGATTACTCCCAATCCCCTACAACACAAAGCAGGAACCATCCCTTACTGGACAGTCCCGAACAAGACCACCCTGCAGATTGGCCGTCGCCAACTGCCACACAACCGAAGTAAAAAGGGACCTCTAGACAGGGGTAAATCTCGTCCTACTTGGGCATGGCCCACTTAGCCTTGCTGCACATTCTCTGTTTTATCCATTCCCGGTTGATGAGGCTACGATTACCTTTATAGGACACGTTAATGTTAGAATGCTCATCGTCCACCTGACGATGTTCTGAAAGCATTCAATCCATACAAGTTCGTTCCGAGTTCGAACGAAACCGGAGGCATTATCTCGTTACACTCGTTTTGGAATCACCCTCAGAGTTAATGACGATATCCCTTGCACTCTGAATCTTCATCACGAATCTGAAAGTACTACCCCCGTTGAACTCGTATTGGATCACCCTTAGAGTATTAACACGAATAGTCCTTACACCTCGAGTCTTCACTCTTCACTTGAGATTCACGACCTAACGTTTAATTTGGATCGATGTGGTTTACGGAATTCCAATTTGGAAATCCGATCCCGCTCTCATCGAAATCCAAACGCCATCTTAATGTCCAAGTGAATTTAGTTTGAATAATTAATTCAATTCATTATTATCTATTTACACACAGATAGATAATTCACATATCATAATATATAATCACAGTCTCATCATAAACAGATAACCCGTATCATAATCACAACAGATAATCATCATAAACAGATAATCCATATTATCATACTTTAACTAAGCATCCATATCATATAGATACTACTCATCTCATTTCTGAGATCACAACTATCCAAAGAAATATCAATATCATCCATATGCAATGATTTATTAACCAACATCTATAATTAATTTAAAATGAATTAAACTAATTACTTCTATCTCTAATTAATTTAAAATAAATTAAATTAATTACCACATCTATAAATCCTGCTTAATATTCATTAGTTTATTAACCTAGTTAATTAATCATTCTCTAAGTATTCAACTTGATTAAACATGTAACAACCCGCATATTTATCGATTTTATATTTAAATATTTTATTTAAATATTTTATCGTTAGTCGGATTTTAGTCGGAAAAGCTACCTTTTGCATACGGTCGAATAAGGACTCGGGACCACTCCCATTGAGTTTAAAATGCCGTTTGCGACCTTTTTGAGTATAAGCTTCGATATGTTTGGAGAAAGTTGATTTCTGCTACTTTTTACTTTGGATTTGGTTTTTGGGCTCAGCCCTATGTTAACTTATACTCCAAAACTGAATCACTCTCCCCATTCTCCCTCACTTCTTTCTCTTTTCAGTTATCTTAGCTTTAATGGTGGGAGAGATTGGAAATTAAAACTCCAAAACCCTAGTTTCTCTTGCAAATCAAATTCCAAGCTCCAAACTCTAGAAGAACCCATTGGTAAGCTTCTCTTCTTCTTCTCCAACTTGTTCTCTTACCAATTTCAGAAATTCCTAAACCTAATTTTGGGAATGTTCTTGTTTTTTAGCATAGATTCAAGCTCATTTGGGTTGTGTTGAAGAGAGGTTGATTCTCCACTTGCTTTCAAGCTTCTTCTTGTTTGATTTTGAGAAAAGGTGAGATTTTTATCTCACATCTATGACTATAATTATCTTTGGTTGTTGGGTATGAATTCCTAACACTTCTTCATGTGCATTTGCTCTTGATTTGGATTGGTTTTGTGAATACTCCAATTTTTGGGTTTTTAAGTCAAATTTGTGTGAAATTCTTTTATGGATGTTTGATCATGCTTTTGGTGATGCATCGAGGAGCATATAGGACCGGGTTGCCGATAGGCATAAACCCTTAGAGCCAATGTTCGTCCGGTTGCATTTTGGAAGAGTTTGCTCTTCATTTGAATAAGGCTGAAAAACAGCCCAGGCATGATTCAGTCGACTGAAAACTCTGTTCAGTCGACTGAACCTGAAACCCGAGAGTTTCCAGGCATGATTCAGTCGACTGAAAAACTCTACACAGTCGACTGAAACTGGAAACAGAAAGTTTCCTGAACCTGGAAAATTTCCAGGTATAGGGCCAGTCGACTGAAAACTCTGTTCAGTCGACTGAACCTGCTGTTTGAGTCCAATTTGCCTTTTTGGATTGAAATTCCAATTTAAATCGATTCGTGATAATCCTATTTGTTGTTATCATCTATTATGACTTTGATGACTCTTTTTAGGGATTTTTGAATATCCATTTCGATGGATCCTTTATCGATTTCGTTGGATTTTATTCACGTCTTCGTATGTGAATTTTTGTGATTGATTGTTCTTACAATCTTCTTCGTGATTTGTCACTTTAAAAATATAAAGGTTTTCTATACTAGTAGTAAATATCAAAATTCTTTCCTCAAACGATTTCAATACTATTTTAATACCAAATTCGTTTATAAAACCGTTTTCCAATCTATTAGTATATACAAACCTTTACCTCACTCGTATGAGAAATCTAATTAAACGGCTTAGTAAAACAAGTGGTATGAAACGCTTGCGTTTACTTTGTCGGTTAATTCTTGGACTTGTTCGATTGAACCTCTTGTGACAATTTTCTAGTGGAGATTTACAGTTTGTTCGTAAATATTTAAGTTAAGCAAGTGGTTATGGGACATGAAGCTAAACTCATATATTTACTAGCTTAGTGTAATCGACACTTCTCGCTGATCATGACGATCATCTTTGTGATTTAGACTAGCAATGTGCGATGTCTCTTTGTCTGCGAGGGAGACTAAACCCCGTTTGTGGAGTTTCGACTCAATTTGTGATGGGGTAGCAACCCATGGTCTTCGGGCCGTTTGTGGAGCTTCGGCTCAATTTGTGATGGTTAGCGACCATGGAATTAGCGTTCCGTTTGTGATACACGTGTTGGTGAGCTTTATGCTCCCGTTTGTGATAGGCCACCCCCCCTTTTTTTGTGATTTCTGGATTTCTTGTGTAGATTTCTAGAATTTGTGTTTCACCAATTTTTCGTGATTTCCATTGATAAGTCTTATCGATATTTGTGCATTGGTGAATTTGTGTGTCATTGACTTTTGTGATTTCTGGATTTCTTGTGTAGTCTTCTGGAATTTGTGCGTCATTGACTTTTGCGATTGACATTGATATTATCGTAAATATTTGTGGTTTGATGAACGAAATAAAGAGTATGACACTTCTTGGATTCTTGTGTAGATTTTGTGATACTGATTAATCTCTTGTTGGTTATCAACTACTTATATATCACAGCTTGGCCTTGTGATTATTATGTGTTTAGTCATAACTCTGATTCTATATCGTTTCATCTGATATCTATAGTTAGACTGATTCGTTTATTATTTTCTTATTAAATAATACTCGGGTCAGACCGAGATGTTACAGGTGCTTCTGCTTGACTTCTATCTTGGGATTGATTTCTCTTGCTTTTGGTTAACTACTTAGATTAGTAGTTTTTGTTGTATACATTTGAGATATAGACTCCATAATGTATACTTATTCTTTTGTGTAGCTCATGTAACTATTCTTTTGTGATATTGTGGATCTTTTTAGACCACTACTCTGATGTACACTTCCAAGTGTAATATTCATATCTATTTTCCGCCTTTGTGATATGAATTGTCTGTGACTGATTTGTGTTATGCTTATTTCTATATTTGTTTTCCGAAGGATTTATATAGCCACCGTGTAGTAGCTTTGAGTTTGTGTCGGTATGTCGGATTTCCTCTTGAAATAGAATGCATGTTATATTATCTGACATATCGGTGCTCGCGCAAAGAAATTACACGGATGGTCGCTCCTCAACAGCCTTATTCTCCGTGCTAGTCGACAGCAATCACCGTAATGTTCTTGGCTAGCGTGGGTATAGAGGTGGGGCGTCACAAAACACCTTTGATTAATCATTCTAATTACAATAAGTAATTAATTTCACAAATTAATTAACCTTAATCATAAGTAATTAACATTTAATTACTTCACTTATTAATTAACAAAAATTAGTTACATATATCCTTAATTAATTACATTAATTAATCACATATAATTAATTATTAATTAATTAAACAATTCTTAATTACATCATTAATTATATTAATTAATGATCTCTAATTTATATTTAAATTAATTACTTTATTTAAAATTAATTATATTTAGTAATTAATCTAAAATTTAAAATACAATTATTAATCAACAATGATTAATTTCCAATCCAGTAATTATCTACCCTTAATTACTCATTAAAAAATTAATTATTCCATAATTAATTATCTTCACTAATTAATCCCTTAATTATTTACAAAAGTAATTGTCCAAATTACTTCATTGTAAATCATCTCCCATTAATTACATTCCAGTAATTATCATTTATTACTTCTCTAAGTAATCATGCTCCATTAATTACATTAAGTAATTATACTTATTAAATCATCAAATGATCATCTTAAATTAACTAAACTAAATTAATTAATTTAAACAAATCACATTATCAAAATTAATTACAGTAAGTAATTAATCCCTTAATTACTTTTATCGTGTAATTATACTTAGCAAATTACAATTGATTATCTTCAATTTGTTAACCTAATTAATTATCAAAATTTATCACATTAATTAATTACTTAATTATCCTTAGATAATTATCTTTATTAATTAACAACATTTCCTTTAATTACTTACTTAATAAATTTATCTTAGGTTAATCCTTATTAATCATCTCTAATTAAAAATTAATCTAATACCTTAATCAAATAAATAAATTATTCTATAATTCTTTTATAGATTAAATTCTTTTTATTATCTTAATTATTTCTAAAATAATTCATTAGCTTTATTAATGACTTCATTAACATTCAGATTATTTAAAACAATATATTTCTAAATTAAATTCAAATTCTATTTTGAATTTTAAGATTTCAAAATGTTCAACTATTTAAACATTTATCCAGATTTTAAATAAATTATAAACCTTAAAATAAAAATAAAGAACATTCATTTCTTATAAAAGGTACTTATATAAGAAAAAGGTTTAAAAATCTAAATTACTTAAATTTATTAAAAGAAATCAAGTTTTAAAAATAAATTGATTATTTACCTATCCAAATTAAAGTTAAACACATCATAACTTTAATTCAAATATTAAAGTAAAGAATTTTATCAAGTTAAAACTTATTTGAAAACAAACTCATTTTTAAATTCTACTTTAAAACATTTTAAACTTGATCAACATTTAGATTTTACAAATCTGATTTAAATTCAGGATTCAAATGCATAGCAAACTTGAACTATATTTTAGACTTGATTTTTAAAAATTAATTTAAATCTTTCCTAAATTTAAAATTTCCATTTTTAAAAACTTTTGGATTCAAAAGTTCACCTGAATTGAAATTTAAACCTTGTATTTAAAAATCCTGTTTAAAATCCTGCTTTTAAAATTTAGATTTCATTTTAATTTTAGAAACTGCATACTGTCAGGTTTTATAACCTGAAACATCCCTTACCCGAGACCACTCACACGTGCTTCGAGTTAAAACCCTAAGTACTTCGGGTAAACCTCTGATCTACTCGAGTAAAACTCGATTCAAAATCCTACACAACCCCAAATAGATCATCAGAACCAAAATATGCACGGTGCATATGCAAACAAATTAAAGAGACAACAGATTTATATTCAATTTAGCTTAATTATAATTTACAAACCTGAATCTATACTAAACAAACAAATTTTGTTTACATATCAATACTAACAGAGAATTAAATCCAGAGGTAAAGGTTTTATATTTAAAATCTAAGTTTTAAAAACAAACAGGTATTCTGATACCTATAAACACATATGTATATGTATATATATATATATATATATATATATATATATATATATATATTCACACACAATATCCATCACAATAAAATTATACAAAGCAAACTTATTCTATTAATCTACATGCAACATATAAATTAAAGCTTTTTAAAATTGTGAGGTTATTTACCTAAAAGAAAATGACGCATTGCAGTTTTAATTCATAGCAGTTTGATTTTTTTTAAAAAGAATAAAAGTTGGCTTTTGAACTTGAGTTCTAATACTTGCTTAAGCATTAATTTTAAAAGAAAGATCTATTTTTAAAATAGAAGTTCACTCACTTTATTTTTGAAGAAGCAGAGAACAATTTCTGATGCAAATTCACTTCCTGGAACAGATTTGCATCTACATTATGAATCTGGTGAGTTTGCTGTTGAATCTGGAGTTTACTTCCAATTCGATTACTGAATTACTTGTTGTTGTAGAATTGTAAAACTGCATGCCGACCCATATCTTCATTTGCTAGAGTATGAGTTTGATCTTTAAACAGATTTTAGATTTGCAGTTTTGGTTTTGCAGATTTGGGTTTTGAGGTTGTTTGCAGATTTTTTTGATTGTATTTGGGTTTTCTGAATTGGTTTTGAATTTTCTTTTCTAAAATCTGATTTCAGATTTCTCATTTGAAGATAAATGGTTTGAACAATAATAAGTTGCTAAGTTTTCTTATCTATAATAATAAATTTCAAAAATAAACTAATATTGCGACATGTTACTCTAGTTTGTAGATTAATTACAAGTGTCTTCTGTATGATTTGAATGCTTAACACATGTTCATAATAATATTAAAAGAAATTTCTTAATTTATAAATGTTTTTAAATTCTTCTAAAACAATATCTAATTTAATTTAACATGTTTTAAATGTTTATTACATTTAGCCTTTACATGATTACAAATAAACTACCTTTATAAAATTACACATTTTAATGTTTATTTGAATATTTTTTAAAATAATATTTTTAAAACTAAATTTTCAAAAGAGAAAATTTTAAAAAGAAAAAGAATGTTGAATTCAATTTTATTCCAAAGTCTCAAACCAAAATATTATACTTTAATGTAAATGAACTAAGTTTATTTCAAAAGAAAACAATTTTTAAAATAAAACAAAATAAAATTTTATTATAAAATACAATTTAAACAATTATATATTTTTATAAACAAAATAAATATTTAACTTCAATTTTTTTTGAGAATATAAGATAGATTTTTTAAAAAAACTTATGAAAAGTTTCTATACTAATTTAAATCGAATTAACCAATTCATAATTTATTCACATACATATATATAATTTTGAAAATATTCTTATTAAATTTAAAATCAAATTAAAATCAAATTCTCTATTTACAACGTATACACATATATACATTATAAATAAAATATCTTTAAATAAGCTTACAAAGATAATTTTATCATTTAAATATTTTTAACTTTTGAAAAGAATAAAATTCCCAAATAGAAAATTATCATTATCATAAATTTTGAAAAGAATAACATTTGTCAAACTAAATTATTATTAATTTTTAAAAGATAATTTATCTTTGAATTAGATTATTAAATCAATATTTCACATTTTAAACTAATTATTAATGGAAATTATTAAATAAATATTGCCTAAATTTTGGGGACATCACATCTACAACCATCTAAAAGTAGTGAAGAAAATCTAACCTCCCACAATAGAGCTAATAATATAATTTTTTTAGAATAACTACTAAAAACCAAGCTCAAAATAAAGCTATCCCATCTTTAATTAGTTCATCAGTACTAAAAAATTGAATCAAAGATGATCGAATAAAATTGAAATGAAAATCAACTCCTTAATGTTGTCTCACATTACCCACAATACGTAAAACAATATACATGCCTGTGAATACCTAGCGCTACCATTTATGCTGCATATGTGCTTAGAAAACGATGGGAATATTTCTTCTATTGCAAAATAATTTATTTTGGATAGAATGCCCTTACACATGGATGTATTCGATTGAAATAGTAACAAACACAGCAGGAAAAATATAAAACCATCCAGATATTTTTACGGAGCCCACAACATTAACAATTTGGATGCTCTGCGAATGTGTGTGAAAACTATTCTAAATTACAATTGATCAAAATTACTAAGAGTTCATTGTTACTATAAAATATATATATGGATGCACAACCTTTAATTTTCATTTAAAAATACCATAGATTTTAATGTATTTTATAATAGTGTTTTCATAGTTTACTAACAGTATAAGTTGTTGCATCCATGTAGCTCTACCTATACATTAGTAAATTCCATGAACTGAAGACAATGACAACCTCGTGTTACCTTTATGCATCCATGGTAATGGAATCCACCATATTAATGTCTACCTCCTTGTTTCTATCAGTGTTCATGTCGAACAAAGACATACTAATTATGAATGTAGCAATGCTACCTTGCTCATTCAACTTGCCTATTATTTTGACTAGTCTACCGTTATCTACTATTATCATGGAGTTAACTTCGAATTTGTACCCCCTTTAGTTTCATTAAATGCGGTGTTTTAATTTTCATATGATCTTTCCACATCATTCGCAATATCTGCTACAAGTTAGTGTTAAAACGTGGGTATAAATTACCAACTAAAAGTTTGTATACTTCAAGTATACTCTGATGCAGTCAGTGCAACAAAAGTTCCAATTGTTAGTTACAATTAAATCAAAGAATTGAGGTGGTATTAATTCCAAAAACGATGGTAGACTGAACTGGGAGCAAAATCAACTGATGTACATCATTCAATAAATAATGTTTATCATGCAGTCTTTCTTTTTTTGGTTACTTCATTCCATTAAATACAAGACCAAGCTTCATATGTACACATATTTGTGACATATTGAAAGAAATGAATTTTTAATCAAAATATATTTTCATATATTGTTTATATTTTTTAAGCTATAAAACGGTGTGAGTTGGAAACATGTTAGTCAAAATCAAAAAGTATTGGTAACTACATTTAGTAACGCTTTACAATTGATATTTTGTTTGCTAATACTCCAAAAATTAAAATATAATGTATTATTAAATACGGGTTATAGTGATAATGAATGAATATTGCTGACATGTTATAGGTACTTTTAGTACCATGAAAACCGAAAGCAATAAATATGCTAATTTAATAAGCATAAGGAGAAAGTCAAGCTTAGTTGATATGACCTAATATAGCAACTAAAAAGTAACTTAAAACTTGCTTTACCCAAAAGTAGCCATCTCTCCCTTGATGCTTCGAAGTTCCATTCCCATTATCAATTAGTTGCATCGCGTCATACCCATTTCTTCACTTGATGCATAGAAGTTACTTTCCTCATCATCAATTAATTATATGGTTTTGTATCAATATTTTCAATTGGTAGGTGAAACAACTAAAAGAAATGAACTGAAAAAAATTGTTCGTATACATGGTTTAATTCAAAGGAAATGTCTATGATTTCAATAAACAAACAAATAAATCCACATCAATAGTATTGTAGCGCAGTCTTTCTGAAATGAAACTAAATGTTGATAATATATTTAATGTAGTTATATGCAATAATAAATTTGCAATATCCATATATAGATATTATTAAATCTAAATAATTGATAATATCAAAATTTAAGTCATAATAAAACCTAACATACCTTATGTATAAATGATGCTTTATTAAGATCAAGTTCTTGGTAGTATATTTTCTAATTCAAATTTATTTTTGTGATTTAAAATAGCACCACTTAATACAATAATAGATATGTTTACCAAGAAGACAACTTAAAAGGAAAAAAAAAACATTGAGTATCCTAATATATCTTTCATTTAGTTATTTTCTATACTAATAACATCATGAATAGATTAGGAAACAAATGAATATGTAGCCATGTAAACGAATTGCTTTGTTAACATAGATAATTTATGCACTAAAAGGTATAATTATAGTTATAATTTACCCCTCTACATTATGCATTGAAAGGTATAATTATAGCCAATTTTTTTCTTAAATTTGAGTAACTGCGTGGTTCAAAGAGGTTGGTCCATAGATTTTTTTCAAGGTTTTGAGGTTAGCCTATTGATTCATACATGCAAAATTATTTGATTTTCAAAACCGTAATGCTCTAAGGTCGAAGATTAAACATGGTCAAACCGTGGTTGGATCGGGTCTTTAAAGCACTTCTTTTAAGTACTTACGATAAAGAACTTATAGTTACAAAACATTTTCACTCCTTATGTGATCTTAATTATCATAATTTGGAAGTAAAAGATGTATAACTTTGGTTCTTATGAAACAAATTTACAATTATAAGACCACTTCACATTGCAAATAAGAAGGAAAATACCATAATGAATCCCTCAACTTATTTAAGTTAAGGAGATAGTGAAAATACTTATTCATAACTACAGTATGATTCTAGGAAATTTTACCTATAAAAAAATTTTCTCAACTGAAATTACAGTGGCGTTATTAATTAGTAGCAATATAATAGTTTGTCCTTCAATCAAAAAAAGAGAATCCAATAACCGAAAGAACAGCAAAATCTAAGCTTTATAATGGTAAAAACATGTAATTATATTGACAACTAATGATGTTGAGTACTAATTTTATATTTTTTTCACCAACGGTGTTAATAACTAAACATTATAATTTGAAACGAATACAAATAGGCCTAATAAAAAAGGCAATTAGATAGTAATACATGCTGACTATATTAATCCAAGCGATAGAGCAAGTACCGAATATAGACTAATAGGAAGAGAGTTAAGCATGGACCAAATCAAAGAAGCAACTAAAATAAAGCAAAATAAATAGTAAAATAAGAAACCAAAACTAATAATAGACTTACTGAAATCAGGGTTATGCTCGACAAATAGAATCTCAGAAATGCATTGAGTTGAAGGGTAAGTTCTTGTAAATGATTGAACAGAGTAAGAAATAGAAGAAAAATGCAAAAAAAACCTAAATGGCAAAATTATTGGTATAGCATACCTATTTAGAGAAGAGAAGTACTATACCACAAGAATATTAACCCATGCTAATTCGTTGCCTATCCATAGCGCAGCAGGAGAGATGATTCATTTTCTAAATGACCCTTATTTAACATTAGCATTATTAAGATTGAGGTGTAACAAAACATGCAACTATGCAAATAATTCGTTGCAGTATTAGTGGAGCGAAAATCGAAGGCATATATAAATACAAAATTTTGTGGAAATTGTTTTCTACTAATGGAAGTTTGGAATTTTAGAAGATTAGGGAAAGCTGGAAGATGAAATTACAATGCATACAAAGGATGGGAAAGATGAGTTGAAAACATAAAAGAGGGGAAGGAAAAAGTCTGTAGGAGCGGCGAGAGATAGTGATGTTTCATTGAATCATTAGATATAATTGATTAATACCAGACGGAAGACAACAAAAGTGAAAATAAAAGGTCAAAACAATTAAAGAGCTCATAGAGGAATTTAATTTTGATATTATAGTACAAAAGATTATTCGTTTCACAAAATACTCAAGGGCTTGTGTGCCCTTGAAATGTAACTCAGTAATAATATAATAGTATAGATGAACGCCATTGATTTCCATAATCATTTTGCCCAATAGAAACTACATTAACTTTCCTTTCTTATAGTTAGCTCTGGCAGAATTATACGTGTTATGTTTTCCACAGCAACATGGCAATAAAATCAAGCGGGTTGACTTAAAACTTCAAAACAAAATTGCTAATATAATTTCAAGCATCTATGATGTTAGTGTCATTATTAAATAAACATACATACATGTTCTATTTGGTAAGTTATTAAATATACGGTATAAATTGCGTGCTTTCTACAAATTTACTGTTTAGTGTTAGGTATAAGAAAGTGATGTAATTCCTTTTTGAAAATAAAAAAAGATGTAAGATCATTCAAATGATGGCATATATCTATTCAAGTAGGGAAAAAATGCATAATATATCAAAAATGTAATCCTATATGTTGGGACATTTATTGCATGAGTAGTAATTGCTTATTCAGCATTATAAACAAAACATTATGTAATTTGTTCGTCCCTATCTAAATTTTGAAACTACTGGAACTCTTTAACTATAGTAAAAGAACATAATGCAGAGCTGGCGGTCCAAAATGAAAAGAGCATATACCAATATAGGAAGCACCACAAATAGCATTTTCTTTCCAATCTATGTGCTTAATTATGTATCTTCGCAAACCACTGTTAAAAGTACATTTACGTTATTCATATTCTTGCACCTTTATATTTTAGGGATTGTGATCTAAATGTTTTTAAACTAATGAAAACCCAACTAAAATTGTGTTGTGATTTCTAAAATGGTAATTTGATTTGTGGATTGCGAAAAAGAGTGTTCAAAGTAGAATAATTTGTGGTCATGGATTCATTTTTCTTACTTTTCCTGTTTTTTTGTTTTTTTAATGCTGAATATGTTTTTCTGTTTTTCCTTTCTTTTTAGGCATTAGTTTGGCAGCATCATGTTTATAGCATCCAGTTTGGGTACTACATGTGAGTTTTAAATATCTTTTTAAGAAACTTATATATCTTCCATATTGTTATTTCCCATAATACTATTTTATGATTATCACCGTGTATATTCTTTAGAAATCGTAAAGATTGGTGAATTTCGACATTCCGTTCATTTTCTTTCTCTTTAGGAATCATTATTAAACTTGTTTTGTTTACCATCTACAAATTTCCACTTATTCAATTTTTGATTAATAAAAGATAGTATATCTTTAAAGGATTGTTATGCTCGGAATGGGTAATTTCATGGTGTGATGTTATTCTCTTTTTGGTAAGAAATTTTCACTTTTAGGAATACAAGAGTTTTGGCAATTAATAAAGCTTGGATTAAATTAATTAATTTCCGGTTATGTATGCAATAAGTGGATGTCTTTCTCATACTTATGGTTGCTTAGCCTTCTTTATTAGGCAATGTTTTTCCATACTCTTGTAGTTTTATGCTACATGATAAAAGTAAAATTTGAAATATTAATATTTATAGGAAGTGATGAATATTATAATTTATTTTAAATAAACGTTGGCTTTTTTTAACTTCCGTGTATAACATAGAAAAAATTACAATGCAATTGATTCACATAGAGGAGGCATAATTCATGTAAGATGATCACATCAAATCTCTATTTGAGGTCATTCAACTATTTTTAGTTTGGCAAAAATAGCTAATTTGTTCAAAGTAGAACAATTTGTGCCCATGGATTCATTTTTCTTACTTTCTTCTTTTTCTTTTTTTTGGTTTTTTTGACGCTAAGTATGGTTTTCTGTTTTTCCTTTCTTTTTAGGCATTAATTTGGCAGCATCATGTTATAGCATCTTGTTTGGGTACTATATGTTAGTTTTAAATATCTTTTTAAGCAACCTATATAGTTTCCATATTGTATTTTCCATAATACTATTTTGTGATTATCACAGTGTATGTTCATTATAATCGTAAAGATTGGTGAATTTCGACTTTCCATTCATTTTCTTTCTCTTTAGGAATCATTATTAAACCTGTTTTCTTTACCATCTACAGATTTCCACTTATCAATTTTTGATTAATAGACGATGGCATATCTTTATAGGATAGTTATGCTCGGAATGGGTAATTTCATGGTGTGATGTTATTCTCTTTTTGGTATGCAATTTTAATTTTTAGGATTACAAGTGTTTTGGCAAATTATAAAGCTTGGATTAAATTAATAAATTTTTGGTTATGTATGCAATAAGTGCATGTCTTTCTCATAATTATGGTTGCTTAGCCTTCTTTATTATGCAATGTTTTTCCATACTCTTACAGCTTTATATTACATGATAAAAGTAAAATTTGAAACATAAATATTTATAGAAGTGATGAGCATTATAATTATTTTAAATGAACATTGGCTTTCTTTAACTTCCGTATATAACATAGAAAAAAAGACAAATGCAATTGATCCACATAGAGGAGGCATAATTCATGTAGGATGATCACATCCAATCCCTGTTTGAGGTTATTCAACTATTTTAAACAATAAGATTGAATATTGTTCTTTTATTGTCTTTTTGGTTACAGATCTTTATTGTCCTTTTATTACCCCAGTCATGAGATTTTCCATATGCAATGACCCAGAATTTGACCACGTTAAACTATAACTTTTAAAGTGAATTTAAATTTAAAATAAGTAAGGTTATTTGATTCAAATAATATTGGATAGGATTTGGAAAGAAAACTATACGCAAAAATAGTAACATTTTCCTATATCGACAAAAGTGACAAAATACTGATTTCAGAAAAGTATGTTTCAATGGTTGAATAAATTATTATAATTTATTTGTAAATGTTTATATTTTTAAATCATATTATAAAAGTTTATTTTTAAATTTGGTTTATATAAATAATAGTTTAACTAAAACGTCAAAATGTGACCGTAAAACATTTTGTCGAAAATCAATGTTTTGTCGACTAAAATTTGTCGCAATGTTGTCGCGCCTTTATTTTCTTATATAAAAACATAAATTCAAATAGTATAAGCATTAATTAATTTACTAATCAAGTTTACTTTTACTAAATATTCTTAGAAAATTCTAGAATATAATTAAGAAAAAGTAAGCACAAAAAGTCAAACATGTCATTTCAAAGCAAAAAATAAATACCAAATCAAACCAAACATAATTTTAATATTCTTTACTTATAAGTGAAAACGACATAAAGTAATAATTTGAAATGTGATGTTAAGTGTTGAAAAAAAATAAGGTTTCTTAAAAGTAAGTAAAGGGTATTTTGGTCTTTTTACAAAATATTGTTTTAATCCAAAACTTTTTCTATAAATAAGCATCAACTTTGTCAATTTTTACACTTCTTCTTCTTTCTTTTTCAAGCTTTTCTTTCAGTCTCAAATGGCTTCTTCTCCACCATTTCCTTACTAACTTTATCAAAACCATAGCAAACAAAGTCAAAACTCCATCAGACTTTGCCAAAGACCTTATAATATCACCAAAAATGGTTTAACATCTAAGAAGTGAAAAAATGATGGAGGAAGGGGAGAATCAAAGGAAGGTCGAGCCTATGGGTGTTGTTGGAAGGTTTGGCCGAGAGCAAAGAAGAGGGAAAGACTTGTGGTCGAGAGCAAGTGGAAGTGAAGTGATGGCCGAGCACTAGAAAAGTGAGGTGGAGTTGTTTAGGTGATGGTTTGGTGAAGTTAAGACGATTTAGTGAAGTGTTGCTTAAAAAAAAGAATGTTGGTAAGAAGTTAATCTATGGTTAAAGGTGAGTACTCAATGTCTATTTAAAGTTAAATCGTCCTTATAACTATTTTAATATGTCCATTAAAACCCTTGAATAAATTGTTCGAATGTTTGATAACTTGGATGCAAAATTGGTTGATTATATGATTGTGACATGGATGATAACTTTGTTTGATAAATGAGAAGAAAAATGATTAGTAATTAACCATTGTTAGTGTAACAACCCTATATTTTCTGATTATTGTAATTGTATATTTTAATTATTTTAATTTAAATTCCTAGTTTAAAAACTTTATTTTATTTATTAAAATGAATATATTTTGTTAATTGAAATATAAATGTTGATTTTGATGTGGATTAGAATTTCAAACATGCATAAATTGAATATTTCCAGAAAATGTGAATTTTGGTCAATCTGGTCAAACTTTTACTTTTAAATTTAAATTTTAAAAGTTTGAAAATTTTAATTTTTTCTTTTATTATGAAAGTAAATAAAATTTCAAGAACACTGCTTTTCGTTTCATTGAAATCCGAATAATATTGTGAAAGTTATGCTTTTTACAAAATTGGGTGTAAATTGTTTTATTTAACACTACTTTTTATTTTAAATTATATAAATAATCTTTTTAATTGTCATATATTATTCTAAATTGTATTATATGTTATGTTACATATATTTTTACCTTTTGAATATTTTAAAGTGATGTTTGAATTTGTCCAAAGCTCATTGAATTTATTTTCTATTTTTAAAGGTTAGTTTCCATTTTTCTGCTATTTTCTTCATCTAAACTATATTTAAATTAAAATTTATTTATTTAATTTTGTGATTTCCATTTTATTTTGTTTTCTTATCTTTATTTATAAATACTTTTAAGTACATAAAAATTTTCCCAAGTTCATTGCACTTATTTTTCATATTTTCAAGACTAGTTGCAAATTTTGCTGTTTTATTCAATTAAACTATATATAATTAATAATTTATTTATTTATTTTTGTTTATTTACTAAATTTTCGTATTTTATCTGATTTTATATATATATTTCAGTTATATAAGGTTTAAAAAGAAAATAATGGAAATCTGAAAGGTTTGTGTCTCTTTAGTTGCTCAAGGCTCTTCGTTTTTCCGCCTATTCATTTGCTTTTGCCTTTTCCTCTCCTTGCTTTAGCCGTACATCCCTCTACCCTATAGCCATGTTTCTCATCTTCAATTCACGTGAAAAGTATGTTTCTCCTCATTTCAAACTCACGGCTACATCATATTGAGAAAAAATTGCAAGCTAATGGCTTCTTTCTTCCATTTTTTCCCTCTTCTTCATTGATTTAGCCTTCCTCTTCCTCTTGCTTGCTCGGCCCCACTTCTCCTCCATCACCACTGACCATCTCCTCCACCATCTACAGCAGCAAACATCTCCTCCTCCTCTGACCATGACAAACCATGCCATCCAATTGAAGCCATCTCCACAAAACTTTGCTTAAAACTCCAAATATTGCATAACCGAGCCTTGTATTCCCATTTCCTTCATGTTTAGCCTTGGCCACCACCTCTAACACCACCACCACTTGCTGCCATGACCTATAGCCATCATCATCATCTCTGACCTGACCTGAAGATGCACCAGGCCGAGCCCATAGGACCATAGGCCGAGCCTATGTACACCAAAACCTTCCGTTCCTTGACCCAAACCCCTTGCCTCCTTTACTTTCAACTTGTTTTGCCTTTACCTTCCACTTTCATGCCCTAATCCTTGTCTATAGGCCATGTCCGAGCCATGTTGACACCTAGGCTGAGCCTAGTGTGGTGAGGTCAAGCCAATTTGATCATGTGACAAGCTTATGTTGTCGTGTGCAAGTCTTTTGCTTCTAAGGTTTGGTCATCTCTCTTGTTTTGCAACTGTTCTGCAAACTAAAGTTGTTGATTATATTTGTATATCGATCTCTATATTTGTTCTTATTTTTGTTATATTTTGTGTTGTTTACAAGGGTATCCATCAATTCAAATCAAATCGTGCTTGTCGTGCCTTTGGAATCGCTCTTGTGTGTGTTGTTTGTCTCTAGCTTCGTAAAAGGTGAGTCTTTCTTACTCTGACATTTATACTTATGAAATAGTAAATTGATGGCAAGTGTATAGTAATATAAAATCTTTATGCAAGTTAATTTTGATCATATGATATTCTATGCCATGTTATTACCATGTTAAAACTGTTAATTATCACCTGACATCTGATATATGACATTATATTGTGATATTGACATTGTTTATATTGTTTATGCATATGTTCACACTGCAAGTTCCCTGTTAGAATAGAATCACTATGGCTTGAAATGATATATACCCGAACGGACTTTAGAATAGGGAAAAATCGTTATGGGCTGAAATGATACGCCTGAGCGATTTTTATTTATTTTTATTTACTTGGGATTGCGGGTTTGAAATGATAGAACCCGGTTTTCTTTTTAAATTGTGGATTGAAATGATACATATCCATATCACTTGACCTAGGTTAGAAAATTTTATACAGACCCCGTGGTATATTTTTAAAATGATTTTTTTCTAAGATATGTATTTTTAAAGTATGAAATTTCGATTTAAAATTTTATATTTTATGGTTTTAAGAAGGCTAAATATTAAGTCTTGAAATTGTGAATTTAAGTATGTAAATTTGAAGTAAATGTGATTTTTGACTTTAAATTTTATTTTAAAATATAAATAAATAATGGAAATTAAATTTAAAATTTTGAAATTATATTTGAAGTAAAATATTAAGTTTTATTAAATTTATAAGTAAATAAACAGTGAATTTTGACTTAATAAATGAATGGAGTTTATAAATTGAATATTTGATCTAAAAATTTTGTTGTGTTAAATCATATGTTGAATTAATTTAAATGTGAAATTTTGAAGTCTAGAAATATGATTTTTAAGTTATAATAAAAATTTGCGGTTTTATTATTATTTTTGAAAAGCTAAAATGAAATCTGGAATTTTATAGCATTTTCAAAATGTTGTAGTCTTTTGACAGCATTTTTAAATGTTGTTGTTTTGAATCTAACAATGTTTGAAATAACTAAATATATATTACGACATTTTATAAATGCCGTTATTCTTGAACTAAACCATTTTTGGAAGCTATAAGCTACGATAGCACTTTATAAATGTTGTCATTGCAATAATTTGACAATGTTTGAAATGTTATTGATTTTAACACTATTTGTGTTATATTTTAAAGTGTTAAATGATTTAACTTTTGGAAATTGATTATTTATGAATATAAGGAGTTTTGAATATATTTTTAATATTTAAATTTGAATTTTAAGGAATTTAAATTGAATTTGAATTTAAATAAGGTATTCTTGGTTATGTGTTAAATGGAATGAAATGTAATGTAATAAATGAATTTTTGAATGGAATTTTGAAATGTATTTTTGCAATGATGTTTGAATATAAGAAATAAATGACATATTTGATTTTTTTTTAAATGATAGTTAAATTTTAATATTTAGATTTGAATTCAAATAATGATTTGATTATGAAGTTTTGAAAGGATGTAATATTTTAATGATTTTGAAATGGTTTGGAAATGATTTGATCTTTATTTTAATAAAGAATGTGAATGTGGAATGATATTTGATTTTGATTTATTTTATAAAGGAATATTTGAAGTTTATATTTGTATGAAAAGATATTTGGTTTAATTGTAATTTAAGTTTATTTAAATAATATTGGATTTATGAAATGGATATTTCAAAACTACATGATAATGAAATTAGATTTGAGATATGAATATATGGAATTATAAAGTTTAGTTTTGAAATGTGGGATATTAAAGTTTGAAAATATATTAAAATTGGATAGTTATTTTTTTAGATCAAATCTATATTTGAAATTTATAAGATTTGAAATGTTTTGTTGGAAAACTAAATTGATTTGAAACTGATGGTTTGAATTGAATTAAATTGGAAATTTGAAAATTTGAGTTCAATTGAATAAATTTGTAAAATGTAAAGAATTAAAGGAATTTTCTATGATTTCAAATGTATGATTTCAAAATGTTTTTATTTTCAAAGTGTAACGATTTCAAGTATTTTGGTTTCGAAAGAGTTATAACTCTGAAGGTATTATGATTTTTGAAAGGTGAATATATGGTTGAAATGGAAATGATAAACTATTTTGATTTGAATAAAGTTTGAAATAAAAATGGTTTTGGTTTCGAAGTGTAAACTATTTTGAAAGGAATATAGTTTTGAAATGAAATGATTTGATCGTTTTGAAGTATAAACTATTTTGAAATGACCACGGCGTTATAACATCGTTTGGTTGTTAAAGAGACCGGGATCGGAAGTTGTCATACTCTCTGCCAACTCCGAAAACCACTTTAATAACCGTGTACGCGGTGTAGATTCCAGAATGAAGTAGGATGGTGGCGACGTTCTTGAGGTATATTACGTGGACCCAACTCCCGTGAGTTGGCATAAGGTGGCTAAAACAGGAGCGATCTCGGGCCAAGTGAGGTCATTCCTCCGATCGAACACATTCCTTCGATACTATACTCTTACTGGTGATTGATTAGATGGCCATCCTCCGATTTTGATATGGGAGCTTGTTCCGAGGTGGGCGTATGTGGCTGCTGCATTACCACCAGCCCGTGTGCGTAATTGGTATATCTACCCTGGCATTGCCTTGTGTGCCGTGTCACCTACCATACCGAGCCTTTACTACGAGTTTGTTTTTCTCCCGTAGCCCGTGTGGTATCCTCTGACAGTCACCCGGAGTGGATATGGCATGATATTGGATGGACTACTGGGACTATTATGTGTGAAGGGTGATATGGGTAGCCCGGAACGCTATTTAAAAGTATGTTTATTTTACTGTAGACATTATTATAATAGCGCAATATTACTACATAGTAAATAGTTTAACGGATCCTTAAAGGATGGGCGATCCCAAGCATTCTTTAAGTTACTGATGCATTTTTGTTACTGTTCACTTGAGTTGATTTACAATTCATAAGTATTTATGTCCTGACTCGAGTGTTTTGTGTTTTGCTTTACGCTCGAGTCAGATTGAGTGATTCAACATTCAAGACTCACCTTTGGAGTTGGAGCTTTGCTTGAAGATCCAACCATCTATTTGTTTTCAATATCCAGTGTTTCCAGTGATGTATTTTGATTTGTACTTGATGTATCTTGTTACTCTTCTACTGTATATTGTTCAACTCTGATGTATCTTATTTTTATATAGTAGCTTCATGAACTACTATTTCTTTTAAATTCCGCTGCATTATTAAATACTCTGTATCTGTGATCTGTGATTATGTATTTACTGTATATTCTGAGATTTGCCAAATTTTATTTACAACGCGGTATTTTGAGCAATTCATGTCCGACATGTGCGGATACGAATGGTTGAAAATATCGGGTCGTTACAGTTGGTATCAGAGCTTTGGTAGCTCTAGGCAAGACTCAGTATATAGGGTAAATGTATTTACAGAATCACTTTCATTCGAGTTTAAATCTCTTCCTTTTTGACTCGATTCCTTTGAGTTTTGGAAAATTCCCTGTGGTTCCAAAATCCATTCGTGTCCCTCACTATTTATCTTTTTTTGTTTCTGGAGTATCCCATAACTTCACTTCAAAAGATCTTCATAATGAGTCGGCGGTCTCGCCAACCTCAAATTTATTTGTAAAGGGGGAAAACTCCTTTACAACAACATCGATTCACCAGAGATTCTATATCCTCGATTTAGATGCTAGTATCTCTTATAACTTCGAACTCTACATCTTGAGATCGAATGTCGATTTACCTAAGAAATCCACATCGATCTTATTCTTTAAGTCACGGTTGACCCGGTTAAGGTTGCCCGCGATTTATATAAATTCATCCATCTCCCTATTCTGTTATTTAATCATCTCATCTTTTTTTCCAACTTATCTTCAAATTATTCTTGAAGTGTATTTGTAAACTAATATTTAAAATGTTTTATATATTGTGTTGTTTGAGTTGTTGATGTTGATTTGGGTTTCTAATCGATTCGTCTGATCAACGCCATCGATAAGATTTCCAAAACACTTGAACAGAGCAAAATGACACAATATGTTTTTAAAATTTAGTAATGAAATAAATTTTTGTGAAATAAATTTTGTACCTTTATTATATATCTTTATCTGGATTTTATTTGAATTGGTTGTTAAGAAATAATATTTGATTTTATATATCATTTTCTATTGTTTCATATATCTAATTGAACTATAAAACATGGTTATAAATTTATTTGGAAATTTAAAATGAATGTAAAACAAGAATTTAAGAATTTAATTTCCGATGGATTTCAAACTTTGTGTTTAAAGTTTTAAAGGATATATTATTTAAAGTATTTTCGAATAGAAATTTGTTTCCAAAGAATTTTAAATTTAAATTTTGTACTCTTCTCTTTGTCACTGGAAAATAATTTCGGTGATGGCTGCAGCATCATCGACATTCATTTTCGAGTTTCAAGTGAAGAGATCATTATGTAGTCTTGCTACAGTTTTGTTTTGGGGAACTTAATTGATTTTAATTTCTAAAATAAGAATGGATTTATAAAATATGCTGATATATGATTTAAATTTGAATGGATATATATATATATATATAGAGTATATGAGCATTTATTTATCTCTAAATAGTTTGAAATCTATTGGAAATTTAATTCCTAAGTTTTATCTTCAAAGATAATTTCTAAGCATAATTTCAAGATTTGGATAAATATTCAAGCTTGAAATAATTGAATTAGAAAGTTTTATTTGTATAATACGCAATTTCATTCCAATATAACTTACCTTAATTTTCAGAAGTTGAATATGTAATTGGATAATATACAATAAAAAAAAGATTTTATAAATAAAATTTGAGTGGTTATTATAAATGTTATATACTTAAATTTTAGTTATAAAAGGATTAACAGAGGTAAATAAAGAAAAAGGGTAATGGTATAATTTACAATATAAAACGATGATAAAGGAACTAAGAATAAATTTAAGGCAGTTGCAATGAGTGTGAGTATATTTAACATAGGTGATAAAATATATTGAGAGGAATAAATTTAATTTTAATTAGTAGTGTAGAAGAATTAAATTTCATTTGGCACATTTTGAGTATAATAAAAGATATTTCAAATACATGATTTCAGGGATTTGTTAATTTAAGATAATTGGATGATAAGATAATGAAATTAGAGATGCTTAAGATTTATTTGACTTATGTAAAATTAATTTTTAATTGAAATTTTATGGTTTCAAATTTATTATTTTGTTTTGTTTTTCAAACTATCTTTTGGTTGTCCTAATTTCCCTTGTCTTGCTACAGAATGTGAAGGCTGCTTACACCAGTCTGTTTAGAAACTTTTCTATAATCTTTGGTACTCATTTTGAATCTAAGCACTGCTTGCCATCCACAGACCGTCGGTTAAACGGGAAGGGTGAATCAGATTCTAAAAGATTTTTTTTCATGCTTGTGTTCTTGATTCTGGAGGATGTTGGAAAGATCATCTCCACCTTGTTAAACATACCTATAGCAACAGTTATCAGGTATAATTTTAATCTTCTTGTCATCTTGTCTTAATACTATTTCATTCTATCTTTTTTTTGTGCTTTCCCGTACCTCATTCCTTTTCGGGGACGAAAAGTTTTGAGTGGGGGAGAGTGTAACAACCCTGTATTTTCTGATTATTGTAATTGTATATTTTAATTATTTTAATTTAAATTCCTAGTTTAAAAACTTTATTTTATTTATTAAAACGAATATATTTTGTTAATTGAAATATAAATGTTGATTTTGATGTGGATTAGAATTTCAAACATGCATAAATTGAATATTTGAAGAAAATGTGAATTTTGGTCAATTTGGTCAAACTTTTACTTTTAAATTTAAATTTTAAAATTTTGAAAATTTTAATTTTTTTCTTTTATTATGAAAGTAAATAAAATTTCAAGAACACTGCTTTTCGTTTCGTTGAAATCCGAATAATATTGTGAAAGTTATGCTTTTTACAAAATTGGGTGTAAATTGTTTTATTTAACAATACTTTTTATTTTAAATTATATAAATAATCTTTTTAATTGTCATATATTATTATAAATTGTATTATATGTTATGTTACATATATTTTTACCTTTTGAATATTTTAAAGTGATGTTTGAATTTGTCCAAAGTTCATTGAATTTATTTTCTATTTTTAAAGGTTAGTTTCCATTTTTCTGCTGTTTTCTTCATCTAAACTATATTTAAATTAAAATTTATTTATTTACTTTTGTGATTTCCTTTTTATTTTGTTTTCTTATCTTTATTTATAAATACTTTTAAGTACATAAAAATTTTCCCAAGTTCATTGCACTTATTTTTCATATTTTCAAGACTAGTTGCAAATTTTGCTGTTTTATTTAATTAAACTATATATAATTAATAATTATTTTATTTATTTTTGTTTATTTACTAAATTTTCGTATTTTATCTGATTTTATATATATATATATATTTCAGTTATATAAGGTTTAAAAAGAAAATAATGGAAATTTGAAGAGTTTGTGTCTCTTTAGTTGCTCAAGGCTCTTCGTTTTTCCGCCTCTTCATTTGCTTTTGCCTTTTCCTCTCCTTGCTTTAGCCGTACATCCCTCTATCCTATAGCCATATTTCTCATCTTCAGTTCATGTGAAAAATATCTTTCTCCTCATTTCAAACTCACAGCTAAATCATATTGAGAAAAAATTGTAAGCTAATGGCTTCTTTCTTCCATTTTTTCCCTCTTCTTCATTGATTTAGCCTTCCTCTTCCTCTTGCTTGCTCGGCCCCACTTCTCCTCCATCACCACTGACCATCTCCTCCACCATCTACAGCAGCAAACATCTCCTCCTCCTCTGACCATGACAAACCATGCCATCCAATTGAAGCCATCTCCACAAAACTTTGCTTAAAACTCCAAATATTGCCTAACCGAGCCTTGTATTCTCATTTCCTTCATGTTTAGCCTTGGCCACCACCTCTAACACCAACACCACTTGCTGCCATGACCTATAGCCATCATCATCATCTCTGACCTGACTTGAAGATGCCCCAGGCCGAGCCCATAGGACCATAGGCCGAGCCTATGTACACCAAAACCTTCCATTCCTTGACCCAAACCCCTTGCCTCCTTTACTTTCCACTTGTTTTGCCTTTACCTTCCACTTTCATGCCCTAAGCCTTGTCTCTAGGCCATGGCCGAGCCATGTTGACACCTAGGCTGAGCCTAGTGTGGTGAGGTCATGCCCATTTGATCATGTGACAAGCTTATGTTGTCGTGTGCAAGTCTTTTGCTTCTAAGGTTTGGTCATCTCTCTTGTTTTGCAGCTGTTCTGCAAACTAAAGTTGTTGATTATATTTGTATGTCGATATCTATATTTGTGCTTATGTATGTTATATTTTGTGTTGTTTACAATGGTCTCCATCAATTCAAATCAAATCGTGCTTGCCGTGCCTTTGGAATCGCGCTTGTGTGTGTTGTTTGTCTCTAGCTTCGTAAAAGGTGAGTCTTTCTCACTCTGACATTTATACTTATGAAATAGTAAATTGATGGCAAGTGTATAGTAATACAAAATCTTTATGCAAGTTAATGTTGATCATATGATATGCTATGCCATGTTATTACCATGTTAAAACTGTTAATTATCACCTGACATCTGATATATGACATTGTATTGTGATATTGACATTGTTTATATTGTTTATGCATATGTTCACACTGCAAGTTCCCTGTTAGAATAGAATCACTATGGCTTGAAATGATACATACCTGAACGGACTTTAGAATAGGGAAAATCGTTATGGGCTGAAATGATATGCCTGAGCAATTTTTATTTATTTTTATTTACTTGGGATTGCGGGTTTGAAATGATAGAACCCGGTTTTCTTTTTAAATTGTGGATTGAAATGATACATATCCATATCACTTGACCTAGGTTAGAAAATTTTATACAGACCCCATGGTATATTTTTAAAATGATTTTTTTCCAAGATATGTATTTTTAAAGTATGAAATTTCGATTTAAATTTTTATATTTTATGGCTTTAAGAAGGCTAAATATTAAGTCTTGAAATTGTGAATTTAAGTATGTAAATTTGAAGCAAATGTGATTTTTGACTTTAAATTTTATTTTAAAATATAAATAAATAATGGAAATTAAATTAAAGTTTTGAAATTATATTTGAAGTAAAATTTTAAGTTTTATTAAATTTATAAGTAAATAAACAGTGAATTTTGACTTAATAAATGAATGGAGTTTTTAAATTGAATATTTGATCTAAAAATTTTGTTGTGTTAAATCATATGTTGAATTAATTTAAATGTGAAATTTTGAAGTCTAGAAATATGATTTTTATGTTATAATAAAAATTTGTGGTTTTATTTTTATTATTGAAAAGCTAAAATGAAATATGGAATTTTATAGCATTTTCAACATGTTGTAGTCTTTTGACAGCATTTTTAAATGTTGTTGTTTTGAATCTAACAATGTTTGAAATAACTAAATATCTATTACGGCATTTTATAAATGCCGTTATTCTTGAACTAAACCATTTTTGGAAGCTATAAGCTACGATAGCACTTTATAAATGCCGTCGTTGCTATAATTTGACAATGTTTGAAATGTTATAGATTTTAACACTATTTGTGTTATATTTTAAAGTGTTAAATGATTTAACTTTTGGAAATTGATTATTTGTGAATATAAGGAGTTTTGAATATATTTTTAATATTTGAATTTGAATTTTAAGGAATTTAAATTGAATTTGAATTTAAATAAGGTATTCTTGGTTATGTGTTAAATGGAATGAAATGTAATGTAATAAATGAATTTTTGAATGGAATTTTGAAATGTATTTGTAACGACCCGTAAATTTAACCGGTTTTAATAACGTTATTATTTGAAATTTTGCGGGATTTTTAAACGATAAAATTTTGTAATATAAATTTGATATCTGAAATACGTCTCGTTAAACATAGCAACTGGTAAATTTTCGTCCAAAAATATGAAAGTTTATTTCGTGCGTAGATTTACTTCAATTTAATCAGTTAAAAAAGCGACGAAAATAAAAAAATTTCAAAACCAAAATATTTTTACATAGAAAAATTCTAAACCATCTTCTGAGCAAGATGCCAGTTTGTCGTTTTTCCAAATTCGGACATCTTTGGCTCCGTCGATCTTATTTTTCTGCGATTATCTTGCATTTTCCGTAGTATAAAAATTCGAATTTTTATAATTCAGTCGTACCACTAATATTTATATACCGTTTTGATCGTCTCGTCATGCTGATCTCTGAGATATATTCAAATTCTGTATTTTGAAGCCGGTTCGTAGGGAAATCCACAGAAACGATTTCGTATCGGTACGGGCTTTAAAGTCTGTTGGGTCTCCTTGTCCATTCGTTGCTTTTTGAGATAATCAATAGTCCGTGACTATTAATGTTTCTTCAATCAACGTCTAAATTTTTGCTCCAACTTTTGCTATTATTTAGGTGCTAATTTATGGTTGCTCGGTTCATTTCTTTTGTCCTTTGATTTCAATTAGAAAAATTTTGGCCAGAGCACTTTCTTCCTCTCTTCATTTTTCTTCTTGCTCACGTTGTTCCATCCCACTGCATATTAACTTCTATCATATATTGGTTCACAACGCTTCCTCCTCCCTCATCTTTCTCTTCTTCTTTCTAGTTATTTCATGCTTCTAAAAAAAAAATGATTGCATGCGTGCTCCATCTCACGACAACCACCTTCCGCCACCGCTGTGCCGAACACACTAGCATCGTCGCCACCCTTCGGCCACACGCAAGCCGATCTCCTTTTCTTCCTCCGTGAACCCGCCTTCCTCCTTAACCATGCGGCCTCCCCCTCCTTATTTCCTCCACGACCAAACACCCATGTTCTGCGCCTGCCGCACCACCTTACCACCTGACCCACCACCACAGCCGATCGCAGTACACATCTCCTCCCCACTCTCGTCCCAGTCCTATCCCACCACCATCTCTAACAGTCGTGCAGCCACTCAAGCCTCCTTCTTCTGGGCCGAATCCCTTCATTACCCTTCCTTCTTTGTTTGCCGTATGCATGCTGTATAGGTAGGTTTGAATATATGTAAAGTAGCCTAAATATGTTCACAGTAGAATGTAAATGGTTACGAAGTAAAATAAATTGGTGTATTCTTTAGCTATTACTGTTTATATAATTTATATTTTATTATAATAAGTGTTGTATATATCAGAATTCATGTCTTTGGTAACAGGTACTACATATATACAGATGCATGCTAGTTTTGGTTGTTTTGAAGTCTGCATATAGGATGGAACGTATACGTATAGGAAGTTAGTCATTTGTTTTATACTATGCTATTTAGGTTTCGTACCTATATATATATATTTTTTTTAAAAGATCTGTTTTATACGCATATATGTCCGTTTATTCTTTTCGCTAGCAGTATATAAGTTTAAGAATAGAGTTATAATCTATGAATTTATATTAAGTTATTTGTGTTGTAAAATCCGCATATACATTATTGATTTTGCTAAGTTATAATATGTTTAAAATTTGCATATACATATTTTTTTTCTCTTTGATTAGTTGAGCATATAGGTGGTTACAGTAGGATATAAATTTGGTACACTGTTGTCTATATAAAGTTTTATGTATCAGGTTATTTTATATTTGCTATATAATAATTATAGGTTAGTATGTAATATATTGCATTAATGGGTACATGTATGGTCTGATGCCTAATACATATGAATCTGGTTAGCTGATTTATTGTCGCATGTATGTATTAAATCGCATATAGGTTGTCCAGTAGACAAAATAAATATCAGCGTATTTAGTTGGTTACCATGGTAGTGTCTGCATAGATCTTTGAAGATTGACATAGATTTTAATTGTATAATATATGTAGTCTACATCGGTGTTTAGCCTAATTGCCTGTGAATGGTAGTCTGCATATTTTATTTTATAGACTGGTCTGCCTCCTCCATTTTATTTGTGGTCGTATATTAGTTTTCCAACCAGTTAGGTATATCATTGTCTGTGTTTAAATTAATTATAAAATATTGGCTTGCAATCATTGTATAATATATAAGTGTAGTACAGTTCATTATATCATACGTATGTTATATCAAGTATAAATATGATTTATGTGCGTAATTATATATGTTAGCTTATACCATTATGATCATCGACCCCATCCTGATTGGTTTCATTAAATTCTTTATTATCAGCTTCGTTCGTCGATTCGAGTTCTATCTTGCCCGTTGAGTTTCGTGCTTGGATTTCATAACTCAATTTCATCGTCTATCGCTCTAGCCTCGGAAGGTGAGCAATCACTCACATTAATATTCTTTTATTTATTAAATATGATTTCAATTGAAACGACAATTGAAATATGCTGCTGTTAGTTATGTACACTGCTATATATGCTATTACCTGTATCTGTTCACCTATGACATCTGACACCATTATCTGTTAATTACTATGCGATGATAATACAGTTTGGTTGATAAATAGATTGATTGATTGATTGTTGTTTATATTGGATGTTAAATTGTAATGTATAAACTGATAAATATTATGCAATTGAATTTGACGTAGGATAGTTAAAATTTTGAATCGACATATGTGTTGAATTTGATTAGTTAATTTGAATAATATGACCCCTTTTAAATTGTTAAGTTAATTGACACTTTAAATTGTTAAGTTAATTGACATGTAGAATTTGATAAATTACACTTTGAACCTCTGAACGTATATTGGCTAAATTGTTGTATATAAAAATTTGAAATTTGAATCGAATGACAAGTGAAAACCGTAATGTAATAATCTTTAATCTACATGAAATGATAGTGTAGATTCTAGGAATAATTATATTAACTCGCACAAATAACAATGCGAATTAATACGATTATTTCAGGATTATTCGAATTAATTATTGGATTGTTATTGATTGTGTTATTGCTTGTTTATTTACTTTGACACCATCCCTGTTATCACACTGCAAGTTCCCTTTACTATGCTTTGATTTGTGAATTGAATTGGAATCGGGTTGAAATGATAAATACCCAAAATGAACTTGACTTAGGATAGAAAATTAAATAAACCGATTGGTCAATAATTTGATTTGAAATAAAATAAAGATTTATTTGAATAATAAGGTTTTGAAATAAAAATTGGACGTAAATTTTGATTAAAGGAAATTGTTAATATTGGAATTTGAAACAAAATATTGGTGTAATAAATGATGAAAGAGCGTTGTTTGAAATGAATTATTCGACGATAAAATTTGGAATTATTCATTGAATTAAGTTTGAAATGATTTAATAATTAAGTTGAATTATAATTAAGTTTGAAATTTTTAAGTTTTGAAATTATTAATAATTAAGATTGAAATTATTTAATAATTGAAAAAGATTGAATTATTTGATAATTGAATAAAAATCGAATGCTTTGATAAGAGAAATTGAACTTTTGAATAAGTGAATTCGAACTTCGTTAATAAATGAAATTGGATTTCTTATTTAATTAAGTTTGGAAAATTTAAGTAAGTGAATAAATCAAATTGAATTTCTTTAACAAGAAATAAGATGCGTTTTATTGTAATAACTGTAAGACTTGTAATTTAAAGAATTGATTTGACGAATCTAATTGAATTTAATGTGTTAGTTGATATAATGAGGTTGAACTTAAGTAATTGATTTAATGAATGGGAAATTTAATGGAAACTGTTTGAATGATAAACTAACTTAACGAATATGAATGAAATCGATTAATGAATTGAAATTGATTTTGAATGTTAAATTAAATTAATTTAAATGTTTTCGGAATGAACTAATATACGAACTTGAATCAATATTTGAATTGTTTAAATGAAAATTGAAATTGAATTGTAAGACTTTGAAATGGTAATTTGGAATGTTGAAACGTAAATTATGGAAATCGATTTCGAAAGATAAACGAAATGATGGTTTACGAATTGAAATTGAAATTGAATTGATTTGGTTTTTGAAATTTATTAAACGACCAATCGGTGTAATAATTACGAAAGTTATTAAAGAAACCGGAATCGGTTATGGATATACTCTCTATCTAAATTGAAAACCACTTTAATAACTATACGCGGAGTGATGATCCAGAATGAAGTGGTTGGAATGATGTACGTGATGACTGAAGAAAGAGAACGATAATGGATAGCCTTGACACTTGTGTCAAATTGGAAATGACTAAAATCAGGAGCCGTGCCGGGCCAAATGGGGTTAGCCACCTCGAGCAAACACACTTCGTCGTAACTACTACTCATTACTTGTGATTGATTGGTGCACCCTCGGAATTTCAGGAGTGTTGTTTCGCGGTGTTGCGATCGCTGCGGCGATGCGTTCTCACCAGTCCGGATCAGGCAAACGGTAGTTTCACTACCTTGAGTATTGCCTCGTGTGCCTTGTCATACTTGTATTCCCGTATACGCGACCACTACGAAATTGTTTTGTGTTATACCTATGGACTACTCCCTGATATCCCACCAGTTTACGGTGGAGTTTACAGTGCTGTATAGACTATGACATTATATAAAATGTGTTAAGGGGGATAATGGTAACGCCTTAACACTATTTTGATATTTTAGATTACCGATAGACATTATCTATTTAGCATACACTACTACATAGTAGATAGTTTAACGGATCCTTAGAGGATGGTGATTCCAACATCCTTTGAGTTACTTGTATTTCGATTGCTATTTCACTTGAGTTGGATTTATTGATATGAGAATATTAATCCTGACTCGAGTGTTTTGTGTTTTGCTTTACGCTCGGGTCAGACTGAGTGTACCATTATTCGAGGCTCACCTTTGGAGTTGGAGCTTTGCTTGAAGATCCAGCCATCTATTCTGCTTCCAGTATTCGATGATTCCAGTGATGTATTCTGATTTGTACATGATGTATCGTATTTCTCTTCTGTTGTAAACTCTGATGTATCTTATATGTTTATATAGTAGCTTCATGAACTACTATCTCTTTTACTTCCGCTGCATATTATTACTCTGTGTCTGTGATTTTGTGATTATTTATTTACTGTATATCTGAGTTTTGCCAAATTTAAATTAACAATTCGGTATTTTGAATTATTCAAGTCCGACATGTGCAGATGCGAATAGTACAAAATAGCGGGTCGTTACAGTATTTTTGCAATGATGTCTGAATATAATAAATGAATGACATATTTTTTTTAAATGATATTTAAATTTGAATATTTAGATTTGAATTCAAATAATGATTTGATTATGAAGTTTTGAAAGGATGTAATATTTTAATGATTTTGAAATGGTTTGGAAATGATTTGATCTTTATTTTAATAAAGAATGTGAATGTGGAATGATATTTGATTTTGATTTATTTTATAAAGGAATATTTGAAGTTTTTATTTGTAAGAAAAGATATTTGGTTTAATTGTAATTTAAGTTTATTTAAATAATATTGGATTTATGAAATGGATATTTCAAAACTACATGATAATGAAATTAGATTTGAGATATGAATATATGGAATTATAAAGTTTAGTTTCGAAATGTGGGATATTAAAGTTTGAAAATATATTAAAATTGGATAGTTATTTTTTTAGATCAAATCTATATTTGAAATTTATAAGATTTGAAATGTTTTGTTGGAAAACTAAATTGATTTGAAACTGATGGTTTGAATTGAATTAAATTGGAAATTTGAAAATTTGAGTTTAGTTGAATAAATTTGTAAAATATAAAGAATTAAAGGAATGTTCTATGATTTCAAATGTATGATTTCAAAATGTTTTTATTTTCAAAGTGTAACGATTTCAAGTATTTTGGTTTCGAAAGAGTTATAACTCTGAAGGTATTATGATTTTTGAAAGGTGAATATATGGTTGAAATGGAAATGATAAACTATTTTGATTTGAATAAAGTTTTGAAATAAAAATGGTTTTGGTTTCGAAGTGTAAACTATTTTGAAAGGAATATAGTTTGAAATGAAATGATTTGATCTTTTTGAAGTATAAACTATTTTGAAATGACCATGGCGTTATAATAACGTTTGGTTGTTAAAGAGACCGGGATCGAAAGTTGTCATACTCTCTGCCAACTCCGAAAACCACTTTAATAACCGTGTATGCGGTGGAGATTCCAGAATGAAGTAGGATGGTGGCGACGTTCTTGAGGTATATTACGTGGACCCAACTCCCATGAGTTGGCATAAGGTAGCTAAAACATGAGCGATCTCGGGCCAAGTGAGGTCATTCCTCCGATCGGACACATTCCTTCGATACTATACTCTTACTGGTTATTGATTAGATGGCCATCCTCCGATTTTGATATGGGAGTGTGTTCCGAGGTGGGCGTATGTGGCTGCTGCGTTACCACCAGCCCGTGTGCGTAATTGGTATATCTACCCTGGCATTGCCTTGTGTGCCGTGTCACCTACCATACCGAGCCTTTACTATGAGTTTGTTTTTCTCCCGTAGCCCGTGTGGTATCCTCTGACAGTCACCCGGAGTGGAGATGGCATGATATTGGATGGACTACTGGGACTATTATGTGTGAAGGGTGATATGGGTGGCCCGGAACGCTATTTAAAAGTATGTTTATTTTACTGTAGACATTATTATAATAGCGCAATATTACTACATAGTAAATAGTTTAACGGATCCTTAAAGGATGGGCGATCCCAAGCATTCTTTAAGTTACTGATGCATTTTTGTTACTGTTCACTTGAGTTGATTTACAGTTCATAAGTATTTATGTCCTGACTCGAGTGTTTTGTGTTTTGCTTTACGCTCGAGTCAGATTGAGTGATTCAGCATTCAAGACTCACCTTTGGAGTTGGAGCTTTGCTTGAAGATCCAGCCATCTATTTGTTTTCAGTATCCAGTGTTTCCAGTAATGTATTTTGATTTGTACTTGATGTATCTTGTTACTCTTCTACTGTATATTGTTTAACTCTGATGTATCTTATTTTTATATAGTAGCTTCATGAACTACTATTTCTTTTAAATTCCGCCGCATTATTAAATACTCTGTGTCTGTGATCTGTGATTATGTATTTACTGTATATTCTGAGATTTGCCAAATTTTATTTACAACGCGGTATTTTGAGCAATTCAAGTCCGACATGTGCGGATACGAATGGTTGAAAATATCGGGTCGTTACAGTTAGTTAAATGAGATAAATCCATACAAATATGTGTATGGAAAGTTATTTAGCCTCTTAATAATTTCTAAACATCTAAAAAGATTGGGAATGATATTATAATAATATAATATTATAATATGAAATGAAATAAAAATGAGTTTCAAATTATGAAATATTGTTTTAAATAAGTTGAAATAATTTAAAAATGGTTTAAAAAAATCTGAAGTGTTTCGGACAAGATCCAAAGAAAATCACAAAATTTGTCAAAATCGAGCTCATCGTGTTGCGGCAGTTCGTAAATTTTGACTCGTAACTTCAAATTAACGTAGAGAATGATTTATAAGTCGGATTTCTTCAAAATAAAAATTCATTGGTCCACAATGATAATAGTTTTCCAACGATGAAAGAAAATCAAAATTTCATCATGTAGAATTTTAAATATGTCTAAAACAATTTCCTAAATACATCACGATTTTGCAGTTCGGAATCCAAAAAGGGATCTCTTTATAAATGATATTTTTAAATGATTTAAAATATGAAATAAATTTAATAAATCTATTAAAATGGTTTAAAAGAGATTTGGAGTGGAAAATATAATTTTTCAAATATCAATAAGTTGTTTAAATCGTATAAGCTTATATGGCAATTTCCGCAGCATTTTTATGCTGCGAATTCTATAACCTTTTGAATATGAGTTTAAACATAATGATATTTCCTAGAATCAATTGTGAGTAATTTTAAAAGAATATAGCTTTGATCTATTCATATGGGGTGGATTATTCGATGATAGGTACGAAGGAACCGAGACTGGATTTGGGTGATTTCTATCCGAAGAACCGGGATCGAATTTGGGTGATTCCTATCCAAAAATCACTTTAAACTAATTTTCGAAACCCCATATGATCTTAACACCTTTGATCGATGATTAGCGTGAAGGAACCAGGATCGGATTTGGATGATTCTTATCCAAAAACCAGGAGTGATTCCTATCCGAAAACCCCTTCAAACTAATTTTCAAAACAAAACATATTGAAGACAAAGATCATTGATGAAAAAGATCTTCATGATGTAGTATTACCTTCCATTAGTCCCTGGAGGTTAAATTTATCATGTCTAAAGTGGTAGTAGTACTCTGTTATGAAAATCTTCAATGCTCGAGAATATGATTTGAATTTAAGAAAGAAATCTTTGATTAAGATTTAATAAATGATTTGGAAATATTTTCCCTAAGTCAAAAGTTATAATTTGAATATAAGAAATCATTGATTAAGTTTAAAAGAATGATTTGGAAAAGTTCTCGTAAGTAAAAGAGAAAATGATTTGGAATTATTCGAGGATTTTTCGAAGGTTTAAATAAGCCAAATGATTTGCTAAATAAGGCTTAATGATTCCATATACTCTTGAAAAGAATATGGAATAAATTGAAAAGGATATATCTAAGAAATATATTTAATAAAAGATGAAGTAGTTGATTGATGATTGATATCCACATATGAACTTAACATCTTTTTAGCGATAATTGGCTTTGAAGGAACCGGTGTCGGATTTGGGCGATTCTTATACAAATACCACTTTGAACCAATATATACGTTTGAAAGTGAAGACATGTTGAAGATGAGGATTATTCAAGGCCGAGGATCTACATAGCATGAGGACTGATTGTTGACATGCTCTAGGTCACTCCCATTATAGAGTTATTTATAACAATGGTCTACTCGTTGTAGAGATTTTTCAGATTGCAAGGACTACTCGCTACTAGTGGTAGTAGGAGAGTGCCGCCATTTCATTCAGGGAAGTACGAACGAATGTCTGACATTGCATTTCTAAGACACAACGTTTGACTTTTACAAACGTACATCTTCTTGGTGGCGGAGAAGGCAACTTCTCTTAGCTTAACACCCTTCTTTAAGACATACGAGCTCAGAGGTTGTATGCTTGTGGGGGACAAATAGAGATCGAAGGAATGGTAGTGTAGCATTCAAAATGGAACCAAATACGATCAAAGCATGGTTTTCTATGAAAAAAATGGCTTTGAAGAAATTGAGCGTAGCCTCGCTAGCCTCACACTCTGGTTATGATGGGATTCTATGTGATCAAATGTATGCTCACATATCGAATAGTAGTGATTTGGGTTATAAGATGTTCTGAGTCCCAGGTACCAGATATGTTTCGGCCACATGGAAGGGATGCGCGAAGTCCGAGTCCTTGGAAGTTATTCGCAAATTGTATCCTCTTTTAGTCAATTGTTTTATTGTATAACGGCGTTTGAGTCTTGGACGTAAGTAGTGGATATAGATTGATCTTTCCATGAGTTCCTTTTCATTTTGGAAATCCAATCCCAATATGAGATTTACGATTTTTATTGCAGTCCCAAAATTGGTGTAATGACTTGTAAACATTTCGGCTACCCCTTTCTGGTATCATATATTCCATTTAGTATATTCCGTTGACCTAGTCCGGATATATTACCTTAGACTTAGGCCATAACTTGATACCTTATTTGAATAAGTTTATTTGAAAAGTATTTTCAAAAGAATGTCATTAAAAATAATATCAAGTGTATTTTGGTATAAAATTGTTTTGGTTATCGTAAGGTAAAAAACCTGTCCGTATTTATGTCTGGGCACGATCTTATGAGATACCCTTCTTTTCAAAGGTTTTGATAACACAGTCATTTTAAATTTCGAGTATCTCACGCTGGTTTATCGGGCTTGATCCTGGTATTTTTAATACACGGGTCAAATCTGAGTAGTTTCAGGCTGAGTTGAAGATAGCTGGAGTTTCCAAAGGAGAGATAGAGATCTTCATCATCGTATGGGCATATTCTATTATTTGCTACATCTACTGCATTTTTTTGTTGTTTTGACATTTGTAAGGCCAAGGGTTTATAACTGTCCAGGCATAATTTTGGTTAGACTCGGATATTGCATTTTAAAATTTTCTACTGTAAAGATTATTATTGAAATAATATATGTTATTCCATTCATGTGAGATTCTGTTCTGTCTTTATTTTCTTTCTACCCTTAATGATCCGCTTATTCGTGCAATTTGAGTTGGACATGTGTGGTTTATTATCGATTCAAAAGGTATGGAAAAACGGGCCATTACACCATATTTGTTGAGGTTTGCATAACTTACACTCCACAAGGATCAAGGTGGTATAGATGCTTGGTTTTTTCATGTACCATGTTAGTAATTTTGCTACATATTCACACCTGCAAATATAAATATATGTTGCAGACAAATAAGTTTATATGAGTTCAGTATTATATTTCATGTTTTGTATCAGTTGATGATTCTTTATTTAACTAGTTTTGAAATTAATACCTTCCTTAACAATGAAATTAGTACCCTTCCTTGACAAAATAGGTCGCATGCTATTTGTAACATACAAGTAATATATTGTACTAAAATAATAATTGGAAACTTTTGTAAATATATAACTGTATAAAAAAAAGAACCCTAACAAAGAAGAAAACTTTTTTTCCTATTTTCCAATATAAATTTGCATGGGTATTTGTTCAGATTTCTATGATTAATAAAGCTTGGATAAATTAAATATGTTGCTACAACTCTTAAATTATGAATATTAAATGAAGAGGTTTTTGATTATGTAAAACAATTTATATGTTTTAGTAAAAACACCATATAAATCCTAAAATGATTGAGAAGATTGTTTCTTGATTTGTTTCAATTGCATTGTCTTCTATTGAAAGAAGACAATTCCTTCGACGTGCAGCAACAAGTAAATTATTTTTATTGTTAAGTAAAAATCACACATAGCAACATTATATGCTCAAAAGCGAATGTTGTGCACCAGAATATAGGTTTCTACTGATGCACAGTAACACTGCCATTCATGTGCACAAAACCAAAATTTTTAATCCATTATATTGGTATACCTTTTTCTGAATATCATCTATTAGCATCACTATTTTGAAAACCGGACCGGGCCCATGGTTTAACCTTGAAAACTGTGAAACATTATAGTAGCCGGCCTAGAGTAAGGGACGGATCCACATCCTTATTTTATTTGTTGATTTATGTTTTGATGCGTCCGTCACTGAAATTATATAGTTTTTGCTGCTACAAATTACCAACTTTATAAGACTAAGAAATTATCTCAGTTTGATATTTGCATACACTTAACAATGTGGTGCAAGCTAAGCCATGTCTTCTAATGCAGCTACTGTGCATGAGCCATCTTATAAAGCAGCAAGCTTTTCCATCAGTGAAGCAAGACAATTTATTCTTTATAAATCAAATAAATAATAACTTAAACAGAATATAATTGCGCTTTAAAGTTTGTAACCTACGTTCAACTTACACTTTAATATCAACTTCACTTCTTCATCCCTGATTTATTCTAGCAATTATAAAAATCTATATTATTTATAATAAATTAAATATTACATCAATATTTTAAAACTATGTTACTTAACTTATTAAATTAAATATTAAAGCATTTAAATTATATGGTTTTTCTTTCTTTGAAAACTAAATGACCTTCGCTTAAATTCGTACATCCACGATTTGATTGGTTGGAGAAAAATAGATAAAAATTTCCTCCCAAATTCATTATGATGCGTACTTTTTTGCGTCCATATCACTCTACTCCTGGGATATTATGCCACTTGGGGATGACTGAATTCTGCAACTTTTTTATTTAGCTGTTCATTTCTTCCCCCTTTACGTTGGACGGCTATTCGGATATGGAGCACTGTGGCAAGAATAGGAAGAGGAAATCAGTCACCCAATAAACCTCTCTTTCTAACAACCCAAGTCCGACAATCAACTATGTGTTTATCAGTCTCTGCTGAAGGTGGAGATAAGAATGGTTTTGTTCCACTCACGGTGTCGTCCAAGGGAGAAAGCAGATAGCCATCTTCGTTTACGCCTGATGTAGTATTCTCCCCTATACCGTCATACAATGTGTTATGGGCACAAGTTATGTAACAAGCTCTCTTAATTATTGCTTCTACTAGCTGGTTGGGAACTCAAAAGCGGTCCTTATTCCTCCCGCGTTGTAAAGAAGATACAAGAAGTTGAATGCAAACTCCTTAGCGGCTAGCCTAAAGGAATTTACTTCCGACCACCCTGATTTTTTTGCCCCTACTTCTTAGCGGAACAACCATATTCATGCATGAATGATGCAACAGCTCTTTCTTCATCATTTTGTTTACGTTCAATGTATGCTTCTCTTCCTTCTACTCTGACTTCCTTCGTTTACTCCTATTCGCTTAGCACCGAACATTGACCGAATAGACCATTCATCCGTTGAGGACGTTAATGGTATGTTTGATATATTTTTGACATTCTCAACACACTTTAGATTAACGCAACCATAAAACATTACACATGCTGCCTGCAAAAAACCATGCCTTGGTATTTCAAACTATTATTTGAGTATTACCTCTGCACTATATTTGCACTCCCATTACTCCACTTTCCCCCAAGATAGGTTATTAAGCATATAATTTAAACACAATTACAGTGGAGACGCATCTGCGTGTTAGGTTATTCCTTAGGTTCATGGTACGATCTACCATAGTAACAATCTTTTATTCGCACCCTCACTATTTTACAGTTTACAATGCTCTCTATTTTCGTAGTAAAACCAATTTTCTATACTACATTGTTGCAATTCATCTATTTGAAGTCCACCTTGTATCCACTATCATTTTTTCCTTTATTCCAAAAAAATAACCATTCCGGTACTTCACTTTAAAGGCTGATGTCCTACGGGGCAAAGATATGCGCTTCCTTCCACTTATTTGAACGAACAATTGACAAATACACCTGCACGTTCCTTTCACCCTATGTGCCTTCTTCAAGATATAGGTGTTGCATAACTAGTTGAGTCATGCTATCACCTTTAACTCCGTTTTTGTAACACAATTTGATCCCCTTAACTGTACAATTAGGTAAATGGAAGAAAAGACACTACCGAGTTCATGTACTATGATTAAGGAATATCATGTTATGCGAAATAGCGAGATTGCTATACAACGACAAAAATATACAACTGTGTCTACATACCAAACACATTGACTGAATGCGCGATAACAACCAAAGCCAACATCCAATGCATTTGTCATACACCACAACCATGAAATATACTATGCAAATTTAATTTACTTATATCGTGCAATTCCATGTGCGAAGCATGGGTTCATATTAGTTTTATTATAAAGCTCGGGTCAAACCGAGTATTACAGATTCAAGTTAGAATGCTATGGAGTTCAGGAGATGAGCTGGAGGATTTTAGGCGCATCACACATCCTTGGTTATTTCCACTGTTTGTGTGTTTGCTGTATATTCAGTATATGTAAGGACAAGTTATTATAACTGTCCAGATTGATTGTTGAGATCGGTGTACCCTGACGATTGTATATATATATATATATATATTGCAGTTGCAGTTTCTTTTGTATAAAGATCTGTTATTATATATTATATTTTTTTCCGTTGTGATTGTGGGACTTTGTATTGTTGTTTATGTTTATTTCTATATCTTCTTCTTTACCCTTAGCAATCGGTATTTTGTTCCCCTGCTGAACATAGCCTCAAGCCTCATCAACCGAGAATGAGTAAAACATAGGAGATATAGTAGGGCTAAGTGGGTCACTACCATTAAGGTATGATCGTCCCTATCTAAAGTCGATATGAACTCTCATTTTTATGTTTCAGGGCCCATTAACCAAGGGGTGAACTTATTCGGTACTTTCCAATAAGGAATAGGCCAGTTCTGTGTTGGCAAGGGATCGTAGTGAGGTCCCCGATATTATTTTATCTAGAGATGCACCGTGAAGGGAAGTACCCAATTAGACCACTCATTGTATGGAATCCATTATCCAATAAGTGCGGTACGGACTTAGTTGTGCCCAACTATGCGGAAACGTGAGATCCAAGCGGTTCTGCTGTATTCATATTTTACTTGATTCCTAGACATTATTATAACATCACTGGATTTTCTATAGAAAATGTTTTGGTTATCGTTAGATAAAATCCCGTCTGTGTTTGTGGGCGGCGTGGTTTTATGAGATACTTTTATTTTGAAAAGAGTTTGATAACTTCAAAAATCCATTTGGGTGTGTTTTACTCACACTGGTTTACCAGACTGATTTGGGCATTCTTCCCTTTTAATTCTCAGTTTAGACCGAGCATATTTATAGACTGCTTTGGATGCATTAGAGCCCAAGAGAAAAGCTGGAGGCCCAAAACATATCAATGTACTTCTTTGTGTTTCTCTATATTGTCTATTGGTTGTACTTACCAGAAATTGTAAGGATGTGCTACTATAATTTTCCAGGCTAAAATTGTAATATCCCGGAATTTCGAGGAATTGAAAATGAGATAATCTCTTAATTAAATTATTTAAGATTGATAAAATTGTCATCTTCAAATATAAATAACTAAAGTAAAATTTATGTGATGTTTTTAAATATAGAAATAAATTGGTTTTTTAAATGGAATAATTATTTAATTTATGTTATTTTATAATTTTGATTTTTTACAGGCTTAACATTTTAATTAATAAGTGTTGTTTAAATATATATTTATTTAAACATTAACTTTAAAATTAGAATTTAATATTTCTTAGTTTATTAGTGTGTTTGTTTAATCTAATATAGATATATTTGATTTGATTTTAAATTTAAGTTTAAACTGAATTTGAATTCAAAATTTGAAATTTGAAATTTGAATTGGAATTTGAAGTTTAAAAAGAATGTATATCTTAAAATAATTTCGTATACAAAAGGATTTATGAATAAAGTTTTTATTTTAAAAATAAGATTTGTTTTATATAAATTTAAAACAAAAGAATTTTATTTATATAAATTTATAAAATATTTATTTAATAAATGCAAAAGCATTTAAATTAGCATGTAAATATGGGTTAAATAATTTTATATTATTTTATTTGGAATCTAATTAGTTTATATCTTATTTTCTTTTGAAAGTTTTATTTTTATAAGAAAAGAAAAAGGATTTATAAATTTATAAAAGCATTTATAAATTAGTAAAGTATTTACATATTAAGAAAATTAATAATAAAGGCTTTTAAAAGTCATTTTAAAATAATTTAAAAATAAGAAATGACATGTGTCTATTTTGAAAACTTCATTGAATACATGTGTTATGAAGTAAGCTTTGGTTTATGACAAATGTAACAAAATTTAACAAGTGTCTTTTTCTTAATTTTCTTTTTCTTTAAATTTTATTAAACCTTAAAATTCATCATATAAACTCCCATTATCTCCTTCATTCTTTTCTTTGAATTCAGAAATTAATAGCCACAATCTGAAAATGTTTCCTCAAGAAAAGCTCAATCTGAAATATTTTCATATGCAAAAAAGAAAATCAAAATAACCCTGTAACTTCAAGTCTGAAACCATATTCAATTCCTCAAGTTCAAAAACCTGTAGTTTTTTTCAAATACCGATCTCCTCAAAAACAAATTGTAGCTAATCTTCAACCCAAATTTGTCAAAAAGCCAAACTCTGTGATGTTTTTATCAAGCCTAAAAATCTTCAACCTGAAATTCTTCCTCAAACGAAAATAATCAACTCTGTAATTCTCTTTTATCAAGCATAAATCAAAGACCTATAACATGTTTCAAAACTGCATGCTTGAGAATCAAGTTTCAAGTACAATGCTACCTGGAAACAACCCACTTTTAAAAGTCTTGATCATCATCTTGTTCCAGTTTTAAAGAAATCCAGTATCAAGCAACAACAGTTTTTCAAACTTTCAACAAAAACAAAGGGACTTCAGTTCCATCCCATTTCTAAAACTCTCTACAAATTCAAAAAAAAGGTGAGTAAACATCTAGTTTTTAAATCTTAAGCAGGATAAAAATTGTTGCTTAAGTGATTGCTGAGACAATGATTCCTACATGTGTTGATAGTTGTATATAAATCTGTAAGTATGGTTGTATTTGTTTCTAAATGCCTGTAATTTGTATTCCTCTGTTCATTCTTGATTACAGAGTGTTATAAATAAACAAAAATTCAAACATTCCATCTAAACACTTTGTAGCTTAGGGTTTTCAAACAAATTAGTTGAGGTTAAACTCCATTTTGATTATGAAAACAAGTTTTAATAATATAAGTTTGGAAATTACCTACAAACTAGAATATTGAAGTGAAAACTAATATAATGTGATAAATAAAATGTTGAATTATATTTTTTTTTTTTTTTTGAAAAGCAAGCAGGGTTGAATGGACCCTTACCATATATATTAACCAGAATGCAAAAACAAGTTACAAGTGAGCACAAACATACTAGAGCTCACAAAAGAGAACACAGGGAAAACAATGAAAGAAGAAAGAAAGACTAAAACAGAACATACAAAAACAGAAAATTGGAAAAGGAAAAAACAAGGCCCTAAACTGCAGAACTATATGCATTGTGATGATCAGACTTTTCTTTGACCCTAGATATGATTATGTTAATTAAGGAACTTTCAAGCTTCATCTTGTTTTTAAAGACACGGGCATTTCTTTCTTCCCATATAACATGCACAAACACCTTTAGTATGAGCAGAAGCTTGTAAGTAGTAGCATTCTTCCATCTGGTTCTAGTAAACAGCCTATTCCATTCAACATCACCATGTAAAACCATCTCATTATAACCATTACTGATAAGAACAGTCTCCTAGATTCTATTTGTAATCAAACATTCAAAAAAGAGGTGAGCACCATCCTCAACAACATTATCACAGTAAGCACACATCAGGTCAACAGTATAACCTATTCTATACAGTTTAGCCCTGGCCATGATGGCATTACGAAGAACTTTCCAAAGAAGGAAATTCAATTTTTGAGTGGTAAGAGGGTTCCAAACCCTAGCATGCCATCTAAAAATGGGGCTACTATCATCATGTTTTAAAGCCTTATAGACCCCAGCAATGGAGTGCCGACCCTGACTAGTAAACCAAACATACCCAGGATCACCAGAGGGGATGCTCATACACTGCACATCAGCCCACAGCTATTGGATGGTAGGATTGGATGTGTATGGCAGAGTAACTTCACCATTATGACAATAATCAAAGGCACTGGCATCCAAAGGTATGCCAGTTTGATACCTCTGTTCATATGTGAGCAGATTGGACAATATAATTCCTCTTCCAACCCAAGGATCATACCAGAATTTGGCATTGCAGTGAGGACCAAGCACAAGTTGGACAAGAGGGAGTAATATGTTTCTGATCTTGAGAATAGATCTCCAAACCCAACCACACAGAGGAGATGGTTCCATAGACCAAAAAATTTTGTTGCCAAGATGATGATGCCTAGCCCACTTTACCCATATGTTTGGCTTATCATTAATCAAATTTTCAAAATGCTTAGAGAATGCAGCTTGATTGCAGGTTCTCATACATTTTATTCCCAAACCACCAAATATTTATGGTTTCTCTAATTTATTAAAGGCAATAGGAATTAGCTTTTTAGAATACATACTCCCTGTCCATAAAAAATGATTCAATGCTTTTCTAATACTAGATAGCAGAGAAGAAGGTAAGATGAAACATCTGCACCAATAAACAGTCATAGCATGGATTATAGAATTGATGATGGTGGTTCTGCCTGCTTGGGATAATTTATTGCTGGCCCATCTACTCATAGCTTCAGAAATTCTTTCAAACAGAGGTAAACAAGCAGTAACACCAATTCTTCTAGTGAACAAGGGGATACCAAGTTGTAATTCAGTGAGACCAGCCACCAAAAGTGAAGACTTGCTTCTATTAACCTGTAGACTAGTGCAATTCTGAAAGGTGAGAAGGATACTATTGACACATTCCATAGTAGACACAGTAGGCTTGATAAAGAGTAAAACATCATCAGCAAATAGGAGAGTGGTAATGAGGTGATTCTTGCATTTGGGATGAAGATCATAGTTATTGTTAACAACCTGTTGGTTAACAAGTTGAGTAAAAAATTCCATCACAACAATGAACAGATATGAAGACATGGGGTCACCTTGCCTTATGCCCCTCTGACTTTTGAAATAACCAACTGTACCCCCATTGTAGCATAGAGAGTAGTTAACAGTAGATATGCAAGTATAGATCCAGCTGACAAAGTGACCAGGGAACCCCATTAAACCCATAATACCACTCAATGCTTCCCAACTAATAGTATCAAAAGCACGTCTAATATCAAGCTTCATCATAGCTCTAGGGAAAACATGAGTTCTACCATACCCATTAAGAAGCTCATGAGTAAGTAGCACAGTGTCCAATATACTTCTGTTATTCAAGAAGGCAGCCTGATTATCAGATATAACAGTGGGAAGCACATGCCTAAGCCTAGCAGCAATAACTTTAGAGATGCATTTGTATGTTATGTTACAGCAAGCAATAGGTCGATAAGCATGCAGAGTAGAAGGATCTTTACCTTTTGGCACCAGACATAAGTTGGTAGCATTAATGGAAGAAGGTAATTTATTGTGGTCAAAAAAATTGTGCATAGCATTTTTGAAGTCAGTGGCAATAACATCCCAACAATGAATAAAGAAAAAGGCATTAAAGCCATCAGGACCACCACAGGAATCCCTCTTCATACCAAATAAGGCATTATATATTTCCTCATCAGTCACTTTAGAAGATAAGAGTTGATTGTCAGATTCATTTAGCATAGGCAATGGAGTTAGCAAGAGTTCATGATAGTCAGGGTTCCAAGCATCATTGGTGGAATAAAGATTGGTATAAAGGTTAATGAAGGCACAGTCAATGTCTTCCTTCTTGCTCAAGGTCCTACCTTCATCATCAAGAAGCTGATGAATGTATCTTTTGGCATTTTTAACCTGAAGTGTAGAATGGTACAAACTAGAATTTCTGTCACCAAACAAATCCCACTCCTTCCTTAATTTTTGTTTCTTCATACTTAACTCAATGATCATAGCTTCAGAAAGTTGTTGAGATAGCTCATGTCCTGCTCTGAAAGGCTAATGTTGCCAGGGTCTTCAATCAAACTTAATTGAATAGCTGAAAGTTGGTTCTGCAGATTAGTAGAGTTCTTGTCACCATCACCATATTTGCTTCTAGCCCATGTCCTTAAAGCCACCTTGGTTGCCTTCAATTTTTGCTGCAAAATAGACATTTTATTACCAAATTTAGGTTGTTTCCAAACAGTAACTACTAAAGGCATAAATTCTGGATCATTGGTCCATGAGTTAAAAAATTTAAAACTTGAGTTCCTTTTAGTGGCATTGCATTCCAAGGCTATAAAGACAGGAGAATGGTCAGAGAGAAGAGGGGGGAGGATATGGTTAAGGGACTTGGGAAAAAGGGTAATGGCTTTGGTGTTAAGAAAAGTTAAATCAAGTCTGCTCATGGTTCTCACACCAGATCTACTCTTATTGTTCCAAGTGAATTTAGGTCCAACATAGGCAGCTTCATGTAAATTGGAGGAAGAGATAGCTTGATTGAGAGGAGTGATATCAGAAATTGTAAGGGGAGAGCCACCATAACGGTCATTAGCAGCTAACATACAGTTAAAGTCTCCAAACACAAACCATGAGTGTGTTTCCTGTCTAAAATGCGGTAAGTAGTTAAGCATTTCTTGTCTAGCAGCAACATGATTATCCCCATAAATAAAGGTAAGGTAGAAGGTGGTAGCAGAAGGAATATGTATAGCATGGAAATGGATAAATTGTTTGTGGGATAAAATAGGGGTGAGGGTGTAAATGGAAGGGTCAGACCAAACCATGATTCTTCCATATGGTGCCTCAATCAAATTATGATGAAGACTCCATAATGGATTAATTAGTTTTGCAGCTTTGTGGGTTAGTTCATGGTTGAGTTTGGTTTCCAGTATGGCAAGGATGCCAAGATTATTGTCAGAGATAATACATTTTGCTTGCACAAGCTTAATTCCTTGTGAGCACCTCTAATGTTCCAAAACCCAAAATTCTGTATCATGGATTAACTTAAGGGAGAGATGTAAGCAATCGCGTAGACCTTCTAAGGCCTGAATTAGGGGTAATATCTTTTTCAGGTAATGTTTCAGCAAAAACAATATTCTTGCCATTGTCAAAATCTATCCTGTTACCATCCTTTTGCCTCTTAAAACAGCTGTGATGTTTGAGAATAGGGATTGGAGTTATGGGTATAGAGGGTGGTGGGATCACTTGATTAGTCAAAAATCTAGGAGGGTGAGGAATGTGTGAATAAGGAAGATTGGTTTGATGGCCAGGGGATGAGGGTACTTCAGGTACATGTACACAGGAATTGTGTGCATGTGCATGATTAGGTTGCTCTGGGAGATTGTTCATGTTACTGGGTTGTGATGCTTTAGTTGCTAAATAATGAGTCTTAACACAGGGTAATTGGGATGTCTTCCCTTCCAAGAAGTCTTTGTTTCCATTATATTCTGTATGCAAAAAAGCATCATCATGCTTTTGAACAAGCTTACTAAATTCATGCTCTCTTCCTCTTCTGACCCCAATGAGTTCTTGAACTAGCAAACCATAATTTTTTGCTAGTTGGATATTACCTTCAGCATCTGCCATAGCACTAGTTACACCCAAGTTCATCTCCTGACATGTTTCTAAACTATCACAATCCACTGTTGCTTCTTCATTCATCAGAACAGTAACACTATTATTTTTATCTCCACTTCCTTTAACACTTAAAATTCCATTATCTTCAGCCATGTTGTTAAGCACCTGAAATTTATTGCCAATAACTAAATCCTCAACTACTTCACCTTCTTCAACTAAATTAATCACATTGTCCTTGTTATTGTCTGTTACACCAACTTCTTTACTAACTTCATACCCACTACCACTTCCATTTTTGTCACTCCCACTATCTTCTTTATTCTTCAAAATTATACTTTTTCTTTTGCTTCCATGCTCAACTCTCTTCCAAACACTTGGGGCATTATTATGCTTAACTTTGTTGTTTTGATCTTTCACCATGGTGACACCTTTAGGAATTTAATTAGGCAAATTATTTGATACCTTTTTTTAACTACATCTGACCTGTCAGCGTTTTTACAATTTGAAATGTCATGTCCAAACACTTTACATGTTGTACATGCTTTTGGCCTCCACTGATATTCCACAAAAACAGTTTGTTTTGAACCATCCTTACACAGTACTTGAAAGCTATCAACTAGCTCGGTGATGGGGGTCACTTCCACCAGACTTTAGCATAAGTCAACCTTTCCATGCTTTCTGTACTTTCATCCAAGCATTTAACACAGCCTATTCTTCTAGCTAGCCAATTGATTCCAAGCGGGGACCATGCTGCAAAGGAATGTTGTAAATATGTATCCAGATGGGCACTGAAGTGACAGAGCCACAAATATTGCTAATAGTGGGGTCCCATTGTTTAACAATAAACAATTTATTTCTCATGATTATTGGGTCAGCTTGCAAAACCCTCCTCCGATCATCATCACAGGAAAATAGGAACATAAAGACAACACCATCAGATTTAACTTTAATGCTTCTCTTAAGCCTCCATGCACGCTTTAGATGATGCACCACAGCAGTGAAAGATAGTGGTTCGTCAAGGAAAAAGCCAACAACGTACTCGTGCCATATACTCTGACCAGCATCCTGAACAGAGTCAGGTAGAACCAAAGCACCATCGACATATTCATTGATAAAGTTAACAGGCATGTACTTCCCCGCGTTGCACGGTTTGTTCTTAAAGAGAGAAGTCCATGGCTGTTGACTTGAGGTGCTGATGGGAGGGACAGGCAAGGGCGCTGGTGGGGTAGGATTGGTAAATGAGGACGAGCCAGAGAGTAATGGTGGTGGGTCAGGTTCGGGGATAGGATGGTCAGGGGAAGGTGGAATCAAGGAAGGAGAGGAGGGGGGAAGGAAAAACTCTGCCATTAAAAGGAGTGGTTTAGTTTGAACATATACATGAATCAATATAATTCAAAATGTTGAATTATATTGATTCATGTATATGTATTGAATCATCATTAAAGATTATGATTTTTAAAACAAAAATTCAAATTTAAGATGTTGAATTGAATGAGAAATTTGGGTTTTTATGGAAATTGGATTTTGGGTAATTTCTGGAAGATGGAGTATTTGGGTTGGTCGGAATTGCTACTGGAGGTGGAGGAGGTCATGGGGGTTCAGTCAAAAATGGTGGGTGAGGCTATAGAGGGCTGTGGCGGCGATCGGAAATTGTTTCAAGCCCTAGTTTTAGTTGGAGCTCGATTGTGTGGTCTGTGCTTTGTCTCAGGGTGATCGAGCGTGGCGTAACTTTGGGGATAGGAGGCGTAGGGGTCTGGCAAGGTGTGGCCGGAAGGGACTAACTTCTGGTGGTCGGAGCATTAGGGGCGAGGCAATTGGCTGATGGTCGTTTTGGGTTTAGGTTCATCAGTAATGCTCAAATTTCAATTCGTGGTGAGTATGAATGTTTGGGTGGTCGAATTGGGTTGCTGTGGTGATGAGTGAGTTACCCGAGGCATTGACGATGGTCGGAGGTGACCAACGGCGGCGTGCATGTGCACGTGATGGTGGATGCGTGTCAGAAGGGTTTGGCTGTGAAGTCTCGAAGTCGCGTTCAAGTTTTGGCATGGGAAACTCGAGTTTGTTCTCGAGTATGTTGGGTAAGGATTAGCCTGTAGTTTTGTTAAACTTCAATTTTAATCAAAGTTTAAAAAAAAATAAAAAAAATAGGGTGAAGAGGAAGAAAACTCGGGTTTGACTCGAGTGGCATTCGGGTTCGACCCGAAGCAGGAGCTTGAAACAGTAATTTAGATTTTAAAAGGTTTTAAAAACTTGTTTTTTTGAAATTTAAAAATTTAAATTAGTTTAAACTTCATATAAGTTACTTGATGTTTTAATAAATGTTTTCTTAAACATTTTTAAGAAAATTTGAAGTTTGATAATTTAAACTTTGTAAGAAAATTTAAAGTGGTTTTAAAAATCGAATTTTGAATGTAATTTTAAAAGTTTATATAAAAGACTAGTTTTAAATTCAAATTGAAACTAGCTTTTAAAAATTATAAATTGATAAGTATTTAAGTTATTTAAAGTTGTGTTTTGATAACTGTAATTTATCAAGCTAAATGATTGTTTTAACTTGAAAACTTAACTAATAATTTAATTAAGTAAGGATAGTTATAAAGGTAATGATTGTAAATATGTTAAGGGTAATTAAAGCATTTATAAGATAATGTTTTATCTTAATTAAGGTTTTAGTATCTTAATTTTGATTAAGTTAATTTAAAGAAATTAAGTTTAATTAATTGGTTTAATTATAAAGAATTGATTAAGAAATTAATTAAGGGAAAATAATTTACTTGATTACTAAATGATTAAGGATTAAAGATTAATTAATTTAAGATTAATTAAATTGTAATTAAAAGATCATTAACTAGATTATTAATTAATGATTAGGGATTCATGAATCAAGTAATTAAGTGTAATTAAACTTAGTTAATCAAGTGGTTAAGGTTTATTAATTAAGTAATTAATAAGTTGTTAATTAAGTAATAAAGGTTACTTAATTATAAATTTAGAAGTGCTTAACTTGTAATTAAAATTTATTAATTAATAATTAAGATTTTATTAATTAAATAATTAAAGAATAATTAATCCGTAATTAAGGATTAATTAAGAAGTTGTTAAATGGTGATTAATTGATTAATCAATGTGATTAAGGATTAATCAACTGATAATTAAGGATTGATTATCTGTTAATCAAGGGTGGATTAACAGTTAATTAAGGATTAATTAAATGGTTAATCAACTGGTAATTGAGGGATAATTAATATGTAATTAAGTTATAATTGATAATTAGGTTTATTAATTAATAATTAAGAGATAATTAATTAGTTAATACTGCTTAATTAATTAATTAAAAAAGTAATTATGGATTAATTAATTTGTACTAAGAGATATTGATTAGTAATTAAGGTTATTAATCGATAGTTGATGGATAATTAGTCAGTTAATTAAAAGTTAATTAATTGATTGTGAATGTAATTAAAGACTAATTACTTTATATTAAGGGAGATTAATAAATAATTGAGGTTTATTAATTGATGATTAAAGGATAATTAATCTGGGATTAGGGATTGATTAATTGATTAATTAAGTTAATCAAGGAGTGATTAATTAATTAAGCTTAGCAATTAATTAATGATTGTATAAGCAAGATTAAGTGGTTAATTCTTAAGGGATTAATTTAATTTAATAAATTAAATTAATTATGACATGAATTGATAATGCTTGCTTATGGATGATTGGTTGTTGAATGTCTAAATTGGATGATATCTATTGGATTGATATATATTGATGATATGTGTTGTGACATTCTGTGATATGATATTGGTTATATCAATGATAAATGTGTGATATTTATCTGTGTTAATGCTGTGTGAATTCAAACATTGAATTGTATTGAATTGAATTTAATTGTTTAAACCTTTAAACAACTTGGCCTTTAAGACACGTTTGGTTTGATGAGAACGGGATCGGGTATCAAATTTGATTATCCGAAAACCACATCGATCAAAGTTATCGTGAATTCAAGTGAAGATCGAGTTGAAGACTCGAAGTGTAAGAACTATCTATCGTTAAAAAACCCTGAGGGTGATTCCAATACGAGTATAACGTAGATAGTACTTCCAGGTTCGGGATGGAGTTTTCAGAGTGCAAGGGTTATTGTCGTTAACACTGAGGGTGATTCCAAAATGAGTGTAACGAAATAATGCCTTCGGTTTCGTTCGAACCTGGAACGAACTTGTATGGTTTGAATGCTTTCAGAACATCGTCAGGTGGACGATGAGCATTCCAAGGTAGATGTGTTCTATAAAGGTAATTGCAGCCTCAAGCCTCATCAACCGGGAATGGCTAAAATAGGGGAGGTGCAGCAAGGCTAAGTGGGTCATGCCCAAGTAGTACGAGATTTACCCCTATCTAGATGTCCCTTTTTATTCGGCTGTGTGGACGATTTCTAGCTAGAATCGCCGAGGTGGTCTTGTTCGGAACTGTTCAGTAAGGAATGGTTCCGGCTTTGTGTTTTAGGGGGTCGGGAGTGATCCTCAGTACAGTGATCTAGGCCACGTACTGTGACGGGCGGTACCCCAATAGCCCTGCCATTGATGGAAATCCATTCTTTTTACGTGCCCCTACAGTTTTGATTGTATTACACACTTATGTGGCTAGTAGCTGGAATTTAATAGATGTAACAATTTCGGCTATTTTCTTATTTACTTGAAAACCCTAGACACTATTATAATATCACTGGATTTCCTATCAAATGTTTTGGGTAGTGTAAGGTAAAAACTTACCCATGTTTTTGTGTGGGGAGTCTTACGTGATACCTTTTGTTTTCAAAAGTTTTTAAAAGTTAAGCAACTTTAACCCGTTTACTCACACCAGACCCATGTCTGACCCGGAGTTTAACCTGTTTTTCTCAAATTCTTGGGTACCCAAATTTTTACGAGTATCCAAGAGATTCAGGTTTACTTTGATGAATACTGGAGGATATATGGAGCAGGAGGCTTCAGCGTTTGTAATTATATTGTGTTTCCGCTGTGACGTATCTCTGTGATGTCTGTGTCGAATTTGAGTTGTAGAATAGACAGACTTTTATAATTGTCTATCTTGTGTTGTTGTATCTATGTAACTCTGATATGTAATAGACTATGTAATAATTATGTTATAATATATTTTGTTTCGTTCTGCTATGAGATTCTGATCTTGTACTGTTCTTTTCTTCTATCTATTCTATTTCAACCTCTTTCTTTCTTAAAGATGCGCGTCTTTCTGTGGAGAGAAAGGCGGGTCGTCTCAAAAATAGATTAGTATGCTTTAATTGATGTGTGTATATTACAGTTTTTTTTCTTTGTGCAAAGATTTGTTGTATATTATAGGTTATTCGTTGCACTACACTGTGAGGTTCTATTTTTTTAGTTTTCTTCTATTCTATTCTTCCTTTTCACCCCTAACAATCAGGTTTTCCAGCATTCGATTGCTCAACACACAATAGTGGGTGTGTTAGTGTCGATTTTAGAGGGTTGAAAATTCCAGTTCATTACAGTATCTATGCATAGGGATCGATCTTTATGGATCCTAATACAAAGTGTATAGGTTCCTTATCCCAAATCCTTTATGGAGAAGTTCTTGGCAGCTATGCTTCTACCGATTGCAACAATGCAATGTCATTGCCAATCATGAGCATATCATTGACATATAAGACTATGAATACTATAGTACTTGCGTGTTCGTTCTAGTATACGCACGCTTCCTCGGTATTCTAGTAAAAACCAAACTATTCGATTACATTACAAAAATACTTATTCTAACCGCCTGAAGTTTGTTTAAGACCATATATTGATCTTAACAACTTGGATGTCATTCCCGTTCCCGGTAACCTCGAAACCTTCGGCCCGTGACATGTAAATAGTCTCTTCTGAATAACCATTTTGAAATATTGTTTCCATGCCCATATTCGATATTTTATAGTTATATAATGCAATGATAGTAAGCGTAATCCGATTGGATTTAAGCATGGCTTTGGGTGAAAACATTTCATTATAATCAGTGCCTTGAATGTGATGAAACCCTTTCTCAACTAGCCTTTCCTTATTGTTCTCTATCTTTCCATCTGCACTTCGCATTTTATTACGAATCTATTTGCAGCCAATATGCTTTAACAATTTGGATATGTCATCCAACATCCAAATTTTGTTGTCATACATGGAATCTATTTCATATTTCATAGCTTAGGAGAACGTTCAAAGTCTTTAATATGCAGTGGTGGTTGAAATGTAAAGGGCGGGTCATCTTCTAAGACATGGTCCTCTTTCTCACCATCTACGACATATCTTTTGCATCTCTCCAATTCATGAGTTTCCCTATTAGACTATCTAATAGGTTGCATGTTCTTGTATAACGGTGAATTTGATTCTTCTACTGGTTCAGCCACCATGTTAACTTCTCAGATCTTATCCTAGTCTACTACTTCGTTGTTAATTTATTTTGATAGAAATTATTTGTCTAAAAAGATAACTTATAGAAAATAATAACCTTTTGTTCCCTAGTGTTATAGAAAATACATCCCATGAAGTTTTTGGAATATCTTATAAATTTACATAAATCTGATCTTGCCTAATGTTATTTGGGCTAACATTGTTAATGTTGGTTGGATAATCCCACACCTTCAAATACTTGAGGTGGGTTTCTTTCCATACCACACCTAGTATGGAATCTTAGTTATAGATTTAGTAGGCATCAAGTTCAACTCATGCACTTCTGTTTCCACCTTATATCCCCAATAGGATACTTATAATGGAATGAGCAATATCTAATAGAGTCTAATTCCTTCTTTCCAAAACACCATCGGTATGTAGAAGATCCAAGAGTTCATCAAATATTTCTTTGCTCCCGTTGAAAGTATGGTTGTCATTTTCCATTTGAAACATGACTAACAATGTTAAATGACTCATAAGCAAACGATGATAGAAATCCCATAGTTTTTAGTTTGTGCAATCTTTTATAACCAATATAACCTAGCCTATAACGTCATATGAAACTATTATTAATGTCCGTAGAATATTTATTAACAACATAGAAATAATTAAAGTTAATTACATAAATGCCATTATCTAAAACACCATTGCATATATATTTCAATTATACGTAATATTCATAATACAAATATTATAATGAAAACAAATACTAGCTCTGACAATCTAGAAATAGACATAATACTATAAGTAAAATTTTAAAATAATAGCAATTATTAAGAACTATATCAAACCACTAGGCAAAATCAAAGGATAATCTCCAACTATAGTTGCATCTACTATAGATCCATCAAAAACTTGAAGCCACATTTCATCTTTAGCCAGATGCTATCTACCCTTGAATCCATGTAACGAATTATAGAAATGAGTCACCGATCCAACATCTTACACCCATGTTAATTTATTTATTACATGATAGTTTGGAATCATAAATGTATCTTTAGGGGCTAAAGAGTTTGACTCTTTCTTCTCTTCGACCTTTTTCAAATAGTCTGGGGAATTATGTTTCCAGTACCCCCTTCTGTGACAAATGAAATGACCTAAAATTTTACTGTTTTGAATTACGGATATTTAATTAAATCTAAATATTTAAATAATAGATTTTATAATTAAAATAATAATCTTTTATATGATAAATAAAAATGGAGAAATAATTTTTCAAATTTGTTTACAAAAAATTTAGTTCGATAAAAATCAAAAATGTGATCTGAAGTAGTTTCCCAAGTTTTGACTTAATATAATCTAAAAGTTTTCGAAAATATTTTGAACACTTTAGTATAAATAAAACACATAAAAAATATAATAAGTTAGTGTTATATAATGTGTGTATATATATGCATATACTTAGATATATATGTGCACAAGTAATGTAACATTTAATGTAAGGCTTAAAAAAAAGGATGCCATTGGAAAAATATTTAGACACAAGTACAAGGGGTCATTAATGCGTGTTGGCTCAAATATTCATTTAGGAGGTAAAAGGAAGGCTAATACGTACAAGAAGGAGGAGGTGTACAACATGGATAACGTGGCAAGGATTTAGAGGAGGTTATGTACTTGAGTGTAGTTCGGTAATTTTGCAAATGCATTTTACATAAAAACCAATTCTTATATTTTTTCCTCATTTTATCATTTTCATGCTTACTTTCTAGGTCTTCCCCAAGTTTTTAATTCCTTCTTCATTGGCTTCTTAGGAAATTTTAAAGTATAAAAATCTAAGCTTTAGTCACTTCTAAATCTTCGTACCTTGTTTAAACGCTCCCACATCCATCTCTACATCTTCTCTTCCAAAAACAAGCCTCTACACCCATGCTCTCAACCATGGTCGAGCACACCCTTCCCTAGGCTAAACCACTTATATTTGCTTAAGCCCATAAAAATTTCATTTTTCCAAAGTCAAAGCACGGACCTAGACTCGGGTCGAGTTTTAGTGAAGTTTGGTGGAGTTAGTAAGAGTTTGGATAGCTTAAAGTGAGTAAAGCTCATTATTTTTCATAAACTATTTAACTTTAAATTTTTTATGCTACTTGATTTTAAAGTTAGATGCTTATTTAGACAAATTGGATGATGGTTGTATATGTATGCATATGTTTGGATGTGATATGTGTAAACTTGAAAGTTAGTAAGAAAAATTAGAAAGTTAAAGTTATTAAGACGTTTCAAGTTAGGACCTTGGCTTATATTATGATGGCATGTTTTATATTTATGTTTGTAAACAAACATATCAAGTTATAGGCTGAAGTTAAGTTAGCATATGAGTTTGTCATCTGTTGTGGCATTGTGATCATTGGATTCAACTTGATTTAACTTAGGTGTTTAATTAAATGATTTATAAAGTCTGTAAATTTACGTGTTTGGTTTTAAAAAACTCTATTTAAAGTTATAAAAGTAAGTTAAAAGCAAAAATACAAAGTTTTGGAAATGATTTGGAAAATAAGTTAAGTTTGAAATTTACGGGTCATATAGCGATAGTCGCATAAGTGCAGTTCGTGAAAATGAACTATTTTTGAAATCTAGGACAGTTTAGCTTAAGAATCTTTTGAAAAGTGTTTTCAAACTTATAGCAAGTATTTTAAAAAATAGCAAAGTATTTGAAAATAATAGTAAAGTATTTTTTATGTAACGATCCCAGTTTTAAATCAAATTTAAATTGGTAACTAATTTAATTTTTAGAATTTAATCGTGAATTTAATGGTGAATTAATATGAATATTTCAAAATAAATAAATATGTATATATAAAAATTTATTTATAAATAGAATTTGGATTTGAAATTCAAATATAAATATATTGAGAATAAATTGGATTTAAAACTTTATATTTTGAAATAAATAGGAATTTGTTTTCTAATTATAATAATTGAATATATGTATTTTGAAAGTTATATTTGAATTTAATATAGTAAATTTTCAAAAGTTATTTGAAAGTTAAACTCTATATTTTTAATATATATATATATATATATATATATATATATATATATATATATGATTATTTATTAAGTGTATAATTCGATTTCAAATTTCATTTCTATAGGTTATTTAAAGAATTTATAAAAGTATAAAATATAATGTATAGATGCAAATGTAAAATAAGAAATAAAAGTTTAAAATATACAAATATACATATCTCTTGAAGATTAATTAGATTTGAATAAGATATTAATAAAAGAATAATATTATTTCTTTTAAAATTATATATGAACCAAGTATAATTTTCTTAAAATTAATAAAATCTTTAAAATACTTTTCTTTTTATAAAATATAATTTGTATGTAAATTAAACATATAAGGATATCAACATAAATGTATATGTAGACATAAGTACTTAATTTAAACAAGGGTTTAAATCACAATTTATAAATTAATTTAAAATAAGAACTTAAACATAAATACATGTAGAGGACATGTGTAAACATTTTAAACTTGTAAATAAAAAAGTGTAAATAGGATACATGGAATTTAACAAGTGTAAATTCTAGTTAAGCATACATGACATGTGTTAGCTTAGTATAATCGGTAATTAACAAGTGTAATTTTTATTTCTTTTAATTTCGAAATTAATTAACAAAAGCGAATTCAAGTATATATGCACATCTACTCCCTTACCTCCATTTTTTCTTATTTCATTTTCAAAAGATCAAAAAGAAAAATCAGAACCAGGCTATAAACTTCACATCTTCAAAAATGAAAACCTGGAAACCAAAATAAAAAATGAGAATTAAAATGAAAATGGAAATTAAAAACAAATCAATTACAAGATTCAACTCAGTTTAAAAGTAAATTAAACAACCCATGTTTAACCTATTTCAAACTTGGGACAAAGACATTCCAGTTCAAGAACAAAATCAAACAGCAAAGCAAAGGATTCAACTCAACCAAATTTCAACCTGATCAAGAGCAAGTCTGAAATCAAACCATTCAAAACAAAATCAATAATCAAGAAGATTTAACAACCAAACAAATCAAAGTTCTAGATTCAAGTCAAAAGCAATTCCAGGCTCAAGTTCTTCTTTTTTCTCTATGCATCATCTACAGTTGAGTAAACCCACTTGATTTCACTACTATATCTAGATGTTTTAAATTGATACTGGAAGTATATTATGAGAAGGGTTTGAATAAGCCTGTGCATGCTTGTGTATATGTTTGTAAATGCTCTGTTTAAGTTATAGGTTTCGAAACCTGTGAAAAATTTATATTCTCTATTTCTCACCCTCATTAGGCTTTAAGTAAACACAAATCATGTTGGTACAATCATGATTTAAGTTTTAAAAATAATTTTAAGTATAATTTATTAAAGTATTTTCTAGAAAATTGAGAAAAACATATGAATATAAACCATATCAAAATCTCGACTTGAATGATTTTTTGTTTCAAGTGCGTAATCTGATTTGTTATTGAAATCTATGATTTTTAAAAATAAAATCAAGATTTTTAAGTTTGAAAATCGAACGAAATTGCAAGTTGAACGGAAATCAAAGATTGGGTGATTTCTGGCGACCGACGAAAATCGTGGGGTCGAGATCATCACTGAAGGGAGCTTGAGGGCCGTTGATTTTCAGAAAAATAACGAACAATTTTTTTAAGCATTTGGTGAAGTCAGTCGATGTTAATTTAGGGGTTTTGTGTGCTTTTTGGTCGTCGTCGTATCTCGAATTCATGCTTCGTCCATGGTGGATCGGAATCAATGATACCGGGGGGAATCGATGCATTAGGACGTGATACAGCTCTGGGTTGATGGGTGTGGTCCCAAATGGTCGGAGTCATCGGCGAAGTGAGTTTTTATCGATCGGGTTTTGATACCTGGTAGTGCTGGGTATACTAAATTTTGGTTCACGACGAGTTCGACATTTCTGGGTACTCGAGCCAATGGTCGGAGTCATTGGTGTCATGTGGAGGACCTCAATGACGATAAGAGGGGTCCAGTTGTTCGTGCATGTGCACGAGTATCATCGATGTATGGTGTTGTTGTAAATTTAGGGGAAGGCAAAGTTGCTCGGGTTCGTATGCGTGTAGTGGAGTGTTTGACTCGAAGACGATGTGATGCGTGGTAGCTTGGGTCATGACTCGAGTGGGAATCGGATTGGACCCGAAGCTAATTTTAACAATTTTTAAAAGGTTTTATAAAAGCAAGTTTTGAATTTAAACTTAACTTAGTTTAAATTATTATATGATAATGTTTTAAATTATTTGCTTAAAAGAAGTTATAACTTGCTCTACCTAATTTGGTTAGGTTAAATGTTTATTTTATGTTAAAACTTAAATTATATGATTTAATTAAGTAAGTTAATTTTTAAGATAAAATGTTTTTAAACATGTTAATGATAGTTAAGTAGTAATTAGGGATTAATTAATTTGTTAAGAATTAATTAATAAATGATTAATTAATTAAAGGATGACTACTTAATGAAATCAATTAAGTATAATTACTTGATTCAATTAATAAAAGATTATTACTTGATTAAAGATAATTATTTTATGGAATTACATTAAGGAATGATTAATCAAGTAAATTTTAATTAATGACAAATAATTAAGGGTAATCATTTACTTAAAGATAATTACTTAATTAAAAGTAATTAATTAACGATCAAAGTTGATTAATCAAGTGATTAAAATTAATTTGTGATATATTAATATAAGTGATTAGGAATAATCACTTATTGTAATTAATTAAAGATAATTAATTAAAGGATAATTAAATAATTAAAGGTTAATTATCTAATGATTGAAGGTTGATTAATGAATAGTTAAAGATTAATTTATTTATCATTAAAGGTTAATTAATTTATTATTAAAGGATAATTAATTAAAATAGTTTATTATTAATTAATATTAATTTACCAGGATTAGTGATTTATTCATAGGAAATTAATTTGATTTAAATTAATCAAATGATTAATTGATCTTACTTATGAATATTTGAATTGCATGGAATGCTTTGAATTGTTTGATATCCCTGATGTGTGATACTTTATGAAATGAATTATTTTGATTTGAAATATGATGAATGTAATTTGTTTATCTGCGATGAATTTGTATTATTTATCTTTGAATCTGTGAATAAAAATATGCGTTATAGGATTATACCGCTTATCAATATTGCTGTGTTTGGATTGTGAAGATTGATGATATTGTATTGTTGTGTGTAAAACCCTGAACTACACTACACACAAATATGGATTTCACGAGAAATCGGTTAAGTCACAGATATTTTGAATTTAATATTATTTTATTCAAAATGGTTTTAAAAGTTGAATTTTGAATCGAAATGGTTTTGAAAATGAAATTAGGTTGAATATAAAAAGCTTTTGAAAAGGAGGTTTTGAAATTAGAATTTAGTTTGAATATAATATGATTTGAAATTATTTTGGGAACTATGGTTTGAAAAGCGGTGATACAAGTTATAATGTATATATATGGTTTTTAAACCATTTTTTAAGTATCTTAAAGGTATTATTTTGAGTATTTAAATTTAACCCAAGTTTATACTTTAAAGGCCATAACTTATGCATATTTGATCAGATTTTTTCTAAAATAGAAACTCTTTGATTTCAAATGATAATGGCTCTCAAATAAAGAAAGGATTTCTGGTTTTTGTTAGAAAGGTTTTGGCTTTGAAATGGAATTGCTTTGAAAACTCCAAATGAATCTTTGTTAAAGATTGGTGAACTTTATTTTCAAATTGAAAAGGATCTTAAAGGTGTATCTTTTTTATGAAAGATTTGAAATGGAAATTGCTTTGAAAGCTATGAATAAATCGTTGTGAAAGATTGGTGAACCTTGATTTCAAATTGAAGCAGATTTTGAAAGGGTGAATCTTTTATTTAAAAGCTTAAGAGTGGAAATTTGTGTAAACCATTTGGAAGAAAGGTTTAGGGGTTTAAGTTGTGACTTAACTAAGGTCCCAATATCCATATGTTTTTGGAATTAAGCGCTCACTATTCGGTTTAGCTGGGAGAGGACTTTATGTCATATAACCCATTTCGAATAGTGATACGACGTAATGGATAGCATTTGAAGAGCGATGGTGAAGACTAGGTATTTTCGAGAATGAAAGGATTACTCGTTGATTGTCTCTGCACTGAATCGCGTCGATATAGAGATCTCCATATGTGATGGGAAGTCCGATCGGGATTGTGAATACCTAGATTGCAAGGACTTCTTTTGAAGTGCCTTTGGTTCTGTTCGAACCCGGAACTGACTTGTATGGATGTATGTCTGACGTTACACTTTGAGATGTAAAACTGGATTCTATCAAACATATTTCTATTTGGTGGCGGAGAATTTATTCTCTTAGCTTAACACCCTTCTCTGAGACATATGAGCTCAGAGGTTATGTAGTTGATGGTTACTAGTGATAAATTCCTAATTTGGTAATGTGGCATACGAAGTGCTGCCTGTCATTTATAGATCGAAGAATGGATTTTGTGAAAAGCATAGCTTTGTGGACGAGACTTCGTTGGACCTCACAACCCAGAAATGGTCAAAACAGAAGGGATGCAGCAAGGTTGTTTGGGGGTAGACCCCCCTGAGGGTATGTCCATTTCCTTCTGGGTAGAGGTGGTATCGTGGTATGGAGCCTAGATATTTAACTTATGTGGTTGCTGAAAACTTATTGCTTTGTGGTTGTAGGTTGAGAGGCGCCTTGGATAAAGGTCGATTACGACTGGGGGATATCATGCTTGTAACAGTTAGTTACCTAGTTATAAAGGTAACCCGGCCTTGTGTTGGCAGAGATCTGGTTATATTCTCGGGGCATCCTTCCAGAGGCTTACCCATGTGGCCCAGGAAGTTCCTTAGCCTGACCATTTGCCAAAGAAACAATACGATCCCAATACGATTGTAGTTGTATAACCTGCCATCTCAGGTGGTAGCTGTAGTAGGCATAATATAATGGTACCTATGCTGGCTAAGAATATTATTATACTTTCGAAATAATTTCTGCACTATGTACTAATAATAATATCAAAAAGGATTTTGCTTATCAAGCACGTTTGACTACCATAAGGAGAAATCTCCGCCAAGTGTGCGATTGCATTGTGTGTGCCGGGAGGCTTTATGGTAGTTTCATTTTCCAAAAAGCATTGCAGATTTTTTCATTTACCTTTTGTTTTCTTTTGTTAAAGATAAACTATTTTTGTTTCTCATACCAGTCCCATGACTGATCAAGAGTTTATTGTTCCCTTTCTAAACTCTGGGCGCCCACAATTTTCTACACGGGCAACCTAGAGTTGGGATTTCAGATAATCAAATAGTAGTTGTAGATTCGATACCATCCAGCATTTGGATTTTTGTGATCGCATTTCGGACCAAATTTGCTTAGTTCAACTTGATGGTGGTTTGATCTTGAAATTTAGAGCTTTGACTTTGAAGCTTTGTTTTGGTGATGTAGTTTGTGGATTCATTCTCTTTTGAAGATCATGTTGGAGTTATCTTCTCCGTTGTTATCTTTTCCGCTGTTGTGTATCTCTGACTATGTGATATTCATTGTATCAGAATGTTGTATTCATGGTGTTGTATCAATGATATATTATTTTTATTCACTGTTTTGTTGTACTTAATGTGTTATAATCTCCGACGAACCAGATTCGACGTTTGAATCTACGGCATTCGAATACGGGTAAATTATTCGGTGCCGATTTTCGATGGTCGAGTCAGGCTCGTTACAATGGTATCAGAGCTGAAGGTTGAGTAAAGAACTTTAGCTCAGGAGTATAACACAATAGGTGACTCACAAAAGATATGGTAAACTCCCTAGAATGAGTATCCCTAAGATATCCGTCCATTTGCGTCGGTAAATTCTCTTACTATCCATTGACAGCGAGTATGAGTGCAAGAAGAGGACGAGATAGGGGACAGGGGCGTACCACTACAAATGGTCAATACCCTACAACAACGGGAACAACTTTTTCCTTAATATCCTTTGATCATTCAGTATCAATTCTTTGATGGCTTTGTGGCAGCTACAAGAAGAGGCTTTGGTGTGATAGTGGCCTTGCGAATCATTGTAGGAAAGGTTCCTATTTCGTATTCTCTTCATCAGTTTCCCTCAGCTTTCCATTTTAACTCTAAGAAATTTGAAATTTGTTTGAAATAAATTTAAGATATGAAGCCAAACTGGATTGTATCTGTTTACCTATTTTTTTGGGTCCTGATATATATTCTACAAATGGTTAGTTATCCTTCGAACTAACAAATGCCCCTACATATTTCGTAGATCTGGTGACCCGAGTATCTTGTGTAGTATTGAATGAGTTCGTTTTCATAATTATCGATGATATGTTGATTTGGTAAGCCAAGTGCAAAATTGAAATTCAGTTTGATCCAGAAAACTGTTTCTCTATCTTTGTGCGTTCATTTATCTTCTTTGTTGTCTCCCTGTCCAAATTTCGAGGACGAATTTTTCTTAAGGGGTAATCTGTAATGATCCGGTTTTAAATCAAATTTAAATTGGTAATTAGTTTAATTTTTAGAATTAAATTGTGAATTTAATGCTGAATTAATTTGAATTTTTCAAAGTAAATAAATATGTGTATATAAATTTATTTATAAATAGATTTTGGATTTGAAATTCAAATATAAATATATTGAGAATAAATTGTATTTAAAACTTTATATTTTGAAATTAATAGGAATTTGTTTCCTAATCATAATAAGTATGAATATATGTATTTTGAAATTTAATTTGAATTTAATATAGTAAATTCAAAATTTATTTGAAAGTTAAACTCTATGTTTTTAATATATATATAAATATATATATATATGTATGATTATTTATTAAGTGTATAATTTGATTTTAAATTTTATTTCTTAAGGTTATTTAAAGAATTTATAAAAGTATAAAATATAATGTATAAATGCAAATGTAAAATAAGAAATAAAAGTTTAAAATATACATATATACATATCTCATGAAGAATAATAAGATTTGAATAAGATATTAATAAAGGAATAATATTCTTTATTTTAAAATTATATATGAACTAACTATAATTTGCTTAAAATTAATAAAAGGTTTAGAAGACTGTTCTTTTTATAAAATATAATTTCTATAACATTAAACATATAAGGATATAAACATAAATGTATATGTAGACATAAGCACTTAATTTAAACAAGGGTTTAAACCATAATTTATAAATTAATTTAAAATAAGGACTTAAACATAATTACATGTAGAGGACATGTGTAAACATTTTAAACTTGTAAATAAACAAGTGTAAATAAGATACATGGAATTTAACACATGTAAATTTTAGTTAAACATATCATTACATGTGTTAGCTTAGTATAGTTGGTAATTAACCAGTGTCATTTTTATTTCTTTTAATTTCAAAACTAATAAAAAAAAGGGAATTCAAGTATATATGCACATCTACTTCCCTACCTCCATTTTTTCTTCATATTTCATTTTCAAAAGATCAAAAAAAAATCCGAACCAGGCTTTAAACTTCACATCTTCAAAATTGAAAACCTGGAAACCAAAATCAAAACTGAGAATTAAAATGAAAAAGGAAATAAAATAAAAATCAAGTACAAGATTCAACTCAGCTTAGAAATAAATCAAACAACCCTTGTTCAACCTATTTCAAACCTGGAACAAAGACATTCCAGTTCAAGAACAAAATCAAACAGTAAAGAAAAAGATTCAATTCAACCAAATTTCAACCCGATCAAGAGAAAGTTTAAAATCAAACCAATTTAAAACAAACTAAATAATTAAGCAGATTTAACAACCAAACAAATCAAAGTTCCAGATTCAAGTCAAAAGCAATTCCAGGCTCAAGTTCTTCTTTGTTCTCTGTGCATCATCTACAGGTGAGCAAACCCACTTGATTTCGCTTCTATATCTTGATGTTTTAAATCGATTCTAGAAGTATATTACGAGAAGTGTTTGAATAAGCCTATGCATGCTTGTGTATATGTTCGTAATGCTCTGTTCAAGTTACAGGTTTCAAAACTTATTAAAAATTTATATTCTCTCTTTCTCACCCTCCTTAGGCTTTAAGTTAAAAACAAAACATATTGGTACAATCATGATTTAATTTTTAAAAATAATTTCAAGTATAAGTTATTAAAGTATTTTCTGGAAAATTTAGAAAAAAAGATGAATATAAACCATATCAAATCTCGACTTTAATGATTTGTTGTTTCAAGTATGTAATCTGATTTGTTATCGAAATCTATGATTTTTAGAAAATAAAATCCTGATTTTTAAGTTTGAAAATCGAACGAAATTGCAAGTTGAACGAAAATCAAAGTTTGGGTGATTTCTTGCGATCGACGAAAGTTATGGGGTCGAGATTATCACTTAAGGGAGCTTGAGGGATGGTGATTATTAGAAAAATAATGAATAATTTTTTGGTCTTCGGTGAAGTCAGTCGATGTTAATTTAGGGTTTTTGTGTGCTTTTTGGTCATCGTCGTATCTCGAATTCGTGCTTCGTACGTGGTGGATCGGAATCAATGAGACTGGAGGGGATTGATGCATTAGGACGTGATACAACTCTGGGTTAATGGGTGTGGTTCCAGATGGTCGGAGTCATCGGTGAAGTGAGTTTTTGTCGATGGGGTTTTGATATCAGGTAGTGCTGGGTATACTAAATTTTGGTTCCAAATGAGTTCGACGTTTTTGGGTATTCGAGTCGATGGTCGAAATGAGTGGTGACATATGGATGACCTCAGCAATGATCAAAGATAGTCTAGTTGTTGTGCACGATTAACATCGATGTCTGGTATTGTTGAAAATTTGGGGAAAGACGAAGTTGCTCGGATTCGTACGCGTGTAGTGGAGTGTTTGACTTGAAGACGATGCGATGCGTGGTAACTCGGGTCATGACTCAAGTAGGAATCGAGTTGGACCTGAAGCCAATTTTAAACCGTTTTAAAAAGGTTTTATAAAAGCAAGTTTTGAATTTAAATTGAATTTAGTTTAAACTATTATATGATAATGTTTTAAATTACTTGATTAAATGAAGTTATAACTTATTCTATATAATTTGGTAGGTTAAATGTTTATTTTGTTTTAAAACTTAAATTATATGATTTAATTAAGTAAGTTAATTTTTAAGATAAAATGTTTTTAAATATGTTAATGATAGTTAAGTAGTAATCAGGGATTAATTAATTTGTTAAGAATTAATTAATAAATGATGAGTAATTAAAGGATGACTACTTAGTGAAATCAATTAAGTATAATTACTTGATTTAATTAATAAAAGATTATTACTTAATTAAAGATAATTACTTTATGTAATTACATAAGAGGATGAATAATTAAGTAAAGTTTAATTAATGACAAATAATTAAGGGTAATCAATTACTTAAATATAATTACTTAATTAAAAGCAATTGATTAATGATAAAAGTTGATTAATAAAGTGATTAAAATTAATTTGCCATTTATTAATATAAGTGATTAGGGATAATCACTTATTGTAATTAATTAAAGATAATTAATTAAAAGATAATTAAATAATTAAAGGTTAATTATTTAATGATTAAAGGTTGATTAATAAATAGTTAAAGGTTAACTAATTTATCATTAAAGGTTAATTAATTTATCATTAAAGGTTAATTAATTTATTATTAAAGGATAATTAATTAAAATAGTTTATAATTCATTAATATTAGTTAACCAGGATTATTGATTTATTCATAAGAAATTAATCTGATTTGAATTAATCAAATGATTATTGATCTTACTTATGAATGTTTGAATTGCATGGAATGCTTTGAATTGTTTGATATCCCTAATGTGTGATACTTTGTGATATGAATTATTTTGATTTGAACTGTGACGAATGTAATTTGTTTATCTATGATGAATTTGTATTATTTATCTGTGAATTTGTGAATAAAGGTAAGCATTATAGGATTATGCCGCTTATCGATATTGCCCTGTTTGGATTGTGATGATTGATGATATTGTATTGTTGTGTGTAAAAACCCTGGACTACACCATACACACACAAATATGGATTTCATGGGAAATCGGTTAAGTCACATATATTTTGAATTTAATATTATTTTATTCAAAATGGTTTTAAAAGTTGAATTTTGAATCCAAATGGTTTTCAAAATGAAATTGGGTTGAACATAAAAAGCTTTTGAAAAGGAGGTTATGAAATTGGAATTTAGTTTGAATATAATATGTTTTGAAATTATTTTAGGAACTTTGGTTTGAAATGTGGTGATACATGTTATAATATATATATATGGGTTTTAAACTACTTTTTAAGTATTTTAAAGGTATCGTTTTGAGTATTTAAATTTAACCAAAGTTTATATTTTAAAGGCTTTAACTTGTGCATATTTGATTGGATTTTTTTCTGAAATAGAAACTCTTTTATTTCGAATGATAATGGCTTTCAAATAAAGAAAGGATTTTTAGTTTTTGTTGAAAAGGTTTCAAATTTGAAATGGTATTATTTTGAAAACTACAAATTAATCTTTGTTAAAGATTGGTGAACTTTGTTTTGAAATTGAAAAGGATCTCAAAGGTGTATCTTTTATATAAAAGATTTGAAACGGAAATTGCTTTGAAAGCTATGAATAAATCTTTGTGAAAGATTGGTGAACCTTGATTTCAAATTGAAGTGGATTTTGAAAGGGTGAATCTTTTATTTAAAAGATTAAGAGTGAAAATTTGTGTAAACCATTTAGAACAAAGGTTTTGGGCGTTAATTTGTGACTTAACTAAGATCCCATATTTCCATATGTTTTTGAAATTAAGCGCTCACTATTCGGTTTAGCTAGGAGAGGACTTTATGTCATATAACCCATTCCGAATAGTGATACGACGTAATGGATATCATTTGAAGTCCGGTGGTGAAGATCGGGTATTTTCGAGAATGAAAAGATTACCCGTCGAATGTCTCTGCACTGAGTTGCGCCGGTATAAAGATCCCCATATGTGATGGAGAGTCTGATTGAGATGGGGAATACCCAGATTGCAAGGACTTCTTTTGAAGTGCCTTTGGTTCTGTTCGAACCTAGAACATACTTGTATAGATGTATGTCTGACGTTACACTTTGAGAAGTAAAACTGGGTTCTATCAAATACATTTCTGTTTGGTGGCGGAGAATTTGTTCTCTTAGCTAAACACCTTTCTCTAAGACGTATGAGCTTAGAGGTTATGTAGTTGCTGGTTACTAGTGATACATTCCCAATTTGGTAATGTATCATATGAAGTTCTACTGATCATTTGTTGATCGAAGCATGGCTTGTTAAAAGCGTAGCTTTGTGGACGAGAGTTCGTCGGACCTCACAACCCGAAAATGGTCGAAATAGGAAGGATGCAGCAAGGTTATTTAGGGGTAGCCCCCACTGAGGGTATGTCCACTTCCTTCTGGATAGAGGTGGTATCATGGTATGGAGCCTAGATATCTAACCTATGTGGTTGCTGCAAACTTATTGCTTTGTGGTTTTGGTTGAGAGGCACCTCGGATAAAGGTCGGTTACGACCTGGGGACGGCATGCTCGTGATAGTTAGTTACCTAGTTACAGAGGTAAACCAGCCTTTTGTTGGCAGAGGTCTGGTTAGTTTTTCGGGGCGTCCCTCCAGAGGCTTACCCATGTGGCCTAGGAAGTTCCTTAGCCTGACCATTTGTTGGAAATCCAAAGAAACAATACGAGCCTTTAAAATTGCAGTTGTATAACCATCCACCTTAGGTGGTAGCTATAATAGGCATAATGTAATGCACCTATGCGGGCTAAGATTAATATTATACTTTCAAAATGTTTTCTGCATTATGCACTAATAATAATATCAAAAAGTATTTTCCATATCAAGCATGTTTGACTATCATAAGGAAAAATCTCCCCCAAGTGTGCAATTGCATTGTGTGTGTGCCGGGATGCCTTATGCCAGTTTTATTTTCCAAAAAGCATTATGGATTTCTTTTATTTCCCCTTTCTTTTCTTTTGTTAAATATAATTTGAATGCTCACACCAGTCCCATGATTGGCCTAGAGTTTATTGTTCCCTTTCTAAACTCCGGGTGCCTACATTTTCCACACGGGCAGCGTAGAGTTGGGATTTTCAGATAATCAAATAGTAGGTGTAAATTCGATAACATCCAGGCTTTGGATTTTGGCGATCGCATTACGGACCGAATTTGCTTAGTTCAACTTGATGGTGGTTTGAGCTTGAATTTTAGAGCTTTGACTTTGGAGCTTTGGTTCGGTGATGCAGTTTGTAGATTCATTCTCTTTTGAAAATCATGTTGGAGTCATCTCCTCCGTTTTTATCTTTTTCGCTGTTGTGTAACTCTGATTATGTGATATTCATTGTATCATAATGTTGTATTCATAGTGTTGTCTCAATGATATATTATTTTTCTTCTGCTATGCAGTTGTACTTAATGTGTTATAAGCTCCTGCGAACCAGATTCGACGTTTGAATCTACCACATTCGAATACGGGTGAAGTATTCGGTGTCGATTTTCGAAGGTCGAGTCAGGGTCGTTACATTTGAAATCTAAGAGTGTGTGACCTAAGAATCATTTGAAATGTGTTTTCAAACTTATATTAAGTATTTTAAAAAAAAGTTAACTATTTGAAAGTAAAGTATTTTTTAAATCTAAGAGTGTTTACTTAAGACTCTTTTGAAATTTATTTTAAAACATATATTAAGTATATAAAAATAATAATAATTTATTTATTTAATTATTTATCTAATGATTTATCAAGTATAGTAATTAGTACTTAATCATTAATCAATAAAGGTAATTAATACTTAAGTGTTAATTAATTAAGTTAATTTTAGTTAGTTGAATAACAAAAGTTAATTGTTTTTTAATTAATTAGGGGTTACTTAATTAATTATTTATTTATTAAAGATTAATTATTATTTATTGAATTATTTATAAAAGGGTTTAAATATTTAATTAATTACTAATTAAGTAAGATTAGTTAAGATTTGATTAAGATTAATTTAATTATTGATGAAGGTTTAAATTATTATTTGATTAGATGTTAATTATGGTATGAATATTTATTTAAAGACTAAATATTATTTAGTTATTTATATAAAGGATAATTATTATTTAATTATCGATTCAACAATAATTATGGTTTGAGTATTAATTAAAGGTTTAATTATTATCAAATAAAGTGTTTAAATGTTATTTAATTTTTAAATAAATGTTTTGAGGTTTTAAATAACTTATTTCTAAAGATAGGTTTTGTTTTAAATTAACCTTCCTTTAAAGAATGTTTTAAATCCAACGGATTTCTTTATCGATCGCCTTAAAGTAACTTCATTGAATATGAAACCCAATGAAATTTTTTTAGCAGAATAATTCACCATTCTGCTAGTTAAGTTATATGTGACATATGTTAGCAGAACCAAACGCCATTCTGTTATTATATTACTTGGAAATTTGTTTAGTAGAACAAGTCCCCGTCTGCGATCATAGTAACTTTGACATCTTACCTATATGTTGATTTGTTTATTGTTGGCTGATCCCCTTTGCATAGCTATTTTTTATGTAAACACTCATGATATAACTTGGATATGCTAAACTAAATTATAATAATAACCATTATGGTCACTAAGCCTTTTTCTAATTTTGTGAAGTCAAATGTTATACTTAATCCTTTTAGAAAATGGTTTAATGTTTATTACCATTCTAAATAAGATATTTAAACGATAATTAAGTAGTGTTTTTTTATCAAAGGTGTTTGATTACTTTTTGGAGGTTTGTTAGAAAATCATTTTTTTTGTTAATATGATTTAAAGCTAAATTTAATGAAGTATGGTTTAAATAATAACTAATTTATTTAAAAGTTGTTTTAAGTAATTGATTTTATCAAAGGAAATTTATTTATTTATGTTTATTGAAGAAGTTTTGTTTTAGAATAAGGAAAGTTTATAAAAGATTTTTTTTAAGGTTTTGAATATTTATAAAGAAGTTTGATAAAGGGTTTTGAATATTTATATAGAAATTTTATAAATAATTTTAGAGATTTATTAAAGTTATATAAATGATTTTGATAATTATAAAAGATTTTGTGAATGGGTTTCGAATTTTGGTAAAAGAGATTTTCACAAATGAAGAGATTTATTAAAAGGATTTATTGAAGAAATTTGTAGAAGAATTTGAGATTAGGTTTCCTTTAACCGACCTTCTTAGTTTTGGTGGTATGGACATTCGCTCCACACTTAACCCGGAAGGAATAGTGTTTGTGGTTATCTTTATCTCCAATTTAAATAACATCTGTTTGATCCTTTTAATATGATTTTGTAATAAGAAGTCTTTCATAAATGTTTTGTGAACATACTTATGTCAGTGAGATAAGTATATGAATGTTTTGATAAATGTTTTGGAAAGACATTTAATAAATGAAAGACTTGTTTTGAGGCTTAGTGGTTGCTATGGGTAATTAAATCTATAAATTATTGTTGTTTTATTATTTGATAGCAAATTAACCGACTATCAAAATTTTAGCCAGTTCTACTTAGGATGTACAATCGTATATTCGAGTTCCCCTATAAGGACTCGAATACTTGTTGTATATTTCAAAAGAACCAAGAATGAGTCAATCGGAAATTATCGTTGTTGTTTTGGAGAGATCAGGATTGGATATGTTATAAAAAAACCACTCTGAACCAACATATGCATTCGAGTGGAAGTCATCTTAATAATGATTTAAGACGATGCACCTTGAAGAGCCTTTGTATTTGTTCCAACCCAAAATGAACTTGTATGGATGAATGGTAGCAATGCATTTCTACCTTGAGGGCAATATTAGCATTCCAAGATGGCTTGCTAAATGTTAAGAGCGTAGCCTCCTAAACCTTACATCCCGATAAAGGTTAAAAGAGGGTAGATGTGGTAGGGCTATGTAGGTCGCATAAATTAAGTTATGATCATCCCAAGACCTAGTGCTGATATCTCCATGTATGCTTCGAGGCCTATTTTTGGTTGTTGATCATAGCCAAGAAGTGATCGTATTCCGTACTACCCAGTACAGGGTAGGCCAGTCATGTACTGGCAGAGTTGAAAGTTTTTCGATCTCACTATACATTTTATTTGGTGGTGTACAGAGTTTCAGAAGGTAGTCCCTTACCTTGCCATTGTTGGAAATCCATTCTCTAATAGGCGCCTTCGGTTTTTGATTATGTACCTATTATTGTTGTTATGCACACACATAACAACTACTTAATTATTGGTATTTTGAAACCCATAGACAATGGTATTTTGAAACCCATAGACATTATTTAAATATCACCAAATTTTATGTAGAAATATTTTGGTTATCGTAAGGTGAAAAACCAATCGTGTTTGTGTGTCGTATGGTCTTACGAGATACCCTTGGTTTTAAAGGTTTTTATAAAATTAAACCCATGCTTTACTCACATTAGACCCATGTCTGACATGGAGTTTTATTATCTTTCCATAAAACTCTTGGGTGTCAAATTTTGTGAGTATTCAAATAGTTCATATTTCCATGGATGCATTTTTGGAGGAGCTTGGAGCATGTGGCTTCATCGATAGCTAGTTATTTATCTTGTTTTAGCTGTATCTTATGTATTTTGTATTAGTTAAATTGGGATAGGCACTTATAGTTGTCCGAGGGTAGAAGTTGTACTATTATGGCTCCGACATATTATTTTGGAAATGGCTATGTAAACTTTTATGTTAATTAATATATATTGTTCCGTTGCATTATGAGATTCCGTGCTGTTTAGTTTCTTCTTATCTTCCCTCTTTTCTCTTTTTTTTCCTTAATAATCTCTCTTTTCGGCATTTATTTGCTTGGCATGTGAATATCGTGGATATATTAGTCTTTACTTCTGAGAGTCAAAAAGGTTACAATTACAGTGACATTCACCTTTATCGTTAGGAACATCTTTCTTGCCTTTCTTAGAACAATGCTTATGCTTCTTCAAACCTTTCAAAGGCAAGGGTATTCCCTTTACAGCGAACACCATGCCCGGATCATTGTATGAGCCTTCAACTAACCTCCACATATTAAGTATCTCGATGAGGCTCACATTCAACCGGTTCATATTGTAATTTAATATGAATGGCTAAAACCTTAGAGTTAGTGGGTCAAGAATCAAGTCCACGTACAGTTGATTGCTTATTGTAACATCTAGCTTAGAAAGCCTATCCACATAGCCTTTCATTATAGTGACAAAATCCTCATCACGAATGCCCTTACTCATATTCGTATTGGACAACTTCTTAACAAACCTGTTTTACAATCTTGTACCTTGTGAAATGAGATTGCTCCGTAAATAAAGCTTTGAGGTTTTGAATATTTTATGGGCATACATGTTTTCATACCGCCTTTATAGCAGTTTATCTCAAGTAGACAACGCCAAAACTTGAGGTATTTCTTAGTTAGCTGCCTAAGTGTTATAAGCTTTTACGTTTTGGGGATCAACATTTTCAGCATGCTTTCCCCTTAAAAGTTTAGTAATTAAGGACTAAATGTTCATATGTGAGTGCTATTTTTATTTCTCTTAACCAGTTAACATAGTTGGACCCGTTGAGCTGATCATTTTATGGGCATACATGTTTTCATACCGCCTTTACCGCCTTTATAGCAGTTTATCTCAAGTTGACAACGCCAAAACTTGAGGTATTTCTTAGTTAGCTACCTAAGTGTTATAAGCTTTTACGTTTTGGGGATCAACATTTTCAGCATGATTTCCCCTTAAAACTTTAGTAATTAAGGACTAAAATGTTCATATGTGAGTGCATTTTTATTTCTCTTAACCAGTTAACATAGTTGGACTAAAATGATTTTATGGGCATACATGTTTTCATACCGCCTTTACCGCCTTTATAGCTGTTTATCTCAAGTTGACAATGCCAAAACTTGAGGTATTTCTTAGTTAGCTACCTAAGTGTTATAAGCTTTTACGTTTTGGGGATCAACATTTTCAGCATGCTTTCCCCTTAAAAGTTTAGTAATTAAGGACTAAAATGTTCATATGTGAGTGCTATTTTTATTTCTCTTAACCAGTTAACATAGTTGGACCCGTTGAGCTGATCATTTTTTGAAAATAATATCAGATTGGTCATTATGCTGCAAATTTAATTTACGTAGATTAGTATAGTTACATAACAAATATTCTTGTATTATTAGAAAGGTTAAATGTATGCATTTCATTTTTTTAATAAGCTCCTACAAGATTTTTAGTAATTAAGGACTAAAATATTTTATGGGGATACATGTTTTCATACCGCCTTTACCGCCTTTATAGCAGTTTATCTCAAGTTGACAACGCCAAAACTTGAGGTATTTCTTAGTTAGCTACCTAAGTGTTATAAGCTTTTACGTTTTGGGGATCAACATTTTCAGCATGCTTTCCCCTTAAAAGTTTAGTAATTAAGGACTAAAATGTTCATATGTGAGTGCTATTTTTATTTCTCTTAACCAGTTAACATAGTTGGACCCGTTGAGCTGATCATTTTTTGAAAATAATATCAGATTGGTCATTATGCTGAAAATTTAATTTAGGTAGATTAGTATAGTTACATAACAAATATTCTTGTATTATTAGAAAGGTTAAATGTATCCATTTCATTTTTTTAATAAGCTCCTACAAGATTTATATAATCTTTAGAACCCTAAGTGAAACATAGAAATCATTCGATTCCTCTGGTGGGTGTTAGGACTCACTTCACTTGAAATTCTGACCATGCGTTTGCTCAACAAATCGTAGGCCTATAGGAAATGGATAACCCTTTATTGGTTTTATCATATACAGCTCCTAATCATGGTCCTTGTTCTAATCTTAATCTGACCATGAGTTTTCTCAATAAATTGAAAGAGATTATTTACTCGTACCTACCATTTCATAATGGCCTAAGTATAATGCATTTACCTTGTGCTTGCTCAACAGATACGTTCAAATATCGTACCTCTTCGAGCAATATATTTATAGTGTTACACATAACATATTTAGCTTGAGTTTGCTCAAAAACCAAAAAGTACGCAAGTAATTTATTAGTATATAAATGGCAGAGGACAACATTATATAACATATATTCATAATCTTTACTATATTAATATTAAGTGTATCAATTTAGGGAATAATGTATTTCTCATGAAATGCCCTAGTGATTCAAGCGTCAAAAACATCAGAATTCAGCGAAAATGTACAATACATATGTATTTATTTCTTAAAGCTATGTTGGGTTTCTTATAGTTCCGTTTATGATTGTATATTATATCTATTTATAACTAAATTAACATAAATAATAATCTTATGTATGAAATTAATTAATCATTTTTAATTAACTTTAATTTGCTGATGTAATAAACAAATTAATTAAATTATATTAAAAGTCAAAATTTATTTTGTCCTAAAAAATTAAATATGAATATTATATACATATACTATTATATATCAATATTTATTTAATTAATTATCATTTAATTTATTTCTTTATCAAACATATAGTTTATTTAATTAAAACAATTTTAATTAAATACTTTAAATATATTCGGTAATACTATATTAATTTAGCCTAAACAATTTAAGATAAATAGCTATTGAAATATTTCATTTATATTTATACACACACATACATATATCAATATATATATGTGTGTGTGTATATATATATGTTTATCTGAACTAGTTAACCTTTAATTAATAATTTATTTAATTAATCCAATAAATTATGTACTAAATAATTTTTGGTAATTTTTTTCAATTTTTTATTACTTTATTTAACTTTTACAAAAAAAATTTATTTTTATATTTTAATCTAAAATTTAAAACATAAAATATATTGAAAAACATTTAACTGAATTTTGAAAATTTGCTCAAGGCCCGACTTAAAGTCAATTTGGGCCTTAGTATTGGGCCAAGCTTTTGGATTTACTCTAACCATTAATGCTAGAACGGTAACTAATGAGAGAAAAATACTTGACCATTCGATACCAAGCATATGCACTGCTTTTCTTAACATCTATTTGAATGGACAAGCATTAGTTAGTTAGTCCTATAATTGCTAATTAGACTGCATTTGGATTTAGGCAATGATACAATTGTTGGACCTGATCAGTTTGGGCAACGGGAAATCTAAAAAACAAACTTTTTGAATCATAGTGCAGTTATGAAGTCCAATGAGTTTGCTAGATGTAATCTAATTAATTTAAATTAAATCAAATTTTATATAATTTTAATTTAATTAATTATTTTAAAGTTTGCATAGTTTTGAGTATATCAATATGTACTCATGCGTATGTGATGTGCATGTGCAGCATAGTAATGAGTATGTAGCTAATGTGTGTGTGTGTGTGTGTGTGTATTGGGATATACATATAATACATATACATTGGCCATTTATATATGGTATTGTTTAAATGTGTAATACATATACATTTACATATACATATACATACATAGTTTATAAAATTTTGAAATATTTAATTATATTTTGACCCAGTCACTAAAATTCAAATTCAAATTTAATATATAAAGTATGCAATTTTATACATCCAATTTTAACAAAGTCAAATATTTTAAGATTCAAATAGAGATATATAAAAATCAGTTAAAGTACCTTTTAATTATATTAAATAAATATATATTTTACAGAATATCAATACTAAAAATAATAATAAAATATATTTTTATAACATACGTAAACCATTTAAAATTTTAATAAAAGAATCAATTTTTGCATTTTGCAATAAAATAAATACTAAAATAAAAAATAATTATTTTTCTTTTTGACTATGTATAGAAAATTTATATTAAAATCCAAAACTATTTTTTATTTTTTATTTTTTAACACTTAAACATATACATATAAATGTTATTAATAAAAACGTTGTTTAAATAATTTCAAAATATAATGGTAGTTGTAGTATATTAAAATATGTTTAGCCTAAATTTCTTTTTTATAAACTGAAACATATTTATAGTTTTATTATGTTTTATAAACATTTTAAATACGTAATATATATATATGTATGTATGTATATATATGATTCAAAACATTAATTAATATTGCTAAATTATTAAAAATAATATTTAGCATCTAGAAAAATAATAGTAAAATATACTGTAAGTGATTGAATCAAAATATTTATTTTTTATTTTATTTTAAATAAAGATCAAATCAACAACAACAATTAATATAGATTTAATACAATATGGTTTAATTAATCTATATGGATAATTCAATATGATTTAAAAAAAGATAATTTTCGAAGACAATAAATGTACATACATGTTCAAATGACGTATCATATATTTTAGCCATAAAGTCTACCTAAGAGCAAAAGTATGAAAGAAGGTTAGTAAGATTGAGGTTTCGATGAAGAAATAGATCTACGCTTCATAAATGTCATAAGAGGTTGCTTTGATGGCATCAAGCATGTATCGAGGAGGTCGAAAGCATCAACTACTTATATAATGCAAAGGCTTTCGACCCAGATGGAATCAGATATACTCCTCCACTACATTCAACCTTTCGACATAGATAAACAAGTAAGGATAGCTTCAGAACCCCTTTCTAAAGCAATAGATGATGTTCTCCCACTTACATGCCAAACCTTTCGAAGTCAAAGGTTTCGCCCCTAATACAACCTTTTCGAAAGCACATACAAGCCTTTCAAACCGGTCGAGGCCTATAATTTTAAGAGAAGGTTCCACCCCAGTCTGAAGGCATGCTTTCGAAGGCTATACAACCTCATCGAAACCATGCATACTTGAATATCTTCAAAAGTAATACAATTAATCGATTGAGGGTGTTGAAAGCTTAAAACTTACTTTTAATAACAACAAAAAGGGAACAGATGCATTCTGAAGACCTTTCGATAATGTTGAAAGGTGCTATAAAGAACGCAGTGCCCAAAAGTCAAAAAAGACAAAAGGATGATAAAGGCCTCTTTCAGCTCAGTCGAAAGGTCTGGAAAAGAGAAAGGAGGCAAAAGATTAAACCAAGAAGCTCAAGAGGACACCTTCCGACAACATCGAAAGGGTCACGGCCTTACGACCAAGTCGAAAGGCTTAGAGAAACATATAAAAAGGAGCCCTTTCGATCCAGTCGAAAGCAAAGGCACAAAAGGGGGCCGACCTACATCTATAAATATCACCCAAGAGGCCTAAATTCAGTTTCTTTACTCTACTTTCCTAGTAACAATTGTATTCTCAAGAAACCCAAAATCAAATTAATGAAAAAGCTTTATATCTTGTAACTCATTTTGGTTTATGAATAAAAAAGGGAGGCGTCTTGATCATTAAGGATATTGGCGACGAGGAAGATTATTTAAATCATTAGCTAGACTAATGATCAATTGCACATGATTCTAATCTTTTCTCATGATTTGTTTTTATCTATGCTATGTATAAGATAGACTGGGAATTTCCAATTAATACACATCATCATCGAAACCTATACTTAACACTAAAGACAAAAGAGATAATAAGGTGTCGACAATGTTTAGCTTGCGAAACTTGGAAACACCTAAATCAAATTTATATAAGGAAAACTAAGTGGATTGTAGGCAATAATAAGCTAGAACTATTCCAAAAGGGAAAACCCCTCTCCACCTGATCGAAAGGGGTATTTCTAAATGGAGTCCTTGTTTATAATCAGCTAACAATCATAGTGTCACTCATTCGAAGGGGATCAACCCTAAAATATACCAGTGAACCTTTCGAAGAGAATCCATGGACAAAGTAACGTAACCATGAAGTCTAAAGCAGTTAGGTCATATTCATGAAGTAAGACCCCTTTCGACCTAATTGGAAGGAATTGAATAATAACTTTCAACATGATCGAAAGGTATTTAGAGTATGAGTGATAAACTGTGTTCGATCCACTTGGCGGATAAGACTCAATTAGATGTACTTCACAGAACCACATTCCAAAGCTAACTCCTCGAGGCCTTTCGACTAAGCCAACTTAGTCGAAGGGTTGGAATTGCATTATTAACTCTTTCGACTAAGCCAAGCTAGTCAAAAGGTTGAGAAAGCTTTATCAATCCTTTCAATTAAGTCAAATTAGTCAAGGGGATAGCATACACTTTCAACCCTTTTGACTATGTTAATCTAGTCGAAAGACATGCATTCAAATGAGTAGATCTTCTCAATAACTTAGTCTCGATTGAACTGAATCACCTTATGAATAGCATTGGGGATGTTGACAAGATTTCTTGTTAACATTTTTGGCACTTGATGGAGGGTCTGAACCTCTGACCTTGTCACTGTATACAGAATAATTGTGGTTCATTTCTCTTGCATAGGAAAAATGAGGTCAAAGCATTTGAGTGTAATTGTGGAGGAAGCAATACACACTACCACCATGGAGGAAAATATAGTTCCATTATTTAACTAGGATGGGGTCATTCCAAGGCAGACTTCATCGCCAGCACGACTAGACGAAAACGCAGCAAAAATCAAGCGCTTGGAACAACAATTGCAAGAAATCCAAGAGTTGCTAAAGATGGCCTTATCTCAAATATCTTTGAATACCCCAAGACAAACTCAAGGAGAAGTGGTGGTCTCTCCTAAGAGGAATCTAAAGACTAATTCCAAAGAATGCAAAGACAAAGTAGACTTGACCTCGAAAAAGATGGAACTTCCCTAAATAAGAGCCAATGATCAGGGAAGAGTTGTCAGTAAATCATTGGAATAGTTTGGTAGTTCAACATCTAAAGAGTACTACCCAAATCAAAAGAATTAATGTAATATCTAAGCTTTTCTGAAAGATGCTGCTGAGAAGGCTATTAAAGATTCTATGAATTCCAAGGGAAAAGAACTATGGATGAAAACGTTAATGACAATGAGAGGGTGCCACCTTTCATCGACGAGATTACGGAAATTGTAATACCTCCATATGTCGAAATCCCATCCATGAAATATCATGGGGTTACGGACCCAGATGATCATCTTATGGATTTTGACAGCCAGATAGATTTGTATGATGCTTTTAGGGTAGTCAGATGCCGACTGTTCTACTTTACTCTCTAAGGAGCGGTAGCCAAATGGTATATGCAATACAGAGAAACGACCATATACTCCTAGAAGCAATTTTCTTATGAGTTCTCGGCTCAATTCTGCATTTGTAAGGATCCCACTATTGATTATACAGTTTTAGCAAATATAAAGCAAAGGTAGGGAGAGTCTTTAGGGAACTACTTGAGACGGTTCAACGTTGAAGCTTTAAAGGCCAGGGATATTAATGATCGTTATAAGCTCAAAGCTGTCCATTTTAGCTTGATTGAGAATACCCTTTTTTAGAAGTAGCTCTTTGTCAATGGCTGTAAAGACCTATAGGACTTCCACTTTCATGCTGACAAGTTCATCTGGATAGATGAGCTTTACTAGGCCAAGAAGAAAACAATTCCAAGGAAGGAAGGGGGAAGGTTTGGCTTGGACCATGACTATAAAAGGACCAGATGGGAAAAACCAGTTGTTAACACAGTTGCTTTAAACAATCCGCCGTCTTACACATATGCTATACCTAAAGAAAGGGTCAAATTTCCAACCTCGTTCAAAGCCAAGGTTAATCCAGAGTAGATAAAAGAAGGGGGTTACAACACTTATCACAAAGCTAATGGCCATAAAAATGATGAGTGCGGAGTTTTTGCTGGAATAATCCGAAAGCTGATCTGGGAAGGCCATCTAAAAGATTTTTTTTCAAGACCAGCACAAAGCCCAGCGAACGAAAAATGCTCCGCATAAGCGCCAAGCAACGCTGTGAATGTGCTAGAAGATGTGGACCCTTTAAGTTTAAGCCCACCAATCAACAGGATTGATGTGATCCATGGAAGGCCACATCCAACAAGGAGTAGTAAGGAGGCCCGAAGAAGATATATCAAAGAGGTCAAAAGGGGGATCTATTCTTTATAGGAAGAGCCTCCAACGAATAACCCACAACATCACATCCAAATGCCCAATCTGATGGTCACTCCATAAGAGCTACGCAAAGGGGCCCACCATCCTCATAATGACCCCCATATGATTACTGCACAAATTAGGCTATCTATTGTCTCCAAAATTCCGATCGACATAGACAGCGTGGTCAATGTAATCTTCAAACATGATTTTGAGTAGATGAACATCTCTGAGCATAAATTAGAGCTAAGCACAGAGCCTATATTTGGGTTCAACAACAAAGAGTCAACTCCAATAGGGTAGATGAAGCTACTCGTATAGATGGGAGAGCCGCCAACTTGCCAAACATTTGAAAATATTTTTTTGATAATCGATCAACCTTCCTACCACAACGCCTTCTTTAGTAGAGTAGCCCTGGATGAGATCGATGCTTTAGTCTCCCTAAAGTATCTCATGGTAAAATTCTTGCAAAAGTGAGGCTGGGGAATTGTACGGGGGAAAAATTTAGCTCCCGAGAAAATTACTTTACTACACTTGACCAATACAAAAGGGAGTATTTTGCTTATTTTGATTCTTCTACTATTTTACGGCCTTCAAATGATGGATTTTCACATCCAACATTCGAAGCAAAGATTAACATTAAAAATTCTAAAAGACCTAAGTATACATCCCTGCCATAAGCAAGAGAAAGAGAATTGACGCTAATTCAACAAAGGAGGGTCCTATAGTCATGGAGTTTGGCCGTCTAGGCGAAATAGAGAGGATAAAATCCATAGAAGACCTTGAGGAAGCCTGCATAGATTCAGATGATGTTTCTAAAATAGTTAAGGTGGGAAAGGATCTTGATAGCGAGTTAAAGAAAGACTTTATTCAGTTCCTCAAGGTCATCAAGTATGTGTTTGCTTGGTCACATTCCGATATGGTGAGAATTGATCCAGTTGTCATGTGCCATGCCCTTAATATCAACGCAAGAACAACCACTAAAAGATAGAAAAATAGACAATTGAACTAAGTACGATCAGATGCTCTAAAGGAGGAAGTTGATAGACTCCTTGAGAATGGATTTATACGGGAGATATATTATCCTAAATGGTTAGCCAACCCAGTTTTGGTAAATAAGTCAAATGGGATATGGAGAACGAGCATCGATTACACAGATCTAAATAAAGCTTGCCCAAAGGATTGCTTCCTGTTACCACAGATAAATCAGTTAGTGGATGCAACAAGCGGGCACAATTTGTTATCCTTCATGGATGCTTATTCAGGGTATAACCAGATACCGATGTACTAGCCAGATGAGGATCATACCAGCTTCATAACTGAATGGGGAATTGCTACAAGGCAATGCCATTTGGGCTAAAGAATGCAGTGGCCACTTATCAGAGATTTGTTAATCGATTTTTAAGGAACAAATTGGCAGAAATATGGAAGTTTATGTTGATGATATGCTGGTAAATTCTAGTAAGCCTGAATACAACCTTAATGATCTAGAGGAAATGTTTAGGATATTACAAAAGTACCAAATGAAGTTGAACCCGCAAAAGTAGTCTTTCGGATCCATTAGGGAAAGTTCTTAGGCTACCTAGTAAGCTCTCAAGGAATCGAAGCAAGTCCCGACCAAATACAAGCCATAAAGGACATGGTCAAACCTAAAACTAGCAAGGTAGTAATAAGCTTAAACAGAAGGTTAGCTACCCTAAGTAGGTGTATCTCAAAAGTTACTGATAAGTGTATAACCTTCCACGATGTGACTAAGAAAAAGAAGAACTTCGAATGGGGAGAGGATTGCAGGAAAGCTTTCTTACACTTAAAAAGCCACTTGGAAAAACCACCATTACTCTCAAGTCCCGAGAGAGGGGAAATATTGTACACATACATGGCAGTATCAGAACATGCATTCAGCTTGGTACTCATTAGAGAAGAAAATGGGGCACAACTTCCAGTATACTACGTGAGCAGGCGATTAAAGGAAGCAGAGGTTTAATACCGGTTAAGGAAGAATTAGCGTATTGATTAATTCTCATAGTTCGAAAAGCTCAACGAATACTTTTAGGCGCACTCGATCAAGGTATTGACCAACTTTCCTCTTAAGCAAGTTTTTAGTAAGCCAGAAACTTCGGGAAGATTGGTGAAATGGGGTATTAAGCTCAGTCAATATGAGATAGAATTTCAACCACGAGCTGCAATCAAAGGGCATGCACAGGTAGACTTTGCCAATGAGTGCACTAGCTTTATTGAGGAATAAACAGAAAAAGAAAAGGATTGAAAGCCTGTGTGGCTATTATTTATGGATGGAGCATCAAATGAACAGGCGACTATAGCAGGATATATAATTATAACCCCAAAAGGACATCGTTTGCATTATGCAATGAAACTGGGTTTCCTACAACCAATAATATGGCAGAATATGAATCAATGGTAGCAGGATTAACCTTGGCACTAGAACTTAAAATCCCATGAATACAGATCTTTAACGACTCTCAATTACTATTCAATCAAGTAAAGCATATATATTAGACAAAAGACCGCAAGCTATCCTTATATGTGAAGAAAATATTATGAATGCTTGCTTTGTTTGATGATTTTTCAATAAATCAAGTTCCAAGAGCAGAAAATGCACAAATAGACTCCTTAGCAGAATTAGCCAGCTCAAGAGGGGTTAATTATCCCAGTCGGATATCAGGAAAATCCAAGTATTGAAAGAGAAACATCCAAACAAGAAAGAAATTGTTGATTATGACATGGTCTCAAGCCATGTTTCAAAGGGGAGAGGAAAAAGAAAATGGTAAAGAATTAACAGATGAAAGGGTGAAACAACCAAGGTCAAATAGCACCTATGATGATATATGGATGTCACCTATTGTTAAATACCTTGTTAAAGGAATACTCCCATCTAACAAAGGAGAAGCAAGATAAATCAAGAGACAAGCTCCTACCTTCGTAATAATGAACAGAGTTCTCTATGCGAAGGGATATGCACTTCCCTATTTGAGATGTGTGAGCATGAATGATGGAATAAAAATAATGTCCGAAACACACGAAGGGTTTTGTGGAGATCATTCAAATGGGACAAAGCTGTTAGAGAAAATAACAAGGTAAGGGTTTACTGGCCCCATATGGTAAGCCAAGCCTAGTGTATGTGAAAAGATGCGAAAAGTGTCGAAAATATTCAAAGATTCCAAGATTTCCCCTAAGACAATTAACTCCAATTACCAATCCATGGTCCTTCTATATATAGGGAATAGATTTAATTATCATTGCTAATTTCAAAGGTAGAGGTGAAGTATGCCATAGTGGCCATTGACTATTTTACCAAATGGGTTAAAGCGGAACCGCTTCCAAAAATCACTTCCGGGAAAGTACTAAGATTTGTTATCAAGAACATCATAACCAGGTTTTGAACTCCCCAAAAAATAATTTCTGACAATGGAACCCAATTTGAGAGAGAAGAATTCTCCCGTTTTAGTCATAAGAATAGGATTGGATTATTAAAAGTTTTTCATCTATCACATATCCAAAAGCCAATGGAGCAGTTGAGCCGCAAATAAAACCATAAAGACAATTCTAAAAAAGCGACTAAAAAAGGCAAAAGGAAATTGGGTAGAAGAGATGCTACTTATGCTATGTGCTTGCCAAACGTCTATTAAGATAGCAACGAGACATAACCCCTACTCTTTAACCTATGGGTGTGAGGAAATGCTACTAGTTGAGAATGAGATATCCTCGCACCGAAGGATTGCCTACCCCTTCGAAAAAATTAAGAGTTGAGAAAGAATCATTAGACTTAATACACTAATTAAGAGATGTAGCAGCAGTAAGAACCACCGAATAACAGAGAAAAATCTCAAAGTATCACAATTCATGGGTATGAACTCGATCATTTTAAGAGGGAGATTTGGTACTCCGTAGAGTAATGGCTAATATAAAGATTCCTGCAGATGGACCCTTAGGACCGAACTGGGAGGGACTATTAGTCATCTGCAAAGTAATCCCCCAGGAGCCTACAAATTGTACCGCACAGACGGCAATATGGTGCCTAAAACATGGAATGCTGAGCCTTTAAGGCCGTATTTTTTGAAGACAAATCAATAAAGAGCTATTTATTGTAAAGAGAAAATCTACATGGTTGGGAGAGAAATACTCCTTATATTTGGATACTACCTAAGATGGTAGCCTGCCTAAGATGGTAGAAAAGCCTCTGTCTATGTCGAAATGGCCAGGGCAGAGCACCTCCTTGAGGGAGGGCAGGTAAGCCTTTAGCCGCGCCATGAGATGGCCAGGTTAAAGCACCAGACAAGCCTTTGGGCCCGCCTCTGGTCAGGTCCAGGCACCTCCTGAAGGGAATATGGAGTAAGCCTTTACCTGCGCCATAAGATGGCCAGGATAAAGCACCAAACAAGCCCTTATACACGCTGCAAAAGGGCCAGGTAAGGCACCTCCTGAAGGGAGGACGAATTAAGCCTTTACCCGCACCATAAGATGGCTAGGATAAAGCACCTAACAAGCCCCTATCCACGTCATAGAAGGGTAAAGGCAAGGTGCTTCTTGGAGGGAGGGTTGGTAAGTACATAGTTCTAGTCTCTGAGATGAGCTAACCAAGAGCACCAGACAACAATGGACTAAGATGTCCAAGCCCGAAGAGAGGCTCAATCATAATGGACTAAGATGTCAAAGCCTGAAGAGAGGCTTATTCAATAACGGACTAAGATATCCAAGCCCGAAGGGAGGCTCATTCAGTAATGGATTGGGTGACCAAGCCCAAAAGAAGCTCATCAAATAATAGACTAAGATGTCTAATGCCAGAGGAGGCCAATCAAGAGAAACATCTTACCCGATCAAGGACCATGACTTTCAAACTCAAGTGGCAGATTATCAAATTATTTCTATATATTTAAAACCTAAAGGGTTCATATATGTTAAATAAGACAGAATCAAAGGAGTGAAACTTTAACTCCATTTATTATTACCCGAATCTGTGTTGCGGGACTTACATTTCTCAAAATCATTTATAGATACCCGAATCTAGGTTTTGGAACTCTTATATATATGAATTTCATCAGTTAATACCCGAGTCGGAGTTTCAGGACATACATTTCAGGACTTCATTTGAATCAGAGTTTCGAGACTTTATTAATCACCATCTCTATTATATCAGAATCTGGTATAGGAACATTATTGATCTTTATGATTCTTTATACTCAAACTTGGGTTTTGAGATTATTATCTGATTTTGCCTTAAAATCTTAATCTACGTTCGTAGCTACTACTGTAAAGATAATTCCTATAGACTTCTAGTTGTCCAACACTTGCCCTAATCTGGGCAAAGGGTTTCTATTTTAACAACTACTACTATGGAAGTATGCTTTACAATAAGTGACCTAATATGGATTGGAGATTATTTTGCAATAATGATTGTCTAACATATGCCCTCATCTAGGCTATCGACTTGATATAAAGACAATGCCTACTAATTCTCGTTTATTTACCATGAAAACTCGAATATGGGATTAGAACTGCCACACGGAGGACTATTTTTGGATCTTATTATCCCAATTTTGGGTGTTATATTCCCAACTCCCAAGCTTCATAGTTTAATAACCTAGTCTAGGTTAAATTTCATTGTTTCCCAGTCTCTATGAAATCCTAAACTTGGGCTATCATGCGATAGGAATTGGAATTATCGTAGGCAACCGAAAGTTTCGAGCTAGTCTTCTTAATGCCAAAGTTAAAGTTGACATTTGTTGACTCTAAATGATGCCCACCGATAGACAAATGAAGGCTTCATAATCATTTAAAGTTTCTGAATAATAACTCATATTCCCTATTTGTCGCCAATGCTAATTCCCACAGGAAGCGCGTAAAACATATCTACTATGTGCATTAGTTGTTAGTAATCGCAAATCACATATTTGATAAGACGGAATTATAATCAATTAATTACCTAGATATGAAGGCATAAATACGCTAACTTATTGTTAAACACGTATGTAAGTATGATAGTGGACCAATAACAACAGATGTCACTATGTTTGAATTTTTTAGGTAAAATATATTTATGGAAACGTAGAAAGTTACGGAATTTTTGTCCTAAAGAAAAAAAGCCTCTTTCATACAAGGGGGGCAAATGTTAGCCTTAAAATCTACTTAAGAGCAGAAGTATGAAAGTAGGTAAGTAAGATTAGGGTTTCGATGAAGAAACAAATTTAGTCTTCATAAAGGTTGTAAGAGGATGTTTCGAAGGCATCAAGCAGGTATCGAGGAGGTCGAAAGCCCAACTACTCATATAATGCAAAGGCTATTGACCTAGATGGAAACTGATATACAACTCTGCTACTTTCAACCTTTCGACAAAGATAAACAAGCAAGGATAGCTTCGAATCCCTTTCAAAAGCAATAGATGATGTTCTCCCACTTACATGCCACACCTTTCGAAGTCAAAGGTTTCTAATTTCTCTTCATAGAAAGATGCATCATTATTAAGAAAGATAGGGATAGAAAAGAGAAAAGATAAAGACGAAAGAACGAAACAACATCAGAATCTCAACAGCGGAATGAATAAATTATGTTAATCACATAAGTATTACATAATATACAATGTCTATCAGAGTAAGACAGCTTATACATCACATGCTAGACAGTTACAAACACCTATCTAGTCATTACAACTCAAATACAACACAGAGAAACCAACACAGCGGAAAACTATATAACAACAAACGCTGAAGCCTCCTACTCCATTTCTCCTCCAGAGTTCGTTAAAGCTAACTTGAATCCCTTGGCTACTCATAAAAATTTGAGTACCCAAGAGTTTAAGAAAACAAAAAATAAACTCCAGGTCAGACATGGGTCTGGTGTAAGTAACAGGTTAAAGTTGCTTAACTTTGAAAAACCTTTGAAAACAAAAGGTATCTCGTAAGACTCTCCGCACATAAAAACGGAAAAGTTTTTGCCTTACGATAACAAAAACATTTGATAGGAAATCCAGTGATATTATAATAGGGTCTAGGGTTTTCTAGTAAAATACAAAGATAGCTATAATGCTTACATCTCACGTTCCAACATAGTTGGGCACAACTAAAATGTACGGCATTTATTGAAGATTGGATTCCATACAATGGTAGGGCTACCGGGGTAACGCCAGTCACAGTGCGTGGCCTAGATCGCCGTACCGAGGATCCACCCATAATCCCCTGCAACACAAGGCCGGAACCATCCCTTACTGGATAGTCTCGAACAAGACAACCCCGCAGCTGTTTCAACCAATTGCCCACATAGTCGAATAAAAAGGGACTTCTAGATAGGGGAAGATCTTGCCCTACTAGAGCGCGACTCACTTAGCCTTGCTGCACTTCCCCTGTATTAGCCATTCCCGGTTGATGAGGCTAGAGGCTATGGTTACCGTTATAGAGCACATTTATCTTAGAATGCTCATTGTCCACCTGACGATGTTCTGAAAGCATTCAATCCATACAAGTTCGTTACGGGTTTGAACGAAACCGAAGGCATTATCTCGTTACACTCATTTTGGAATCACCCTCAGAGTTAACGACAATAACCCTTGCACTCTAAATCTTCATCTTCACTTGAGATTCACGACCTAAGTTAATTTGGATCGATGTGGTTTTTGGATATCCAAATCTGGAAACCTGTCCCGGTCTCATCGAAATCCAAAACGCCGTCTTTTAAAGCCAAGTTGTTTTAAAGTTAAAACGATTCAATTCATTTTCTATATTGACACAAGTAGATAATCCACAATATCACAAATAGTGTAACAACCCGCAAATCCGTACCCCTTGAGTCAACCCTATTTTATATCAATCAATACAAGATGAACGAAAATACGAACCATTTGGGTTAAAGAAGAAGACGTAGAAGAAGAAAGTAGCAAACAACATCAGAATCTAACCATCACAGCGGAATAAAATATAATAGATAATAACAGATCTTTACACAAAAACAAATACTATATCTGTTTATACATACATCATCAGAGTACATTATCAGGGTTCCACATCAATAACATATAACTGGATACACAGCAGAATAATAATCAAATACAGAAGTACCTATCGCCATCCAGCTCGTCTCCTGAGCTCCACAGCATCATATCTTGTATTCTATAATACTCGGTCTGACCCGAGCATTACAGTTAAATAACACCTGAGTCAGTCTGGAAAACCAGCGTGAGAAATCACACTCAAATTGATTATTAAAGTTTTCAAAATCCTTTTGAAAACAAAAGCATCTCGTAAGACCACGCCACAAATAAACATGTCGGGTTTTTACCTTACGATAGCTAAAACACTTTTTATCAAAATCCTCTGATATTATAATAGGGTCTATATACAAATACTTATTAAAATAGCCGAAATTGTTACATTCATTACATTCCAGCTACTAGCCACAGTGGTGGGTAATACAAACCAAACTCGTAAAAGGCGCGTAGGGAGAATGGATTTCCAACTAATGACTATGCATTGGGGTACCACCTGTCACGGTACCTGGTCTAGATCAGTATATCGAGGATCACTCCCGAACCCCTGCAACAAAAGACCGGGACTACCCTTACTGGATAATCCCGAGTAAGATCACCCCGTGATTGGGATCAACAACCGCACCAATAAGCCGAAATAAAAAGGGACATCTAGACGGGGATGACCTTACGCTGAAATGGGTGCTACCCACCTAGCCTTGCTACATAACCCCTGATTTTCAGTCATTGCAGGTTGATGAGGCTTGAGGCTAAGCGTTACCTTTTTAGAACATATCCCTTAGAATGCCCATCGTCCACCTGACGTTGTTCCGAAAGCATTCATCCATACAAGTCCGTCCCGGGTTCGAACGGAACCGAAGGCACTATTCCTACTACATCCATTTTTGAAACATCCTCAGGATTAGTAGCGACTAGCCCTTGCACTTAACTGCTCCAATTTCGAATCCAAACTCGTTTTTCCATGAAACGTACAAACAAGATCGAAGTGGTTTTCGAGAAATAAATCACGATACCGGTCTCTTCGAAACGATCAGCGCATTGGCCAATATTGATAGTCGGTTATTTAACTATCAATTAACATTCACAAACAAACCATCAACCATAAATTATTTCTCCAAATTATTTATTATCTCAAAATATTTTCGCAAGATATATTTCCACCTTTCAAACCCTTTTAAAAATAGTTTCAAACTATCCTCCTTTTACAGAATAAATTTCCAAATATTTCTATTTCCACTGAAATCACTAACACAAAACTTTATATTTTTAAAATAATTCAAAAACACTTTATTGTAAAATATGCTTCAACATTTAAATTTAGAAAAACTACTTTAATACTTAGTTAAAAATAATACTTTGGGAATATTTAAAATAAGGTTACTTTATAAAATATAAAACTAGATTTTCTCATTTAAAACAAAATACTAAGTCACCTTCAAATAATTACTACGATAATAGATTTGAAAAACACTTGCCTTAGAATTTAAACATTTAGCAATAATACATTTTATAAAACATGCTTTTTGAAACAACATTAAAACTTTTATCTTATATTTAAAAACTTACTTTGAAAACGTACTTGGCTATCCAGGGAAATATACTTCTCTTCACATTCTTTAAAAATAAAGCTCTATTTATTTTTAAACAAAATTTTCCACTCCTTTAATAAATTCCCACCTTGAATTTTTTCTTCCCAAATATCCACTGATATATATTTTACTTATCTTTTATAAACCCAGGTTATAAATTCCGTACTCACATTCTCCTTTAAATTTCCAATTTCAAACACTTAAATCAATTTCCAAAATGATTTCCAATTTACTCCATTTTGAAATCAATTCCTTCTTTATCTATTTCAATAAATTTAAAACTTGGATTTTTAAAATAAATTCTTTATTCTTTTCTAATTTATCCTTCAATTTATTCAAATCCTCTATAATTATTTTACTTATAAATTCACTCTTTTATTTTCTTTTCCAAAAAATACGATTCTATAAATTTAATTAACCCAGTGTACCGAAATATTCAAACAAATTATAGAATTCAATATTCCAATATAATTCATCACAGAATATCAAATGATCATAACTGAGAATATTAAATAATCTAAATAAATGTTGAGGAATCCAGTTGGATCCCTCCAACCTGTTTCCCTGAATCCACAAACGTTAGCACAATATAAAATACCAATTCCACTTCGAGGTGGAATATCGCGGTATATGGTTTTTAATGTAATATCATCCGCTATTATGCGACGCATAGGGTCTCATCCGCTATATAATGCGGGAAATCAATCACTCCGAGATGTACTATATACTATAATATAGCACATCAATCAATTCAATTATTCAACCAATTATTTAAATTTAATCCATTTAAATTTAAATTAAACCACATGAGTGAGATTAACTCACCTTTGATTTTTGTTTGCAATCCACTCCCATCACGACTATTTTCTTCACGATTTTGGACCTTGTATAAACAATTCATGATATATTACTATTTCAAATAATCCATAAATAATTTACCATTTAATAAATTTAATTAACTGATAACTATTTTAAACTATTTTAATTTATAATTTTTTTATAGTGAATAAGCTAATTAAACAAGCTAATCACCTCAATCCATTATTTAAAATAAAATGGTAACTGAAAGTAAGTGTATTTGTATATTTAATTTCTTTTTGAAACTACATTTATATTTATAAATAGTCTATAAAGATTCCAAAATCTGATTTTATATAAATTTTTCAAACCTTTAAAAAAAATTCCTATCTTTATTCCAAAATCATATATGTCTGAATTAAATTAAAACCCACCAAATTTACATTTGGTATAAATACCTTTGACATCCTTGAATAATAGTTTATATACTTGTTTTTAAATAAGGAAAAATCACAGTTGATTATTCTTCTCTGAAATGGTTAAACTTTTTTTTTTAAATAACTAATTCCAGATTATGTTTTAACAAAATTTTATACCCAAATTTAATTTACCCAAAAAGAAAAACCCATACTCACATCGAAGGCCGACTCCAAGAACAGAGCATCTCTCCAAATATATGTCTACAGTCGCCACTTCCAAACCCTCTTCCCACGGCTGCGTTAGTCGGCCACCAGACCCTTCGCTCGAACGCGACAAAGTCACGCTGCCTTGTCTGAATGAATTACAACCCTAGCCGCTACGACACGCTTGCGCTCTATTGCCGAGCTTCCCTCAAAACGCGATTCGATTTTGCATGCTTGAGGACAACTTCGCGATCCTCAAATATCGATTCCTAGAATCGTCAACGTTCCTAGTAAAAATTCAGGCCGAAGCTCAGATGCGAGATTTTAGATCCGCTTGGAAGTCTTCTTTCAAGCTTAGAAGGAGAGTTTATAAAAGAGGGATATGGATTCGAACTAAAATTGAAGAAAGGAAGCTCTGGGTTTTGATTTAAACGAAAAGAATGGGAAGATTGAATGTGATATTTTCGGCATCAAAGAAAATTAATTTCGACAGGGAAAGATTTCATTCTTCTTCTCTTTTTTATATTTCTGATTCTCGTTAAATTCTAAAAGAAGGAACGAAGGCTCGAGTTTTATAAAACAAGGGAAAAGGTTGCGTGAGATATTAAAATGAAATGTAGGGGAGATAAGAGGAGACATTAACGTGCTTGAATAAACAAACTACAGTGCTTTTGAGGTGAAAGAAAAATTATGATCTGAAATTATTTCAGCTGGTTGACAAGAATACAAATATATATTACTTTAAATTCAAATTTGAATATAAATTGTCTCGACTTACGTAGCCTAAAATCACGAACTCCTATCGAGGCATGCCGCTAGGCGTTTATAATGTTATACACATATTCCGAATGCATTAGAAAAGGTTTCAAGTCCAAATTCAATCGTATGGAGAAGATAGCTTTTTGAACCCAGTTATTATGTTAAATTTCAATTTAATTTTCAATGCATTTACTTATCGTACGACCAAACGGTCACTCCAAACACTACAAAATTTGAAATCCGATAATAATACAATATTACGGATCTAATGGAACTAGTTTCATCGAAATCCGAGCCTGTGCTCCGGAAGGCTATTTTTAAATTCAATTTAAAACGATAAAATTTCAAAACTGAACAAATCACTGTTAAATTCAATTTTAACACTTCTATTATCTTCAGCATTATCAATATAAATTTGATAAGCCTTTAAATTATTTTTAACAGGCTTAGAACTCCATATTCAACATTTTACCCAACTTCAACTTATTTAATTTAATAATTAAATTACTGAATAAATGGTGATATTTGAATTCAAGTAAAGAAATTAACTTTTAAATATTAAAAACCAATTAAATATTTTGATTTCAAACATCCAAAAATTCTGGGTCGTCACATTCCTCCCCCCTTAAAAGAATTTCGTCCCTGAAATTACTAGTTAAGAGGAATGGTCCAAAACCCGTTAATTATCTTCCTTGAAACCAAATAGTTTTTAATAACAACCAAACAATCTTTATTAAAGACACACTATCCATCTAACTAACCTTCCAAACTTTTCCATAGTTCCCAAACAACTTTATTTATTCAATCATTCAAATTATAATTCAAAACCAAGTTTTAAATTTTCAAATTTTCTAACTCCCTAAATTTTAGAAATTTTTTGCCAGTGTCTCCTTTGCACGGCTAGCTCGATACAACTACAAAATGCCTCTACGGGCTCCCAAATTCCAAAGGAAAACAAAAGGCCAAGTGGCTAGATAAAAAACCAATCAAATTTCATAAAGAAATTTAAACACATACCTTTTTGTCGACCAATTCAAATTTATCTTCTAAAATCAAAACCCATTTTTCTTATCCTTCATAGTACCTGTATATCCTACTTAGCAACAATATCCAATCACAACATTCAAAATCATTTATATGACTCCTTTACAAAATTTCAAAATCTATTTATTCAAGCCGTATTATGTACATATAAGTTTATTAAATCTTCACTCAAATGCTTATTCAATAAAATTTTCCGACACCCATATTACTTAAGAATTTCACAATTTCTTCTTAAGTTCAATATAAGTATTTTATACGCTTCTTATATTTATTTTCACTTCACCACTTTAGTTTATATCTATTTCTATTCAAATTGGTTCTTCCATTTCCATATGAATTCAATTTATCTTCAACTCTGGATATTGAATTTTATCTTCCATTTATACTGATTTGTACCATTATTTTAAATTAGTTTCATTCCCTAATTTATTTCAATTTCCAATCTGAAATCGTTTTGTCGCTAACAAAAATTTTCCCAAAATTTTCCAAAAAATTTCTAACTCCAAAAAATTTCGAAATTTTTTGGCAGAGTCTCCTTTGTACGGAGGAGCTTCTGCAATCTGACAAGAGATATAAATTTATATACATCGACCCACCCGGTCGAAAAAACAAAAACAGTTCATATTTCCTATTTTTATTGCGTAGGCGTACTTTTATTTTGCATTTTTAAATAAGCGGCTTATTATTTAGCAATTAGCGTGACCAAAATCCTACCAAACGGCTTCCCAGTACCTGTACTTACTCAATTCAAACATATAAGTACTAAATATATGCAATTTATTAACATTTCACTTACTTTCAATAGCAAACACATAAATTTCACATATAATGCATGTTATATAATTTCCATAAGCACGTATAAGGTTCCAACACTTATTACTATTGCCTACAACCAATCCTCAAACCATTCCATTCAGTTTAAGTGATTTACAACTTACATGCTTATATCTAATTCATTCTAAGCAAAACAAACTCATATTCATTCCAATTGATTTCAAAATCATCCTATTTCACTTCTAATAACTCATAGGATTTTATCTAACCCCGTTTACATCGAAAGACCCATTTTCTTATGCAATTCGATAACACTAATATGAATAAATAATTACTTAAGCTTTATAACCATTTAAATTGATTCCAACTCAATTTACACTTGATTCAATCCCATTTTAATTTATTCACAATCTTTCATTTAAATCTTTGATTTGATTTTTCCTTTGATCAAATCCCAACCATTTTACTAATTTATTCGATTAGTTTATTCTTTTATCCATTTTAAATTTTAGTTTACATTAACAATTCATTATTGAATTTATTAATAATACGGTCATTCAATTCATGGTTGAATTGGATTTTTTTATAACTCACACCAAACATATTTTAATCCAGTTCAGTACTTACTTAGTTTACATTTATTTATTTGAGTAAGAATCTTATTCCATTTAATATTATTTATAACTCAACTAAATTCATTTCAATTCAATTTTATTTAGCTTAACTCCAGTTAAATCTAGCTACGTACCATTCTTTTTAATTTTGTTTTAATATCATTCCAATACCCAATTTCAGTTCATTTATTTACAATTATAAATTCATTTATTCATTCACAAATTCATTTTCAACCAATGATAAATTTTATTTCCAAACATTAATTATTGTTAGTCCATTTGAACTAATTCTGCTCTTTATTCTACACCATTTTAAATCAAACATCATCCAATACTCAATTTCATTTCGTTTGCATACCATATAAATCAATCAGTTATTTACTAATTTGAATCTCAAAATTTTGTTTTATTTAGTCCAACTTGACTAATTTTTTTTCATTCAAACTTAGGTTCCACATTCAGTTTCAATTTCCTTTTGCTTACACATTTAAACTCATTACTAATATGTTCCAAATTAAATTTTGAAAACATACATACATACATACATACATACATATATATATATATAAAACTATTCTTTTGCATTTTCAAAAATCAAACCAAATTTCACAAACAAACATTAATCCAAAACATCCAGGTAGCAATTCCCCTCTTGGAAACTCGAAAATGAACACCGATGATGTCGCGATCATCATCGAAATTATTTTCCAGCGACCGTAAAGAGTTCCATGCTTTTACCCTTATAAAATCCCTTCAAATATTTTTAAATTCCAAACCTCTCTAGATTTCAAATTCGATTCAAAAATATTTCGCAAATATATATTATTCTTCCCAACTTTTTTAGAATCATTTTCAAATTCAAAGGAATTTAAATTTCTAAATTTTCAAATTCCAAATGTTTTAAATTTTATATTCAAACATTACTTTGGAATTTTATCTTATTTTAATTATTAATCACACTATAATTCACATTTATAGTTTACATTTACAAATTTCATTTGTATATGAATTTGTTTCTTAGTTTTTTTTATGATTTCATTATCTTATTCAATTTTACACATTAATGATAATCATTTAATATCATCATCCGTAACAACCATGCATCAATATATAACTATAATAATTTACGAAAAAATCATTTCTTTTATATACAAAAATATTTTTAGATAAAATTATTTCATTTGCCCTATTTAAAACAATACTGTGTCGGTTTATCTTGTTTAAGAGTTTAGAAATCCCTATCGATAACATGGCGTCCCACATATCGACCAGAAATAAACACTGAAACGATAAATCAACACAATATAAAAACAATTTTATATTGAACAACAAATACGCGCTCATATCTATTAATACGCTCAGACTCATTTTAGAGTACTACGGACTCTATTTAATGAGTAATCCCCACTAGAGCCAAGGTTCTCGCTTAACCTTCAGCTCTGATACCAACTGTAACAACCCGCAAATCCGTACCCCTTGAGTCAACCCTATTCTACATCAATCAACTTCAAGATGAACGGAAATACGAACCATTTGGGTTAAAGAAGAAGAGGTAGAAGAAGAAAGTAGAAAACAACATCAGAATCTAACCATCGCAGCGGAATAAAATATAATAGATAATAACATATCTTTACACAAAAACAAATACTATATTTGCTTATATATACATCATCAGAGTACATCATCAAAGTTCCACACCAATAACATATAACTGGATGCACAGTGGACTAATAATCAAATACGGAAGTACATATCGCCATCCAGCCCCTCTTCTGAGCTCCACAGCATCATATCCTGTATTCTATAATACTCGGTCTGACCCGAGCATTACAGTTAAATAACATCGTAGTCAGTCTAGAAAACCAGCGTGAGAAATCACACTCAAATTGATTATTAAAGTTTTAAAATCCTTTTGAAAACAAAAGCATCTTGTAAGACCACACCACAAATAAACATGTCGGGTTTTTACCACACGATAGCTAAAACACCTTTTTATCAAAATCCTCTGATATTATAATAGGGTCTATGTCAAATACTTATTAAAATAGCCGAAATTGTTACATTCATTAAATTCCAGCTACTAGCCACAGTCGTGGGTAATACAAAAAAAACTCGTAAAAGGCGCGTAGGGAGAATGGATTTCCAACTAATGACTGGGCACTGGGGTACACCTATCACGGTACCTGGTCTAGATCAGTATACCGAGGATGTAACGTCCCGGAAATTTTCGACTTTCGAAAATTCAACATCGATACTCACTTTATCGACTGCCGAGAAATCGAAGGCCGGAAACCCGAAATGTTATGGTTTTAAGAAAAAGAAAACGACAGAAGAAGAGAGAAAAGATAGAAAATAGAGAGAGAAAAGAAAATAGAAAATAGAAAGGAATAGAAAACAACAGAACTATAACAGAATCTCACAATTCGCAGCGGAACAACATATAATAGATAAATGAATAATCTTTAAACAAAGAACTATATCAGTTATTACATTACATCACATTACATTTCATTACATCAGAGTGTACAACAACAAACAATGCAGCGGAAAAAGAAATACTATATACTAATAATACGTCATGCCATCCAGCTTGCCTCCTGCAACTCCAGAATATCCTGATAAACCTTAACTCTTGACTGCCCGTGTGGAAATTGGTGGGCACCCAGAGTTTAGGAAGGAAAACAATAAACTCCGAGTCAGTCATGTGACTGGTGTGGGAACTCAAAACAGTCTATTTATCTTTAAGAACAAAATAGAGGAATATTTTTAAAGTCAATTCGCAATGCTTTTAAAAATGAGACTACCATAAGGCCTCCCGCACACACACACAATGCAAACGCAGAATCGGAGGAGATTTCTCCTTATGATAGTCAAAGATGCTTGATACGCATTTAAAAGAACATTTGATATTATTAATAGTGCATAGTGTAGGAAAAATTCATTTCGAAAGTAGAATATAAATCTTAGCCAGCATAGACATTTCGAACTATGCCTACTATAGCTACCATCTAAACAGTGGTGACCACCATAAGTAAATGGCAGGTTCTACAACTAATACCGTACAAGGTTTCGTATTGGGAATTGGATTTCCAACGAATGATCAGGCCAAGGAACTTCCCATTGCCACATGAGAACGCCTCTGGATGGACATCCCCGAGAACCAAACCGGATCTCTGCCAACACAAGGCCGGGTTACCCCTAACTGAGTAACAACTGACCGAATATGCCATCCCCCGGTCCTTTGGGACCTTTCACCGAGCGCTCGTAATCAATTCACACAATCATAAAGTGTTTTCAACATGAGTAAGTATCTGGGCTCCATACCATGATACCACCCTTTTCCAGAAGGAAATGCACATATCCTAAAGGGCGCTACCCCTCATAACCTTGCCGCATCTTTCCTGTTTTGACCATTCCCGAGGTGTGAGGCTCGACGAATTCACGTCCACAAAAACACACTTTATTCAAAAGCCATGCTTTGGGTCAACAAATGATCATAGAAATGATCACCAGGATAGACGATCAAACAAATGATCTTATCACAAATAATCAACAGAATGATCATTTCACAGCAACACTCAGCATATCACATTACCAAATTGGGAATACATCGCTGATAACATTCAACTACATAACCTCTGAGCTCGTACGTCTCAGAGAAGGGTGTTAAGCTAAAAGAATAAATTCTCCGCCACCAACAGAAATATTTTTGAAAGAAATCGGCTTTATATCTCAATTTGTAATGTCAGACATACAATCCATTCAAGTCTGTTCCGGGCTCGAACAAAACCGAAGGCACTTACAAAGAAGTCCTTGCTATCCGGATATCCACAATCCTGATCGGATTTCCCATCACTTAGGGAGAACTCAATACCGTAGCTACTCGGTGCAGAGTCAATCGACAGGTCATCCTATCGCTCTCGCAAATACCGGGTCTTCAACACCGATCTTCAATGCTATCCATTACGTCGTATCACTATTCGGAATGGGTAATCCGAATAACGAGCGCAATAATTTAAAAATAAGTGTGCATTCAAATTCAACTAATCCCAACAAATACCTTTCAAAGGTAAATATTGATAGTCGGTTATTGAACTATCAATGGATATGCACAACATCATCAGATTCCAAATAATTTTCCAAATTATTTATTTCCCAAATTTCATATCTTTACTAGATATATATAATTTTCACACTTCAAAAATAAATCAATATTTATTTTTTAAACGAATTCCACTTTCTTTTATAAATTCCATAGTGAATTTATATTTCAAAATATTTATGAATAAACGATTTCAATTATTCATTCCAATTTATCTTCAAAAAGATAAATTCTCATAATATTCAATGAAATATTAAAAAAAAATTCCATACTTATTTAATAAGTAATTCACAAATTTTTTATTTATTTTCAACACTTGGAAAATATTCAATATACTTAAATCGAAATTAAGTATATATTTCATTCTTTAAGGAAATCATTCTCTTAACCATATTTATCTGGGTCAAAACGAATGTTACGTAGAACATCGTTACGACAACCCAAAATCACTAGTATAGGGATTCGAAATTAAAATAGATATATAAATCCCAATACTATACAAAACATTTCCTTTCGGAAATCATTTACTATAACAACAGTGTTATAGTCCACCATTTCCTTCTATTTCTCGAAAACGTCTATTTCAACAATAAATGTTGAAATCTATGGTTTCGAATCTCAACACAATTAAAAACATCGTTAGATCGTTTTAATTCTATTTAAAATATCACATTCTAAACATTTTCTTTAACATAATATTCACTATTCAAAAACGTGAATATACTTTGTTAACAAATTTCATCATTTCTATTCATTTTATTTCAAAGGATTATTCACAGTCAAAAACGTGCATATAACTCCATTAATAGGTTTCAACAATTTACTTATCAAAATAAGTCGTTTGCGGATTTATAAAACAACGTTTATAAACTCCATTTCTATTTATTTTATAACAACTCCTTTTATAAATTCCTTTATTAACCTATTCAATTTATAACTCAATTATAAAACAAAGGTTCATATTATAAGTTAAATACTTATAACTTATTTGTTTGCAAAATCGTTCCTTTGAACTTCATAATTATAAATCTTATAACTTATAAGATTCGTTTATTTATCCAAACCTATTCTTTTAATAACTTTATGAATTTTATAAACCTACTCCTTATAAAATTCCATTTATAACTTCACCGTTTATAATTCTATAAATTTCATTCAATTTTGAAATTCATTTACAATTCATTCTAACACTTATAAAAAAACTCGTTTTATAATTCTAATATTTTCATTTATAAATCATCAATTTATAAATCTTTTTATATAAATCAATTTATGTTATTCTTTTAAAACATCTTTAATCTCCTTTATAATTTCATCATTCTGATTTATAAAATAATTAAATTTTATAAATCCTATATTTTCAACTCTTTATAATAAATTCAATAAATCCCGATTAACACTATTTATAACATTAAAATTTATACGTTTATTTATTTAATATGAATCGATTCCAAAATATTTATAACGTATACTTTCAAAAATCACTTTAAAATCATTTTAAAATTCCAAATTTGGTCCAATGATGCTACACACCAAATAGTCAATCACGACAACAACGATATCATATATCGATATGATAATCCATCAAATATCAAAATATCTGAAATCAAAAATAAATACTGTTGAGGAATCCAGTTGGATCCCCCCAACCTGTTTTCCCGCATCCACAAACATTAGCACAATACCAATTTCGCTCCAGTATGAAATTATCGCGGTATATGGGATTTAAAATATTATCCGCTTAATAGACGGCGCAATAGGGTCTCATCTGCTATGCAAATGCGGGAAATCATTAACTCCAATATATACATATGCCAATATATATATATTGCTATTATATATAATACCAATTTCACTGTTTATGAAATATTCGCGGTATATGTTTTTAATAAATAACATCCGCTTACTAACGGCGCATAATGTCTGTTTTAACAATCAATAGATAACAATCATCATTCAAACATGCATTCAAATATTTTAAATCTAACTATTTAAAATAAAATCGAAACTGATTCGATTGAGTGAGAAGTTCTCACCTTGATTTTATTTCCGTTTTAGCGATTTATTTCGAATAAAATTAAACGGACGTTTAATTTTACACGAAATTCTCACTAACTCCAAGCAACTCCAATCCAATTCCATAGCGTAGTGCTCGTCCATACGATTCCAACTCAACTGGTTTCGCGCGTTTTTGACCTCGTATGAAAAAGTTATGGATTTATGAAGTTACACGAATTTAAACTATATATAAATTACAACCTAAATATATAATAATTTTTTTTTAAACCACAACTCATCCATAGCCGTGAGATCCTTCTTTGAACACATCAAGGCCGTGCACTGCTACTCCATCTTCCACGTGCAACATCTCCAGATAATCACGTTTTAGCCGAACCCATTTTTGATTATTTAGGGTTTAAATTTTCGCCATCAACACTCGACGAAATTCCGATCAGGGACTTGCATTTTGAAGAGCACGACAAGCACAATACTCGGCCAAGATGGCATAGAGCTCGGCCTCACCATTGTTCTCGAATTGCGTGCGCAATCATAGCCGAACACAGGCCATTATCTCCCAAAATACAGCTCCAATCTCGATCATACCCGTTGAACTTCAAGATATCGCGTAGCTCTACCACTTTCTAGTTGTAAGTTTCTTGTAATTGTTAGTGGATTGGAAGAAATCGAGGGGGGAAAGGAGAGTGATTTTCGGCCTTCCATTTGTAACTGGCGGCTAGGGTTATTAGGGTTTCATTTTTTTTAATTTATTTACGAAGAGAGTGGTCTATTTATAGGGAACCGAACGAACACTACTCATTCCGATTTTCCAAACTCCGATTTACGCGCCGTGACCAGCGTTTCTAGGGTTTACCCCGCGTTTCGGACACAATGGAACAGGTTTCGAAAGCTAATTCGGACATCTGTGCGAGATATGGCAATAAACGTTCAATTTAAATTAAACCGATTTAAACGATTTTCTAGGCGTTTTAATTTGTACCGGACAAACGGTAAATCCAATTGACACGAAATTTGAAACCATACAATAATATCACATTATGGATCCGATGAAACAGGTTTCGTCGAAATCCGAGACAGTTTGAAAAATGGCTTTTTTAACTCGCCAAATTAATATTAAAAACAATTCGATGCGTTTCGAGCTGCTACGATCAAACGATAACTCCGATTGCTACGAAAATTGAAATCCGGTAATAACTAACTATTACGGATCCAATGGAACTAGTTTCGTCCAATTCTGAGACTGTTCAAAAATTGACTATTTTCACTAGTCGATTTTTAATATTAAAATATTCAATTTTCACAAATTAACTTTTAATTCGATTTTAAATGTTCTAAAATATCATTCTAACTTCAATATGATAAAATAAAATTTCCCAAATCATTTTCAATCATATTTAACTCAATTTTCAATTTTTTCCATAATTTAACATATTAAATTATCGATTTAATTATCCAATTAAATCCAATTATTCAAATAAAAATTTATTCGACTTATAAATTCACTTATTAATATCTAAAATTAATTAAATATTCAAATTTTAAAAAATTAAAATTCTGGGTCGTTACAATCTTCCCCCCTTAAAAGAATTTTGTCCTCGAAATTAACAAGTAAGAAAAGTTACAGAATCTATTAACTTTCCCAAAATTCATAGTTAAACTTCTTACAATATCTTTACTAAGTTTTCTAAATCATACTTAGTTATTCTTTTCAAAAACAATTACTATTGTTTAACTTTCAATTCCAAATAAAAGTTATAGTTTTCAAAACTTTCCAATTTTCTCAAATTTTTTCTAACGCCTTAAATTTCCGAAAAAATTCGCCATAGTCTCCTTTGCGCGACTCGATCAGAAAAAAAAATGACAGTATATATATCACAAATATACATCTCATCAAGTAATGAGGCATCCCGCAGGGAAAAAAGTATAAAAGTACGGTATGTAATCCGAGATATGTACCTTATATTTTATTAGCAAGCATATACGGCTAATATACCGCGAAAGCGAGCTCCAAATGCGAAGCAAACGCGATCCGCACCTACTAAACACTCAACAAACAACATTAGAACATGCATATATGAAAATAGTATCGATATACAACATATAGCAACATAATAACTATATATGTCAACATAGCAAATGTAGTAAAAGCAACAAATGCAAACATATTCAACCATCAACCAACTAGCATTCATAACCAATAAATATTCATTCATATTCTCATTAATGTTCAATGAATTGGTTTTCCAATTTAAATCACATTTGATTCTTTAACCGTGGATGTTTTTTTTTACTAACATTCATTTTCAATTAGTTTATATTTACTAATCCATATTCAAGTTAGTTCACTTCCAAATCAAATTCAATTCTATTTAAGATTCATTTAACTAACAATTGAATTTCAATTACTTTAGCTTTCAATTTCATTAACACTTAATGAATTATATACAATCAACTAACTAACAACCATATAACAATCAATGTATATTAATTGCAACCAAATTCCTTTACTTACAATTGGTTTAATTAAATTGATTTTCATTCAATTATTCAACTTTCAATAACATTAGATTTTAATGAATTAACACTTATATTCATTTTTTTCATATCAACTTTATTCTCATTCAATTGATTATCATTCAATCCATTCATTCAATTCAATTCAATTTCTAAAGTTGAATTTCATTTATAAAACTCAAGTTCACATTTATCACTTAACTTTAATAATTTACTTTGATACCAATATCAATTTCATTCAATATCACTTAAGTTATATTCCATTTAACTTTAAATTCATTTTTATTTACTACTCATATTCATAAATATATTCATATAGTTTCACTTCTTATATATATAAGTTTATTTCACAATTGTAAATCACTTTAATTATAATTCAATTCTTAGAATTCATTTTACTTATACAATTATTCTTCAATTTAGATTATTCAAACATCTAAACAATCAATTTATATACACTTTAATAATTCTGAAAAATTATTTCTTTATATATAAAATATAATTAGGTAAAATTATTTCATTTACCAAATTTAAAAACAATACTGTGTCGAACTGTTCTGTACAAGTGTTTAGAGATCCCTATCAACAACGTTAATTACTCGTATTAACCAGAATCTATATACCACTCAACAAACCAATCATCACAATATAAAACAATTTTATATTTACTAACAAATACGCTCTCATAGCTATTATTACACTCAAACTCATTCTAGAGTACTACTGACTCTATCTCTAATGAGTAATACCCAACAGAACCATGGTTGTCGCTTAACCATATGCTCTGATACCACATTGTCAGGACCCGATTCTTCGTCTTCCGAAAATTCAACATATTAAATTATCGATTTAATTATCCAATTAAATTCAATTATTCAAATAAAAATTTATTCGACTTATAAATTCACTTATTAATATCTAAAATTAATTAAATATTCAAATTTTAAAAAATTAAAATTCTGGGTCGTTACAATTGAAGTTTTACACGAATTTTTAATTTATATAATTTACAACTAAATTTATAAAATTTTAAACCTAAATCTATTTGGACCGTTAGATCCATGCTTGCAACATCAAGACCAAACTTCACCTTCTCCCTTTCTTCTCAAACTCGCGCGCACGTACAGGTATACAAGCCGAACCCATAGCCGTGCACTAGGGTTTAAAACGCACGCCACACCACTCGCTTCCACCACGATCAGGCACTACCTACAGATGCGCCTCCCTGAATACCACCCACGCCCCCAATGCCCTGAAGCTCGGCGCCCCCATGTTTTCAAAAAACGTGAAAGACTTCTGGACGTTTGAGACCACTTTGCCGATGATCCATGACTCCAATTTCGATCACAACCGTTGAAGTTGTAGATCTCTTCATGCTCTACAATATTCGTTTAGGAAGTTTGTTGTAATACTTCATGGATTTGAAGAGATTTGGGGAAGAAGATGGAAAGATTTCGGCCTTCGGTTCTATGGTGGCGGCCGGCTAAGGTTTAGGTTTTTATACTTTTTATTTATTTATGAAGAGAGTGGTCTATTTATAGGGAACCGAACGAACACTATTCATTCCGATTTTCCAAACTCCGATTTACGCGCCGTGACCAGCGTTTCTAGGGTTTACCCCACATTACGGACACAATGGAATAGGTTTCGAAAGCTAATTCGGACATCTGTGCGAGATATGGCAATAAACGTTCAATTTAAATTAAACCGATTTAAACGATTTTCTAGGCGTTTTAATTTGTACCGGACAAACGGTAAATCCAATTGACACGAAATTTGAAACCATACAATAATATCACATTACGGATCCGATCAAACTGGTTTCGTCGAAATCCGAGACAGTTTGAAAAATGGCTTTTTTAACTCGCCAAATTAATATTAAAAACAATTCGATGCGTTTCGGGCTGCTACGATCAAACGATAACTCCGATTGCTACGAAAATTGAAATCCGGTAATAACTAACTATTACGGATCCAATGGAACTGGTTTCGTCCAATTCTGAGACTGTTCAAAAATTGACTATTTTCACTAGTCGATTTTTAATATTAAAATATTCAATTTTCACAAATTAACTTTTAATTCGATTTTAAAAGTTCTAAAATATCATTCTAACTTCAATATGATAAAATAAAATTTCCCAAATCATTTTCAATCATATTTAACTCAATTTTCAATTTTTTCCATAATTTAACATATTAAATTATCGATTTAATTATCCAATTAAATCCAATTATTCAAATAAAAATTTATTCGACTTATAAATTCACTTATTAATATCTAAAATTAATTAAATATTCAAATTTTAAAAAATTAAAATTCTGGGTCGTTATAGAGGATCACTCCCGACCGCCTGCAACACAAGACCGAGACTACCCCTTACTGGATAATACCGAGTAAGATCACCCCGCGATTAGGATCAACAACCGCACCACTAAGCCGTAATAAAAAGGGACATCTAGACAGGGATGACCTTACCCTGAAATGGGTGGTACCCACCTAGCCTTGCTGCATAACCACTTATTTTCAGTCATTCCCGGTTGATGAAGCTTGAGGTTAAGCGTTACCTTTTTAGAACATATCCCTTAGAATGCCCATCGTCCACATGACGATTTTCCGAAAGCATTCATCCATACAAGTCTGTCCCGGGTTCGAACGGAACCGAAGGCACTATTCCTACTACATCCATTTTGGAAACATCCTCAGGATTAGTAGCGACTAGCCCTTGCACTTCACTGATCCAACTTCGAATCCAAACTCGTTTTTCCATGAAAAGTACAAATCGGATCGAAGTGGTTTTCGAGAAATAAATCTCGATCCCGGTCTCTTCAAAACGATCTGCGCATTGGCCAATATTGATAGTCGGTTATTTAACTATCAATTAACATTCACAAACAACCATCAACCATAAATAATTTCTCCAAATTAATTATTGTCTCAAAATATCTTTGTAACAACCCGCATATTTATCAATTGTATATTTAAATATTTTATTTAAATATTTTATCGATACTCGGAATTTAGTCCGAAAAGCTACTTTTTGCATACGGTCGAATTAGGACTCGAGACCACTTCCATTGAGTTCAAAACACCGTTTGCGATCTTTTTAAGTGTAAACTTTGATATGTTTGGAGTTAGTGAAATTTTGCTACTTTTCACTTAGGGCCTTAGTTTGGGTTTCAGCCCATTAACCCCATTTATCAACCTAGCTCCAACCCTCTTCTCTTCATTCCTTCATAATTTCCTAATACATTCAAGCTTCATCAAAAATGGGGGAAGAGAAAACGAATTAGGAAATCCTAAGCCCTAGTTTCCATTAGCAAATCCATCTTCTAGCTCCAAACTCAAGAGAACCCATTGGTAAGCATCTCCTTCTTCTTCTCCAACTCATTCTCCTTCCAATTTCAGAAATTTCCTAAACCTAATTTGGGAAATATTTCTCTTTTAAGCTTAGAATCAAGCTTCTTGAGTTGGGATTGAAGAGTGGTTGATTCTCCTTTGCTTTCAAGTTTCTTCTTCATTGTTTGGGTTCAAAGGTGAGATTTTTATCTCACATCTTAGTCTATATTTATCTTCGATTGTTAGGTATGAATTCCTAACACTTATTCATGTGCATTTGATTTTGATTTGGATTGCTTTTGTGAATATTCCAATTTTTGGTGTTTTGGGTTCAATTCTTTAAAAATGATAACTTGGATGTTTTGATCATGTTTTTGGTGATGAACCAAAGAGTTTCTGTGGTCGGGTAGCCGATTGGCATAAACCCTTAGCGCCGTTGCTCGTGCGATTGCAATTTGGTCGAGGTTGGCACCTCTTTTAAAATAGGGTAGGAAGTGCAAGTTTACAGGTTCGGCCGACCGAGCCCCTGGGCCGGTCGACCGACCTGCTACCCAGGCACTTCCTGCCTCTGTGTAGGAAGTGCTGGTTACAGGCTTCGGCCGATCGAGCCCCTGGGCCGGTCGACCGACCTGGTGCCCGAGCACTTTCTGCCTCTGGTTCGGTCAACCGACTCAGGGAGTCCGGTTGACCGACCTGCTCCTATTTGCAAGTTTTTCCTATTTGACTATTTGCTTGAGAATTCCAACTTCAATCGATTTGTGTTGATTCCCTTTTGTTATTATCACTTATTATCGACTTTGATGACATTTTCTTCATGATTTATGGGAATATCCATTTTGATGGATTCGATATCGATTTCTTGGATTTTATTCACTTCTTTGAATGTGAATTTTAGTGATTGATTGTTCCTACAATCTTCTTTGTGATTTGTCACTTAAAAATATAAAGGTTTTCTATACTAGTAGTAAATATCAAAACTCTTTCTTCAAATGATTTTAACACTATTTTATTACAAAGCTCGTTTCTTAAACCGTTTCCAATCTATTAGTCTATACAAACCTTTACCTCACTCGTATGAGAAATCTAATTAAACGACTTAGTAAAACGAGTGGTATGAAACGCTTGTGTTTACTTCATCGGTTAATTCTTGGACTTGTTCGATTGAATCTCTTGTGACAATTTTCTAGTGGAGATCTACAATTTGTTCGTAAATATTTAAGTTAAGCTAGTGGTTATGGGACATGAAGCTAAGCTCATATATTTACTAGCTTACTGTAATTGACACTTCTCTTTGATCATGACGATCATTTTATGGTTTAGACTAGCAATGTGCGATGTCTCTTTGTCTATGTGGAGGACTGTTCCTCATTTTATTGAGCTTCGTCTCATTTCTTTCATGGGTCGTACCTATCTAGGTGCGTCGATGTTTGTTTACACATGGGTCGTACCTTTCTAGGTGCGTCGATGTTTATTTGTGCATGGGGTGTACCTTTCTAGGTGCATCGATGTTTATTTACTTCGTGGAGCAATCGGCTCAATAAGTCGGGACAATGGGCGTATCTTTCTAGGTGCGTCGATGTTCGTCTATGCATGGGGCGTGTCTTTCTAGGTGCGTCGATGTTCGATTTTGCATGGGGTGTATCTTTCTAGGTGCATCGATGTTAGACATTACATGGGGTATATCTTTCTAGGTGCATCGATGTTTATTTATGCATGGGATGTATCTTTCTAGGTGCATCGATGTTTATTTGTGCAGGGGGCGTATCTTTCTAGGTGCGTCGATGCTAGAGCATGGGGCGTATCTTTCTAGGTGCGTCGATATTCGACTGTGCATGAGGCGTGTCTTTCTAGGTGCGTCGATGTCTAGTTTATGGGATTGGCCATCCTTTTATTGTGATTTCTGGATTTCGTGTGTTGATTTCTGGAATTTATGTTTCACCAACTTTTACGATTGGCATGGATATATATGTCATTTATTGTGGCTTGGTGAATGAAATTAGGAGTATGACATTCCTTTTTATCTTTGAGAAGATCTTTGCGATATTGATTAATCTCTTATTGATTTTTCAATTAGTTATTTATCACAGCTTGGCATTGTGATTATTATATGTTTAGTCATATCTCTTATTCAATATCATTTCTTATGATATTTATAGCTAGACTGATCCGTTTATTATTTTCTTCTTAAATAATACTCGGGTCAGACCGAGATGTTACAGGTGCTTCTGCTTGACTTCTCTTTTGGGGTTATCATATGATCTTTTGGCTAACTACTTAGATTAGTAGTTTTTGTTGTATACATTTGAGATACAGACTCCATGATGTATACTTATTCTTTTGTCTAGCACTTGTATCTATTCTTTTTGATATTGTGGAACTTGTTAGACCACTACTCTGATGAACACTTTTATGTGTTATATATATTCATATCTATTTACGCCCTTGTGATATGAATTATCTGTGACTGATTTGTGTTATGTTTATTTCTATATTTGTTTCCGAAGACCATTATAGCCACTGTGTAGTGGCTTTGAGTTTGTGTCGGTATGTCGGATTTCCTCTTGAGATGAAAAGTTATATTTTTATCTGGCATATCGGTGCTCGCACAAAGCAATTATACAGATGGTCGCTCCTCAACAGCCTTATTCTCCGTGCTAGTCGACAGCATTACTCCGTAGTGTTCTTGGCTAGCGTGGGTATAGAGGTGGGGGCGTCACAGCTTGGTATCAGAGCCAAACTTCGAAACAATATGGAATATTATAACAAGGATCATCGTCCTAAGTCTTTCTTAGGAGTCGTGCTTTAGGATTTAATTCGAGTCTTCGTACCGATTCATCCTATTTTCTCTATGATTCCTTGTTTTATTAATCATGATGGTTTGATATTCATTCTAAGAATAATTTTTCTTCTTCTTTCTTTCTTTCCAAAGGAAGAGAAATGGTTAGACCAGGCCGTCCCAGCGCCGGTCAATCTAGTGCTACACCCCAGGATGGAGTATTTATGTCTGCCCATCAGCTTCTTGATTTAGTAAAGAATGCTCAAGCTGTCGGTTCCATTCCAGAGCCTACTCATCCTAGATCCGGTTTTGCACGCTTATGCAGAGACTATACCGATTTGGGTGGAAGGCCATTCAGGGGTTCCGAGAGTGTTATAGAAATTCAAGCCTGGCTCAAATCATGCGATCGTATCTTTTCTCGCATGAACCTTATTGATCTACATCGAGTCCAAGTGGCTTCTAGCATGCTCTAAGAAAGAGCATTAGATTGGTATGAGCTTTTAATTTTTGAAATCGTTGAGGCGGATCTCACTTGGGAGCAATTCCGAGATAGATTTGAATTGAAATTTGTGCCGGAGGCTGAAAAAGTAACTTTGGCCCGGCGTTTTATTGACCTTGTTCAAGGTGGATCTTCTGTGACAGACTATGTCGCATCTTTCGAATCTCTTTCCAAATACGGGGTTGTATACATTAGCACCCCATTGAAGAAAAATCAGAGATTTGTCTATGGCTTGAATAAGAATCTTAAGAAGCCATTACTCCTGAAACTTGAGGTTTCATTTGATCAACTTATTGATATCGCTCTTCGTCTTAAAGAGGCCGATAATGAAGGTGATGTTGAAGTTGTGCGTGCCACACCAGAGCTTCGACAATAACTTGAAGAGGTCTATCAAACTCATAGGCCCCAATTCTAGTAAGAAAGGGAAGCAACAAATTCCGGTAGCAAAGACTCCTACCTCTAGTCGTGGTCAATGCTACAATTGTGGTTCTACGAACCACCATGCAAGGGAGTGTCCGAAACCCCTCTTTTGTCGCTATTGCAAAAACTCGGGTCACCATATTACTGCATGTCCCGTACTTCAAAGTAGGAAGGAGGGAGAGCTCAATGTAGTGCAAGCCCCTAGAAACTCTTCTCTCGATCAAGGTGTTTTTCACTCAATCCTTGATGGCATTGTTTTATTTCTTGATCTTCTTATTTGAGTTCTTGTTGATACAGGTTTCATCTCACTATTTTATATCAAAAGAACTTGTCAATTCTTTTTCTTTGAATACTTTGGGCTTGATGACTTCTTTGAGGATTGTGAATCCGGATGGTAGATCCGCAACACTCAATTTGCTTTCTATTGACGTCGAAATTATTTTATGTGATTCTTCTTTCCGAGCCGATTTTTTTTTACTTAGGCTTCGGAATTGATTTTTGCAAGGACTGGCTTAATCGTTGTGAAGCCCATATCCTATTTTCCGTGTGGACTATTCATCTTCGACATTTTCTATCTGTTAAGTTGATTTCTATTTTTCTTTGTGATTCCGATTTCAAATTTTTGGTGGAATCATTTTATTCCTTAAGCCCACTTATAAGGAAAGTGTTGTTTCTCTCATTCATGTAGTTTGAGAAATTTTCCGGTATTTTTGAATTTGTCTTTGGACTGTCACCTAAGCAAACTTTTGAGTGGTGTTAAGGTCTTTTCAGCTCGACCTTGCCACCGGTTTTCATTTGCTACGAGTTGCGGAAGTTAGCATTCCACTTACTGCATTTCGCACTCGTTATGATTCTTATGAATGACTTATTATGTCATTCGGTTTATCCAGCTTATTTCGTCCATTTTATAAACCGAATATTCTATGAATATTTCGGTGAGACCATTCTCGTATTTATTGATTTTGGATGAAAATAGTAATTTAAAATTTTGCAAATCTTTTCCATAAGATTTATTTATAAGTAAAATTGGATTTTGTTCTTGAAACGAACGAATAATATTCTTAAAAGTTTTTAAGAAACATGTTTATTATCTAGAAGGCGATTTTGTGATTTTATTGCCCGTTGAGTGCTTTAAGAATTTTGGTCGATGCGCTTGATCAACGTTATCGATAGGAATTTCCTAAACGCTTTGATGAGACAATCAAACACAGTAAAATTCACTTCAAATAAGTAAAATTTTCTAAAAAGATGATTACATTAGTTAATTGTAATTTTGAAAGTTTTAGTTTTTGGGAAAGAAGATTATTTGAAAGAATTCTTTTTCGATACTCTTATTCTTGTGATTCCAGAAGGGGATCGAAGGCTTTGCTATTTGTACCGATATTAGTCGTATTGGTTTGGATGCCGTTCTCTTGCAAAGGAGAACGTGCTATCACTTGTGCTTCTAAACCATTATAGCTTATCGAGACTAGATATGCCACTCATGATCTAGTGCTCGTGGCTATTGTTTTTACTTTTAAAATTTGGCATCACCATTTTTGGATGAGAAATTTGTTCTCCACCTCGATCATAAATCTTTGGAATATTTATTTTCCCACAAGGAACTTCATGTTGACTCGAGTTCCTAACATCTTACAATCTTGATATTCTTTTTTATTCCCGAAAGGGAAATCGAGTTGCCAATGCGCTTTGTCGTAAGCAACAAGTGGTTGATTCTTTGATGATGTCTGAATGGAATTATCTATTTATCAAGTTCATCGGACGTTTTGATATACTTCGTTTTATTGAGCTTTATCTCATTCCTTTTATGGACTAGTATCCGATGTTCCTTTATGGTGTTCGGTTCATTGGACGTACCGTTTTTGTACCGCGTCGGTGTTTCGAATATTTGAACTTCGGTTCATTGGACGTACCCTTTTTGTACTGCGTCGCTGTTCCGAATTATTTGAACTTTGGTTCATTGGACGTACCGTTTTTGTACTACGTCGGTGTTCCAAATTATTCGAGTTTCTAGTTTCTCGGGCGTACCGTTTCTGTACTACGCTGTTGCACTGGCTCAATTTTCTGCTATTCTTGACGCTTTCTACGTCTTTTAACTATGGAAATGCTTTTAGTTTTCCTATTTTTATTCTCGAGCCAGTGTTACTGATGAAATTGAAGTCTCACCAGTTTTGACTTATGAGCAACATTCCATTCGCATCATTACTTCGGAGGTTGAGCGCCTTCGGAATAAAGATGTTCTTCTTGTGAGAGTACAATGATTCTCAAATCCTAAGGATTGCTCTTGGGAATCCAGAGAATTCATCGAGTGATCCCGTTAAGGCTTACTCTTTCATGCTCCTTATGGTGAACTTCCTATTTCAAATTTTCTTTTGGGTTGATATGCTTCTATGGTTGTTACTTCTTAATGTCTTCTCAAGTATTGTGAGGACACAATTTCTTTAAGGAGGGGAGTCTATAACAACCCTCATGTTTATCAATTGTATATTTAAATATTTTATCGATACTCGGAATTTAGTCGGAAAAGCTACTTTTGCATATGGTCGAATTAGGACTCGAGACCACTTCCATTTAGTTTAAAACGCCGTTTGTGATCTTTTTAAGTGTAAACTTTGATATGTTTGGAGTTAGTGAAATTTTGCTACTTTTCACTTAGGGCCTTAGTTTGGGTTTCAGCCCATTAACCCCATTTATCAACCTAGCTCCAACCCTTTTCTCTTCATTAATTCATAATTTCCTAATACATTCAATCTTCATCAAAAATGGGGGAAGAGAAAAAGAATTAGGAAATCCTAAGCCCTAGTTTCCATTAGCAAATCCATCTTCTAGCTCCAAACTCAAGAGAACCCATTGGTAAGCATCTCCTTCTTCTTCTCCAACTCATTCTCCTTCCAATTTCAGAAATTTCCTAAACCTAATTTGGGAAATATTTCTCTTTTTAGCTTGGAATCAAGCTTCTTGAGTTGGGATTGAAGAGTGGTTGATTCTCCTTTGCTTTCAAGCTTCTTCTTCATTGTTTGGGTTCAAAGGTGAGATTTTTATCTCACATCTTGGTCTATATTTATCTTCGATTGTTAGGTATGAATTCCTAACACTTATTCATGTGCATTTGATTTTGATTTGGAATGCGTTTGTGAATATTCCAATTTTCGGTGTTTTGGTTCAATTCTTTAAAAATCATAAATTTTGATGTTTTAATCATGTTTTTGGTGATGAACCAAAGAGCTTCTGTGGCCGGGTAGCCGATTGGCATAAACCCTTAGCGCCGTTGCTCGTGCGATTGCAATTTGGTCGAGGTTTGCACCTCTTTTAAAATAGGGTAGGAAGTGCAAGTATACAGGTTCGGCCGACCGAGCCCCTGGGACGGTCGACCGACCTGCTACCAAGGCACTTCCTGCCTCTGTGTAGGAAGTGCTGGTCACAGGCTTCGGCCGACCGAGCCCCTGGGCCAGTCGACCGACCTGGTGCCCGAGCACTTCCTGCCTCTGGTTCGGTCAACCGACTCAGGGAGTCCGGTTGACCGACCTGCTCCTATTTGCAAGTTTTGCCTGTTTGCTTATTTGCTTGAGAATTCCAACTTCAATCGATTCGTGATGATTCCCTTTTGTTATTATCACTTATTATCGACTTCGGTGACATTTTCTTCGTGATTTATGGGAATATCCATTTTGATGGATTTAATATCGATTTCTTGGATTTTTTTCACTTCTTTGAATGTGAATTTTAGTGATTGATTGTTCCTACAATCTTCTTTGTGATTTGTCACTTAAAAATATAAAGGTTTTCTATACTAGTAGTAAATATCAAAACTCTTTCTTCAAATGATTTTAACACTTTTTTATTACAAAGCTCGTTTCTTAAGTCGTTTTCCAATCTATTAGTATATACAAACCTTTACCTCACTCGTATGAGAAATCTAATTAAACAACTTAGTAAAACGAGTGGCATGAAACGCTTGCGTTTACTTCGTCGGTTAATTCTTGGACTTGTTCGATTGAATCTCTTGTGACAATTTTCTAGTGGAGATCTACAATTTGTTCGTAAATATTTAAGTTAAGCTAGTGGTTATGGGACATGAAGCTAAGCTCATATATTTACTAGCTTAATGTAATTGACACTTCTCTTTGATCATGACGATCATTTTATGGTTTAGACTAGCAATGTGCAATGTCTCTTTGTCTATGTGGAGGATTGTTCCTCATTTTATTGAGCTTCGTCTCATTTCTTTCATGGGTCGTACCTATCTAGGTGCGTCGATGTTTGTTTACACATGGGTCGTACCTTTCTAGGTGCGTCGATGTTTATTTGTGCATGGGGTGTACCTTTCTAGGTGCATCGATGTTTATTTACTTCGTGGAGCAATCATCTCAATAAGTCGGGACATGGGGCTTATCTTTCTAGGTGCGTCGATGTTCGTCTATGCATGGGGCGTGTCTTTCTAGGTGCGTCGATGTTCGATTTTGCATGGGGTGTATCTTTCTAGGTGCATCGATGTTAGACATTACATGGGGTGTATCTTTCTAGGTGCATCGATGTTTATTTATGCATGGGATGTATCTTTCTAGGTGCATCGATGTTTATTTGTGCATGGGGCGTATCTTTCTAGGTGCGTCGAAGCTAGAGCATGGGGCGTATCTTTCTAGGTGCGTCGATGTTCGACTGTGCATGGGGCATGTCTTTCTAGGTGCGTCGATGTCCAGTTTATGGGACTGGCCATCCTTTTATTGTGATTTCTGGATTTCGTGTGTTGATTTCTAGAATTTATGTTTCACCAACTTTTACGATTGGCATGGATATATATGTCATTTATTGTGGCTTGGTGAATGAAATTAGGAGTATGACATTCCTTTTTTTCTTTGAGAAGATCTTTAAGATATTGATTAATCTCTTATTGATTTTTCAATTAGTTATTTATCACAGCTTGGCATTGTGATTATTATACGTTTAGTCATATCTCTTATTCTGTATCATTTCTTCTGATATTTATAGCTAGACTGATCCGTTTATTATTTTCTTCTTAAATAATACTCGGGTCAGACCGAGATGTTACAGGTGCTTCTGCTTGACTTCTCTTTTGGGGTTATCATATGATCTTTTGGCTAACTACTTAGATTAGTAGTTTTTGTTGTATACATTTGAGATACAGACTCCATGATGTATACTTATTCTTTTGTCTAGCACTTGTATCTATTCTTTTTGATATTGTGGAACTTGTTAGACCACTACTCTGATGAACACTTTTATGTGTTATATATATTCATATCTATTTACGCCCTTGTGATATGAATTATCTGTGACTGATTTGTGTTATGTTTATTTCTATATTTGTTTCCGAAGACCATTATAGCCACTGTGTAGTGGCTTTGAGTTTGTGTCGGTATGTCGCATTTCCTCTTGAGATGAAAAGTTATATTTTTATCTGGCATATCGGTGCTCGCACAAAGCAATTATACAGATGGTCGCTCCTCAACAGCCTTATTCTCCGTGCTAGTCGACAGCATTACTCCTTAGTGTTCTTGGCTAGCGTGGGTATAGAGGTGGGGCGTCACAGCTTGGTATCAGAGCCAAACTTCGGAACAATATGGAATATTATAACAAAGATCATCGTCCTAAGTCTTTCTTAGGAGTCGTGCTTTAGGATTTAATTCGAGTCTTCGTACCGATTCATCCTATTTTCTTTATGATTCCATGTTTTAGCAATCATGATGGTTTGATATTCATTCTAAGAATAATTTTTCTTCTTCTTTCTTTCTTTCCAAAGGAAGAGAAATGGTTAGACCAGGCCGTCCCAGCGCCGGTCAATCTAGTGCTACTCCCCAGGATGGAGTATTTATGTCTTCCCATCGGCTTCTTGATTTAGTAAAGAATGCACAAGATGTCGGTTCCATTCCAGAGCCTACTCATCCTAGATCCGGTTTTGCATGCTTCTGCAGAGACTATACCGATTTGGGTGGAAGGCCATTCAGGGGATCCGAGAGTGTTATAGAAATTCAAGCCTGGCTCAAATCGTGCGATCGTATCTTTTCTCGCATGAACCTTATTGATCTCCATCGAGTCCAAGTGGCTTCTAGCATGCTCCAAGAAAGAGCATAAGATTGGTATGAACTTTTAATTTTTGAAATCGTTGAGGCGGTCTCACTTGGGAGCAATTTCGAGATAGATTCGAATTGAAATTTGTGCCGGAGGCTGAAAAAGTAACTTTGGCCCGGCGTTTTATTGACCTTTTTCAAGGTGGATCTTCTGTGATAGACTATGTCGCATCTTTCGAATCTCTTTTCAAATATGGGGTTGAATACATTAACACCCCATTGAAGAAAAATCAGAGATTTGTCTATGGCTTGAATAAGAATCTTAAGAAGCCATTACTCCTGAAACTTGAGGTTTCATTTGATCAGCTTATTGATATCGCTCTTCGTCTTGAAGAGGCCGATAATGAAGGTGATGTTGAAGTTGTGCGTGCCCAACAGAACTTCGACAATAACTTGAAGAGGCCTATCAAATTCATAGGCCCCAATTCTAATAAGAAAGGGAAGTAACAAATTCCGGTAGAAAAGTCTCCAACCTCTAGTCGTGGTCAATGCTACAATTGTGGTTCTACGAACCACTATGCAAAGGAGTGTCCGAAACCCCTCTTTTGTCGCTATTGCAAAAACTCGGGTCACCATATTACTGCATGTCCCGTACTAAAAAGTAGGAAGGAGGGAGAGCTCAATGCAGTGCAAGCCCCTAGAAACTCTTCTCTTGATCAAGGTATTTTTCACTCAATCCTTGATGGCATTGTTTTATGTCTTGATCTTCTTATTTGAGTTCTTGTTGATACGGGTTTCATCTCACTATTTTATATCAAAAGAACTTGTCGATTCTTTTTCTTTGAATACTTTGGGCTTGATGACTTCTTTGAGGATTGTGAATCCGGATGGTAGATCCGCAACACTCAATTTGCTTTCTATTGATGTCGAAATTATTTTATGCGATTCTTCTTTCCGAGCCGATTTTTTTTTACTTAGGCTTCGGAATTGATTTTTGCAAGGACTGGCTTAATCGTTGTGAAGCCCATATCCTATTTTCCGTGTGGACTATTCATCTTCGACATTTTCTATCTGTTAAGCAGATTTCTATTTTTCTTTGTGATTCCGATTTCAAATTTTTGGTGGAATCATTTTATTCCTTAAGCCCACTTATAAGGAAAGTGTTGTTTCTCTCATTCATGTAGTTTGTGAAATTTTTCGGTATTTTTGAATTTGTCTTAGGACTGTCACCTAAGCAATCTTTTGAGTAGTGTTAAGGTCTTTTCAACTCGACCTTGCCACCGGTTTTCATTTGCTACGAGTTGCGGAAGTTAGCATTCCACTTACCGCATTCCGCACTCGTTATGATTCTTATGAATGACTTATTATGTCATTTGGTTTATCCAGCTTATTCATCCATTTTATAAATTGAATATTCTATGAATATTTTGATGAGACCATTCTCGTATTTATTGATTTTGGATGAAAATAGTAATTTAAAATTTTGCAAATCTTTTCCATAAGATTTATTTATAAGTAAAATTGGATTTTGTTCTTGAAACGAACGAATAATATTCTTAAAAGTTTTTAAGAAACATGTTTGTTATCTAGAAGATGATTTTGTGATTTTATTGCCCGTTGAGTGCTTTAAGAATTTTGGTCGATGCGCTTGATCAACGTTATCGATAGCAATTTCATAAACGCTTTGAAGAGATAATCAAACACAGTAAAATTCACTTCAAACAAGTAAAATTTTCTAAAAAGATGATTACATAAGTTAATTGTAATTTTGAAAGTTTTAGTTTTTGGGAAAGAAGATTATTTGAAAGAATTTTTTTCGATACTCTTATTCTTGTGATTCCTGAAGGGGAACCAGGACTTTGCTATTTGTACCGATACTAGTCGTATTGGTTTGGATGCCGTTCTCTTGCAAAGGAGAACGTGCTATCACTTGTGCTTTTAAATCATTATAGCTTATCGAGACTAGATATGCTACTCATGATCTAGTCCTCGCGGCTATTGTTTTTACTTTTAAAATTTGGCATCACCATTTTTGGATGAGAAATTTGTTCTCCACCTCGATCATAAATCTTTGGAATATTTATTTTCTCATAAGGAACTTCATGTTGACTCGAGTTCCTAACATCTTATGATCTTGATATTCTTTTTTATTCTCGGAAGGGAAATCGAGTTGCCAATGCGCTTTGTCGTAAGCAACAAGTGGTTGATTCTTTGATGATATCTAAATGGAATTATCTTTTTATCAAGTTCATCGAACATTTTGATATACTTTGTTTTATTGAGCTTTATCTCATTCCTTTTATGGACTAGTGTCTGATGTTCTTTTATGGTGTTTAGTTCATTGGACGTACCATTTTTGTATTGTGTTGGTGTTCCGAATTATTTGAACTTCAGTTCATTGGACGTACCGTTTTTGTACTGCGTCGGTGTTCCGAATTATTTGAACTTTGGTTCATTGGACGTACCGTTTTTGTACTACGTCGGTGTTCCAAATTATTCGAGTTTCTAGTTTCTCAGGCGTACCGTTTCTGTACTACGCCGTTGCACTGGCTCAATTTTCTGCTATTCTTGACGTTTTCTACGTCTTTTAACTATGGAAATGCTTTTAGTTTTCCTATTTTTATTCTCGAGCCGGTGTTATTGATGAAATTGAAGTCTCACCAGTTTTGACTTATGAGCAACATTCCATTCGCATCATTACTTCGGAGGTTGAGCGCCTTCGGAATAAAGATGTTTTCTTGTGAGAGTTCAATGGTTCTCAAATCCTAAGGATTGCTCTTGGGAATCCAGAGAATTCATCGAGCGATCCCGTTAAGGCTTACTCTTTCATGCTCCTTATGGTGAACTTCCTATTTCAAATTTTCTTTTGGGTTGATATGCTTCTATGGTTGTTACTTCTTATTTTCTTCTTAAGTATTGCAAGGACGCAATTTCTTTAAGGAGGGGAGTCTGTAACAGCCCACATATTTATCAATTGTATATTTAAATATTTTATTTAAATAATTTATCGATACTCGGAATTTAGTCCGAAAATCTACTTTTTGCATATGGTCGAATTAGGACTCGAGACCACTTCCATTGAGTTCAAAACGCCGTTTGCAATCTTTTTAAGTGTAAACTTTGATATGTTTGGAGTTAGTGAAATTTTGTTACTTTTCACTTAGGGCCTTTGTTTGGGTTTCAGCCCATTAACCCCATTTATCAACCTAGCTCCAACCCTCTTCTCTTCGTTCCTTCATAATTTCCTAATACATTCAAGCTTCATCAAAAATGGGGGAAGAGAAAAACAATTAGGAAATCCTAAGCCCTAGTTTCCATTAGCAAATCCATCTTCTAGCTCCAAACTCAAGAGAACCCATTGGTAAGCATCTCCTTCTTCTTCTCCAACTCATTCTCCTTCCAATTTCAGAAATTTCCTAAACCTAATTTGGGAAATATTTCTCTTTTAAGCTTAGAATCAAGCTTCTTGAGTTGGGATTGAAGAGTGGTTGATTCTCCTTTGCTTTCAAGCTTCTTCTTCATTGTTTGGGTTCAAAGGTGAGATTTTTATCTCACATCTTAGTCTATATTTATCTTCGATTGTTAGGTATGAATTCCTAACACTTATTCATGTGCATTTTATTTTTGATTTGGATTGCTTTTGTGAATATTCCAATTTTTGGTGTTTTGGGTTCAATTCTTTAAAAATCATAACTTGGATGTTTTGATCATGTTTTTGGTGATGAACCAAAGAGCTTCGTGGCCAGGTAGCCGATTGGCATAAACCCTTAGCGCCGTTGCTCGTGCGATTGCAATTTGGTCGAGGTTTGCACCTCTTTTAAAATAGGGTAGGAAGTGCAAGTGTACAGGTTCGGCCGACCGAGCCCCTGGGCCGGTCGACCGACCTGCTACCCAGGCACTTCCTGCCTCTGTGTAGGAAGTGCTGGTTACAGGCTTCGGCCGACCGAGCCCCTGGGCCGGTCGACCGACCTAGTGCCCGAGCACTTCCTGCCTCTGGTTCGGTCAACCGACTCAGGGAGTCCGGCTGACCGACCTGCTCCTATTTGCAAGTTTTGCCTATTTGCCTATTTGCTTGATAATTCCAACTTCAATCGATTCGTGTTGATTCCTTTTTGTTATTATCACTTATTATCGACTTTGATGATATTTTCTTCGTGATTTATGGGAATATCCATTTTGATGGATTCGGTATCGATTTCTTGGATTTTATTCACTTCTTTGAATGTGAATTTTAGTGATTGATTGTTCCTAAAATCTTCTTTGTGATTTGTCACTTAAAAATATAAAGGTTTTCTATACTAGTAGTAAATATCAAAACTCTTTCTCCAAATGATTTTAACACTATTTTATTACAAAGCTCGTTTCTTAAACCGTTTTCCAATCTATTAGTATATACAAACCTTTACCTCACTCGTATGAGAAATCTAATTAAACGACTTAGTAAAACGAGTGGTATGAAAGGCTTGCGTTTACTTCGTCGGTTAATTCTTGGACTTGTTCGATTGAATCTCTTGTGACAATTTTCTAGTGGAGATCTACAATTTGTTCGTAAATATTTAAGTTAAGCTAGTGGTTATGGGACATGAAGCTAAGCTCATATATTTACTAGCTTACTGTAATTGACACTTCTCTTTGATCATGACGATCATTTTATGGTTTAGACTAGCAATGTGCGATGTCTCTTTGTCTATGTGGAGGACTGTTCCTCATTTTATTGAGCTTCATCTCATTTCTTTCATGGGTCGTACCTATCTAGGTGCGTCGATGTTTGTTTACACATGGGTCGTACCTTTCTAGGTGCGTCGATGTTTATTTGTGCATGGGGTGTACCTTTCTAGGTGCGTCGATGTTTATTTACTTCGTGGAGCAATCGGCTCAATAAGTCGGGACATGGGGCGTATCTTTCTAGGTGCGTCGATGTTCGTCTATGCATGGGGCGTGTCTTTCTAGGTGCGTCGATGTTCGATTTTGCATGGGGTGTATCTTTCTAGGTGCATCGATGTTAGACATTACGTGGGGTGTATCTTTCTAGGTGCATCGATGTTTATTTATGCACGGGATGTATCTTTCTGGGTGCATCGATGTTTATTTGTGCATGGGGCGTATCTTTCTAGGTGCGTCGATGCTAGAGCATGGGGTTATCTTTCTAGGTGCGTCGATATTCGACTGTGCATGGGGCGTGTCTTTCTAGGTGCGTCGATGTCCAGTTTATGGATTGGCCATCCTTTTATTGTGATTTCTGGATTTCGTGTGTTGATTTCTGGAATTTATGTTTCACCAACTTTTACGATTGGCATGGATATATATCATTTATTATGACTTGGTGAATGAAATTAGGAGTATGACATTCCTTTTTATCTTTGAGAAGATCTTTGCGATATTGATTAATCTCTTATTGATTTTTCAATTAGTTATTTATCACAGCTTGGCATTGTGATTATTATACATTTAGTTATATCTCTTATTCTATATCATTTCTTCTGATATTTATAGCTAGACTGATCCGTTTATTATTTTCTTCTTAAATAATACTCCGGTCAGACCGAGATGTTACAGGTGCTTCTGCTTGACTTCTCTTCTGGGGTTATCATATGATCTTTTGGCTAACTACTTAGATTAGTAGTTTTTGTTGTATACATTTGAGATATAGACTCTATGATGTATACTTATTCTTTTGTCAAGCACTTGTATCTATTCTTTTTGATATTGTGGATCTTGTTAGACCACTACTCTGATGAACACTTTTATGTGTTATATGTATTCATATCTATTACCGCCCTTGTGATATGAATTATCTGTGACTCATTTGTGTTATGTTTATTTCTATATTTGTTTCCGAAGACCTTTATAGCCACTTTGTAGTAGCTTTGAGTTTGTGTCGGTATGTCGGATTTCCTCTTGAGATGAAAAGTTATATTTTTATCTGTCATATCGGTGCTCGCACAAAGCAATTATACAAATGGTCGCTCCTCAACAGCTTTATTCTCCGTGCTAGTCGACAGCATTACTCCGTAGTGTTCTTGGCTAGCGTGGGTATAGAGGTGGGGCGTCACAATCTTCACAAGATATATTTCCACCTTTCAAACCGTTTTGAAAACAGTTTTAACCAATCCTCCTTTTACAAAATAAATTTCCCAAATATTTCTATTTCCACTGAAATCACCAAGCATAAAACTTTAGATTTTTAAAATAATTCATAAACACTTTATTGTAAAACATGCTTTAACATTTAAATTTAAAAAAACTACTTTAGTACTTATTTAAAAATAATACTTTAGGAATATTTAAAATAAGTTTACTTTATAAAATATAAAAGTAGATTTTCTCATTTAAAACAAAATACCTTGTCGCCTTCAAATAATTACTACGATAATCGATTTGAAAAACACTTGCCTTAGAATTTAAACATTTAACAATAATACATTTTCTAAATCATGCTTTTTAAAACAACATTAAAACTTTTATCTTATGTTTAAAAATTTACTTTGAAAACGTACTTGGCTATCCAAGGAAATATACTTCTCTTCACATTCTTTAAAAATAAATCTCTATTTATTTTTGAACAAATTTTCCCACTCCTTTAATAAATTCGCACCTTGAATTTGTTCTTCCCAAATATCCACTGACATATTTTACTTTTCCTTTATAAACCCAGATTATAAATTCCATACTCACATTCTCCTTTAAATTTCCAATTTCAAACACTTAAAACAATTTCCAAATTGACTTCCAATTTATTCCATATTCATTTAAGGTTTCTGAATAATAACTCATATTCCCTATTTGTCGCCAATGCTAATTCCCACAGGAAGCGCGTAAAACATATCTACTATGTGCATTAGTTGTTAGTAATCGCAAATCACATATTTGATAAGACGGAATTATAATCAATTAATTACCTAGATATGAATGCATAAATACGCTAACTTATTATTAAACACGTATGTAAGTATGATAGTGGACCAATAACAACAGATGTCACTATGTTTGAATTTTTTAGGTAAAATATATTTATGGAAACGTAGAAAGTTACGAAATTTTTGTCCTAAAGAAAAAAAGCCTCTTTCATACAAGGGGGGCAAATGTTAGCCTTAAAATCTACTTAAGAGCAGAAGTATGAAAGCAGGTAAGTAAGATTAGGGTTTTGATGAAGAAACAAATTTAGTCTTCATAAAGGTTGTAAGAGGATGTTTCGAAGGCATCAAGCAGGTATCGAGGAGGTCGAAAGCCCAACTACTCATATAATGCAAAGGCTATTGACCTAGATGGAAACTGATATACAACTCTGCTACTTTCAACCTTTCGACAAAGATAAACAAGCAAGGATAGCTTCGAATCCCTTTCAAAAGCAATAGATGATGTTCTCCCACTTACATGCCACACCTTTCGAAGTCAAAGGTTTCTAATTTCTCTTCATAGAAAGATGCATCATTATTAAGAAAGATAGGGATAGAAAAGAGAAAAGATAAAGACGAAAGAACGAAACAACATCGGAATCTCAACAGCGGAATGAATAAATTATGTTAATCACATAAGTATTACATAATATACAACGTCTTTCAGAGTAAGACAGCTTATACATCACATGCTAGACAGTTACAAACACCTATCTAGTCATTACAACTCAAATACAACACAGAGAAACCAACACAGCGGAAAACTATATATCAACAAACGCTGAAGCCTCCTACTCCATTTCTCCTCCAGAGTTCGTTAAAGCTAACTTGAATCCCTTGGCTACTCATAAAAATTTGAGTACCCAAGAGTTTAAGAAAACAAAAAATAAACTCCAGGTCAGACATGGGTCTGGTGTAAGTAACAGGTTAAAGTTGCTTAACTTTGAAAAACCTTTGAAAACAAAAGGTATCTCGTAAGACTCTCCGCACATAAAAACGGAAAAGTTTTTGCCTTACGATAACAAAAACATTTGATAGGAAATCCAGTGATATTATAATAGGGTCTAGGGTTTTCTAGTAAAATACAAAGATAGCTATAATTCTTACATCTCATGTTCCAACATAGTTGGGCACAACTAAAATGTACGACATTTATTGAAGATTGGATTCCATACAATGGTAGGGCTACCGGGGTAACGCCAGTCACAGTGCGTGGCCTAGATCGCCGTACCGAGGATCCACCCATAATCCCCTGCAACACAAGGCCGGAACCATCCCTTACTGGATAGTCTCGAACAAGACAACCCCGCAGCTGTTTCAACCAATTGCCCACATAGTCGAATAAAAAGGGACTTCTAGATAGGGGAAGATCTTGCCCTACTTGAGCGCGACTCACTTAGCCTTGTTGCACTTCCCCTGTATTAGCCATTCCCGGTTGATGAGGCTAGAGGCTATGGTTACCGTTATAGAGCACATTTATCTTAGAATGCTCATTGTACACCTGACGATGTTCTGAAAGCATTCAATCCATACAAGTTCGTTACGGGTTTGAACGAAACCGAAGGCATTATCTCGTTACACTCATTTTGGAATCACCCTCAGAGTTAACGACAATAACACTTGCACTCTAAATCTTCATCTTCACTTGAGATTCACGACCTAAGTTAATTTGGATCGATGTGGTTTTTGGATATCCAAATCTGGAAACCTGCCCCGGTCTCATCGAAATCCAAAACGCCGTCTTTTAAAGCCAAGTTGTTTTAAAGTTAAAATGATTCAATTCATTTTCTATATTCACACAAGTAGATAATCCACAATATCACAAATAGTGTAACAACCCGCAAATCCGTACCCCTTGAGTCAACCCTATTTTATATCAATCAATATAAGATGAACGAAAATACGAACCATTTGGGTTCAAGAAGAAGACGTAGAAGAAGAAAGTAGAAAACAACATCAGAATCTAACCATCACAGCGGAATAAAATATAATAGATAATAACAGATCTTTACACAAAAACAAATACTATATCTGTTTATACATACATCATCAGAGTACATTATCAGGGTTCCACATCAATAACATATAACTGGATACACAGCAGAATAATAATCAAATACAGAAGTACCTATCGCCATCCAGCTCGTCTCCTGAGCTCCACAGCATCATATCTTGTATTCTATAATACTCGGTCTGACCCGAGCATTACAGTTAAATAACACCTGAGTCAGTCTGGAAAACCAGCGTGAGAAATCACACTCAAATTGATTATTAAAGTTTTCAAAATCCTTTTGAAAACAAAAGATCTCGTAAGACCACGCCACAAATAAACATGTCGGGTTTTTACCTTACGATAGCTAAAACACTTTTTATCAAAATCCTCTGATATTATAATAGGGTCTATATACAAATACTTATTAAAATAGCCGAAATTGTTACATTCATTAAATTCCAGCTACTAGCCACAGTGGTGGGTAATACAAACCAAACTCGTAAAAGGCGCGTAGGGAGAATGGATTTCCAACTAATGACTATGCATTGGGGTACCACCTGTCACGGTACCTGGTCTAGATCAGTATATCAAGGATCACTCCCGAACCCCTGCAACACAAGACCGGGACTACCCTTACTGGATAATCCCGAGTAAGATCACCCCGCGATTGGGATCAGCAACCGCACCAATAAGCCGAAATAAAAAGGGACATCTAGACGGGGATGACCTTACCCTGAAATGGGTGCTACCCACCTAGCCTTGCTGCATAACCCCTGATTTTCAGTCATTGCAGGTTGATGAGGCTTGAGGCTAAGCGTTACCTTTTTAGAACATATCCCTTAGAATGCCCATCGTCCACCTGACGTTGTTCCGAAAGCATTCATCCATACAAGTCCGTCCCGGGTTCGAACGGAACCGAAGGCACTATTCCTACTACATCCATTTTTGAAACATCCTCAGGATTAGTAGCGACTAGCCCTTGCACTTAACTGCTCCAATTTCGAATCCAAACTCGTTTTTCCATGAAACGTACAAACAAGATCGAAGTGGTTTTCGAGAAATAAATCACGATACCGGTCTCTTCGAAACGATCAGCGCATTGGCCAATATTGATAGTCGGTTATTTAACTATCAATTAACATTCACAAACAAACCATCAACCATAAATTATTTCTCCAAATTATTTATTATCTCAAAATATTTTCGCAAGATATATTTCCACCTTTCAAACCCTTTTAAAAATAGTTTCAAACTATCCTCCTTTTACAGAATAAATTTCCAAATATTTCTATTTCCACTGAAATCACTAACACAAAACTTTATATTTTTAAAATAATTCAAAAACACTTTATTGTAAAATATGCTTCAACATTTAAATTTAGAAAAACTACTTTAATACTTAATTAAAAATAATACTTTGGGAATATTTAAAATAAGGTTACTTTATAAAATATAAAACTAGATTTTCTCATTTAAAACAAAATACTAAGTCACCTTCAAATAATTACTACGATAATAGATTTGAAAAACACTTGCCTTAGAATTTAAACATTTAGCAATAATACATTTTATAAAACATGCTTTTTGAAACAACATTAAAACTTTTATCTTATATTTAAAAATTTACTTTGAAAACGTACTTGGCTATCCAGGGAAATATACTTCTCTTCACATTCTTTAAAAATAAAGCTCTATTTATTTTTAAACAAAATTTTCCACTCCTTTAATAAATTCCCACCTTGAATTTTTTCTTCCCAAATATCCACTGATATATATTTTACTTATCTTTTATAAACCCAGGTTATAAATTCCGTACTCACATTCTCCTTTAAATTTCCAATTTCAAACACTTAAATCAATTTCCAAAATGATTTCCAATTTACTCCATTTTGAAATCAATTCCTTCTTTATCTATTTCAATAAATTTAAAACTTGGATTTTTAAAATAAATTCTTTATTCTTTTCTAATTTATCCTTCAATTTATTCAAATCCTCTATAATTATTTTACTTATAAATTCACTCTTTTATTTTCTTTTCCAAAAAATACGATTCTATAAATTTAATTAACCCAGTGTACCGAAATATTCAAACAAATTATAGAATTCAATATTCCAATATAATTCATCACAGAATATCAAATGATCATAACTGAGAATATTAAATAATCTAAATAAATGTTGAGGAATCCAGTTGGATCCCTCCAACCTGTTTCCCTGAATCCACAAACGTTAGCACAATATAAAATACCAATTCCACTTCGAGGTGGAATATCGCGGTATATGGTTTTTAATGTAATATCATCCGCTATTATGCGGCGCATAGGGTCTCATCCGCTATATAATGCGGGAAATCAATCACTCCGAGATGTATTATATACTATAATATAGCACATCAATTAATTCAATTATTCAACCAATTATTTAAATTTAATCCATTTAAATTTAAATTAAACCAGATGAGTGAGATTAACTCACCTTTGATTTTTGTTTGCAATCCACTTCCATCATGACTATTTTCTTCGCGATTTTCGACCTTGTATAAACAATTCATTATTTGTTACTATTTGAAATAATCCACAAATAATTTCTCATCTAATAAATTTAATTAACTGATAACTATTTCAAAATATTTAATTTATATTTTTTTATAGCGAATAAGCTAATTAAACAAGCTAATCACCTCAATCCATTATTTGAAATAAAATGGTAACTGAAAGTAAGTGTATTTGTATATTTAATTTCTTTTAGAAACTACATTTATATTTATAAATAGTCTATAAAGATTCCAAAATTTGATTCTATTTAAATTCTTCAAACCTTTAAAACAAATTCCTATCTTTATTCCAAAATCATATATGTCTAAATTAAATTAAAACCCACCAAATTTACATTTGGTATAAATACCTTTGGTATCCTTGAATAATAGTTCATATACTTGTTTTTAAATAAGGAAAAATCACAATTGATTATGCTTCTTTGAAAAGGTTAAACTTTTTTTTAAATAACTAATTCTAGATTATGTTTTAACAAAATTTTATACTCAAATTTAATTTTCTCAAAAAGAACAACCCATACTCACATCGACGGTCGGCTCCAAGAACAGAGCATCTCTCCAAATCCACGTCTACAGTCGCCACTTCCAAACCCTCTTCCTACGGCTGCGTTAGCTCGGCCACCAGACCCTACGCGTGAACGCGACCCAGTCACGCTGCCTTGTCTGAATGAATTGCAACCCTAGCCGCCGCGACGCGCTTGCGCTCCATTGCCGAGCTCCCCCTCCCCAAAATGCGATTCGATTTTGCATGCTTGAGGACGACTTCGCGATCCTCAAAATATCGATTCCTAGAATCGTCAACGTTCCTAGCAAAAATTCAGGCCGAAGCTTAGATGCGAGATTTTAGATCCGCTTGGAAGTCTTCTTTTGAGCTTGGGAGGAGAGTTTATAAAAGAGCGATACAGATTCGAACTAAAATTGAAGAAAGGAAGCTCTGGGTTTTGATTTAAATGAAAAGAATGGGAAGATTGAATGTGATATTTTCTGAATCGAACAAAATTAATTTCAACAGGAAAAGATTTCATTCTTCTTCTCTTTTTTTATATCTTTGATTCTCGTTAAATTCTGGAAGAAGGAACGAAGGCTCGAGTTTTATAAAAGAAGGAAGAGGTTGCGTGAGATATTAGAACGAAATCGAGGGGAGACAAGAGGAGACATTAACGTGCTTGAATAAACAAACTATAGTGCTTTTGAGGTGAAAGAAAAATGATGATGTGAAATTATTTCCGCTGGTTGACCATAATATAAATATTTATTACTTTAAATTCAAATTTGAATACAAATTGTCTCAACTTACGTAGCCTAAAATCACGAACTCCTATCGAGGCATGCCGCTAGGCGTTTATAAAGTTATACCCCTATTCTGAACGAAATAAAAAGGTTCCGAGTCCAAATTCGATCATATGGTGAAGATAGCTTTTTGAACCCAGTTATTATGTTAAATTTCAATTTAATTTTCAACGCGTTTACTTATCATACGACCAAACGGTCGCTCCAAACACTACGAAATTTGAAATTCGATAATAATACGATATTACAGATACAATGGAACTGGTTTCGTTGAAATACGAGACTGTTCCCCAGAAGGTTATTTTAAAATTCAATTTGAAACGATAAATTTCAAACTTGAACAAATCACTGTTAAATTCCATTTTAAAACTTCTATTATCTTTAGTATTATCAATATAAATTTTATAAGCCTTCAAATTATTTTTAACAGGCTTAGAACTCCAGATTCAACATTTTACCCAACTTCAACTTATTTAATTTAATAATTAAATTACGAAATAAATGGTGATATTTGAATTCAAGTAAAGAAATTAACTTTTAAATATTTAAAATTAATTAAATATTCCGATTTCAAACATCTAAAAATTTCGGGTCGTCACAAATAGATAATCCATATCATCACAATTCAACCAAAGCACACAATATCACATATCAACACATATCTTGTAACGACCCAGAATTTCTATTAATTAAAATTTGAATATTTAATTAATTTTAAATATTAATAAGTGAAATTTATAAGTCGAATAATTTATTTTTCGAATAATTGGATTTAATTGGATAATTAAATCTATTATTTAATAATTGAAATTTCTGAAATAATTGAAAATCGAGTTAAATATGATTGAAAATGATTTTTAAAATTTTATTTAATCATATTGGAGTTAGAATGATGTTATAGAACTTTTAAAATTGAATTTAGAGTTTATTTGTGAAAATTGAATATTTTAATATTTAATCGACTAGTGAAATTAGCCAATTTTCGAACAGTCTCAGAATTGGATGAAACTAGTTCCATTGGATCCATAATAGTTTGTTATTATCGGATTTCAGTTTTCGTAGCAATCAGAGTTGTCGTTTGACCGTGGCAGCTCGAAACGCATCGAAATCGTTTTAATATTTATTTGGCGAGTTAAAATAGCCATTTTTCAAACAGTCTCGGATTTCGACGAAACCAGTTTCACCGGATCCGTAATGTTATATTATTGTATAGTTTCAAATTTCATGTCAATCAGATTTACCGTTTGTTCGGTGCAAGATAAAACGCCTAAAGAATCGTTTAATCAGTTTAATTTTAAATCGAACGTTTATTGTCATAACTCGCACAGATGATCGAATTAGCTTCCTAAACTTGTTCCATTGTGTCTGAAACGTAGGATAAACCCTAGAAACGCCAGTTACCGTGCGTAAATCGGAGTTCGGAAAACCCGGGATTAATAGTGTTCGTCGTTTCTCTATATAAGCACTTCATTTATTTCATTTTCCAGAAAATAAATAAACCCTAACCCTAGAAATAGCCGGCCGCCATTTTCAAAACCAAAGGCCAGAAATTCATCTTCTTTCCTCCTCAATCTCTCCAAATCCGTAAGCAATTAGAGAAAGTGTTCAACAGCAAAATTGAAGAGGACGATGGGAGCTTCAAATCTATACGGAGTTGATCAGAAACGGCGCGACGTGGAGGGAGCTAGGGGGTGCGTTCGTCCACGTTCATTCACGTTTCTCGAGGAAGGGGGGAGGCCGAGTTTCACGTGTTTGATGGTGAAGGTGTAGCTCGACGTTGGCTTCGAGATGATGGTCTCTGATCAAGATTTAGTGCGACGTAGGCGGGGCGGCATCAAGCCCTAGAGGGCGGCGTTGTCGGGTTCAACGTGAAAACTCACGTACATGAGTTTACTTGAGAGAGGAAGATGAAAAGGGTGCGACCTGGATGTTGCAGTGTAGAGATGGACGGTTGTGATTTGTTGAAGGTTATAAATAAAGAAAATAAGTTGTAAATTTATATATATAAATTCGTGTAACTTCGTAATATCATATCATTTTCATACGAGGTCGAAAATGCACGAAACAAGTTGCGTTGGAATCGTATGAACGAGCATTACGCTATGGAATTGGATTGGAGTCATTTGGAGCTAGCAAAAATTTCGGGTAAAATTAAACGCGCGTTTAATTTTATTCGAAATAAAAGCTGAAAACGAAATTGAAATCAAAGTGAGAACTTCTCACTCAATCGAATCGGTTTCGATTTTTAATTTTAAATAGTTATGTTTAAAATTATTGAATGCATGTTTGAATGATGATTGTTATCTATTGATTGCTAAAATAGACGTTATGCGCCGTTAGTAAGCTGATGTTATTTATTAAAAACATATACCGCGAATATTTCACAGTACAGTGAAATTGGTATTATTTATGTACTTGGAATTGATTTCCCGCAGTATATAGCGGATGAGACCCTATTGCGCCGTCTATAAAGCGGATAATATTTTATAAATCCTATATACCACGATAATTCCGTACTGGAGTGGAATTGGTATTGCGCTAACATCTTTGGATGCAGGAAAACAGGTTGGAGGGATCCAACTGGATTCCTCAACTGTATTGATTTATTTACAGAAATTGTGATATTTGTTGATTATCATGTCGATATATGATATTCGAATGTCATGATTGACTATTTGGTGCTGTTGCATCATCGGATCCATTTTTGAAGTTTTAAAATAATGATTTTGGTTTTAAAAGGGATTTTAAAGTGATTTTCGAAAGTATACGTTTTATTAAATTTTGAATTGTTAAAATAAATAAATGTTATAATTTTATTTTCATAAAAGTTATATTTTTTGGAAAATAATACTTAAGTGTGATGTGAAGTATATAAGCTTTAAATAACGATTTTTAAATTATTAAAAGAATAAAATTAGTTAAATTGGGATTTTTGAATTGTTTAAAAACAATTTATATAAAAGATTTAAAATTTGATATAAGCGTTAAAATGAATTATAAATGAATTCATAAGTGAATAAGATTTGTAATTTGTAAAGTTTTAAAAGAACGATTTGTTAAGTGAATGTTTTCCTTACAGAATGAAATATATACTTAATTTCGATATTAAGTATATTGAACATTTTCCAAGTATTGAAAATAAATGGATTTGTGAATTACTTATTAATAAGTATGGAAATGTTTTCCAATATGAAGTGAATGTTTTGAGATTTTATCTTTTAAAGATAAATTGAAAATGAATATTAGAAGTCGATTAGAAAATCGTATATTCATAGATATTTTGGAAATGTAAATTCACTATGGAATTTATAAATGAAAAGGGGAATTTGTTTAAAAAAATAAACGTTGTTTTATTTTTGAAGCGTGGGAATTAATTTACGGATTTGGAACGTAAATATAAAGTAAATCGTTAAGGATTTATTTAATTGGTTTAAATGAACCATGTTGAAATGAAAGTAATCTCGTATAGTAAATTGATTGAAATTTGTTTTCAAAAGTGGTAAAGGTGAAAAGTGATTTGAAAATTAGTTTTCAAATGTTGAAGTGTGGAAAGATATATCTAGTAAAGATATTTTGGAAAGTAAATAATTTGAGAAATTATTTGGAACTTGGTGATGTTGAGCACGCCAATTGATAGTTAAATAATCCGACTATCAATATTTACCTTTAAATAGGTATTTGTTGTAATTGTCTGAAATTGAATGCCACACTTATTTTTAATATAAGCGCTCACTATTCGGGTTAGCCTGGAAAGGACCTTGGGGTCGTATAACCCATTTCGAATATGTGATACGTCGTTATAGATTGCATTTGATGACCGGTGTTGAAGATCGGATATTTGTGAAAACGGAAGGATTACCGTCGAGTTACTCTACATTGGCTGATCTCCGATATAGAGGTTTTTTCACCCTTGGTGATGAGAAGTCCGGTCGTGATTAGTGAATATCCGGATTGCAAGGACTTTTTTGGAAGTGCCTTCGGTTCTGTTCGAGCCCGGAACAGACTTGTATGGATTGTATGTCTGACATTACAAATTGTGATATAAAGCTGATTTCTTTCAAATATATTTCTGTTGGTGGTGGAGAATTTATTCTCTTAGCTTAACACCCTTCTTTGAGACGTATGAGTTCAGAGGTTATGTAGTTGAAGGTTATTAGTGATATACTCCCAATTTTGTAGTGTGGCATGCTAAGTGTTGCTGTGAAATGATCATTGTTTGATCATTTGTGATATGATCACTTGTTTGATCATTTATCTTGGTGATCATTACTTTGATCATTTGTTGACCTAAATCATAGCTTTTGTATAAAGGGTGGCTTTGTGGACGAGACTTTGTCGGATCTCTCACCCCGGAAATGGTCAAAACAAGAAGGATGCGGCAAGGTTATTAGGGGGTAGCGCCCCTTTAGTGTATGTCATTCCTTCTGGATAGAGGTGGTATCATGGTATGGAGCCCAGATATTTAACCTATGTTGTTGCTGCAAATTTTGTGGTTGTTGGAAATCGAGGATCCTTGGATAGATCGGTTACGATCGGGGATGACATATTCGTGTCAGTAGTTACCCAGTTAGGGGTAACCCGGCCTTGTGTTGGCAGAGATCCGGTTTGGTTCTCGAGACGTCATTCCAGAGGCGTTTCCATGTGGCAATGGGAAGTTCCTTGGCCTGACCATTTGTTGGAAATCCAAAGAAACAATACGAGACTTGTACGGTTTTAGTTGTAGAACCTGCCATTTACTTATGGTGGCGCCCCACTGTTTAGATGGTAGCTATAGTAGGTATACGATAATGGTCGTATGTTGGCTAAGATTTATATCTTTACTTTCGAAATGTTTTCTGCACTATGCACTATTAATAATATCAAATGTTTCTTTTTAATGCGTATCAAGCATCTTTGACTATCATAAGGAGAAATCTCCTCCGATTCTGCGTTTGCATTGTGTGTGTGTGTGCGGGAGGCCTTATGGTAGTCTCATTTTTAAAAGCATTGTGAATTGACTTTAAAAATATTCCTCAATTTTGATTTTAAAGATAAATAAACTGTTTTAGTTCTCACACCAGTCACATGACTGACTCGGAGTTTATTGTTTTCCTTCCTAAACTCTGGGTGCCCACCAATTTCAAAACGGGCAGTCAGAAGTAAGGTTTATCAGGATATTCTGGAATTCAGGAGTTGCAGGAGCCAAGCTGGATGGCATGACGTATTCACTAGTATATAGTATTTCTTTTCCGTTGTTTGTTTGTTGTTGTACACTCTGATGATGTAATGTAATGTAATATGATGAAATGTAATAACCGATATAGTTCTTTGTTTAAAGATTATTCATTTATCTATTATATGTTGTTCCGCTGCTAATTGTGAGATTCTGATATTGTTCTGTGGTCTCTTTCTATTATGTTCTATTTTTTTTCTCTCTTCTTCTATCTTTTCTTCTTCTTTAACCCTAATGGTTCGATTTTTCGGCTTTCGATTGCTCGGCAGTTGATACAGTGGACGTATTGATGTCGGTTTTCGTGGACGAAAAATCGTTATCGTTACATTTGGTATCAGAGCTTTTGGTTAAGCGATAACAATGGCTCTGTTGGGTATAACTCATTAGAGATAGAGTCAGCAGTACTCTAGAATGAGTGTGAGTGTAATAATAGCTATGAGCGCGTATTTGTTAGTGAATATAAAAAAATGTTTTATATTGTGTTTGCTTATCCGTTGAGCTGTTTGTGAATTCTGTTCGGTATGTGGGACGCCATATTTTCGATAGGAATTTCTAAACACTTAAACGATGCAGGCCGACATAATATCATTTTAAATTAGGTAAATGAAATAATTTTACCTTGATTATATTTTGTATATAAGGGAATAATTTTTTAGAATTATTAAAGTGTATATGAATTGATTGTTTGGTTGTTGAATAAAAACAACAATTTTTAAAGAATAATTGTATAAGCAAATGAATTATAAGTATGGAACTATAATTAATGTGATTTACAATTGTGAAATAATCTTATATACAAGAAGTGAAATTATATAAGTAAAAGGGTTTGTAAATGTGATTTATAATCTGAAAATAAAATTCCAAAGAAGTGTTTTGAAAGAATTTGATAATTTAGAAAATTATTTTGGAGAAATTAAAGCTCTAAACTCTTTTTGGTCGCTGGAAAATAATTCCGATGATGATCATGACATCATCAGTGTTCATTTTCGGGTTACCAAGAGAGGGATTGCTGCCAAATTGTTTAAAAGAAAGTTGTTTGGAAAATTTGGGTTTGGTTTAGAAATTCAAAAGATAATTGAATTGATTTCAAAAATGTTTCGAAAGATTTGAAAGGACTCTGGAATCCTATTTAAGATATTTATGGGAATGATAAATGAGTTGATAACTTATACAGATCGAATTTTGATAGAATAAATTGAACTTAAAGGATGAAGTTAAATTAAAGGAAGTATAAGTAAATCAATAAATTCCAAGTTGAAATAAATTTGAGTTGTCCTCAAAGACACGTGATTTGAAATTTAACAAAAGGAAAGTTACATAAATTGATTTGGATTTGATAAGATGTTGGAAATGGAACATAACTTAAGTGAAGTTGAATGAAGTTAATTTTGGTACCGAAGTAAATTAATAAGTGAATTAATGAAATGAAGTCATTAAGAATTTGAACTTGAGTTATATAAATGAAATTCAACATTATATTGTTAAAGGAATTAGCAATTGAATTGAACTAATGGATTGAATATTAATCAATTAAATGTAAATAATTGATATGAAATAATGAATGTAAGTGTTAATTCATTAGAAGCTAATGTTATTAGAAATTGAATAAATTGAATGAAAGTCAATTTAATATGATCCAATTGGAATTAAATGTGTTGAACCAAATTGAATGTAAAGTGAATAAATTTGGTTGTATTGAATATACATTGGTTGTTATTTGATTGTTGATTGATTGTATATAATTCATTAAGTGTTAATGAAATTGAATTAGCGAAATTGGAAGCTATGTAATTAAATTCCAATGGATAATATATAAATTTGAATAGAATTGGATTTGATTTGGATTGAAAGCGTATCAATGTGAATAAATTAATGGATGTATACTAATTGGAAAATGAACAAATGAATGTTAGTAAAATTCCAATGTTAATGAATCAAATGTGATTTAAATTGGAAAACAAATTCATTGAATATTAATGAGAAATGAAAGAATATTGATTTGGTTATGGATTTGTTGGATGATAGTTGTTTGATGGTTGCATTTGTTGCTTTTGATGCATTTTCTATATTGACATATGTAGTTGTTAGTATATGTTGTATATTGACGTTATATTCATATATACATGTTACTCATTTGTTTGTTGAGTGTATAGTAGGTACGGATTGCGCTTGCTTCGCTTTTGGAGCTCGCTTTCGCGCTATATTAGCCGTATATGCTCGCTAATAAAAATATAAGATACATATCTCGGATTACATACCGTACTTTTACACTTTTTTCCCCGTGGGATGCCTCATCGCTTGATTAGATGTATATTTGTGATATATATACTGTCATTTTTTTTCGGATCGAGCCGCGCAAAGGAGATTATGGCGAAATTTTCCGAAAATTTAAGGCGTTAGAATATTTTTGGGAAAATTGAGAAATTTTTGAAAACTAAGTTTGGAATTGGAAACTTAGTAAAGTTTTTGTAAAAAGTTTAACTATGAATTTTAGAAAGGTTAAACACTTAAGAGATTTGAAAAAAATCTAATTTGAACGGTTTGTTTTGAAAAGTTAATGGATTTCTAAACCTTTTCTTACTTAATAGTTTCGAGGACGAAATTCTTTTAAAGGGGGAAGTCTGTAACGACCCAGCATTTCTATTAATTAAAATTTGAATATTTAATTAATTTTAAATATTAATATGTGAAATTTATAAGTCGAATAATCTATTTTTCGAATAATTGGATTTAATTGGATAATTAAATCAATTATTTAATAGTTGAAGTTTCTGAAATAATTGAAAATCGAGTTAAATATGATTGAAAATGATTTGTAAAATTTTATTTAATCATATTGGAGTTAGAACGATGTTATAGAACTTTTAAAATTGAATTTAGAGTTTATTTGTGAAAATTGAATATTTTAATATTTAATCGACTAGTGAAATTAGCCAATTTTCAAACAGTCTCAGAATTGGACGAAACTAGTTCTATTGGATCCATCACAGTTTATTATTATCGGATTTCAATTTTCGTAGCAATCAGAGTTGTCGTTTGACCGTGGCAGCTCGAAACGCATCGAAATCGTTTTAATATTTATTTGGCGGGTTAAAATAGCCATTTTTCAAACAGTCTCGGATTTCGACGAAACTAGTTTCATCGGATCCGCAATGTTATACTATTGTATGGTTTCAAATTTCATGTCAATCGGATTTACCGTTTGTCCGGTGCAAGCTAAAACGCCTAGAGAATCGTTTAATCGGTTTAATTTTAAATCGAACATATATTGTCATAACTCGCACAGATGATCGAATTAGCTTCCGAAACTTGTTCCATTGTGTCCGGAACGCGGGATAAACCATAGAAACGCCGGTTACCGTGCGTAAATTGGAGTTCGGAAAACCCGGGATGAATAGTGTTCGTCGTTTCTCTATATAAGCACTTCATTTATTTCATGTCAAGAAAATAAATAAACCCTAACCCTAGAAATAGCCGGCCGAAATTTTCAAAACCTAAGGCCATAAATTCATCTTATTTCCTCCTCAATCTCTCCAAATCCGTAAGCAATTAGAGAAAGTGTTCAACAGCAAAATTGAAGAGGACGATGAGAGCTTCGAATCTATACGGAGTTGATCGGAAACGGCACGACGTGGAGGGAGCTAGGGGGTGTGTTCAGCCATGTTCATTCACGTCTCTCGAGGAAGGGGGGAGGCCGAGTTGCACATGTTTGATGGTGAAGGCGGGGCTCGACGTTGGCTTCGAGATGATGGTCTCCGATCAAGTTTTAGTGCGACGTAGGCGGGGCGACATCAAGCCCTAGAGGGCGGCGTTGTTGGGTTCAACGTGAAAACTCACGTACGTGAGTTTACTGGAGAGAGGAAGATGAAAAGGGTGCGGCCTAGATGTCGCAGTGTAGAGATGGACGGCCGTGATTTATTGAAGGTTATAAATAAAGAAAATAAGTTGTAAATTTATATATATAAATTCGTGTAACTTCGTAATATCATACCTTTTTAATACGAGGTCGAGAACGCGCGAAACAAGTTGCGTTGGAATCGTATGGACGAGCATTATGCTATGGAATTGGATTGGAGTCGTTTGGAGCTAGCGAAAATTTCGGGTAAAATTAAACGCGCGTTTAATTTTATTCGAAATAAAAGCTGAAAACAAAATTGAAATCAAGGTGAGAACTTCTCATTCAATCGAATCGGTTTCGATTTTTAATTTTAAATAGTTATATTTAAAATTCTTGAATGCATGTTTGAATGATGATTGTTATCTATTGATTGCTAAAATAGACATTATGCGCAGTTAGTAAGCGGATGTTATTTATTAAAAACATATACCGCGAATATTTCACAATACAGTGAAATTGGTATTATTTATGTACTTGGAATTGATTTCCCGCAGTATATAGCGGTTGAGACCCTATTGCGCCGTCTATTAAGCGGATGATCTTTTATAAATCCCATATACCGCGATAATTCCGTACTGGAGCGGAATTGGTATTGTGCTAACATCTTTGGATGCAAGGAAACAGGTTGGAGGGATCCAACTGGACTCCTCAACTGTATTGATTTATTTACAGATATTGTGATATTTGTTGATTATCATATCGATATATGATATTTGGGTGTCGTGATTGACTATTTGGTGTTGTTGCATCATCGAATCCATTTTTGAAGTTTTAAAATAATGATTTTGGTTTTAAAAGGGATTTTAAAGTGATTTTCGAAAGTATACGTTTTATTAAATTTTGAATTGTTAAAATAAATAAACGTTATAATTTTATTTTCATAAAAGTTATATTTTTTGGAAAATAATACTTAAGTGTGATTGTGAAGTATATAAGCTTTAAATAACGATTTTTAAATTATTAAAAGAATAAATTTAGTTAAATTGATGTTTTTGAATTGTTTTAAAAACAATTTATATAAAAGATTTAAAATTTGATATTTATAAATTAAAAATATAGGAATTATAAAACGAGTATTTATAAGCGTTAAAATGAATTATAAATGAATTCATAAGTGAATAAGATTTGTAATTTGTAAAGTTTTAAAAGAACGATTTGTAAATAAATGAATTATAAGTATTTAACTTATAATATGGACTTTTGGTATATATTGATATATATATAAATTGAATCGGATTAATAAAGGAGATTTTTAAATCAAAGCTTATAAATAGAAATGGAATTTATAGACATTGTTTATAAATTCGAAATCGGAATTTGATAAATCGAAAGTTGAAATTGGTTAAGGAAGTATATTCACGATTTTGGACAGTGAATATATTATCAGATAAAATGGATATGCTTGGGAAAATGAATATTATAAATGAAGTTAATCATTTTAACGGTGTTTTAAAATGTATTAACCATCGAAAACATAGATTTCAACGTTCATTGTTGAAATAGACGTTTTTGAGAAATAGAAGGAAATGGTGGACTATAACACTGTTGTTATAGTAAATGGTTTCCGAAAGGAAATGTTTTGTATAGTATTGGGATTTATATCTATTTAAACTTTGAATCCCTATACTAGTGATTTTGGGTCGTCGTAACAATGTTTTACGTAACATTCGTTTTGGCCCAAATAAATGTGTTAAGTGAATGTTTTCCTTAAAGAATGAAATATATACTTAATTTCGATATTAAGTATATTGAACATTTTCCAAGTATTGAAAATAAATGGATTTGTGAATTACTTATTAATAAGTATGGAAATGTTTTCCAATATGAAGTGAATGTTTTGAGATTTTATCTTCTAAAGATAAATTGAAAATGAATATTAGAAGTCGATTAGAAAATCATATATTCATAGATATCTTGGAAATGTAAATTCACTATGGAATTTATAAATGAAAAGGGGAATTTGTTTAAAAAAATAAACGTTGATTTATTTTTGAAGTGTGGGAATTAATTTATGGATTTGGAACGTAAATATAAAGTAAATCGTTAAGGATTTATTTAATTGGTTTAAATGAACCATGTTGAAATGAAAGTAATCTCGTATAGGAAATTGATTGAAATTTGTTTTCAAAAGTGGTAAAGGTGAAAAGTGATTTGAAAATTAGTTTTCAAATGTTGAAGTGTGGAAAGATATATCTAGTAAAGATATTTTGGAAAGTAAATAATTTGAGAAATTATTTGGAACTTGGTGATGTTGAGCACGCCAATTGATAGTTAAATAATCCGACTATCAATATTTACCTTTAAATAGGTATTTGTTGTGATTGTTTGAAATTGAATGCCATACTTATTTTTAATATAAGCGCCCACTATTCGGGTTAGCCGGGAAAGGACCTTGGGGTCGTATGACCCATTCCGAATATGTGATACGTCGTTATGGATTGCATTTGATGACCGGTGTTGAAGACCGGATATTTGTGAAAACGGAAGGATTATCGTCGAGTTACTCTACATCGGCTGATTTCCGATATAGAGGTTTTATCACCCTTAGTGACGGGAAGTCCGGTCATGACTAGTGAATATCCAGATTGCAAGGACATTTTTGGAAGTGCCTTCGGTTATGTTCGAGCCCGGAACAGACTTGTATGGATTTTATGTCTGACATTACAAATTGAGATATAAAGCTAATTTCTTTCAAATATATTTCTGTTGGTGGCAAGGAATTTATTCTCTTAGCTTAGCACCCTTCTCTGAGACGTACGAGTTCAGAGGTTATATAGTTGAAGGTTATTAGTGATATACTCCCTATTTGGTAGTGTGGCATGCTGAGTGTTGCTGTGAAATGATCATTGTTTGATCATTTGTGATATGATCACTTGTTTGATCATTTATCTTAGTGATCATTACTTTGATCATTTGTTGACCTAAAGCACAGCTTTTGTATAAAGCGTGGCTTTGTGGATGAGACTTCGTTGGACCTCACACTCCGGAAATTGTCAAAACAGGAAGGATGCGGCAAGGTTATTTGGGGGTAGCGCCCCTTTAGTGTATGTCATTCCTTCTGGATAGAGGTGGTATCATGGTATGGAGCCCAGATATTTAACCTATGTTGTTGCTGCAAATTTTGTGGTTGTTGGAAATCAAAGATCCTCGGATAGATCCGTTACGATCGGGGGATGACATATTCGTGTCACTAGTTACTCAGTTAGGGGTAACCCGGCTTTGTGTTGAAAGAGATCCGGTTTGGTTCTCAGGACGTCATTCCATAGGCGTTTCCATGTGGTAATGGGAAGTTCCTTGGCCTGACCATTTGTTGGAAATCCAAAGAAACAATACGAGACTTGTACGGTTTTAGTTGTAGAACCTGCCATTTACTTAAGGTGGCGCCCCACTGTTTAGATGGTAGCTATAGTAGGCATACGATAATGGTCGTATGTTGGCTAAGATTTATATCTTTACTTTCGAAATGTTTTCTGCACTATGCACTAGTAATAATATCAAATGTTTCTTTTTAATGCGTATCAAGCATCTTTGACTATCATAAGGAGAAATCTCCTCTGATTCTACATTTGCATTGTGTGTGTGTGCGGGAGGCCTTATGGTAGTCTCATTTTTAAAAGCATTGCGAATTGACTTTAAAAATATTCCTCTATTTTGATTTTAAAGATAAATAAACTATTTTAGGTCTCACACCAGTCACATGACTGACTCGGAGTTTATTGTTTTCCTTCCTAAACTCTGGGTGCCCACCAATTTCCACACGGGAAGTCAGGACTAAGGTTTATCAGGATATTCTGGAATTCAGGAGTTGTAGGAGGCAAGCTGGATGGCATGACGTGCTCACTAGTATATAGTATTTCTTTTCCGCTGTTTGTTTGTTGTTGTACACTCTGATGATGTAATGTAATGTAATATGATGAAATGTAATAACTGATATAGTTCTTTGTTTAAAGATTATTCATTTATCCATTATATGTTGTTCCGCTGCGAATTGTGAGATTCTGATATTGTTCTGTTGTCTCTTTCTGTTCTGTTCTATTTTTTTCTCTCTTCTTCTATCTTTTCTTCTTCTTTAACCCTAATGGTTCGATTTTTCGGCTTTCGATTGCTCGACAGTTGATACAGTGGACGTATTGATGTCGGTTTTCGTGGACGAAAAAACGTTAAAGTTATATATCTCATATCAGAGATAAACAGTTGAAGGCATTCAATAATATTTCGCCATCCATAAGCAAGGTTCTATTAATCACACCATTTATAATTAATATAAAATGAATTAAATTAATTGCAACATCTTTAATTTATTTAAAATAAATTAAATTAATTACTTTCATCACATAAATCTTGCTTGCTTAATCATTACTTAATTACAAACTAATTGATTAATCATCCTTTAATCATCTATCTCACTGATCAACTTGATTAATTATTTTCTAATTACATTAAGTAATTAGCCTTCAATTAATTAATCAAATTAATTATCCTCAAACAATTACAGTATTAAATTTTAATTACTTCATTAATTAATTGATTATAATTAATTACAATAATCCTTAATTAATTACATTAATTAATTACTTTATAATAACTCATTACTGATTAATTACCTTTAATCAATAACCCTTAATTACATAATTATATTAATTAATGATCCCTAATTAATTATTTAATTAGTTATTCCTCTAAATAATTACATTTAATAATTAATCCTTAATTAATTTTTATTGATCAACCTTGATTAATCACATTTAGTAATTAATTATTCTTAAATAATTACATCACTTAATTATCTTCAAAAAAAAATTACTAATTAATTCTTAAATTGATTACACTAAGTAATTAATTATTAATTACTTTCATTATATAATTATCCTTCATATTAATTACACAAAGTAACTAAACCCAAAATTACTACCATTCTTCAATTAATTACATCGAGTAATTACCCACTAATTACTTCACTAAGTAATTATACGTTATAAATTACACTAAGTAATTATACTTAACCCATCATCCAATGATTATTTTAAATTAATTAAACTAATTAATTAACTTAAACTAATCACATTAATTTAATTAATTACGCTGAGTAATTAATCCCTTTAATTACTTTCATTAAGTAATTATACTTAAACAATCCCATAAATAATTATTTTTAATTAATTAATCTAACTAATCATCTTGAATTAATTATATTAATTAATCATTCATAATCCCTAGTTAATGTTATTTTCATTAACTATTAATAATTCTTTAATTACTTTTCTTAAGTAATTACACTTCAATTGATCAGTATTAGTTACAATTTAATTAATTCCTAATCACCAATTAATTAATCTCTAATTACTTAATTAATTAATCTATAATTATAAATCAATTAATATTTAATCACTTAATTAAGTAGTCCTTAATTATCAATTAAATAAATCTTTAATTAATCGTACTTTTAATTATAAATTAATTTATTCTTCATCATTAATTTAAAAATTCATTAATTACTCACTAGTTACCTTATCAATAAATTAATCTTAAATCATTTAAACTTAATTAATTTTAAGACAAAACATTTTCTTAATGACATAATTACCATAAATCATATTTAAAACATTTAATTAAATTATTTAATTTTAGATTTAAAATAACAAAATCAAGTTAAACAAATTTTAAACACTTACTTTAACCTTTAATTTTTTTAAACTTGTTTAAAACATTTACCTTTGCAACTAATTATTTTAATAACTTTTATAAACTTGTTTTACTTTGCTTTGAAACCTAGAAGCATTTGTAAAGTCCAGGTTCTTTGATTTAAAATCTGAAACACTTTTCTTTCTATTTTAAATTTTAAAACTAGCTTCCTTAATCAAAGTTTAACCCGAGACAACTCGACCACTTTCCCGTGCAAACATAATACTCACGCGCTACCTTCTTGCCTCTAGACTAACATGAAAATGATTCGAGTAAAACTCGAGTCACCCAAAACTTCAACCTACCAGAACCAGATGTGTATAGTGCACCACCCTCCAACCATCTCTGGCCGTTTCCCCCGATCATCAACAAACCTAAGCTGACCTCGCTTAACCAATCATCCACCCAGAACGAAAATTCCAGCCCCAAGTCAAAAATTGAGCCCATCATCCAATTACTGGAAAGAGCCATCATCGAAAAAACGCCCACCGCCAGTGATCTAGTCCCTGAAAAACCTCGCCGATCATGCCGCAGACTCGCCTCAACTTCCAGCAACGATCCCCCCACCGCGAACGCCTCCGATCCATCCAAGACTTTGCCTTTACCCCGAGAACATCGATAGCCCAATCACCCCACAAAACCCTAAATTGCCATCCGCTGGCCACTACGTCCATCAGAAAAATCTCAATTCAATTTTCCTGAGACCATCCATCTACCAGCCACCTTCGACCTCAATCTCGGCATCGACCACCACGTCGATCGCCAGAAAATGGCAAAAACCCCCAAAATCCTCCAATCTCGATTACTCAGAAATTACCAAACTAAAAATAATGATTTTACTTCTAAAAGTCAAGTTTTTGGATAGGTATTCAGTTTATATATCTGAATTTATAAATTAAGATGTTTGAGTTTTCACTTATCTTGAACTTATTCTGTCCTTTTAAGTTTCCAATGAGATTTCAATTTTAATTTAACTCAAATAAAATTTTAAAACATTCTCTATGATTAAATAAATAAAATTTTTTTGAAGCCTAAGTTCTAACAGTGACTAGATCAAGAGAACATGAATTTTCGATTAAATTTTTGAGCTTGAATACAAAGAACGGGAATGTCACAGAAATCAGATATGCATACACATCTATACATTCATATATGTACAGAGAAAAATGCACTTGTATATATACACACAACAAACTTATTCTAGATATTAATCACGCATTTTTAAAAAAAATGCTACTCACCAGTACAAGATGAAGAACAGAGCACTTTAGTTTGAAATACCATTTTAGAACTTTAAAATTTTGAGTTATTGGAATTTGCTTCTGAGTTAAAAACATGAATAGCTGAAAAATGTTTGATTTTAAAACATAAAAATCTGAACTTGAAATTTGTTACAGATGACTCAGATTTGGAACAAAGATATAACTGCCTTTGCTTCTTTGATTTAAAAATTGAAATTGTTGAAGAATGCTTGCAGGCTTTTTGATAAATCACAGATTGAATAAAAATGCAGGCTTTTGAAAATCTCAGGTTTGAGGAAGAAGTTCAGGCTTTGATTTGAAACATGAAAATGGTTTGCAGGCTCTTTGATTTGATTTTGAAAATGTACAGGTTGTTGAATTTTTTGATTAGTTTTCTGGTTCTGCGGCAGCGTGGATTACAAATTGTATTTGAATTACAGGGTTCAATTTTACAGGCTGAAGTTTTTCTCTTAGCTTTGAATTGACGAGGAAGATAGAAAAGAAATTAGAAGAGAAGGAAGTATATGTAATTATAAAGGTTAAAATGATTAATTTAAAAATAAAAGGAAAAAAATAACAATGACACATGTAAAAACACTCAACATTTGTCATTGTCTCTTGTTAATCCATTAACACTTGTTACTGTAGTCCCTTAATTTAATTACACTTGTAATAACATAATTTTTATTTATTTAACTGTTAAAAATAAGCTTTTACTTAATTTACTAATTCTTATCTATATATATATATATGTAAATTACTTTAAAGAAAATATTATAAAATCAATTATATATATATAAAACCTTGTGTATATATATATATTAAATCAAAATATTTTAAAATATCTATCCTTTGAATTTCAAAATTAAATCCAAATTCAAATTCAATTTAATTTGAAAATCCAATTTAAAGTCAATTTATATATACATATATAACAACACATTTAATTTGAAAATAACAACTGTATTTTTATTACAAATCTATTTATCTACATATATAAAAACAATATTTTATTAATATTTTAAAATAACAATCTTGCCAATATAAAATAATTACAGAAGAGATTATCTTATTATTTATAAATTACTTTATATTACTTAAATAAATTAATGTATCATATGTAAATTGTATTTTAAACTTATATATCTATTTTCAAATCTTAATTTCAAGCTATATTTTAAAAAAGAAAATAAAACAAACCTTTTTGTAAATTTTATTTATATTTAAAATTAAGCTAGAAATATAATTTAAACAATTCAAACATTTACTTTATGTAATTTGAAACTATATAGTTATTTATTTAAATAGCTTTTGAAAAGTTTTTTATTAATTTTAATCAAAATTTCCAAATTACCAAAATATATAATAGAATTTGAAGACATGATTTTATTTATTTATTAAATTTTAAACCAAAGCTTTTCTATTTACAATATATACAAATATATATATACATTATAAATAGAAAACATTTTATTAGCTTCAAAAGATAAAATTCACCAATTAAGAATTCATTTTCTTTTAAAACAATAAATCTGCCAATTTAAATTAAAATATAAAAGAAAATTATCAAATCAATTTAATTATTAATATAGATTACTAAATAATTGTTAACTCCGCCTCGACCATGACTTACCGACCTAACAGTTAGAAGCATGCCGACCTAAGGCTCAACAGGGGGTGCCGACCTAAGGCCTAAGGGTGTGCCGACTTAACACTTTAATGAGGCTACTGACTCTACTGACTCTACTGACTCAACATAGATACCGACCTAACAGTCTAGGAAGATTGCCGACTTAACTGGTTGCCGACCTAACTGCCTTAACAGGAATGCCGACCTAAGGCCGAAAAGGGATACCGACTTAAGAGAGGTGCCGACCCAATGCTCTAGCATGTATACCAACCTAAGACTTAAGGAACGCCGACCCAAGATAGCTACCGACCTAAGTCGCGGCCGACCTATGACCAATGTCAACTCGGTCACGACCTAAGCAAAGGAAGGTAAGTTCAATGCAGCTACTTGGCACAATGGCCTCTTAACTCGTACACGATCCAGGACTTACCAGTTGGACCGTGACTTGCGACTTACCAAGTTAACTCGTCCACGACCTAAAGCCACTAAGTATAAGCCCAATGCCATATTACTAAGAAGGAGTAGTGTTGACTCGGAGGCGACCTAGGACTTGTGCAAGTGAACTCCTGTGAAGCCAGAAGGGGGCCAGATGGACCGGCCACGGCTCATATTAAGTCGGCTACGACTTAACTTAGATCGGCCACGACTTAGGACTTGGCAAAAATTCCATATTCAGAACTCTCTATAAATAGGCAACCACCTCCAACATTCAAAGGACTTTTTGGGCACATTCTCTTCACACACCGTTACCTTGCTGCATTGAGAACTTCATCAACACTTAGAGCTTCCAAGATTAGAGGAATACCTCAAAGAAATTCACGAAGAAACCACACATCTTCAACATGAGTCTAAGAACTTTAATCGACATTGAAGCTTAAGACTTGTTCCAAATCACTTGTAACTTGAAGTGTATTGTACTTGAGAAGATTTGTATCAGTTTGTAACGGGATTATTAATAAAAGTACTTAGAGTGGACGTAGGCTATACCCTTAAGCCGAACCACTATAAAATCGTTGTTGTTTACTGCTTTTCTGCTATTACTTACTTGTAATTCTTTCCCGATCTATCGGGTGGTGCTTTCACAACTACACTTTACACACCGGGGTGTTAGCGTTCACATTTTAGCGTTAACATTTTTGGTGCTTTCACTGAGAACTGAACTCAGGAAAACTGTCATCATTGCTTCACAGAGATTTGAAGAAAGAATTTCCTTAAAAACCAGAAGTCTATCTGAGATTATGGCTCCTGGAAGGAAAAGTAGATATATCAGATCTGGAAACATTCAAGAGGGAACCTCCGCTTCCCCTGTACCTAATCAACCCACTCCGTCTGTTGGAGTTACGAAAGCGGAGTTGGATGCTGTGATTCTAGGGCTAAACCAGCAGATAAACGCCCAAAATGCACAATTAGAGGCTCAAAGTGCCCAGAATGCTCTGATTCTGAATAAGTTGAACGATTTACTTGGGGCAAACAATCAACCAGCTGGTAATGAAAGGAACTATGTTGGCAACATTCATGATGTTAGTGAGAGGAATGCTCCTGAAAGGGCTACTAGTCCCTTTGAGCAGGCAGTTCCTGAGGCTGGTGGATCTAGAATCGGCATGATGAGGAATATCTTTCTGGAATGGTCCGGCAGATCATGAAAGAAAGTATGCAAAGGGTTGAAGATGAGAAGGAATGGGGTTTCGCTCTAAGTAAAACTCCGTTCACTGAAAAAATCTTGAAGGCGGAATTTCCAAGGAAGTTTGTCCCTCCAACTATTCCAGCTTACAAAGGGACAAGTGATCCGAATGAGTTCTTGTATAAATATGATTGGCACATGACAGGTGCCAGGGCCTCCGACGAAATAAAGTGTCGATATTTCCCCGTATACCTGGAAGGTGTGGCTCTACTATGGTTCACCAAGTTGCCAGTCCGATCTATAGATCAGTTTTCAGACTTGACCAGAAAATTCAAGGAGCAGTTTAGACTATATGCTTCGAAGGCCAAGGACATTATGTCACTATCGAGTTTAGAGCAGAATCCTGGTGAGTCTATCAGATCTTTCTTGAACCGCTTTAATATAGCGCTGGCCGAGGTGGACAATGCTGAACCACGAATGATATTGACTTATCTGATGAGAGCTATTGATAAGTCAAGCGAATTTGGGAAATGGTTGAATATGAAAGAGCCAACCTCCCTCGAAAAGTTCTACAAAAAAGCAGATGAATTCATTCGCTTGGAAAGTCGTCCTTTGCCAGTAAAGACAGTGTTGGAGAAACAGAAGACAACACCGTCGCTCCACGCAAGAATGAATTGGTGGGGCAAAAAAGGGAGAATAATAATGGGAAGAAACAGGGTAATCTGAAGAAGCCCCGATCCTTCAAGACATCAGAGTATACTCCATTATCACATACGCCGGAGCACATCTACCTTGCCACTAAAGATTCCGTCGATTTCCCTAAACCTATCCCTTTGAGGACCGGGAAAAAAGCCATACAGAGTGGGAAATTCTGTCGCTTCCACAATCAACCCGGTCATGAAACTGATGAATGCCGTCAGTTGAAAAATCTGATTGAAGAGTTGCTAAGAGAGAACAAACTGCAGCAATTTGTGAAGAAGAATAGCAACAATCCTGCATCGTCAAGTCAGGGGCAACAGGTTCCTGTTCATCAGCCCAGGACGGGTGAGAAAGCTACGGGACATGAATCTGGAAGGCCCGTTATCAATGTCATTACAGGAGGGCCTCACCCAGCTGGCAAGAGCTGGGGTAAGATGGAGAGATATTCCAGGGCTTTGAAATATGCTCCAGCCGAAGAAGACGTCTTTGTTTTAGAAGACACTACGCCCCTGAAACAACAGAAAACTTTCAGCGATGATATTGTTTTCAGAGCCAGAGATTCCACAGGTATAGAAGCTCCTACCCTAGATCCCTTGGTCATCTCGGCTGGTATTGGACCGGCCATTGTCAGAAGAGTCCTCATTGACTGCGGAGCATCATGTAATATCCTCTTCAAGAAGACATTTGACCAGATGAAAATCCCTATGATCGACGTACAAGCCTCATCACAAAAGATCGCTGGCTTCACTGGGGAGCCAAAACAACCAATTGGGACCATCGATCTGCTTGTAGAACTTGGGGAAGCAGAAAGGAAAGTGGTCCGCAAGCAAACATTCGTGATTGTCGATGAGTTTTCTGCCTATAATGCTTTTTTTGGCCGTCCAACACTCGCAGCATTCAAAGCTATCCTAGCCCCGTGGTGCCTCACTATTAAATTCCCTACTGACAATGGAGTAGGAGTTATAAAAGGGGATCAAAATGCTGCGCGAGAGTGCTATTTGACAGAGCTGCGAGAGTCAAGAAAAAGAGAAATGGGGAAGGATGCGGCAACCCCAGTCCGCATCAAAGAACCAGCCTTGTAGCAATTATGGGGCGGACCCTGCACTGGAGAACACAGCGGGGCACGGAGAGAAATGGATCCCAGAAAAGCCAGTGCAGGGGAGAATAGAGTGGTACCGGTGGAAACGACAGTTCCGGTACCTGTTGACCCGAAGGACCCAAATAAGGTGTTGAATGTGGGTTCACAGCTTAATGTGTCAATTCAGAATGTCTTGATATCTTTCCTGAAAGCAAATCTGGATGTCTTTGCTTGGACTCACGCCGATATGTGTGGAATATCTCCAGAAGTTGCAGTACACGCTCTGAATATTGACCCAAAGTTTACGCCAGTTAAACAGAAAAGAAGAACCCAAGGTCCAGACAGGTCAGCAGCATTAAAAGAAGAAGTCGATCGACTCATGGAAAATAACTTCATCAAAGAATCTACATATCCGAATTGGGTTTCAAATCCTGTGCTGGTCAAGAAAGCTAATGGAAAATGGAGAGTGTGCATCGATTTTTCCGATCTAAACAAGGCTTGCCCCAAAGATTGCTTCCCGTTACCCAGGATCGATCAACTGGTAGACGGAACTGCGGGACATGAATTGTTATCTTTCATGGATGCCTACTCCGGTTATAACCAAATCATGATGCACGAGCCGGATCAGGAGGATACAAGCTTTATCACAGATGTTGGACTTTATTGCTACAGAGTTATGCCCTTCGGATTGAAAAATGCAGGGGCAACCTACTAAAGACTTGTTAATGCTATGTTCAAACCGCAATTGGGCAAAACTATGGAAGTCTACGTCGACGACATGTTAGTAAAGTCCAGGAAAGCAGCGGATCACATTGAACACTTAGCAGAAATGTTCGCAGTCCTCCGGAAATACAGAATGAAACTTAACCCTCTGAAATGTACATTTGGGGTCGAGTCCGGAAAGTTCTTAGGTTTCATCGTCAGTGCTAGGGGCATTGAGGCTAGTCCAGCTCAAATTACTGCCTTGAAAGAAGTTAAAGCTCCTAGAACGAAGAAGGAATTGCAGAGTCTCAACGGAAAGGTCGCCGCCCTGAGTCGGTTCATTTCCAAAGCCACTGATAAATGCATCCCATTCTTTGACGCCCTGAAGAAAGGAAAGAAGAATTTTGAATGGACTTCCGAATGCCAAAAAGCCTTCGATGAGTTGATCCGTCATATGGAAACGCCTCCAATACTTTCTAGGCCAGGCAATGGTGAGGATCTTCTTATATACTTGGCAGTATCATCTCATGCTCTAAGTACAGCGCTGATACGGGAAGACAAAAGGATTCAACATCCGGTTTACTATATCAGCAAAAGACTCACTGGGGCAGAGCTGAATTACTCCAAGTTGGAAAAACTCGCCTATTGCCTACTAGTTGCATCAAGGAAACTGAGGCAATATTTCCAAGCTCATCCTATCAAAGTACTCACTGATCAACCTCTAAAGCAAGTCCTATTTCGCCCTGAAACTTCGGGTCGCCTTCTAAAATGGAACATTGAACTCAGTCAATATGACATCACCTATCACCCCCGAAAAGCAATCAGCGGACAAGCTTTAGCTGATTTCATTGCAGAATTCACAGACAAAGATAATGGTGGGGAAGAAACGATCAATGATTCCCCAATCCAGTGGAAGATGTATGTTGATGGCGCAAGAAATGACTACTGTTCTGGAGCCGGAGTGGTACTTGAAACTCCTGAAGGTCGATCATTATGTTATGCATTAAGATTGGAATTTCCTTCAACAAACAATGAAGCAGAATATGAAGCTCTTATTGCAGGTCTGAAAATCGCTAAAGAGCTAAACATTCGAGCATTACAGATCTTCAGTGATTCTCAGCTTATTGTATGCCAAGTCAAGAAGGAATTTCAAGCAAAAGGTGGAAACCTGCCTTCCTACTTGTCAAAGGCTTGGGAACTCCTATGTGAACTTGATCACTATTCAATAAGCCACGTTCCTCGGGAAGAGAATATGAAGGCAGATTCCCTCGCAAAGTATTCAAGTTCTGGTGAAGCTCAACTATTGGGATTGGTCCCTGTAGAAGTCCTTTCAGCACCGAGTATAGACGAGATGGATATAGACTGGATTGTGAATGTATCTCAAGAACAAGAGTCATGGATGACTCCAATACTGGACTACCTACTCAGAGGTTCTCTGCCAGAAAATTCGATAGAAAGACGAAAGCTACTAAGGAAAGCCTCTCGCTATGTAATTCAGGATGGCCGATTGTACAGACGGGGATTCTCAATGCCATTGCTTCGATGTGTATCCCGGGAAGAGTCCAAAACAATCCTAGCAGAGGTGCATGGAGGAGAATGTGGTGATCATTCTGGTGGTCAAACATTAGCGAAGAAAATTCTCCGATACGGATATTTTTGGCCAGAAATTAATCGAGATGCTGCAGATTACTCCCGAAAATGTGACAAATGCCAAAGATTTGCCAAAATTCCTAGAGCACCTTCTACCGAACTCACACGGATGGTCAGTCCATGGCCATTTGCAATTTGGGGAATGGATCTCATTGGGCCGCTACCAACTGCTAAATCAGGAATTAAATATGCTATTGTTGCAGTTGATTACTTTACTAAATGGGCTGAAGCTGAACCATTGGCTACTATCACTTCTAAGAAAATGATAAGCTTTGTGACCAAGAATATCATTTGCAGATACGGTGTGCCTCAGAAAATAATCACAGACAATGGTACTCAGTTTGAAAGCGAGGAATTCCAGGATTTTTGCAAACGATTCAAAATCCAGAAAAGCTTTTCGGCAGTAGCTCATCCGCAGGCAAACGGGCAAGTGGAAGTAGTGAACAAGATCATCAAATCAACCATCAAAAAGCAACTCGAAAGAGCAAAAGGTGGTTGGGTCGATAAACTACCACTTGCACTATGGGCATACAGAACTACTCACAAAACTGCAACTGGGCATACTCCTTTTTCGTTAGCATACGGATCGGAAGCAATGATCCCGGTAGAAACAGAGGTCCCTTCACACAGAAGAATCCATTTCAATCAAGCAGAAAATGAGAAGCTACAACTCGAAGCGCTGGATCTCCTTGATGAAAAAAGAGATGAAGCTAACCTCAGAGTTGCAGCTCATCAGCAAAGGATAGCCAGACATTTCAATTCCAAAGTTCATCAACGCAGCTTTGAAATTGGAGATCTAGTCCTGAAAAGAATTATGACCGCGACAAGTGTGTTTGGGCCAAATTGGGAAGGACCGTATGTAATAGGTCAGAAGCTTCTTGACGGCACATTCAAGCTCACCACTGTTGATGGAGATCAAATTCCAAGGGCATGGAACAGCAACCATTTGCGTCCATACTTTACTTGAAAATTTTGTTGAAACATTGTAAAAAGAATTATGAATGTATGATTCTTGTAATTGAAAGCAATTGTGAAACTGATGCAAGAAAATAATGAAAGAATATAAAGTGGATGTAGGCCCGATTTCATGGCCGAACCACTATAAATCTTGTGTTCCTTATTATTATTATGTGTTTGCTTTGTTTTCGATATAAAAATACATAAAATGTATTACTGAAATGTCGATTTAAATTTTTGCAGACAATGGAAATAAAACTTGCGCATAATAAGACCGAGTGATTCTCACCATCATTCAACAAACAAATTTCAAGTCATAAAGGCCCCGAATTCAAATCCTAGATAGGAAATACTTTAATTGAACGGCTTATGATTCCGATAGAAACGAGCCCTTGCTAATAAATTGAGATTGTTTGAACGAACAAACATCCAATTAGGAAGCTAGTGCCCGTTCTCACGAACTTGCCTGACAATGAAGTACGCTTCCTTGGATTAAACAAGCCACTTGCGAGAAAGGGGGAATGAAAACTTGAAAAAAAAAAAAGGAGGATCGCTGAAAAGGCATAAGCAAGTGAACAGAGGAACAACCAAAGCTACCATCAGGAGCACAAGTCCTCTTCGGAGGCGCAACTCTTCGGAGGATAAAAGACCTCTAATGGGTCATACGCCACAAAAAAGAAAGTTCTCTACTCAACAAAAAAGATTGGCGGAGTCATGACCCTCCAACCATGAGAGAGTAACTTCCAGGCGATGAAAACCCTCTCTGAGGCACATTTCACCAGGAGTTGAAGTGTTATGACCGCTCTTCGGGATTTCACTTCACTAGAGTTGAAATGCCAAAAAAATAAAAGCCCTCTTCGGAGGCCCATTTCACCAGGAGTTGAAGTGTTATGACCGCTCTTCGGGATTTCACTTCACCAGAGTTGAAATGTAAACAAAATAAAAGCCCTCTTCGGAGGCACATTTCGCCAGGAGTTGAAGTGTAACAACCGCTCTTCGGAATTTCACTTCACCAAAGTTGAAATGCAAAAACAAAATAAAGACCTTCCTGAAAGCCTACGTTTCACCGAGATTGAAATAAAACTTCCAAGTATTGAAACGCGAAAAGGCTTTCTTCGAAGGCACAACTCTTTGGAGGTCCACGTTTCACCAAGATTGAAATAAAACTTCCAAGTGTTGAAACGTGAAAAATCCCTCCTTAGAGGTACAACCCCCTCCCGGGGACACAATTCAAAGGAAAGACCTCTTCGGAGGCACAATCAAGAAGAAAGACCTCTTCGGAAGCCCACGTTTCACCAAGATTGAAATAAAACTTCCAAGTGTTGAAACGTGAAAAGGCTTTCTTCAAAGGCACAACTCTTTGGAGGTACACGTTTCACCGAGATTGAAATAAAACTTCCAAGTGTTGAAACGTGAAAAATCCCTCCTCAGAGGTACAACTTTGTATAAAAAAAAAATCCTCATCAAAAGCGTACTTTAACTTTCAAAGGAAGAGTAATTTACCTACTATGGAAAATGATCGTTAAAAAAAAAAAAAAAAAAAAAAGAAAAGAAAAGAAGTTAAAGTACCCTTCAGAGGTCCGCTTTACCACATAGAGGAATTCACTTGGTAAAATATGCACATAAGCAAAAGAAAAAAATGATTTCTTTGAACGACAAAGCGTAGAAACTTATACGAAGGGAGTTGTACTCTACAAAAATTTTCTTTAAAGAATAAAATAATTATTCTTTAGCAAATAAGAGTGCAAGTCCCCTCGAAGTATAAAATATTGCAGCAAGCTTAAGGTATGGGGGCAACATGGTATAATAGTATAGCTGCATCAGTAAAGTAATACTCAAACAACATACCATAAGCCCGCTGCAATATCATATAAATAAACTTGTGCAAAAATGAATAATAAATGCATACTCAAATTCAAACAGAAGTATGTACAAATAAAGAATCATTTTATTCAATTGCAGATATTGCAGATACAGGTTTCAAAATAAGAAGCAGGGGCCGGTGCCTGCACAACATCCGACCATTACACAAAAAAGGAATCAAAAAGCTCAACTCTTCATTTCTTCTTGCCGCCTTTAGACCCTTTACCCGGCCGAGTGGTTAGCTTTTCGGGTCTTCCAGGTTGGTCTGAAGGCATGAGGGAAGAAGGGGAGGGAGGTACAACTGGCGCAATTTCCGGTTCCTCTTCAGTGGTGATAATTTTCTTCCCCCTCCTCTTCGATGTCCCAAGCTTCTTTCTTCTCTGCGAAGAAGACTCACTCCCCGGAGTAACGAGAGCGGACAAAACTACGTCGTCAGAAGGAGTCCGCTCCGGAGAGATCTCGCCTCCTTCGAGTCCCTCATCTTTTTGCTCCTGCGAGGCAACAGGGTCATCCAAACCATGAAGAGCCTCAATTTTCTCCTCTTGTGACCCAGGTTGTGAAGCAGAAGGAGGAGTCACCTGAAGAGATGGAGGAGGAGTAACCAGAGAAGGCGAAGTCTGCACGGCACTTGTTGTTTCAACTGCAGAAGAAGAAAAATTGAAAATGTTAGTATCTTCCCGAAAGAAGGGAGATATGGGTTCATCGAGATTCAGGAGGTAATCGAGAAGCTCATCAAATTTTTGAGGAATAAGCAGGCAATCCACCTGAATCGGACCAATGTCGAAATTACCTGAAGATATTGGCTTTGTCAGTTCAATCTCATAATTCTGAGCCCCAATGTCCTCCAAAGCCTCTTCATCAGTAGGGGTGATTACCCCAGTTCTTGTAGGAGGCGGCAAATGAGCACTAGGGCCTGTAATGTCCACCTCGGGAGAAACTAGAGGACGTTCGGAGATGGTAGGCGGTACTTCTTTTTCAGAACGCTCTTCTTCCGCCATCCCGGCCCGCGCTCTGGCAAGCTGCTCCTTACCCTTGGCAAGAGCGGCACGGGCTTCGTCATCAAGATAATGCTCTTCAAGGGCTGACTCAGCATATCCAGCACCTTTACCACCGAGCATATCAAGTGCTGTCTCCCAAACTTCAGCCAGTGTGATTTCATACTTGGGGCCTAGAAAGGCAAGGCTTCCACGCCCCAAGACGCTGTGCAAGTAGAAGTCGAATAATGTTGAGCTGATGCTGTTTTTAGTCGCCTCATGAGATTCTTCAGCTGCGATTCTGCCGGCGACAGCCTCATCACGCTCCCTTTCAGTTTTGGCAAGCTGAAGCTTAAGCATTTGTGTCTCCGCCTCCTGGGAGTTGTTTTTCTTTCGGAGCTCAGCAATATCAGTAGCATAGCCTTCACTGATTCTTTTTTGTACTTCTAGCCTGTCTTCGGCATCCCTTTGGCTAGCGTGAGCGTCTCTCACTTGTTTCAGGAGCACTTCTTCTTTTTGAGAATAGGAAGTAGAGGAAGCAGCAAGTTCATGTTTCAATTCCTCGACTTTTGCTTCAAGCTCCTCATTGTAAGAAGCAATGTTCCTCATCTCGGTGTCGTGTTGCTCAACGACCTTTTGCCATTCGGCCTTATCGTTTTCCATAGTAAGCATGGCCTCTATGTTGGCACGGTTAACTCTTTGAAGCTCATCGACAAGCTTCTGCCAGTTTGACATCCTCTCGATATCGAGCTTGACTGCATCAAGATTGCGCAACATAGCAGACTTGTCGATGGGGACCAAGTCTAGGTCGAACCTCACCCCCTTAAGGCACCATTGAGGAAATCGGCTCTGCAGAGTGGCAGGACCCGGTCCAACTTGAAATTTGGGCCTGCTAATTATCGTTTGAATATCTGATTTCCCAAGAGCGGGAGAGTCAGAATGAATATCGAGTGAGGCAGTAATAGTAACTTTCTCAGGAGTAGTAGAGGCCTGCTTTTCACTGTGACGGGCTCGTTTGCTTAAGTCTTCACTCATGTGACCTTTTCCTCGATCGTCATGAGATTTTCTCTTGTGAGAGTCATCGCCTTTTTGCCAAGAATCATGGCGCTCTTCTCTCTCCCTTCTTTCACGATGTTCTTCTTCAGTCCTCCTTTCATGAGCCTTTCGGGCAGCCCTCTCTTCATCCGACTCTCTGTAGGAAGGAAGGTAACGCCTGTAATCATACTGGCTATGCCTCCCGTAGCGCTGGAAATCGTCATAATACGAGCCGCTGCGCCCCATAGGAGAATCTGGAATTGAAATAATAAGCTTTAGAAATCTTTAAAGTGCAAGAAGATAAGTGCATAGAGGTGATGAGAAATTCTAAGTGTGTGTGCTGTGCAAACTACGCGCATTAATCTACGAACCACTCTTTGTTTGGGGAGTGGTTGTGGGTGTAATAGTTAACGTCAACTCTTGAGTCGACGACGGCTGTTGCAAAATAGAAGTAGCTTCAACTACTGAAGAAGAAATCCCGGCAGTAGTAGGGTCATCTTTGAAGATCTCTTGTGAAGTAGCGAAGAGGTCGCTCAATCCTTCGAAGGTATCGTCCCTGCTTTGCTTGACAGGACTGGATTTCTTAGCCTTTTCACCAGATTCTTGTGAATGGTGAGAGGATCCCTGAGGCTCTTCTTCCTCGATAACCGGGGCAAGTTTACCAGATGGCCCCGCAACATCGACAGAAGTGGAGCACTTCACCAGCGAAGATTCAGGAGTCTTTATCGGAGAATCGGGGACTTCCGTTGGAACTTCATGAGCATGCATAGAGCGAGAAGTGTGTAGAAGCCCATGTTGATGTAAAAATTCATCCCTCAACAGAAATTTTATGCTCCTCTCTTCTGTGGCCACGGCACTCAACCTCTCAAAAACTTGCTTGTGAATTGGGTCTCTAGAGGGGAGAGGAAGTGCTGAGAAGAATAAAGAATGAAATTAGCAACTGAAAGTTCGGATCTCGAAAAAGTTTCAAAACGGAGAAAATAGAAACACTAATCCTACTTCCTACTCTCCAGATGGCATAAAAGCCTGAGGGACAGCGGGCAAAGAAAAACTGGTTCAAAAATCCATGAACGCTTTCAGTAAGATCGGAAATGAGCTTGCGGTTTCTGGCACTTCTCACAATAATAAGGGAAGGATGATCTTTACTCTTTGCAAACGAGCACAGATAACGAATTTCTTCAAAACTCGGTAGGCGATCAAGGGTTCTTCTAAACAAAACACATAACCCCGTCAAGATGGCATAGCCATTGGGATGAAGTTGAAACGGAGAGATTGTCAACCGAAGGAGAAGAGTTCGAAGGAAGTCGTTAAAAGGAGGAATCGCCCCACTTAAGCACATTTGGCGATTGACTGCAACAAAGCCATAGGGAGGATTGTCAGCAGTATCTCCAGGCCCAGGGAGAAGAACATCACTTTCAGCAAAGCCAAATTGAGTGCGCAGCTGGACAAACGCTCTCGAAGTTAGAATAGTCAGGGTTCTCTCCGGAGGATTCTCTATGGGAACAGCTATCGGAAAAGTTTCTTCCTCTGGAGTTACCACTTCTTCTTCTCGGTGGGAAGTCATTCTACATAAACAACTGGGTATTCAAACATGAAGGTGCACGTTTCCTAAAGTGTGTGAAGTGTTGTGTAAAATCAATCAAGCAGTGAACAAATATAACTGGAATGAAAACTAGCAAACATTCGTTAGTTATGAAATTCAGGGACTACTGTTTTAAGCCTAAATATGCAAGTAAGATGTTGATGCAGATAAATCAGTTCAGATTATTGATACTTTGCATTAATGTTTAACTTTAACTGATTGATTCACAAACATTTCATGCAATATAATTAAGTTGCTTGTCTTGTCTTGAGTAATCTGTCATCTGACATGGGCAGTCGATGGCAGTATTTTCGCCTTGGTTTTCTTTGTTTGTTATTATTCAGCAGGTTAGCAGCTTATAAGTTAATGCGATCTGTGAAATAATACAATGAGATTCAAGCAAATTTAAAGTTGGGGCAGTTCAAAATTCAGGCAACTTAGTTTGGCAGTTCGGGTCAGAAATTCAAAGTGGATCTATGCTCTCAAAATGTCAGCATGCCCAAAGCCTAAGTGCTAACTCGGCAGCGGTTTAAGAGCCAACTCGGTCACGGTTTAAGGGCTTAGCTCGGTCATGACTTAGGGGTTAACTTGGCTGCGGTTCAAGGTTAAATCAGTATAAGGCTTAGATCGGCAGAAGAATAGGTTGGCAGATTTCCCCCAAGTGCTAACACGGCCACGATTTAAGGATTGGGTCGGCCAAAAGCTAAGTCACTTCAAATCACCGGGTCGCATCTAAATCAATACCTCGCCCCACTCAACCCGTTAACCCGTTAGCCACTCCCTCAACCAAAAAACCTTCATCTCGTTCATACTACCGAATCATCCCATAAACTGGTTCAAAACCACCACGAATCCAACGCCTTACAATCCTAACGCGAATCAAAATTGGCTACGCCTAAAGCAGTAACCCATCGGCATCATTTCATCGATAGCCTAAAGCCAGATCAAACTAACTAAGGATCATCAACTAGTTGATGATCCTTAGTTAGTTTGATCTGGCTTTAGGCTATCGATGAAATGATGCCGATGGGTTACTGCTTTAGGCGTAGCCAATTTTGATTCGCGTTAGGATTGTAAGGCGTTGGATTCGTGGTGGTTTTGAACCAGTTTATGGGATGATTCGGTAGTATGAACGAGATGAAGGTTTTTTGGTTGAGGGAGTGGCTAACGGGTTAACGGGTTGAGTGGGGCGAGGTATTGATTTAGATGCGACCCGGTGATTTGAAGTGACTTAGCTTTTGGCCGACCCAATCCTTAAATCGTGGCCGTGTTAGCACTTGGGGGAAATCTGCCAACCTATTCTTCTGCCGATCTAAGCCTTATACTGATTTAACCTTGAACCGCAGCCAAGTTAACCCCTAAGTCATGACCGAGCTAAGCCCTTAAACCGTGACCGAGTTGGCTCTTAAACCGCTGCCGAGTTAGCACTTAGGCTTTGGGCATGCTGACATTTTGAGAGCATAGATCCACTTTGAATTTCTGACCCGAACTGCCAAACTAAGTTGCCTGAATTTTGAACTGCCCCAACTTTAAATTTTCTTGAATCTCATTGTATTATTTCACAGATCGCATTAACTTATAAGCTGCTAACCTGCTGAATAATAACAAACAAAGAAAACCAAGGCGAAAATACTGCCATCGACTGCCCATGTCAGATGACAGATTAGTCAAGACAAGACAAGCAACTTAATTATATTGCATGAAATGTTTGTGAATCAATCAGTTAAAGTTAAACATTAATGCAAAGTATCAATAATCTGAACTGATTTATCTGCATCAACATCTTACTTGCATATTTAGGCTTAAAACAGTAGTCCCTGAATTTCATAACTAACGAATGTTTGCTAGTTTTCATTCCAGTTATATTTGTTCACTGCTTGATTGATTTTACACAACACTTCACACACTTTAGGAAACGTGCACCTTCATGTTTGAATACCCAGTTGTTTATGTAGAATGACTTCCCACCGAGAAGAAGAAGTGGTAACTCCAGAGGAAGAAACTTTTCCGATAGCTGTTCCCATAGAGAATCCTCCGGAGAGAACCCCGACTATTCTAACTTCGAGAGCGTTTGTCCAGCTGCGCACTCAATTTGGCTTTGCTGAAAGTGATGTTCTTCTCCCTGGGCCTGGAGATACTGCTGACAATCCTCCCTATGGCTTTGTTGCAGTCAATCGCCAAATGTGCTTAAGTGGGGCGATTCCTCCTTTTAACGACTTCCTTCGAACTCTTCTCCTTCGGTTGACAATCTCTCCGTTTCAACTTCATCCCAATGGCTATGCCATCTTGACGGGGTTATGTGTTTTGTTTAGAAGAACCCTTGATCGCCTACCGAGTTTTGAAGAAATTCGTTATCTGTGCTCGTTTGCAAAGAGTAAAGATCATCCTTCCCTTATTATTGTGAGAAGTGCCAGAAACCGCAAGCTCATTTCCGATCTTACTGAAAGCGTTCATGGATTTTTGAACCAGTTTTTCTTTGCCCGCTGTCCCTCAGGCTTTTATGCCATCTGGAGAGTAGGAAGTAGGATTAGTGTTTCTATTTTCTCCGTTTTGAAACTTTTTCGAGATCCGAACTTTCAGTTGCTAATTTCATTCTTTATTCTTCTCAGCACTTCCTCTCCCCTCTAGAGACCCAATTCACAAGCAAGTTTTTGAGAGGTTGAGTGCCGTGGCCACAGAAGAGAGGAGCATAAAATTTCTGTTGAGGGATGAATTTTTACATCAACATGGGCTTCTACACACTTCTCGCTCTATGCATGCTCATGAAGTTCCAACGGAAGTCCCCGATTCTCCGATAAAGACTCCTGAATCTTCGCTGGTGAAGTGCTCCACTTCTGTCGATGTTGCGGGGCCATCTGGTAAACTTGCCCCGGTTATCGAGGAAGAAGAGCCTCAGGGATCCTCTCACCATTCACAAGAATCTGGTGAAAAGGCTAAGAAATCCAGTCCTGTCAAGCAAAGCAGGGACGATACCTTCGAAGGATTGAGCGACCTCTTCGCTACTTCACAAGAGATCTTCAAAGATGACCCTACTACTGCCGGGATTTCTTCTTCAGTAGTTGAAGCTACTTCTATTTTGCAACAGCCGTCGTCGACTCAAGAGTTGACGTTAACTATTACACCCACAACCACTCCCCAAATAAAGAGTGGTTCGTAGATTAATGCGCGTAGTTTGCACAGCACACACACTTAGAATTTCTCATCACCTCTATGCACTTATCTTCTTGCACTTTAAAGATTTCTAAAGCTTATTATTTCAATTCCAGATTCTCCTATGGGGCGCAGCGGCTCGTACTATGACGATTTCCAGCGCTACGGGAGGCGTAGCCAGTATGATTACAGGCGTTACCTTCCTTCCTACAGAGAGTCGAATGAAGAGAGGGCTGCCCGAAAGGCTCATGAAAGGAGGATTGAAGAAGAACATCGTGAAAGAAGGGAGAGAGAAGAGCGCCATGATTCTTGGCAAAAAGGCGATGACTCTCACAAGAGAAAATCTCATGACGATCGAGGAAAAGGTCACATGAGTGAAGACTTAAGCAAACGAGCCCGTCACAGTGAAAAGCAGGCCTCTACTACTCCTGAGAAAGTTACTATTCCTGCCTCACTCGACATTCCTTCTGACTCTCCCGCTCTTGGGAAATCAGATATTCAAACGATAATTAGCAGGCCCAAATTTCAAGTTGGACCGGGTCCTGCCACTCTGCAGAACCGATTTCCTCAATGGTGCCTTAAGGGGGTGAGGTTCGACCTAGACTTGGTCCCCATCGACAAGTCTGCTATGTTGCGCAATCTTGATGCAGTCAAGCTCGATATCGAGAGGATGTCAAACTGGCAGAAGCTTGTCGATGAGCTTCAAAGAGTTAACCGTGCCAACATAGAGGCAATGCTTACTATGGAAAACGATAAGGCCGAATGGCAAAAGGTCGTTGAGCAACACGACACCGAGATGAGGAACATTGCTTCTTACAATGAGGAGCTTGAAGCAAAAGCCGAGGAATTGAAACATGAACTTGCTGCTTCCTCTACTTCCTATTCTCAAAAAGAAGAAGTGCTCCTGAAACAAGTGAGAGACGCTCACGCTAGCCAAAGGGATGCCGAAGACAGGCTAGAAGTACAAAAAAGAATCAGTGAAGGCTATGCTACTGATATTGCTGAGCTCCGAAAGAAAAACAACTCCCAGGAGGCGGAGATACAAGTGCTTAAGCTTCAGCTTGCCAAAACTGAAAGAGAGCGTGATGAGGCTGTCGCCGGCAGAATCGCAGCTGAAGAATCTCATGAGGCGACTAAAAACAGCATCAGCTCAACATTATTCGACTTCTACTTGCACAGCGTCTTGGGGCGTGGAAGCCTTGCCTTTCTAGGACCCAAGTATGAAATCACACTGGCTGAAGTTTGGGAGACAGCACTTGATATGCTCGGTGGTAAAGGTGCTGGATATGCTGAGTCAGCCCTTGAAGAGCATTATCTTGATGACGAAGCCCGTGCCGCTCTTGCCAAGGGTAAGGAGCAGCTTGCCAGAGCGCGGGCCGGGATGGCGGAAGAAGAGCGTTCTGAAAAAGAAGTACCGCCTACCATCTCCGAACGTCCTCTAGTTTCTCCCGAGGTGGACATTACAGGCCCTAGTGCTCATTTGCCGCCTCCTACAAGAACTGGGGTAATCACCCCTACTGATGAAGAGGCTTTGGAGGACATTGGGGCTCAGAATTATGAGATTGAACTGACAAAGCCAATATCTTCAGGTAATTTCGACATTGGTCCGATTCAGGTGGATTTCCTGCTTATTCCTCAAAAATTTGATGAGCTTCTCGATTACCTCCTGAATCTCGATGAACCCATATCTCCCTTCTTTCGGGAAGATACTAACATTTTCAATTTTTCTTCTTCTGCAGTTGAAACAACAAGTGCCGTGCAGGCTTCGCCTTCTCTGGTTATTCCTCCTCCATCTCTTCAGGAGACTCCTCCTTCTGCTTCACAACCTGGGTCACAAGAGGAGAAAATTGAGGCTCTTCATGGTTTGGATGACCCTGTTGCCTCGCAGGAGCAAAAAGATGAGGGACTCGAAGGAGGCGAGATCTCTCCGGAGCGGACTCCTTCTGACGACGTAGTTTTGTCCGCTCTCGTTACTCCGGGGAGTGAGTCTTCTTCGCAGAGAAGAAAGAAGCTTGGGACATCGAAGAGGAGGGGGAAGAAAATTATCACCACTGAAGAGGAACCGGAAATTGCGCCAGTTGTACCTTCCTCCCCTTCTTCCCTCATGCCTTCAGACCAACCTGGAAGACCCGAAAAGCTAACCACTCGGCCGGGTAAAGGGTCTAAAGGCGGCAAGAAGAAATGAAGAGTTGAGCTTTTTGATTCCTTTTTTGTGTAATGGTCGGATGTTGTGCAGGCACCGGCCCCTGCTTCTTATTTTGAAACCTGTATCTGCAATATCTGCAATTGAATAAAATGATTCTTTATTTGTACATACTTCTGTTTGAATTTGAGTATGCATTTATTATTCATTTTTGCACAAGTTTATTTATATGATATTGCAGCGGGCTTATGGTATGTTGTTTGAGTATTACTTTACTGATGCAGCTATACTATTATACCATGTTGCCCCCATACCTTAAGCTTGCTGCAATATTTTATACTTCGAGGGGACTTGCACTCTTATTTGCTAAAGAATAATTATTTTATTCTTTAAAGAAAATTTTTGTAGAGTACAACTCCCTTCGTATAAGTTTCTACGCTTTGTCGTTCGAAGAAATCACTTTTTTCTTTTGCTTATGTGCATATTTTACCAAGTGAATTCCTCTATGTGGTAAAGCGGACCTCTGAAGGGTACTTTAACTTCTTTTCTTTTTCTTTTTCTTTCTTTTTTTTTTTTTAACGATCATTTTCCATAGTAGGTAAATTACTCTTCCTTTGAAAGTTAAAGTACGCTTTTGATGAGGATTTTTTTTTTATACAAAGTTGTACCTCTGAGGAGGGATTTTTCACGTTTCAACACTTGGAAGTTTTATTTCAATCTCGGTGAAACGTGTACCTCCAAAGAGTTGTGCCTTTGAAGAAAGCCTTTTCACGTTTCAACACTTGGAAGTTTTATTTCAATCTTGGTGAAACGTGGGCTTCCGAAGAGGTCTTTCTTCTTGATTGTGCCTCCGAAGAGGTCTTTCCTTTGAATTGTGTCCCCGGGAGGGGGTTGTACCTCTAAGGAGGGATTTTTCACGTTTCAACACTTGGAAGTTTTATTTCAATCTTGGTGAAACGTGGACCTCCAAAGAGTTGTGCCTTCGAAGAAAGCCTTTTCGCGTTTCAACACTTGGAAGTTTTATTTCAATCTCGGTGAAACGTAGGCTTTCAGGAAGGTCTTTATTTTGTTTTTGCATTTCAACTTTGGTGAAGTGAAATTCCGAAGAGCGGTTGTTACACTTCAACTCCTGGCGAAATGTGCCTCCGAAGAGGGCTTTTATTTTGTTTACATTTCAACTCTGGTGAAGTGAAATCCCGAAGAGCGGTCATAACACTTCAACTCCTGGTGAAATGGGCCTCCGAAGAGGGCTTTTATTTTTTTGGCCAAAAATTTCGGGTCATCACATTCCTTCCCCCTTAAAAGAATTTCGTCCCCAAAATTTAAAAGCAAAGATAATTGAATAACCCATCAAAGATTTAATTTTAAACCACAAGCATATACTATCAACCATATGCTAACAACCACAGTAACCAATTCACTCAATCAAACAAATCTAATAATCCTGACACAAATCAGGATAGACCTTCCTAACATTATCTAGAGTTTCCCAGGTACAAACACTGGAATACTCGCTCTACTGAATCCAATCTAGCTATACTAATAAGCTATAGAGCTCCAACTCATCTAGATCTACAAACTGAATAGGATATCTGACTACAGACAAGTCCGACTCAACTACCAAATCCTCCTGAACCGCTGGTTTCAAAACCAGTGATGGATCATACACGTACTCCCTCAGAGATAGTGAAACACATTGAATCCCAGTCATCCAAACTGGCAATTCAACCTCGAAGACCAAATCACTTATCCTTACAAGATTACAAAAAGGTCCAATACCTCAGAGCTAACTTCCCAGTCTTACCAAATCTTATAACTCCTTTGATCAGAGAAAACTTATCCAAAATCAAATATCCAACTTTGAAATCCAAATTCCTTCATCTCTTACGAAACTCATTTGACGGTTCTGGGCTGTCTTCATCCTTACTGATTAGCTCACCCTTCACTGATGCCTCTAGAAACAAACTGGACCAAAAACAAACCAACATAACGATCCTCTCAAGATCAATCCAAAATCAAGAACACCAACTCTACTATCATCAGTAGAAAAATAACTTCTTCTATCTAGAAAAGGCAAAACAGGAGCACTCGCCAATCTCGCCTTAAGATCCGGTAGAAACCCTTTAATCCAAGAAAACTGCGAACTTCTAACGAGTCTAGAGTTAATTCCATTCTAGAACAGCTGCTACTTCACTTCCACTGTACAACTATGATTTGAAAAAGATGTGAATGCTGATGATAAACACGAGCACAAACTTGTCAACACATGTTGGAAATTCTATTCACAGATCCGTAAAGAGAAAACTCAGAAGTTCCACCAAAACCTCTCTCTAGGAACCACTCTTCTACTAGCTAAACCACCGGTACACTGCTAGAATCCTAGTCGATACCAAAAACTCAATCTCTAGATGCTACGGCAGACCTCTGACTTCCTTGAAGACATCCGAAAAAATCTCTGACAACTTCGATAACTCCTACATTCCCAGAGATGCCTCGATCCCAAGCAAAAGATTACCTAAGAGAACACTCAACTATCGCAAGTCACTTTTGCGACCAACCCAGCCTAATTTCCGAAGAAACCATTCTCTCTTTACCAATCAGAACAGTTTATTCTTATCTAGCCAATCCATCGAAGAAATGAATCCACTCTACTGCTTCTGAACACCACCTCTAGAAAACTACTGACAGATAACCTTCCTGACGGCACACAGAACACCTTCGAGCTGCATTGTTGATATAAATGCCAAAGACTTCCTTATCCAAAGGTCTTTGAACCTCAAAGTCATATCATCCAATCCACACGGAGACTTGAGATGGGCAGACCTCTCCTCAAGAAAATCGAGCCTCAAACTAACACAAACACCCTGCTGAACTCAGTCTCAACACCGATGCAGACACACTTCCTTAAAGCTTGCTCCAAAAGGAACTCTTTGGAAACATGCATAGTCACTGCATCCCACCACACAACTGCTTCTTCCCGAAGTTGCCAAGATACCATCACTTGCTTCTGCTAAACCGACTGATCGAAACTCTACTCATCTAAATCTATACTGCAAAGATCGTCTCCGAACCTCAAACAGGTTTCCTTCAGAGATTGTTGAAATCCTTACACCACATCAAAGCTTACTCGAGACGGTATTAGGTCTACAGTCTTGGCAGATACACTTCCAACCTCAACAATCAAACTCCTTCCATTGGTAGTCATGCTACACACACCACTACCTTCCTACCTCTAGATATTATATTGAAAAACCCGAACAGGTAACCCAATAAATAGGTAGAAATTTATATACACATATATAGAAATACACACACACACACACACACATAAATACGCTCTCTCAAGGAAGAAATCACTCCAAAGCCTAGGTATTAACTCTACCTAGCGCTCTAATCAAATTCCAGGAATAAGTGGATAGAAATTTCTAAGTTAGTGATCGAATGAAGATTAAACAATTATGAATAAGTGGATAGAAATTTAAGTGAATGTGAATAGAAAAGGGAATTGATTTGGTTAATAATCAATGAAGATTAATACGTAGGATGTACGTTTATTATTCTATTCGCATAGTGATTTGACCCAGATTCAAGCACAGAATTTTGAGATAGTACATCGATCCGAGTTGGGTTTTTTTCACTCGATCTTTGACGGCGAACCTGGATAAGGATTTTTGGTTGATTCTGGATATCCTCTATCATATTATGACAATGCAAGGAGAATGACAGTTTCTGATCAAGAAACCAGATCTGAGTCCACACTAGAAAGTCGGGTGGACGATGCTAGTTCAGAATTGAAATTGTGTGATCGAGTAAGCGATCAGATTGATATAGTGTACGGATGATATGTACATCATACGGGTTGAATGAGATTGATATTGAAATTTTTTGTGGATATGAACTGTAAAAAGTTTTTTGAAATGAAGGTTATATTTTGTGAAATATATGATGAAATAAAGTAGAAATTGAATATTTATATGGTAGAAATTGAATATTTCTATGGTAGAAATTTACTTTATGAAGGTAAGTAATATGGTAAGTGACTTTATAGAGTAATCAAGCTTGAATATTGTTTTGGCATAAACAAGGTTATGTATATATAATTGATAAACTCCCCTTGTTGAATCTATTTCAAGAATAAAAGGGTTTTTGAAAGGTATTTGTAGTATAAAAGAGGAACTTATACAAGTATGAAGTGATTAAAAGATTTTTCAAGGTTATATATATATATATATATATATATATATATATATAATATAAAGGATTTTATGAGAATGATTTTGGAAAAAGGTTTTTGGAACCTATGGATTTGGAAAGGCTTTTGATTTTTGGAGAAAAACCAATTTTGTAGATTTGGAAAGCCCGGTTTGAGAACTATCGATTTTGGGATAATCGATTTAGGGTAAAGGTGCTTTATATGTAATTCATACTAGGTGTATGATTTGGAAAACACTATATGTGTATAGGATAAAGTGTTTTGAAAATGGCTCTGGGAAAAAGGCGCTCCCTTGAATGAACTTCTCAGGAGTACCATTAGTTGGTACTGCCTTGAGCCTCAAAAGGGAGGGAGGCTCTAAAGTGGATCCTGTGAGGAAGTCTGGACAAACTGAAGTTCCTGGGGATTATTGGGTAGTCAAAGTCGAGGGCGTTGATGCCTACATAGGCATTTGGGTTATGCGGTGACGACAATGTAACTCGATGTCGCTGCGATCCACTGTGGACCATAGCGGAAATCGTATGGCGGTGAGTGTCAACGGTCTATGTTTGATTTTGCCGGGAAGGCAACGTAACATCGGTTGACTGCGATCTATGGTCGAGTGGAGTGGAGAAGTTTCATTCTTTTTGCAGCGGAATACGAGGGTGCTAATGCCTACAGTTATATGCGTTTTTGCTGTGATAGCAACGTAACGCCGGTTGTAGCTGCGATCTGTAGCGGGTTCCATGGGGTAATTGAGGGGTGCAAAGTGCCTACAGTTATTTATGGATTTTGCCAGGATGGCAACGTAACCATCGGATTAACTACGACCGTCGATGGGGGTGATGATTTCCAGAGCATTCTCACCATAGATATTTCCTCTATTTTCAAAAATGTTTTCCATATTTTCAGCAAAATATTTTCCAAAGTATTTTCACTAGGTGTTGAAAATAGATTTGCTAAGTACTTGTAGATTTTCAGTCCTACGCCTGATCAACGTATGACCGAAATTCTGTAAGAACAAAGATGGACTTGTTGAAACATCGAGTTATAAAATTATATTTTTATAAAATTATTTTGGCAATATTATATAGATTTTAAAATGTTTAAAAAATGTTCAAAGAGAAAATTTAAATGGTATTGAGTATTTTAATAAATTATGGTTTCGTTCCTTTTCGAGGATGAAAAGATTCCAAGGAGGAGGAATGTGATAGCCTGGATTTTTGAACATCTGATAATTGTATAATTATCTGGTTTATAGATTGAATAGATAAAAAAATTCTGATAATTATATATATTTGGATATAAGTATTTATTAATCTTCTTATATAATTTAAATTTGCAGAAGAAAACTTATATTTTCAAATAAATTAGATATACTTATTAATTACTATTGTTCATGTATATATATAGCTATGAATAAAACTATGATTTGGGATTTATATATATATATATATATCCTTAAAATGAATTTATTTAAAAACTCTACAACTAGTATTTATATATAGTTATTAATTAAAGTATAAATAACACAAGTTTAAAATTTAAATAAGAATAAATATAGGTTTTAATATATTTCTTTAAAGTATATATGAGAGAAATATAAAAATATAAGTATTAAACCTAAAATTTATATAGCATAAAAAAAATATTTTGTGGAATTGACATTTGTAAGCCTTGAAATTTTTTGCATTTGTATATATAGAAAGAAAGGTTTGAAACATAATACATAAATTAGTAAATATATATACAATCACTAAATAGAAATAAGATATAATATTTTATAAAAATGTTAAACATGCATACGCATTTGTGAGCTTGGTAATCTTATATTTAAACATTTGTAAGTTCAATATGACTTAAAAATAACAAGAGGCAAGCATTGATTTTTTTTTAATATATATGAATTTTAAAAAAAAACTGTGTACAGGTTAAACATTTCCTTTCCTCAATATTTTCCTTTTGGAAAACAAAACCCAAGAAGATAATCAAACAACAATTCCAACTAAACAACTATTTCAACTGAGTTAGCAAAGTAAAAAATTCAATGGTCAAACTCAAGAATTTCAAATCTCAGAACATCAATCAATTCAAATCAGGTGCAGTTTCAAATTTCCTAAACCTGGTTTCCTCTGCTCAGCTTATACCATGAGTAAACTACTCCCTTTAAGTTGAGTCTATTTATGCTTTGATGAATGTGATGAACTTTAGTAATGAAGTTGTGAAATTGTTTTCCTGAAAGTATAAATGTGCCAATCTGGCATATATGGATGGAAATACTATATACACATCTGAGTGAATGCATGCGACCTCTGTTCCTAAATAAATGTGAGCAACCTTTTATTTTAGCCTTAATTTGCTTTGATAACTTGATACTGTGTTTTGTATTGAAGTAAAGTAATGAAAGATGTATAAATGCGTGCAAATAGGTTTGTATACAAAGGTTGAATATATTTGTTTGTGAACAGGTATACCGTCATTTGTTCTTGGTTTACAGATCTTAGAAGTCAAGAAAAATCTATATCTTCTTGTTTAAACAAATTCAAGTCAAGAATCTTGAAGAGAGAATGTTTATAACAACATAGAGTTATTTTTAAAAATAATCTTTAGTAAAAACATTTGGTAAGTAATTCGAAAATTTTGGAATTACAGAGAAAATATATAAAACAGGAAAATTCAAGTAACTTAATTCCAAATTCTGATCATTTGATCGGATTCTTTTTACTATAGAATGATTTTCGAAAGTAATTTCGTGATTTTTAGGTTCGTAAATGTCGAGAATGGTTGATTTGAACGAATTTCAAGTTTTCGCCTAATTCCGACGATTGGCGTGGAAAGGATGGTTGGGGCTCACGCTGGAGGAAGATGGGGGTTAGGCGATTCAGGGAAAAATAGTGAATGCATGCTTAGTTGATCATGGCGATGGGTAGACGTTGAACTAGGGTTTGATCAGCAGTTTCGTCGACTAGGTTTAAGGAGCTAATGCATTGATGTTAGTGGATCAGAACCCAGCGATGGTAGCTGAATCGATGAGTGGTGTCAAGGGATTGCTTTGCAAGGATGGCCATGTTTTCTGGTGGCCGGGATTAGCGAGGCGAGGCAAATTTTGATGAATTATGTCATTCCAGTTAAGAGTCTATGGGTTCATTTTCGTTTTTCAAATGATCTCGTGGTTTTGGGCATTTGGGTTGATCAGCGAGATCAATGACGACTTGATGAGGGCGGCGTGGATGATCGGAGACTCCGACGAACTGTGCACGTGCACGCGATTTGTTGTAGTATCAGGAAACGAAGTTGGTTTGGGAAGAAGAATTTCCAGGGGAATGTCTCGAGGAAATTTTGGTATGACTCGAAGAAAGGATAGTGTGAGTTATCTCGAAGATTAGCTTGAGAATTTCGAATAGAAACTCGGGTTTATAGATTGGAAGAAGCAGTTTTTAACTTTTTAAAACAATGTTTAAATTTGACGATGATGATCCAGATTTTTGCTGCGTTTGAATAACCAGATTTTGATTTCAAAAGAAACTTTGTTCCAAGTTTCCAAAGTTTATATAAAATTAAATAAATTGTTTTTTTGACAAAGGTTTGAAATTAAATGTGTTTGAATGGTTTTGAATTAGGATAATTACTTAAAGTAATTAATTAAAGAATGATTAGTTCATTAATAATTTATTCATTGAAGATCAATTAATTAGCTTAAGTAATTAAATGATAATTAATTTAATTAAAGGATCATTAATTTGTGTGATTAATTAAAGATTCTTTAATTACTTAGTGTAATTTATTAAAGTTTAATTAATTATTAAATGTGAATGAATAAAGTTAATTAATGAATATGGTTGATTAAAGATTAATTAATGGATGCAAGTAATTAATGTAATTAATTATAGTTAATTAATTAACGAGAGTAATTAAAGGTTGATTAACGTGAATGGTTAAGGATAATTAATCTATGGCCAATTACTTAATGTAATTAAGGAATAATTAACTAAGGAAGACTAATTAAGATGGATAGTTAAAGGATGAGTTATTTATTGGTTTGTAATTAACTAATATAGAGTAAGCAAGATTTAGAGGTAATTAAAATAATTATTTAAATTAATTGTTCAGCCCACAAATCTTGCGTATGAATGGATAAGTTGTATTAGATGATTATATTAATATATGTCCGATAATTTGTAATATTTTGGTATGCTATGATGGGTCAAACTGTGATATGATGAGTTATATAATGATAATTGATTTGCTATGAGAATATGAGGACCTGTATTTGAAAAATGGATTTGTATCCACTTCAACAACTGGAATTAAAATGACATTGAAATTGAAGAGATTGAGATCGGGTATCGGCAAATACCCGAAACCATTTCGTTTTGTAACCTAAATCTCTATAAATTTGATCTTAGAAGTAAACAGGCTAGAATGAAAAGGTTAAGAATCATGGACATTTAAACTAAGTAGTTATTCTTAGATTTTGTTTGAAATAAGTAATTGACTTAAATAAGTTAAGAAATCGTAGAAGGTACGAGTTACCCTGGTTTGCAAATAAGTTATATATCTTGGTATTTCATGTTTTATAGGTTTACTCACGCTGGTTTCCAGCCTGACCCGGGTGTTACCTTGTTGTAATGCTCGGGTCAGACCGAGTATTACAGATTTTCAGGTAAAGACGTTCTGGAGTTCAGAAGGCAAGCTAGATGGCAGGAACGTATGGAGAGTATTCCACTGTGATATTGTAGTTTATTTGGGGGCATGTCGATTTTAACTGTCCAGTGTTTGTGTAAATTTTGTAACTCTGATATATTGATGTAAATTAGCTGATACAGTTTTTTCCTTCGTATAACTATTATTTTATCCGATATTATATTTTTTTCCGCTGCGAATGTGAGAATATGTGTTTTGGTGTTTATGTTTCTTCTTCTTTTCCTTAACTATCTGGAATCTTCGGGATCGAATATTCCGGGTCGTCACATTTGATATCACAATGTGATAACCCGTATTTATGTCATCTGATAATTGAATAATTATATGATTTTATTTGTATAAGTAAAAGGAATTCTGATAATTTAGAATATCTGAATATATATAAATATATTTATAAATAACTATCTTATGATAATTTTATTTATTTATGTTAATAGATATATGCACAACTTTATAATAGTGAAAATTTTCCAGGATAAAAAAATTAGTATCAATAGAGATTGTAAAAAAGAAATTTGATTTAGAATTAAAGAATAAATACCATATAAATAAAGTAGGATTTATTAACTTTATATTTCAAAGGAACAAATATATATATATAATATTAAAACAATAGTTTATAAAAACTTTATACATTTTTTTAAATGAGATACGTATAAATTGTATAAACATAAAAATTAAACATATGTTAAGTTATAAAAACATAACACACTTTCTTTTATATATGTTAAAATCAATATTTATACAAAGAAATAATTGTTTTCACATTTGTAAGCTCTATAACACATGAATTAACAAGTGTATAACATGTAATATATTTTTTAACAAGTGTCATGTTTAATTGTTTTCTTTTTATTTTTTTGGAAATTAAACATTCTTATATGTACATTTCTCCCCACATAATCATTCTTTGATCCACCTTAAAACTTAAGAAACTAAACCTAAACTAGTGTAGAAATAAAATTTAAAAACAATCAAAACAACAGCAATTTTAAGCTTCCAACATGAGACAAAACCAGAAAGTATCAAAACTAAAATCAAGTTCAAAAAGCAAGAAACTTTTTCAAGTTTTCAAATAAATCAAGCCACTTCAAACCTTCAAACTGAGCAAGCATAGCAAGAATATTCAAGGTCTATGAAAATCTTAGTGAACTAAGTTCGAGGAAATAACTGTTCTCTGTTTTCTAAATTTGCAGGTGAGTAAACCATTAACCAGTTGAATCTGATCATATGTTTGTTCTGTGTGATGAATGAGTAGTAGCATGATATGAAATGTTGTACATATGGTTTGCATGGATGTTTATGATTTGAATATAGCCATAATTAATTTCTAAATGGTATTGTCGGGTCTGTATTTTACAGTGTCAAGAAAAACATAGAAAAATTCATATCATGCTTCCTAAATCAATTCGAGCTTTGATCCCTGAAAATAAAATGTCTGTAATGATGCAATATCATTTGTAAAATTTGTTTCAAGGATTTTTATCAAGTAATTTACTTTAAAAATAATAAATTGCAGAGAAAACTAAATGCAAGAAAAAAATTGGGTATCTGTAAATCATGATTTGAATGTATAATCAAGTTCGTGCGTAAAAATGTTGAATTTAGATAAACATAACTTGATTCTTAATAATTCGTCGAGATAATCCGGGTTGAGTAAATTTGGGTTCATCATCGATTTTCTTCGATCAACTTGATGACTGTCGGCGAAATTGTGGTTGAAGTTGGTTTGAGGGTTGACAATCACCAGAAAAATGAGTAAGAAATTTTTTGATGATCGTAGTGGCTCGTCGAGGTCATTATAGGATTCGAGCACTGTTTTTAGTCGTGTTGGCGTTTGAAGTTTCTGCGGCGATGATTGGACATCGGAGTGGATCGCAAGGGTGGGAACAGGAGCATGGTGATGTAGTAAAGCTCTAAGCGAGGTGGCGCCTCGACTGGTGGTCGTGGATGGAGTCGCGGTGGAGATTCCTGTGATCGGAATTTGGTCCAGGTGCTCGCTTTAGCTCGTTTTCATTTGGCGTCGATTTTCAGCAATCTGAAGGATCGTGGGGATTGTGGGGTTGAGTTATGACTTGCCGGTGGTCGTAGCCCTGGTCAGCGGCGACTGGGTTGCGTGTGCATGTGCACAGTTTCATTCGAGAGTGTCTTAGTTTATTCGATCGTTTGGGAAGAAGGGGCTACTAGGGAAGTCTTGAAATATTCCAGGGTTCAACTCGAAGCGAGGGAGGGTAGTTGATTACTCGTGAGTATATCGATGTTTTACTTGGGGATTTAATCGAGTTTTTCTAGTGTTTTCTCGTAGCTAACTCGGGATTTTAATGGGACTGAGTTCCAGGGTTGTAAAGTGAAAGCACGATGAGTTTTTAAAAAGTTTTTAAGTTTAAATTGTTTAGTTTTTTTAAAAGAAATATTACTAAGTTTCTTAGATGGAATATTTTAAATAAATAAGATTCAAAGAAAAAGTAAATCTAGTCTTTACATATATTAACTAGCTTTTTAAAGAAATAAAAATGGATGTTTTAAAGAAAGTTTTCAATAATGTAAAAGAGTGAATTTTAGTTTACAAAGATAAGTATTTATCAAGTTTTAACAAATTTAAAATATTAAAGTAATGATTTAAATTTGTTTTAAAAATAATTATGTTAATTATGTAATTAATTACCAATTGATCTTTAATAAGTTAATGATGTAATTAAGTAACTTATAAGGATAAAGCATTTATCTTAAATTAAGGTTGTGATTAATTAAAGAAGATTAATTAGTGAAATTAATAAAGGATAATCACTTATGAATTGATTGAGTATAATTACTTAATTAATAAGGTGTAATCACTTAGTAATTAATGGGAAATTTCTAAATGTAATCAAATAAAGGGAAACTACATAGTGAAGTAATTAGAGGATAATTACTCAAAGGGAGTAATTAAGGATTAATTACTTAGTGCAATTAATTAAAGGATTAATTACTTAGTGTAATTAATTAAAGGATTGATTAATTTAAAGGTTAGTTAATTAATGTAAGTAATTAAAAGTCAGTTAATTACTGAATATGATTAATTAAGGTAACTTAAGAATGTAATTAATTAAAGATTAATTATTAAATATAATTAATTAGAAGAATAATTAAATAATGGAAGTAATTAGGGGATAATTAATTAATGTAATTTACAATTAATTAAAGGTTAGTTAAGTAATAAATGTAATTTATTAAAGGACAATTAATCAATGTAAGTGATTATAGAAAAAAATTAATTAGAATAATTAATTTAGGATTAAAGTAATAAATTATTATTAATTAATTAATGGGAATATTAGATGTTAATTAATTGAGGATAATTAACCAACAGATAATTACTCAATGAAAGTAATTATGGATAATTAATTTAGATTGATAATTAAAGAATGGGGTAATTAATATTAATTAAGCAAGGATAGGTAATTAATCTATTTGGTTAAATTAATGGTGTGATTAATTAACCATGCTTATGGATAATTGGGTTATATTTAATGTCTTAATTGGTTGATGTGATATGATATGTTTGGGTTATACAGTGAGAATGTGGTTATCTTTCGATGATGAATTACTGTGTAAAAGTAACATCCTGTATTTAAAGTTTGAATTGTATTTCACTTGAGTAACTTGGGTTAGGATGACATTGGGATCGAAGAGATCGGGGTCGGGTATTAGTAAATATCTGAAACCACTTCGATTCTTTGTAGATTTTCTATGTGAAATCAGTAGGCTGGAATGGGATAAATTTAATTGACTGGACCATTTAAACTAAGTAAAGATACTTAGGGATTGATTTGCGAATATAAGTAAAAGAAGTTGTGAACTTGTAGTGATGAACGAGTTACCCGAGTTTTTAAGTAAATCTTATGCATTAGTATTTCTTGTTATATGGTTTACTCATGCTGGTTTCCAGCCTGACCCGGGTTTTAGTTTGATGTAATGCTCGAGTCAGACCAAGTATTGTAGATTTTCAGGTAAGGACGTTCTGGAGCTCAGGAGGCAAGCTGGATGGTAGGAACATATTGAGCGTATCCGCTGTGATATATTGTTTTATATCTGGGACAAGTTCATTTTAAATGTCCAGTGTTTGTGTAAACGTTGTAACTCCGATATATTAATGTATATTAACTGTTACAGTTTTCCTTTTATAACTGTCATTTTATTTGATATTACTTTTTGATCCGCTGCGAATGTGAGATTCTGTGTTTCTTTCATGTTTCTCTTTCTATCTCTTTTCTTCTTTTCCTCACTATCTGGAATTTTTGGAATCAAAAATTCTGGTTTGTTAAATTTGGTATCAGAGCAAGGTTAAGCGAGAACCTTGGCTCTGTTGGATTTATTCATTTAGGATAGGGTAAGTGATACCCTAAAATGAATTGAGTGTATATAACATATGAGAGCGTACTTATTATTTTCTTATAAAATGATTAAAAATGATTTTCATATAAGTTTATCTTTTGATAAATAAAGAAATTGGTTGTATATTATTGGAATTAAATAAAATAATGAAAATTAAGTTGTAATAGTAATACAACCAAATTGAAATTAAATGAAGATAAGTTTGAAATAGATCCAAACTGGAACTAAATCCTGAATTTGTAGTAGTAAAAAAAATAAGATAACAATGAATCAGTACCCAGGTATGATAATCTTGGGTATTATCTTAAATGGTTATTGTATTTAATAATGGGATGATGTTTTCTAGTAAACACTGATAAAGGAAAATGAAATTTTTTAGGGAAGTAAAACATTTAGATAAGTATAATTTGTAAATTGAAGTGGGGTTTAAATTGTGAAATTTTGAATCTTAAGTCTAGGAACATTTTGAAATTGCTTCAAAGTGTTAAAGGAAATAATAAATAATATTATTAGACTATTTTGAATATAGTCTTATTTTAAAATAAGAAGTTGTTCGAAAAATTTAAAAGAATTTGTTTTGAATTAAAACCAAAGGTGGTTTAAATTTTAAAGTTTGGCTTGATGGGCCAAGAACTAAATATGTATGTATGTGTGGATATACATAATATCAAAGATGATTTGGAATAAACTCTAAAGTGATGAGTTTTGATTTTTCTTGAAATGTGATGTAAAAAACCCAAAGTAAAATATGTTTTTGAACTTTTAAGTGATAGGAATTTGAAAGTTGAAATGGAGAATTCAAATTTTGAGTGGGATTAATGGGATTATATTAAATTTAACTTAGAAGAAGTTAAAGAAGTTTGAGTGGACAACCTGAATTGGAAATTTCAAGATGAAATTGAAATTTAACTTGGGAAGTTAAATGGTTGATTTGAGTTGAGAGCTTGTGTGATCTCAAAATGGGTTTAAGATCTAAAAATTGGAAATGGATGGATGTTTTAAATATAATTTGGATGATATCATCCTGTTGTTATTAATAATCTTCAAAACTGTGAATTAGATTTGTTTAAATAATGAAGAAATGGATTGAGGTAATATATCCATTATTGAGATAAATGAAAATTAAACTTTAATTTGAAATTATGGATATGGAATCACTTTGAACATAAGATTTGAATGTTAAGAATTGAAATTGTAAATTAAAAATAGATTAAGAGTCGGTTTCCAAGTCGGAAGATAAAATTGGGTAATAAATTGAATTTTAAAGATAAAATTGTTTTGAACTCTTATTTGAACTTTGAAATAAGTTAAGTAAAGATAAAGTAAATTAGAATTTTAAAATTTGGACTCAGAATTAAATTGTTTAAAGATTTAGATTGTTGATTTAAAAATAAAAGTTAATTTTTGATTCAAGATATAAAATCAATAATTAAAATTTAACTCGAATTTATATAATTCGAGATGGTTTAAAGTTGAGATTTAAATTAAATCGATTCAAATTGAATTTGATTTTGATTAATTATAATTGTGATTGAAGATGGATAAGTTTAAAATTCAAATGGAAAATTTGAATTGGATTAATTTGAAATAAAATTGAAGTTGAATGAGTTCAAATTCAAATGGAAGTTGATTTGAATTTGGGATGGGAATGGAAGTTAACTTAATTTGAATTGAAATTGAGAGTTAATTGGAAATTGGCAATTGATTGAAAATGGAGATTAGGAAGTTGAACAATTTGGCTTTGGACCATTTTCAAATAAATTATTTTAATATACTCTTTCTTAAATCTATTTTTCTAAGCTATTTACTATATACAATCTTTCTTTTTAAAGCCAAACTATTTTATACTTATTTTATAATTATTTTTGGAACTACTTAACCATTTTTCAACTTTTTTATAAACTAATTAATGTTTTTTCAACTACTTTATAACTAATTATATTTTACAACTGTTTTGCAATTATTTAAAATTTGTATAACTACTTGACTATTTTTCAAATATTTTACAATTACTTAACTATTTTACAGCTATTTTACAAACTAAGAATTATTTTTCAACTACTTAACTCTTTTTGTACTTTTCAAGCTATTTTATAAATTTAAGCTGGTCAGAGTGCAAACTGTTTTTGATTAAATATCCACTTGAGATAAGAATTAAAGTGATAATCCAAATAGAATTGAAACAATTATGAATAAGTGGATAGAAAATTAAAGTGAATAGGAAGGAGAAATTGGTTTTGCTAATAATCAATGAAGATAGATACGTAAGACGTATGTATATTGTTCTATTCGCATAATGATTTGATTCAGATTCGAGCATTGAATTTCGAGATAGTTTATTGATCCGAGTTGGGATTTTTCACTCGATTTTCGACGGTGGACCTGGATGTGGATTTTTGATTGGTTCTAGATATTCTCTACAATAGTTAGGCAATGCAAGGAGAATGACGGTTTTTTACCAAGAAACGAGATCTAAGTCCGCACTAGGAAGTCGGGAGGACGATACTAGTTCGGAAATGAAATTGTTCGATCGGGTTGATATGGCGTATGGATGATATGTGTACATCGTATGGGTTTGAATGAAATCAATATTGAAATTTGTGGATAAGAACTGTAAAATGGTCTTTGAAGTGAAAAGTATATTTTGTGAAATATACGATGAGATAAAGCGGAAATTGGATATTTCTTTGGTAGAAATTTACTTTATGGAAGTAAGTAATATGGTAAGTGACTTTATAAAGCAATCAAGTTTGAATTTTGATTTGGAAGAAACAAAGTTATATATCTTTGTTATATAAGATAAATCTCCCCTTGTTGAATCTATAGCCCGAAGAAAAGGGTTTTGAAAGTATTCGAAGTATAAAAAGGGAATATATTCAAGTTGAAGTGGTCCAAAGATTTTAAAAAAAGTTATATATATATATATATATATATATATATATATATATATATAAAGGATCTTATGACAATGATTTTGAGGAATGGTTTTTGGAACCTATGGATTTTGGAAAGTCTTTTGATTATTGGAGAAAAATCAATTTTGGAAATTTGAAAAGCCTAGTTTGAGAATTATCGATTTTGGGATAATCGATATTTAGAAAGGAGATTTATATGAGATTCATACCAGGTGTATGATTTGGAAGATACTGTATGTGTATAGTTTAAAAGGTTTTGAAAATGGCTTTGGAGAAAAAGGCACTCCCTTAAAATGAACTTCTCAGGACTACCATAGGTTGGCACTACCTTGAGCCTCAAAGGGGGAGAGGTTCTAAAGTGGATCCTATGAGGAAGTCTGAACAAACTGAAGTTCCTAAGGATTATTGGGTAGCGAAAGTCGAGGGCGTTGATGCCTACAGAGGCGTTTGGGTTATGTTGTGATAACAGCGTAACTTGATGTTGCTTGGATCTATTATGGACCATAGTAGAAATCGTGTGGAGGTGAGTGTCAACGGTCTACGTTTGATTTTGCCAGGAAGGCAAAGTAACATCGGTAGACTGCGATCTATGGTCGAGTGGAGCAGAGAAGTTTCATTTATTTGGCAGCGAAATTCGAGGGTGCTGATGCCTACAGTTATATGGGTTTCTATTGAGATAACAACGTAACCCCAGATGTAGCTGCGATCTGTAGCGGGTTCCATGGCGTAATCGAGGGGCACGGAGTGCCTACAGTTATCTATGGATTTTGCCGGATGGCAACGTAACCATCGGGTTAACTACGACTGTGGATGGGGGTGATGATTTCCAGAGCATTCTCACCAAAGATGTTTCCTCTATTTTCAATATGTTTTCTATATTTTCAATAAAATTATTTTCCAAGTATTTGTACTGAGTGTTGAAATGGGTTTACCAAGTACTTATAGATTTTCAGTCCTATGCCTGATCAACGTATGACCGAATTTCTGTGAGAACGAGGACGGACTTGTTGAGACATGAAATTATAAATAGTATTTTTATAAAACTATTTTTGTAATACTATGTGGGTTTTAAAAGTGTTTTAAAAATTCATAATAAAAGAGTTGTTTTCCTGATAACAAGCATTTTAATAAATTCTGGCTTCGTTCCTTTTCGAGGACGAAAAGATTCTAAGGGGGAGGAATGTGATAACCCAGATTTTGGTCATCTGATAAATGAATAATTATCTGATTTTATTTGGATAAGTAAAAGGTATTCTGATAATTTAGAATATTTGAATATATATAAATATATTTGTAAATAACTATAATAAATCTTATGATAAATTTATTTAGTTATGTTAATAGATATATGCAAAACTTTATAATAGCGAAATTTTCCCAGGATAAAAAAATTGTATCAATAGAGATTGTAAAAAAAGAAACTTGATTTAGAACTCAAGAATAAATACCATATAAATAAAGTAGGATTTATTAACATTATATTTCAAAGGAACAAATATATATATAATATTAAAAAAAGAATTTACAAAAACTTTTAAAATATACTTTTTTTAGAATGAGATAAGTATAAATTGTATAAACATAAAAATTAAACATATGTTAAGTTATAAAAACATAATACACTTTCTTTTATATTTGTTAAAATCAATATATATACAAATGAAATAATTGTAAGCTCCATAACACATGAATTAACAAGTGTATAACATGTAATAAAAATTTTAACAGGTGTCAAGTTTAATTAGTTTTATTTTTATTTTTTTTGGAAATTAAACATTCTTATATGTACATATATCTCCCTACATCATCATTTCATTTTCTTTGATCCACCTTAAAACTTAGAAACTAAGCCTAAACCAATTTAGAAATAAAATTTAAAAACAATCAAAACAACAACAATCTCAAGCTTCCAACCTGAGACAAAACCAGAATGTATCAAAGTTAAAATCAAGTTCAAAAAGAAAGCAACTTTTTCAAGTTTTCAAACCAATCAAGCTACTTCAAACCTTCAAACTGAACAAGCATAGAAAGAAGATTCAAGGTCGATGAAAATCTAAGTAAACTAAGTTCTAGGAAATAACTGTTCTCTGTTTCTAAATTTGCAGGTGAGTAAACCTTTAAACAGTTTTGAATCTGATCAAATGTTTGTTCTTTGTGATGAATGAGTAGTAGCGTGATATGAAATGTTGCGCATCTAGTTTGCATGGATATTTATGATTTGAATATAGGGTGAATTAATTTGCATATGGTATTGTCTGGTCTATGTTTTACAGTGTCAAGAAAAACATAGAGAAATTCATATCATTCTTCCTAAACCAATTCGAGCATTGATCCCTGAAAATAAAATTTCTGTAATGAGGCAGTATCATTTTTAAAATTTGTTTCAAGGATTTTTATCAAGTAATTTACTTCAAAAATAATAATTTGCAGAGAAAACTAAAACCAGGAAAAAAATTGGGTACCTTTAAATCATGGTTTGAATGTGCAATCAAGTTCGTGCTTAAAAATGTTGAATTTAGATAAACATAACTTGATTTTTAGTTTGAAATTCGTTGAGATAATCCGGGTTGTGTAAATTTGGGTTTATCATCGATTTTCGTCGATCAACTTGATGATTGTAGGCAAAACTTTGGCTGAAGTTCGTTTGAGGGTTGACGATCACCACAAAAATGAGTAAGAAATTTTCTGATGATCGTAGTGGCTCGTCGAGGTCATTATAGAGTTCGAGTACTATTTTTAGTTGTGTTGGCGTTTGGCGTTCCTGCGGTGACGACTGGACATCGAAATGGATCGCGAGGGTGGGAACAGAAGCATGTTAATGTAATGAAGCTCTGGGCGAGGCGGCGTGTCGACTGGTGGTGGTGGGTGGAGTCGCGGTGGTGTTTTCTACGATCGAAATTCGGTCCAGGTGCTCGTTTTAGCTCATTTTCATTTGGCGTCGATTTTCAACAATCTGATGGATCGTGGCGATTGTGGGGTTGAGTTGTTACTTGCCGGTGGTCGTAGCCCTGGTCGATAGCGACTGGGTTGCATGTGCATGTGCACAGTTTCACCCGAGAGTGTCTGAGTTTATTCGATCGTTTGGTAAGAAGGAGCCACTCGGGAAGTCTCAAAATATTCCAGGGTTCGACTCAAAGCAAGGGCGGGTAGTTGATTGCTTATGAGTATATCGATGTTTTACTTGGGGATTTACTCCAGTTTTTCTGGTGTTTTCTCGTAGTTAACTCAGGATTTGATGGGATTGAGTTCCAGGGTTGTAAAGTGAAAGCATGATCACTTTCTCAAAATGTTTTATGCTTAAATTGTTTAGTTTTTTTTTCAAAAGAAATATTACTAAGGCTCTTAAATGGTGTATTTTAAATAAATAAGATTTCAAAGAAAAAGTAAATCTAGTTTTTAATTATATTAACCAGCTTTTTAAAGAAATAAAAATGGATGTTTTAAAGAAAGTTTTCAATATTGTATAAGAGTGGATTTTAGTTTCCAAAAATAAGTATTTATCAAGTTTTATACAAGTTTTAACAAATTTAAAATATTAAAGTTAATGATTTAAATTTGTTTTAAAAATAATTATGCAATTAATTACCAATGTTCTTTAATAAGTTAATGATGTAATTAAGTAATTGATAAAGATAAAGCATTTATCTTAAATTAAGGTTGCGATTGATTGAAGAAGATTAATTAGTGAAATTAATAAAGGATAATCACTTACGAGTATATTAAGTATAATTACTTAACTAATAAGGTGTAATTACTTAGTGTAAGTAATTAATGGGAAATTTCTAAATGTAATCAAAAAAGAGAAACTACATAGTGAAGTAATTAGAGGATAATTACTCAGAGGGAGTAATTAAGGATTAATTACTTAGTGTAATTAATTAAGGAATAATTACTTAGTGTAATTAATTAAAGGATTAATTACTTAGTGTAATTAATTAAAGGATTAATTAATTTAAAGGTTAGTTAATTAATGTAAGTAATTAAAAAGTCAGTTAATTACTAAATGTGATTATTTAAGGTTACTTAATAATGTAATTAATTAAAGATTAATTATTAAATATATTTAATTAGAAGAATAATTAATTAACGTAAGTAATTAGAGGATCATTAATTAATGTAATTAATAATTAATTAAAGGTTAGTTAATTAATAAATGTGAATAATTAAAGGATAGTAATTGATTATAGAAAAAATTAATTAGAATAATTAATTTAGGATTAAAGTAATAAATTATTATTAATTTATTTATGGGAATATTAAAGGTAAATTAATTGAGGATAACTAACCAATGGATATTTACTTAATGAAAGTAATTATGGATAATTAATTTAGGTTGATAATTAAAGAATGGTTTAATTAATATTAATTAAGCAGGGTTAGGTAGTTAATTTATTTGGTTAAATTAATGGTGTGATTAATTAACCTTGCTTACGAATTATTGGGTTATATTTAATGTGTTAATTGGTTGATATCTCTGTTATGAAATAATTTGTGATATGATATGTTTGGGTTATACAGTGATCATGTGGTTATCTTTCGATGATGAATTACTGTGTAAAAGTAACATCCTCTATTTAAAGTTCGAATTGTATTTCACTTGAATAACTTGGGTTAGGATGACATTGGGATCGAAGAGACCGGAGTCAGGTGTTAGTAAATATCCGAAACAACTTCGATTCTTTATAGATTTGGTATGTGAAATCAATAGGCTGGAATAGGATAAATTTAAATGACAGGACCATTTAAACTAAGTAAAGATACTTAGGGATTGATTTGTGAATATAAGTATAACAAGTTGTGAACTTGTAGTGATGAACGAGTTACCCGGGTTTTTAAGTAAGTCTTATGCATTAGTATTTCTTGTTAGATGATTTACTCACTCTGGTTTCCAGCCTGACCCGGTGTTACTTTGATGTAATGCTCGGGTCACACCGAGTATTACAGATTTTGAGGTAAGGTCGTTCTGGTGTTCAGGAGGCGAGCTGCATGGAAGGAATGTATGCAGTGTATCTGCTGTGATATATTGTTGTATATTTGGGACAAGTTCATTTTAACTGTCCAGTGATTGTGCAAACGTTGTAACTCTGATATATTAATGTATATTAACTGATACAGTTTTCCTTTGTATAACTGTCATTTCATTTGATATTATATTTTGATACGCTGCGAATGGGAGATTCTGTGTTTCTTTCCTATTTCTTCTTCTATCTCTTTTCTTCTTTTCCTAACTATTTGGAATTTTCAGAATCGAAAATTCCAGGGCGTTACATTTCGCCTCTAACACAACCTTTACGAAAGCATATACAAGCCTTTCGAACTGGACAAGACCCAAGGAGAAGGTTCCATCATAGTCTTAAGGCATGCTTTCAAAGGCTACACAACTTCATCGAGACCATTCACACTTGAATATCTTCAAAACTAATACAATCGATCTGTTGACGGTGTTGAAAGCTTCAAACTTACTTTCATTAACAATAAAGAATGAGAAGGTGCATTCCGAAGACCATTCGACAATGTTGAAAGGTGTCATGAAGAAAGCAGTGCTTAGAAGTCAACAAAGGCAAAAGGATGATATAGGCCTCTTTCGACTTAGTTAAAAGATTTGGAAAAGCGAAAGGAGGCAAAAGAGTAAACCAAGAAGCTCAGGAGGACACATTCTGACAACATTGAAAGGGTCAAGACCTTACGACCAAGTCGAAAGGCTTGGAGAAGCATATAAAAGGAATCCTTCCGACCCGGTCGAAGGCAAAGGTGCAGAATGGGGCTGACATGCATCGACAAATAAGACCCAAGGAGTCCAGTTTTGGGGATCAGATTCTTGAATCCCGATTTCATTTTCTTTACTCTACTTTCTTAATAACAATTGTATTCTCAAGAAACCCTAAATCAAATTAGGGAAAATGCTCTATATCTTTTAACTCATTTTGGTTTTGGAATAAAGAGGAGAGGTGGCTTGATCATTATGGATATTGGCGACGAGGAAGATCAATTAGATCATTAGCTAGACTGATGATCAATTGCACATGATACTAACCTTTTCTCAAAAATTTCTTTTTATCTATATGTATAAGACTGACAGGGGTGTTTTCAAATGATACACATCATCGTCGGAACTTGTACTTAAAGCTAAGAGTAGAGAAATGATGAGGTGTTGACCATGTTTAGCTCGCAAAACATGGAATCACGTAAATTGATTATATATAAGGAGAGTAAAAGTACACCTAAATTTTTAAGTGTGCATAGGAAATGAAGCCATCGCATGCTATTTCCAAATGGAGGCAAATGTTGTCATAGGAAGTTTAATGCAACCAGTATGTGCCATCTTTAAATAATAAGTCAAGGTCATCTTGAAGAGTCATCGTGAGTGAAATATGATGAATTAATCCCATGCCAACTTAACGAAGTTAACAAAAAATGGAGTAATCAAATTATCATAGAGGATTCATGAAACAACCTATATAAAGCCATCATGGGTTATCTTAGAGGAATTTTCCTAATAATTCCTATGTCAACACGAGACAACATATAAGGACCATCATGAAGAAATTCACTATAAAAACATTAATGTGTGGATACATAGGTTTATCGTGAGGAGATAGGTAAAAAGTTATTGCGAAATAAAAAGCTTATGTCTTTGATTTATACTTTTGAAGCAACATTAAGGAAGTAAATGAAGAGCCATCGTAAGTAAAATAGGCATCTTGAGGTAATTTCAGTAAAAGAATAAAGGAATAAAGGAAAAGGAGCTATCGCGAAGCATTTCTTGAAGTCTTCGAATAATATTATTTCATGAATGTTGAACTCTCCCATTAAAAGGTCAATCCCTACCATCAATTCATCCAGCTAACACGTGGTGCAAACTTATCGGTTGAAGCCTTCAATAGTTAAAGGGGTACCCTCTCTGTAACGACCGAGAATTTAATCTATATTTAAATGGATAATTAATTATATTTTTAGATAATTAATAAACTGATTTTATATAGCAAATAAAACTATTTTAAATAATAATTAATGAGGATAAAATCATTATCTAAATTTGTTTACCAATATATATAGTTTATAGAGAAATAGAAATGTGACCGGAAATTATTTTTCAAAATATCGATTTTTCATTGGTTAAATTTTTTTCAAAATTCCAAAACACTATTTTACACATGCAAGCACACAATGCAGACCATTTTAAACATGGTGTGTACATGTATATATGCATGTACGTATATGCTTACTTAAAAATATAAACAAATAAGCTGAAAGAAGATTTTATTTCCTAAAAATATATATACATAACATATATAAAAATGCTCTTTTTCAACACAAGTACATGGGTATATGGCATGAATAGTGCAGGGAGAGGAGGGTACAAGTATGGAAGGAATGGGGGGGAGGAGTGGAGATGCATAAATGTATATATTTTATAATAAGCACTTGTATATTTTTTAATTATTTTCCGAAGCCTATGTATACCCTCTAGCTTTCATTTTTCTCAATTTACAATCTTATCCTCTATTTTAAAATTCCTAAGAGCTTAGGTGAAACATCTATGGCTTCCTCTTCGTACTTCTTAAAAATTGAAAAAAAATCTTCTTTTGGCTAAAATTTCCTCTTTAGTTCATAAAAACATCTCTACATCTACTACAGTACTTCACTTCCAAACTACAAGCAACCGTACACCCAAACACCCCATGGTCGAGCTCAACAAGGCCTAGGCCGAGCCCAAAGCCACTTGGCCAGCCCATATTACGTGTTCAAGCAACCAAAAGTTCATATTTTGCAAATTTCTGAAGCATTTTCAAGTTTTGGCAAAAGTTCGTCTTGAATTTATAAAGTTTCGATGAGTAAAACTGTTGTTTTTGGAAAATAAAAATACTTGATTTTGATGAACTATATGTTGTGAAAATATAGTGGTTGTTGTGTTGAATTATCATGTTGTGTTGATGGTATATGATTATATGTTTATGGTTGAGTTTGGATTTGTGATTTAGTTGTTAAATGATATGTTTTGGATATGGATATGTGATTGGTTGGTTATATTATGATGATAGTGTGTTTACTAAGTAAAACCAAGTGTATGTGATGATTTTTTTTTAAAGTTAGCACCTTGAAAAGTCGCAAAGAACTTGACATCCGATTGAAAACGAAAAGTTTTTTTTTCCAGTTTTGGATTTTGAAAATGCTTTCCAAGTTTTCAACTTTGTTTTTAAGCTTTCAAAAATTTTCTGTTTGTGTTTAAAATATGTTATAGTTAGAGCTAAATTGAATTTTTCTCCTAGAAATCAATTCTAGCAAACTATGCTCATAGTGATAGTCGCTATGGATGCAGTTCGAAAAATTTCACTATTCCAAGTTTTAATGTGTTTTCTTTGTAATTGTCTCCGAAAACTCATTTTAAACAAATTAAGTAAGTCAAAAAGTCTAAGTTTCAATTATTAAATAATTTATTTATTTAATTTTATAATTAAGGTAATTATTAATTAATTAATTAAGTAATTAGATTAAGTATTTAGAGTTTAAGAAATTATTAACTAAGTTTTTAAGTAGTCACTACTTAAAATAAAAGAAAATTAATTTTTATTCAATAAACTTTATTTACTTTACTTAATTATTTAATTAAAGTTAATTATTTCATTAATTATTTTTTAATTAAAGGTAAATTATTCACTTAATTAGGGTTATTTCTTAAATGGATGTTATTTAAATTAAAGTTTAATTATAAATAATTTTAAATTAATTAAAGTTAAAAGTATGATTCCTTATTTAATTTAAGGTTAATTAAAGTTTAATTAATTTTTAAACTTATTATTTAATTAACGTTTATTAATCTTAAATTTCTGCTTAAGCTCTATCTGTTATTTATTTTTAACCAACTTTCTTGTTCAAGTAAATTGCATTGAAACGAAGGATCTCTTGTCCACGATATTAAGTAGCCAAATGAGTTAAAGTAGTTCTAATAAAACGTTGACACTTTTTATTGAAAGTAAGTCGACTTGTACTTCTCACAAATACCACACTTCAAAAATGTGATGATTACAAGGGGTTAATTTTGATAAGCAGGCCATGATAATCTAAGCGTACGAAATGTATGTTCATATGTTAGTCTTACACATTAATAGTGGAACAGTCCACTATAAACAACTTGTCCCCTTAAAATTATCGAACATTGGTTTGGAGAAGCTAGGATCAATTATCAGTTACTATCCGAAAACAACTTTGAACTAATGTAAATATTCGAGTTGGAAATATTAATGGCAAGGTCCAAGATGAAGACTTTGAGGTGCAAGGGATATTTGGAACTAACCCTAAGGTGATTCCAAAATGGGTATAGCAGAGATAATGCCTTCGGTTCGTTCATCTGCTGAATGTCTTGTATGGATGATTGTTGATATTGTGTCAACATTTGGAAGGAAATGTTAGCATTCCAAGTGGACACACTATAATAAAGGTAAACATAGCCTCAAGCCTCATCATCCGGGAATGACTAGAACATGGGAGATGCAGCAAGGCCAGGTAGGTCGCTCCAATTAGGGTATGGTCATCCCTACCTTGAGTCCCTATTAATTACTCATGTGTGCTTCGGTATAGTTGCTAATCCCAACTGAGGGATGATCTTATTCGGTACAATCCAGCAAGGGTTAGGCCAGTCTTGCGTAGGCAGAAGATCCAAGTGAGATCCTCGATGTTATTTTATCTAGAGATGCAAGTAATGGGCAGTACCTAGTCCAGTCATTATATGGAATCCATTTCCCAGCAAGTGCCTTTGGTTTTATTTGTATACCTATTATGCTGGAATTTAATTAATGTAACAATTTCAGTTATTTGAATTATTTACCTAAAAAACCTTAGGCATTATGATAATATCACTGGATATTTATATAAAGTGTTTTGTTTATTGCAGGGTAAATACCCATCCCGGTTTATATGACGCATGATCTTACGAGATACCGTTAACTTTCAAAGCATTTTATAAAAGAAAAAATTAAGTTGTCTTAAGTTTACTCACATCAGACCCATGTATGGCCTAGAATTTTATTTTCTTTTTCAAAAACTATAGGGTACTCAAATTTGTATAAGTAGCCAAGTGATCCAGGTTTCTTACGGAAGCATTGTGAAGGAGCTAGAGCAGGTGGCTTCACCACTAGCTAGATATCATTTTATTCCAAGGTGTTATGTATGACTATGTATTTTGTATGGGCATGTAGTTATAACTGTCTAATTGAAGTTTTAATGCCATGTCTCTAATGTATTAATATTATGAGAATGACTATGTAATATTCTATGTTAGCTATTATATGTTGTTTTGGTTTGTGGTGATATTATATGATTATGTAGTTTCTTCTTATCTTTTGTTTTCTTCTACTCTTAATGGCTCATCTTTCGGTGCAAGAAAGGAGGTCGTTAAATTTTGGTATCCAAGCCTAGGTTGAGCAACCATTTAGGCTTTCGGTTAGGGTCAACTTTGAGAGTGCGTATTTGTAATTTTTTTTCGTATATCCAACAGATAGATCAGCTTGATAGGTTTGATTAGTGCCCTTCTTTTAAGATTTATCTTGTCCAAGTATTCTAAGATTGTCTTACAATGTCTAGGTAGTAAGACATGAGTAATATAGATAGACAAGGTATGGGAGTAGGTAGCACTACAACTACGAATGGTCGAACCCCAAATCCTATAGGAGTTCGGATTTTCGAAGAAGAAACACCAGAGCAACCAAAAGTGAATTCGCAACCTTTTGCAACCAACCTTAGAGGGAAACCACTTTTAAGAAACTAAATTAATTATTGGAGTGTAAGCTTGGTTGCGATCTTATGAAAAGATTTTTAAAGGTCTTGGTTTATCCTATGAACAGAAACAGTTCTTAGTAGCATGAAAACTGCAAGAGGAAGCTGCAGCTTGGTGGGACTCCATTACTATAAATATTCCAAAAGTTGAGTTTTCATAGGCTCGATTTAAAAAAGTTTCGAAGGATCTATTCTTATTAGCAGTAGGAAGGACCAGGATGTACCAAAAATTCATGGATTTAAAGTAGGAGATCTATCCGTAGCAGAAAATGAGACAAAGTTCAACATGTTATCTTGCTTTGAACCAGAATTGATCAGCAACCTATTAAAGAAGAATGAGATGTTTTTTGGGTATGAGAGAAGAGTACCATGCGAAAATGACTGCTCACGTTAATGGCACTTTTGTGGATTTAGTTGATATGACTCTAAGGTACGAGGCCCTAGAAAAGAAGAAGCTCACTCTAGCAGCACCTAGTGGAAATAACGGTCGGAGTGGTTCCAACAAGGGGAAGTTCAATCTAAATTGGAAAAACCAAGGAAAACTGAAATAAGGAGAAGATCAAGGAGGCAAGCCTAAAGATAGTGGTTGTTATATTAGCAAGCAGAAAGGTCATATTGCCAAGTATTGTCTAAATCGTGAAGTTCCAAAGCAGCAAGGTGGACCCAACTCCCCATTGGTTTAGATGACTCTTTGTTTTAATTTCCATCAGCCTGGGCATATGTAAAGGGCCGCCCAGGCATGAACAAATTGCAGTTGTCCAAGGTGTATGCCATTAAGAATAAACCATCGACTTAAACATATTAAAGAGAAAAGGCGCCCTTGAAGGTACCTTACTGATTAAAGGTATTTTTGTTCGAGCCTTGTTTGATACTAGTGCCTCTTGTACTTTTATCTCTTGTGAATCAATAGGTAAATTTCATCTTATTCCTAGTATTGTAGAAAATCCTATGTGTATGTCTAACCTCATAGGTAGTGTAACCCATTTGAATATTATTTGTGAAGATGTGTCAATTTCCTATCTTTCTCATCACTTTTCTTACGACCTATATGTTTTAGAGTATGAAGGGTTTGACATTATTCTTGGTATGGATTGGAAATAGAAATATAGAGCTATTTTAGAGTGTAATGAAACAACTACATCATCAGTAACCAAATTAGGAAGTGTTGCTAAAGTGTCATGTAAGGAACCCGATATTCATATGTGTAGTTTCATTTATGCCCTGGAAGCATACTAAGAAAATCTAGGGTGTATTGAAGTTGTTAAGAATTTTCCAGATGTATTCGACGAGGTTAAGAGTTTATCCCCTCTCTAAGAGATTGAGTTCTACATTGATTTCGTCCCTGGTGCAAGGCCCATGGTTTAACCTAAGCGAAGGATGGCTCCAAGAGAGAGAGAGAGAGAGAGAGAGAGAGAGAGAGAGAGGAGTTGGTAAGTCAAACCCACGACATGTTAAGGAGAGGATTGATTAGACCTAGTCATTCGAGTTGGGGGACTTCTGTGGCGTTTACGGCTAAGTTTGATGGATCTTTAACGATATGTGTGGATTATAAATAGTTGAATAAATCGACCATAAGGAACAAGTATACCTTACCCTAAATTGATGATCTTTTTGAACAATTTCATTGAGCTACGTTATTTTCTCAGATGGATCTAGCTACTGGATTCCACCGATAGAGGGTTGTTGAAGATAGTATACCCTTAACTGCTTTAAGAGGCCCTTACTATTTCTTTAAGTGGTTGGTTATGCCTTTCGGACTAACTAATGCACCTGCATACTTTGTAGATCTCATGAAACTTGTTTTTCGAGATGTTCTTACCAAGATTGTGTTAGTTTTCATCGATGACATCCTTATCTACTCCAAATCCGAGGAGGAGCAAAAACATTATTTGAAAGTGGTGCTGGAGTTATTAAGGAGACATGTCCTGAAGGCGAAATTTTCTATGTGCCATTTTTTAAAATCAAAGATAAGATTCTTTGGATTTATTATGACAGGAGAAGGCATTTCAATAGATCCAGCGAAGGGGGAAGCTATTCAAGAACGGAAGAGACCGTGGACTCCTACCAAGGTTTACAGTTTCTTAGGCTTGGCTAGATACCATAGTAGTTTTATTAAATATTATTCTATGATTTCCTCCCATTTGACTAAGCTGACTAAGAAGGAGGAGAAATTTGTATGGACTCCAAAGTGTGAAGAAGCATTTGTGGAATCGAAGGAGAGATTAACCAATGCACCATTTTTGGCTGTTTCAGATGGAAATAATGGATTCGCGGTTTGCACAGCAGCTTGTGGAGTGGGACTAGGTGCTATTCTGATGCAGCATGGTAGAGTGATTACAAATGCAAGCAGGCAGTTGAAGCCTTATGAGAAGAATTATGCTATGCATGACATGGAGTTGCTAGTATGGTCTTTGCATTAAAAATTTGAAGACACTAGTTGCTGGGTAACGATCCTTTTATTCCCCTTAGTTTCTTTCTAATGTTTAGAGATTTTAGGAGTTAGTTTTCTTTCTTTAATTAGGAAAATTTTTTGAGCTATTCACAGATCATAAATCTTTAAAGTATCTTTTTACCTAGAAGGATCTAAACCTGAGGCAATAGAGGTGGTTAGAGATTTTGTGGCTTATGACTTAGATATTGTTTATGTGCTAGGAAAGGCTATTGTAGTGGAAGATGCCTTAAGCAGGAATGTTGTTTTGACTCTTTGGAGGTTACTCTAACTCTCATAGAAAGAACAGTGAGCAAGCAAATAGAGGACAGAAGCTTAGTGGTGATCATCAGGAAGGTTAAGGAGGACAATGTACCAGTTTTAAGATTGATAACCGAGGAGTTTTAAGAATAAACGGACGGAACTGTATATCGAATGACAACGATCTTAGGCAAGAAGTTTTGTCAGCATGCTATCGTTTTAAGTTGAGTATCCATCCAGGTGTCTCAGAGATGCATAGGGATATGAAGCAGATGTTTTGGTGGAAGGGAATGAAGAGAGATATCTCTATCTTTGTTAGTAGGTGTTCATGCTATCAAAAAATCAAAGGTGTTCATCGAAAGACAGCCGGACTATTACAATCCTTTGAAATACCTAACTGGAAATAGGAAATGATATTAATGGATTTTATCGATGGTTTTCCCAAAAACAGAAAAGAAAATAAGGGAGTATGGATTATCATGTATCGGCTAACGAAGAGCACATATTTTATTCCACTGGAACCAACAAGACCGCCGCTTCTTTAGCTGAAATTTTTATGAGAGAGATACTCAGGCTACATGGATTTCTTATGAGTATTGTAAGTGATCGAGACCACATATTTGTTAGTAAATTTTGGGAAGCATTGTAGACAACTCTAGGAACACAGTTGAGCTTAAGTATGGCATACCACCCTTAAACATACAGATAGATAGAGCGGGTGAATTGTATTATAGAAGATCTCTTGGGAGCTTGTATTCTGGATTTTGGTGGATCATGGGAGGACCATTTGCATTTAGTTGAGCTCTCCTATAATAATAGTTTCCAAGAAAAAATGAAAATGACACCTTATGAAGCCCTATATGAAAGATTATGCAAGTTACCAATGTGTTGGGTTTAGACTGGAGATAGATTAGTACTTGGGCCAGACCTGGTCTGAGAGGCTACCGAAAAAATTGCAGTGATTAAGAAAAGAATGAACAAGGCTCATGATCTCCAAAAGAGCTATGCTAATTGGAGGAAAAGAGATATGGAATTTGCGGTTGAAGACTTGGTGTTTGCAAAGATTTCGCCTATAAGAGGAGCTATTAGATCTGGAAAAGCTGGAAAGTTAGCTCCGGGGTATATTTGACCCTTCCATATTCTTAAGAGGATTATATCATTTTCTTATAGGGTTGAGTTGCCAGAGATATTGGTGGATGTTCATAATGTGTTCCACGTGTCTCATTTAAGGAAGTGTGTTTATAACCCATCTTTGATTGTGGAGCCATCGATTCAAGAGTATTTGGAAGTAGAACCAGACTTGATAGCGGTTAGACATCTAGTTTATGTTGTGGATCAGGATAAAGAGAAATTTCGTAACAAGGTAGTGCGACAAGTCAAGATTTATTGGAGCGAGGATCTAAGAGACTACACATGGGAGACGGTGGATTGTATGAAAGAACCCTATCACGAGTTGATGTTGGAATAGCGAGTCGAAGGTTGTATGTATAGTGTACATTTGTTTTCTGTGGATGCTTGGCGTATGTCTTTGTAGTGTTATATGATATGAATATATAGCTCTTTGTGTAATTTTAATTCTCTCCTTGTTTTCTAATTTTGGGACGAAATTCTTTTAAAGGGGAGAGAGTGTAACGACCCAGAAGTTAAACGCTATTTAATTGGATATGTAATTATATTTTTAGATATTAATAAATGAATTTTTATTAACAACTAAAACTATTTTAAATGATAACTGATGATGATAAAATAGTTTTCAAAGTTTGTTTACCAATATATATAGTTCATAGAGAAATAGAAAATGTGACTAGAAATTATTTTTCGAAATATCAATTTTTCATCGGTTAAAAGTTATTCAAAATGCCATAACACTACTGTAAATACACATGAACATAATACAAACCATTAAACATGCTGTGCACATGAACATATCCATGCACATATATGCTCACTTAAACATATAAACATATAAGCTAAAAGGAGATCTTATTTCGTAAAAATATATACACATATCATATATAAAAATGCTATGTTTTAACACAAGTACAAGGGGATATGGCATGAATAGTGCAAGGAGAGGGGGCGTAAATGTGTGGACGGAATGAAGGTGGAAGAGGAGTGGAGATACATCCATGCATATATTTAATAATGAGCACCTACATATATTTTATTTAATTTCCTAAGCCTATATATAACCCCTAACTTTCATTTTTCCCATTTTATAATCTCTTTCACCACTTTAAAATTCCTAAGAGCTTAAGCAAAACATCCATGGCTTCCTCTTCATAATTTTTTAGAATAGAAAAAATTTGCTTCTTTTTGCTAAAATCTCCTCCTTAGTTCATAAAAAGAATTCTATATCTTCTACAACATTTCTCTTTCACACTACAAGCAACCATTCCCCCAAAACACCCCATAGCCGAGTTCAACAAGGCCTATGCCGAGCCTAAAGCCACTTGGTTGAGCCCATTTCCAGTGTTCGAGCAACCAAAAATTTCATATTTTGCAAGTTTCTAAACCTTTTTCAAGTTTTTTCAAAAGTTCGTCTTTAATCTTGAAGTTTCGATGAGTAAAAATTTTGTTTTTGGGAAACAACTACTTGATTTTGATGAACTATATGTTGTGAAAATATAGTAGTTATTGCGTTGAATTGCCATGTTGTGTTGATGGTAGTCGATTATATTTTATGCTTGAGCTTGGATTTGTGATTTAGTTGTTAAATGATATGTTTTGGATATGGGTATGTGATTAGTTGGTTATGACATGGTGGTAGTGTGTTTATGAAACAAAATCACGTGTACGTGAAGAAATTTTTGTAATGTTAGCACCTTGAAAAGTCGCAAAGTACTTGAGACCTGATTGAAAATGAAAAGCTTATTTTTTTCTAGTTTTGGATTTTGAAAATGCTTTCTAAGTTTTCACCTTTGTTTTTTAGCTATCAATAAATATGTTATATCTAGAGTTAAAGTGATGTTTTCACCTAGAAATCAATTCTAGCGAATTACGCTCACAGCGATAGTTGCTATGGAGGCAGTCTGGAAAATTTTACGATTTTAAGTTTTAAATTATTTTCTTTTGAATTTGTTTTGAAATCTCATTTGAAACAAATTAATTCAATCAAAAAGTCCAAATTTTAATTATATAATATTTAATTTATTAATAAAGGTAATTATTAATTAACTAATTAACTAATTAGGTTAAGTAATTAGATTTTAAGAAATTATTAACTAAGTTAATTATTTTTAATTAAGTAAGATTTAAATAATGATTAATTAAGATAAAATAAAATTATTTTTTATTTAATCAAGTTTATTTACTTTAATTAATTATTAAATTATTTAACTAATTATTAAATTATTTAATTAATTATAATTTAATTAAAGGTTAATTATCCACTTAATTGGGGATTAATTTCGTAAATAAATGTTATTCAAATAAATTTTTAATTACAAACAAATTTAAGTTCAAAGTATGATTTTTAATTTAATTTAAGGTTAATTAAAATTAAATTAAATTTCAAACTTGTGATTTAATTAAGATTTATTTATTTTGAAGTTCTTTTTTAAACTCCATTGTTTATTTATTTTTAACCAATTTTGTTGTTCAAGTAAATTGTTTTAAAATCATGATCTCTTGTCCATGCTATTAAGTAGCCAAATGAATCAAAGTAGTTGTAATAAAACGTTGACACGTTTTGTTGAAAGTAAGTCGACTTGTACTTATCACAAATATCGCACTTTGGAAATGTGACGAATACAAGGTGGTTAGTTTCGATAAGTGGGTCAAGATAATCCAAGCATATGAAATGTATGTTCATATGTTAGTCTTGCACCCTGTAGTGGAATTGTCCACTATAAATAACTTGACCAGTAAAATTATCGAACGTTGGTTTGGAGACAACGGGATCAGATATTAGTTATTATTTGAAAACCACTTCGAACTAACGTAAAATTTCAAATTGGAAATAGTAAAGGAAAGGTCCAAGATGAGGACTTTGTATGCAAGGGCTTTTTGCTACTAACCTTGAGGGTGATTCCGAAATGGGTGTAGAAGAGATAGTACCTTCGGTTCGTTCATCTCCTAAACGACTTATATAATATTGTGTCAACATCTGGAAAGCAATGTAAGCATTCCAAGTGGCAATGTTGTGACAAAGGTAAACGTAGCATCAAGCCTCATCAACCGGGAATGACTAAAACAGGGGAGATGCAGCAAGGCTTAGTGGGTTGCTCCCATTAGGGTTAGGTCATCCCTATATAGAGTCCATGTTATCAACTCATGTATGCTTCGGTACGGTTGCCGACCCTACCGATAGGTGATCTTATTAGGTACTATCCAGCAAGGGGTAGGCCGGTCCTAGATTAGCATGGGATCCAAGTATGATCCTCGGTGTTATTTTATCTACGGATGCACCGTGATGGGAAATACCCCAATAGCCCAATCATTGTATGGAATCTATTTCCTAATAAATTCCTTCAGTCTTAGTTGTATGCCTATTATGCTGGAATTTAATTAATATGAAAATTTAGGCTATGTGAATTATTGGTTTGAAAACCCTAAACATTATGATAATATCATTGGCTTTCTACATAAAGTGTTTTGGATATCGTAAGGTAAAGACCCATCTTTGTTTAAGTGCGTCGTGGTCTTATGAGATACCTTTGATTTTCAAAGCGTTTTATAAAAGTAAAAGTTAAGTTGTTTTAAGTTTACTCATACCAAACCCATGTCTGACCCAGTGTTTTATTTTCTTTTCTTAAAACTCTTAGGTACTCAAATTTGTATGAGTAGCCAAGTGATCTAGGTTTCTCACGGAAGTATTTTGAAGGAGATGGAGCAGGTGGCTTCACCGTTAGCTTGTTATTATCTTATTCTGCTGTGTTACGTACGATATATGTATTTTGTATGGGAAGGTTGTTATAACTTTAGTTGAAGTTGCAATGTAATGTCTCTGATGTATTAATATTATGGAAATGAGTATGTAATATCCTATGTTATCTATTATATCTTGTTCTGATTCGTGGTGAAATTCTATGATTGTGTAGTTTCTTCTTATCTCTCATTTTCTTCTACCCTTAATGGTTCGTCTTTTGGTGCAAGAAAGGCAGTCGTTACACCTCCAGAAGGGGATGATTTTCTAGTTTTGTCTTCTTCTTGAGTGAAGGATGTTAACGGCAGACCAAGCAATCTTGACTTTGTAATTTTATATTATAGGATTCAAATAATTAATAAATTTAATAATGATTCCTAATGAATGGATGGTCACTTCTCTTGAGTTCTTTACTAGCATATTTGACTTGAAGTATAATCCTACTCAAGTATCTCAGCATGCCTTGGCCAAAATCTAGTACTAACACCAAGTGGGACTTACATTGAGAGTTGAACTAAAGACACTCATGAATTGGTCAACAATAGCATTTATATTACGGGAAAATCAACCAAGAAAGTTGAAGTCCAACTGTAACGACCCAAAGATTTCGATCCCGAAAATTCCAAATAGTTAGATAAAAGAAGAAAAAGATAGAAGAAGAAGAATAGAAAAGAAACACACAATCTCATATTCGCAGTGGGTAAAATATAATATCAATAATAATTATACCAAAGAAAACTGTATCTATCAATTTTACATCGATATATCAGAGCTACAACAATTTTACACAACATTGGACACATACAATTTATATTATGTCTCAGACATATACAATATCGTAGTGTAAACTCTCCATACGTCTCTGCCATCCAGCTCGCCTCCTGAGCTCCAGAACATCCTTACCTGAAAATCTGTAATACTCGGTCTGACCCGAGCATTACATCAAAGTAACACCCGGGTCAGGCTGGAAACCAGCGTGAGTAAACCCATATAGTTGAAAAACTAAGTTTAAAGGAAAACCTGGGTAACTTGTATAAATTTCAAACTTCACAAGTTATTGTAGACATCAATTATTCCACACATCCATTTCTAAGTACCAAACTTAAATTAAATGGTCCAGTTCACTTAAATCATGCCATTCCAGTATATATATTTCACATATCAAAAGTGAATAGAATTATTATAGATTACAAATCGAAGTGGTTTCGGGTATTCACTAATACCCGACTCCGGTCTCTTCGAATTCAATACTATCCTATCCTAAGTTATTCAAGTGACTGAAATTTAAATACTGGATGTCACTTTTACATAACAATTCATCAAAGATAACCACATTTTATCAGTTCAACCCAACATATCATATTACAAAACATTCCATTTCACAAAACATCACAATCACATATCAGGGATAACAAATAATCCAAGGCATTCAAATATCTATCAATTATTCATAAGCAAGATAAATTAGTCATACCATTTCCATTAATCTAATTATATATCAATAAATTAGATTAATTGCTTATTATTTACACATCTTGCTTATTTATCATTAGTTAATTATATCCAATTAATTAATCACCTCTTAATTATTCATCTTGATTAATCATCCTTGATTAATCATCCTTGATTAATCATTCTTTAATTACATTAAGTAATTTTTCATTAAATTAACTACACAATTTAATTATTCTTAACCCACTACATTACTTAACCTTAATTACCATCTTAATTAATTTCCCAATTAATTATCCGACAATTACATTGATTAATTATTCTTTAATTAATCTCACTCATTAATTAACTAATTCCTTGGTAAATTTCCTTAAATAAATCAACCCTTAGTTAATTAATTCTTTAGTCAATTTATCCACTAAGTAATTAATCATTAATTACTTCTCTTAAGTAATTAACCATTAATTACTTCCCCTTAAGTAATTACACCAATCAATCTTATTAAGTAATTATACTTAATCAATTACCAAGTGACTATCTTTAATTAACTAACAAATTAAATAATTACATTCATCTTATTAATTAAAATTGGGTAATTCACCCTTTAATTACCCAATAAACCAATTAATTAATCTTTCATTATAGATTAATTATTCTTTAATTATTAATTAATAAACCTTAATTGTCAACTAATCTCCTTCCATACGAAGTAATCAATCCTTAATTACTTATACAATCAATTAATTTATTAATCCTTATTTACTTAAGTCCTTGATTACTCTAAGATAAACTTATTATCTTAATTAATTACTTAACTAATATATAAATCATATTTAAGTTGAATGCTTTAAGATTTATTTATACCAGCATACAAAATTACTTGAGACCCCTAATTAACTTAAATTTAATACACTTATCTTAAATCATCTACTTAATTAATCAAAATTAAATCGCATTTGAAAAATACTTATGAATTACTTTATTATCGATCCTAAAAACATAATCATTTCAAATCAACAATTTGAATTCAAAACACATTTTCTTTATAGATTTTTAAATCTTGAAAAGCTAGGTTAATGCTTTACATTATTTTAAAACTTGAGTCGCTGAAGTAAGATGCTTCTTTGTTTCAGATTCAAAATTGAAAGTTTTAGTTTGATTTTTCCCTAGATTTGCTGAATCTTTAATCCCTGCTCTTGATCAGGTTTGCTCTTGATCTCCTTGTATGTCGATCCGAGTTGGGATTTTTCACTCGATTTTCGACAGCGAACCTGGTTATGGTTGTTGATTGGTTCTGGATATTCTCTATCATAGTTATGACTATGCAAGGAGAATGACGGTTTCTGATCAAGAAACCAGATCTGTGTCCGCACTAGAAAGTCGGGTTGACGAACTAGTTCGGAAGTGAAATTGTGTGATCGAATGAGCGATCAGATTGGTATAGCATACGGATGATATGTGTACATCGTACGGATTTGAATGAAAATGATATTAAAAGGAGTAATCAAATTTGAATATTTGATTTTGAGTAAACAAAGTTAAATATCTTTGTTTTATAAAATGAAACTCCCCTTGATGAAACTTTTGCCGGAAGAAAATGGTTTTTGGAGGTGTTTGAAGTATAAAAGGAGTTTTATACAAGTTTGAAATGATCCAAAGTTTTGAAAATTATATATACCTGTATATATATATGTACAAAGGATCTTATGAGGATTTTTGGAAAAAGGTTTTGGGAACCTATGGATCTTGGAAAGACTTTTTGTTTTTGGGTAAAATTAATATTTAATTTGGAAAGCCTAGTTTGAGAATTATCGATTTTGGAATAATCAATTTTGTGTAAAGGAGCTTTGTATGAGATCATACTAGGTGTATGTTTTAAAGATACTATATATGTATAGTATAAAATATTTTGATGATGGCTCTGGGGAAAAAGGCGCTCCCTTGGAATGAACTTCTTAGGAGTGCCACCGGGTGGTGCTGCCTTGAGCCCCAAAGGGGGGGGGTTCTAAAGTTGATCCTGTGAGGAGTCCGGACAAACTAGTTCCTGAGGATTATTGGGTAGCGAAAGTCGAGGGCGCTAATGCCTACAGGGGCATTTGGGTTATGTTGTGACGATAGGGTAACTCGATGTCACTGCGATCTACTGTGGGGACCATAGCGAAAATCGTGTGTAGGATGAGTGTCAACGGTCTACACTTGATTTTGCTGGGAAGGCAACGCAGCATCGGTAGACTGTGATCTATGGTCGAGTCGAGTGGAGAAGTTTCATTCTTTTGGCAGCGAAATTCGAGGGCGCTGATGCCTACAGTTATATGGGTTTTCGCTGCGATAGCTACGTAACCCCAGTTGTAACTGCGATCTGTAGTGGGTTCCATGGTGTAATCGAGGGGCGCGGAGGCCTACAGTTATCTATGGATTTTGTCGGGATGACAACGTAACCATCGGGTTAGCTGCGACCATGGAAGGGGGCGATGATTTCCAGAGCATTCTCACCAAAGATATATCCTCTATTTTCAAAAATTGTTTTCTATATTTTCAATAAAATTATTTTCAAAGTATTTTCACTGGGTGTTGAAATCGGGTCTACTAAGTACTTATAGATTTTTAGTCATACGCCTGATCAACGTATGACCGAATTTCTGTGAGAACAAGGATGGACTGGTTGAAACATCGAGTTATAAAAAGTATTTTTATAAAACTATTTGGCAGTATTACGGATTTTAAAAGTGTTTTAAAATGATCAAAGAATACTTTAACTGGTTTTAAAATATCTATTGAATTCTGGTTTCGTTCCTTTTCGAGGACGAAAAGATTCAAAGGAGGAAGGAATGTAATAACCCGGATTCTGGACATTTGTTAATTGGATAATTAACTAATTTTATTTGGATAAATAGATATCTGAATATATATAAGTAGATTTGAAACTATAATAATTAAATCAGCATGATGAATCTTATAGTAAATTAATAAATTTAAGTTTAAATACATAATAGTCCAAATTTGAATAAAATTGGATAAAAAGATTTAATATGCATTTGTAAACATAATACATTTTCTTTATATATATAAAGTATATAAAAAAAATTAAGTAAATTTAAGTAAATGTGAATAGAAAGAAAATTGGTTTGGCTAATAACTAATAAAGATAAATACGTAGGGTGTACGTATGTTATTCTATTCGTATAGTGATTTGATCCAGATTCGAGCACTGAAATTCGAGATAGTATATCGATGTAAAATTGATAGATACAGTTTTCTTTGGTATAATTATTATTATTGATATTATATTTTATCCGCTGCAAATGTGAGATTGTGTGTTTCTTTTCTATTATTCTTCTTCTATCTTTTTCTTCTTTTATCTAACTGTCTCGAATTTTCGGGATCGAAATCTCCGGGTCGTTACACCAACAATAAGAAGAAGTGATACACCATTTTTTCTCCAAAAACAACGTGACTCCTCACTTTGATATGGAAAATACAAAAACAAGACAAATATCTACACTTAAAGAGACACCGAATGAGAATGATGAACTTAAAGTCTTGAAAAGGAAATATAAGTTATGCATGAACTTATTAAAGCATTAATTGTGCAAAAATCTTTTTCAAAGAGAGAAAAATAGATGAAAGGATAGGAGGTTGAGTCTCCACCTAGAAAAGTAGTTGAATCAAACTTAAAATGTTTGAATGCCTGGAAGAGTGACGTTGACAATAAAACTTGTCAACACCCCAAATTAGAAGTTGAAGTAGGAATGATGCCTTCAAAACCTTCTTTCGAATAGGCGAAGTTTTCTTGGCTTTCCTGATGAGTAGAAATGATTAAAACTTGTCTTTGAGGCCTTTTGACAAAGTCAAAAGGGTTGCCTCTCTTCCAATTAGTCCTTTCAAATTAGTTAACTAGGAACGCTGTCAAAGGTACCTTCCAACATTGGTAAGACTTTTGAGTTCAAAGCTTTATGGTTTCTAGATGTGGCTGAGTTGGGAAGGTATTGGCTCTGTCGAAAGGGGTAGTTCTGACAATTTGGTATATCTAAGTTAAGGCTTATAGAAAATAAGGAAGTTTAGGATCTCGACTTGGTCGAAAGGAAAAGCTTTCGATTATGTAGAAAAAAGGATGACATATTAACAAAAAGCGAGGAAATTTGTGTAACTAAGCAAGCACAATCATCATAATCTTCTTTTTATTGAATTCAACTGTACGAGTTGACTATATTTCCAATTTGATTTGAGAATTTGGGATTACAAGTTTAAGAAATATATAAGTGAAGAGTGGAAGAAATCGGATCTCCATCAACTTACCCCAGGGGTTATATTTATACGTGCGGGTTCGGTCCCTTCCGACTCCAAGCTTTCGACATGGTCAAAAGGTCGGACTTCCTGCTCTCGTGAATGTCTCCTGATCCACACCTTTCAACTTGGTCGAATGGGTTTTAGTTATCCTTCTATTGCCACTTGAAGCTGGGCTTCTCTCTTGCTTTGTGTCTTTTAGACTTCGTCGATAGGCGTTGCTTGCTAACTTTCAACCATGTCAAAGGGTCTATTGATGCACTTTTTTCTTGAGTGTTAATGTGTTACATAAGTTGACTTGAGTGTCAGCCTTCGACGCTATTGAAACATGTCTTCCTTTGGCTTTGAGTGAGTCAAAATACCCAATATGGCTTTTTTGTAAATGGTCTCCGCCAAAAGCCTTTGCCCCAACTTACTTGGGACCTCATGCCTTTATGGCAATGGATGTGTAGCTCTTCTTTCTTAGGTGAGAGTAACCCTAACCATTTTGAAAGGCTGTATATGATTTTGAAAGGTTTGAATTGAATGAATAGTTTTCTGGTAGAAATGATGATGGCGAAACCACGACGTTTTGAATGGTTTCGCCCAAAATGTAGTGTGTCTGTTATTTAATGCCTTCGTGAGGTGTCTTTTTTAGCACCTTGGGTAATGTTCACATGCTTTCTATCACCTTTGAATGGTAGCCTCCGACTTTGTCGAAAGCTCCCTAGTGACACAGTCGAGACGTCCCTCATGACCTATTTGAAGGAGCTATTGGCGTTGTCTCCCTCTTGTTGGAAGCTATGCTTAACTTGATTATCTTGGTGTTTTCTAATTTTCATCGACACTCTCCTGTTCCTTCTTTCGTACTTTTATTCCTAGGCATATTTTGTGTATAATAAGTGATTTAGGAATGGAAAGCTAGGGAGAAAGTCTCGTAACTCAAAAGCCGAATAAAAGCTAATGATCACAATCTGTAAGCTCCGCTTTACAAAAGCATTATAACCCAAAGAGGGAAACTTACAAGAATGAGGAAGCTTATTCAGGGACTTGGCTTATGAAATGATAAAGGACATCGCTATAGAAAAAGAACGATGGACTCTGTAGTCAACAATAGTTTTAGGGAAGCACAGTTCACTGAAAGAATTATGGTTGTACCATTGCCTTGTAATGTGAAAATCCTATTTAATAACGGTAGTATCACTGATCCAGATAACCACTTGATGATCTTCGAAAGCCAAATGCATCTATGCAATGCTTTAAGCATAGTGCAATGCAGACTATTTCCAACCACATAAGTAGGAGTAGCGTCAAAGTTGTATCGTTATTGTAGAGAAAAGACGATCTATTCACGGGAGTAGTTCTAATACGAATTTTCAGCACAATTCTGTACTTTGAAAGAACCTATAATTGATGCAAGCATACTGGGCTACAATAAGCCAAAACCAAAGGAATCAGTAAGGGATTATTTGAAGCAATTTAATGCAAAGGCTAATAAAGCGGAAAGGGTAAGTGATAGAGAGAAACTGATGGTGGTAAAATTTCGGTTTGATTGAAAATACACCATTTTGGAAAGAACTATATATTCATGGATGTAAAGACCTACAAGACTTCAACTTTCAAGCTATCTCCTAGGTATATGATGTTACAAAAGATAAACTCAACCACCAAGTTTCCTTTAAATAAAAGGTGAATCCATAGTCAAACACAGGGGTGATTACCATGTGTACTATAAAGTAAATGGCCATAAGATGGATGAGTGTACAGTCTTCACAAGGATTATCCAGAATAAGATTAGGAAGGGAGTTATCAAAGAATTCATGAAGATCGTTGGAAGTATGATAAGGTGTTGATTGTGACGACCGCGCTACACCACCAACACCCAATATAACTAAATAGTGCATTGCAGACGCGCCCAGCCACTGTAGGACGATCATCAAGGGTAGATAATTAAATAAAAACATCACGGAGCAAGTTGTATATCTCACAAAACATAGAATAAAATTTAATATACATCACATATATAAAAAAGGAGAGACAGTATGACTAAGTGATTCTTGTATCAGAGTACAGATCAATAGAGTTATACAACAAGTAATAGAGTTTGTACAAATGGAGATAAAATTGAAACACTGTCTCATAATAATAGGAAGAGGCAAGCACTGTCAAGGCTTTACAGTGTTACACAGTGGAATAAGCAAAGAAATCCATATATCATATGAGGTAGCTCCATCTAGCTCATCCTCTATATAGCTACTACATCATGCCTAGACTTGCTATCTAGTCTACTCATTTAAGAGTACCTAAGATAATAAGAAGCAAAGCATAAAACCGTGAGTCAGACCACAGCCTAGTGTAAGCGGTAACTCAAAATACAATACAAGTCAATATAGTAAGGAATAAGGGTATATGAACCATATCAAACATGTCCCTACAACCAAAGAGTTAGCATATAATGAACATAATATGATACTCTATGAATATAGTAAAGGTATACTGCAAAACCAAGTTTGATAAAGGGTGTCCAGGAATACCAATCCCTAATACGTATCTCCAGTGACATCTCTAGAGTGATAGAGTATAGAAGAAAACAACATAGGAAACCATAGCATCCATCAAACAATCCTCACTATCACTCAATATTCTCTAGACATATGATGACTCAAATGGCCATTCCTATGCCGGGGACAAATGAAAATCCTGGTTTTTTGTGTGCTCGTCTTTAGCTCGAAGTTGATACAATAACCGTATCCACTAGTCTAGGGTATAGAGATCCAAACAACATACCCATGAGCATAATACCCCTACTTTTGAGTATATCGAAAAACACTCCAAGTATCAATGATCGCTTATCTTGTATATTTGACCCTTTCCATGCTCCATTTAGCTTCCATTATTCTTGAGGAACCAGCCCACATTCCTCCATTTCACAGTAGAACCATTCTCATGTTCTATCCATAGGTCGCCCTTCTTAAAACCCACCATTTGTGGATAAACACCCTCATGACTCCTTTCAACATCGAGCCACCATTATCCGAACATAACTCAATTCACCATCGAGTTGGAATCATTGAAGTCCCAATGATGTCATCATGCTACTACATTGCTATCAAAACACAAAGCACACAAGCAAACAGCTTCAGCACGATTTGTAGTGTCTACATTCCCTCCCTTAGAAGTTCCACCCTAATAGCATCAAAAGTAACCTCTCGGTACCGACCAGTCCTCTCGATACAAGGTGCCACGCTTAGCGAATATTAGCTAACTTTCTTCCTCTTTTCTAGAGCATTAACCCCTAAGTGCTTGGACCCCGACCACTCAAATTAAAGCTCTCGACATAAACTGCAATGCCCTTGGTGCTAAGTTCAAAAGCTTTTGTTTCAATCGCCCTCTAAAGCTCTCGGCATTGGGTTCAATACTTAGCCAAATTCTTGCACTTGGCCTTCATTCATCTCTCCTAGTCCTTAAATTAAGGAACCACCAATCATCAATACAATTCTCACTGCATATGACCTCTCAGTACTAAGATGATCTCTCGGTACCAACTCCTTTGCCTTACCCCAAACATGATGTGAATTGAATCTTAGGCTTCTCTCATCCTCCAGGGCTTCCCCTCGATGTTTCATCCAATTCTGACCATCTTTCATTTCAATTAGCTAATTCGACCACCTCTTCCTAATTAGCTAAAAGCATTAGCAAAACATATCAATGCACAACATATAAATATAAAATATCACATATATGCGTCCATTCATACAAGTAATATATAGGAACATGATAATCAAGACAATCCAAATCAAGATCTAATTTTTATGCTAGCATATGAATATAAATGAAAGGAGTTACAAACCCATTTAAAATCAATTTTAAATACTTTTGGATTTGACTATAAACACATATTAGAATGTGAATAAAGCAAAAAAAAAATTAGGATCAAAATCATATCAAAACACAAATTTTAACTATTCAAACATGCATAGTACAGTGAGAGATAAAAAACACTGGCCAAATACCTAAAATACAAATTCCCTTCCTTAGATCTTAAGTGGACACCAAGGAAGAGGAATGAAAATCAGCCGAAGTGATAATCTCAAGCTCTTATATGCCAACCACCCCTCAAACTGATGATTTGGCTAAGATTAGTAAGGAAAAGGTAGGATTTGGGAAGAAATTAGGGATAATAAAGGTTTAGAGCTATTTTGGGCAAGATGAAAATGACTTATATTGGTTCTTACAGCCTCCCTTAGCATAATTTTCGAGGTTGGTTTATGGGCCTAAGCAGGAGCATATTTAATTAACCACTAATGTAGGCTTGCAACAGCCAAAACATAAGATATATATAACTTTCAAATAGTAAGTTCATTTTTTTTATTATGACCACTATACAGAATGTCAAACCATCATCATGAAGCAATGGAAGTGGTTTGAGACCATAACTTAGCTCATATCAAAAGTTACAGTCTAAACAAGATTTTTAAGTTGTCGCATGAAGAGTTGGCAAAAATCTTAGATGTGGAAACTGTCCCTAATAGTCACTTACGAAAATTTTTGAGCCATACGAACTCGTATGAATAAACTAAAACTTTTTATGATCCTCCAATATACCCCTTTCTGAATTTTGCCATCGAATGGTATGGTCGTATGGTTCAAAATTTTAGCAACCATCATACACATCAAATAAGCAGCCATGCAACCTATAATGTAGGTAAGCCTATAGTAGCATGTGAGATATTAAAATACCCTATATGATACCAAAGGTGAAATTAAATACGATAAACATTATGTCTTACCATGCAAAAAGCTCTGGATATGTGGCCCTTATGCTCTCTTCGGTTTCCCATGTTCAATCGCGTTTACTTTTGCCCCCATTAAACCTTCACTAACTCCATTGTCTTCCTCCTAAGCTGTTTTCTATGGCATCCGACAGTATGAATCGGCCTATGAGATCTCAAAGCCTCTCGTTCAATCTCGATATCATCAAGTTGATCTAGTGCAATCTTCATGCTTGACTCATTCACAAACTTCCGCGTAGAACAAGCATCAAAGATATTGTGCATGCCCACCATCTTATAAGTTAAGTCGACTCTATAGTCTAGGTTTCAAAACGTCTCTACTACAGAAAAAGGACCTATGAATCTTAGTTCCAACTTGCCCACAATACCGAATCGAATGACATTCTTTAAAGGAGAAACCTTCACAAACACCATATCGTCGACAAAAAACTCCAAGTCTCGACGTCTTCTATTAGCGTAGCTCTTCTCTCTATCATTAGAAACTTTCATTCGTTGTTGAATGATCTCTGTCTTCTCCTAGGTTTCTATAATCATATCTGGCCCAACTACCATCTTCTAGCGGCTTCTAACCAACACGAAGTGGCATTACACGGTCAGCCGTACAATGCTTCATACAGTGTTGTGTAGATACTATACCGATACTAAACGGATATTACACTCCATCCATTGCAAGTGAACGTCCCACGACCCTCTAAAATCAAGAATGCAATCTTATAAGAGATCTTTCGATGTACGATTCACTCTCTCAATTTGCCTAGTGGTTTGTAGATGATGAGCTGTACTGTGATGTAGCTCTGTCTCCAATGCCCCTTACAAGCTCTTCCAATACAGCTAATGAATAAAGGGCCTCGATCACTCATAATGCTCTTTACCACGTCATGAAATCGTACAACCAATTTTACTTAAAACTCCGCCAGTTTGGCTGTCCTTTTGCTTGACTTGATGGGTATAAACCTAGCGCTTTTGGTCAATCTATCGACTATTAACCAAATGCTATTATCCCCTACTCGAGTCCTCGGTAGTCCATCAATGAAATCTATCAATACTTGCTCCTACTTTTATATGGATCTTCAAGTAGTTGTAACAACGCACTTGGCTTCTACTTCTCTTCTTTCATTAACTGGCATTTCATACACTTTGATATGAAAGTCCCAATATATTTCTTTATCCCCTTCCAATAATAAGTCTGCTTCATATCATGGTGCATCATATTACCGTCAGGATGTATGTCAACCTTGAATGATGGCGCTGTCGTATAACCTCATCTCATAATCCACCAAAATCGGGAACAAACAATCTCCTATCCTTATGGAGCCAACATTCTTGGTCAATTCTGTATTACTTCATATCCTTTGACTCAGCTCCTTATTCTATTTTCACTATAGTCTTTGCTAGTCTAGCATCCCACCTTTGATTAGTAACGATTCGCTCAATCAAAGTAGGTTTGATCATCAAACTTGCCAACATCTCTAGCTCTAACTCATAGTCGGCTTTCAAGTCATAACCAACAACACACTGAAACTACTTTCATGCTAGGAATATCGCACCTGAACTGGCATTTCTTCTACTCAATGCATCAGAGATCGCATTTATCTTACCGGGCATATAGGAATGCCAAAATAGTAAGAGGCTAAGAATTCCAACCATCACTGCCGATGAAGGTTGAGATCCCTCTAGGAGAAAAGGAACTTCAAGGATTTACAATCCATAAACAGCTTGAACCTTTCTTCTAATAAGTAGTGCCTCTAAATCTTAAAAGCAAACACTATCGCCGCTAAATCCATATTGTGAGTCAAATGCTTCCTCTCGTGCGGCTTCAGCTGTCAAATAGAATAGGCGATAACTTTTCCCTTCGGCATCAATATCGCAACCAATCTAGTACGAATGGTCAAAACTACTGCAATCGTCAACCTCCCATTCAGACTCGCAAATGCGTGATGGCACTTCATATTCTAAACAAAAGTCTGATTCTGCTTTGTCATACTGGTCAAATGGTGCAGCTTCCTTTGAGATATCTCTGATAAAACACCTATAATATCTGAATAATCCTGGGAAACTCCTCACATATGTAGCATTCTTAGGTCAGTTCAAATTCTAAACCACTGCCACCAAGGTTGGATCTACTACGATGCCTTGCTCAGTGATAACATGACCCAAGAATCCGACTTTCCTTCTCCATAAGTGACATTTCAAAAACTTCACTTTCAACCTGTGCTTTCTCAACACTTCAAGCACAATCCTCAAGTGTGCCTTGTCTTTCTACTCTATCCTAGAATAGATCAAAATGTTATTCACGAACACAAGTATGAACTTGTTTAGTTGATCCTTGAAGCCAAAATTCATGAGATCAACAAAGGATGATGGAGCATTGGTCAACTTCAATGGCGTAACCAACCACTTATATAAACCAGACAACATACGAAATGTAGTGACCGGCACACTCTCCTTTTCTACTCTCAATTAGTGAAGTCCCATCGCAAAATCCAATTGGGAGAGCACCTTAACACCATGGAGTTGATCGAACAAGTTATCAATATATGGGTGTGATACTTATTCTTCTTCATCATCTTATTGGGCTTACGGTAATCTACACATAACCTTAGAGAGTCACCCACTGTGATGACCCGAAAATCCGTACCCTTTGAATCGACAAAAATCCATACATGTCCGACCCAAAAATCACAAACCGATGGAAGGTCAAGAGAAAGAAAAGAAGAGAGAAGAAGAGAAGAGAAGAAAGAGAGAAGATAGAACCAAACAGAATAATACAGAGTCTCACATCGCAACGGAAAATATATGTAATATCATATCAATGATCTTTATAAAACAGAAACTGTATACATATACATACACAAATCAGAGTTCAACAATCCATCAGAGTAATCAGCCTGAACAGTTATAATAACCTGTCCTCACAAATGCTGATAAAAACAAAAACTAAGCACAGCGGATAATCAAGCAAATACGGACGTTCAAAATTGAAGATCTTCAGCTCGCCTGTTGAAGCTCCAAAAGCATCAAAGCATAACCTGTAGATATACTCGGTCTGACCCGAGCATTGAAAGGAAAGAACGCCTGGATCAGTCTGGTAAACCACCGTGAGAAACACACTCAACTGAATTTATTAAATTACCAAACTTTTCCTTAGTTTTCAAAACAAAAGTATCTCATAAGACAAGTCCACACATAAACACGGTCGTGTTTTTACCTTACGATAACTAAAATATTTCATATCAAATTCACGTGATATTATACTAGTGTCTAGTATACAAATAATATTTAAAATAGCAGAGATTATTACCATTATTAAATTACAGCATAGTAGGCTCTACAAATAAATTGGCAGGTACGTAGTGGAGTTTGGATTTCCATACAAATGACCAGGTGAAGGGACTACCTTTCGAAGGGGTATACCTCTAAATGGATGTCCTGAGGCATAGAACATCTGCCCTCTACCAACACAAGACCTGCCCACCTCTATAACTAGATGGTACCGAATATGTCATCCTTCGGTCATTACCGACCTTTACCGAGAGCCCTCATAGCGTACAAACCACAATAATCAGATACACGACTTCATAGCGTGTAAAGATATATCTAGAAGAGGATGATCATATCCTAATTGGGAATGAACCACTTAGCCTTGCTACATCTAATCCTGTTTTGGTCATTTTCGGTTGATGAGGCGCGATGAGGTAACGATTACCTTTCACAATCACATATCACAGCTTTGAATACGACACGACCATTTCCGTTGACTACTAATTTCCTTGTACAAAAATACAACCCTTAAGCTTGTATGTCTCAAGGAGGGTGCTAAGCTAAGAGAAGTTGCCTTCTTCGCCACCACTGATGTACGTTTGTAAAACCAATGTACGTAATCTATAAAAATGCAATGTCAGACAAACATCCATACAAGTTGTCCAGGAACATGACAAATCGAAGGTACTTTCCTACCACATCCTGTCGGAAAATCCCTAGAATTAGTAGCGAATAGTCCTCGCATTGGATATTTTATAATGAAGAGACCACTGCTACTAGATGTATATTGGGATTTTAACCCCAAACGATCAACAAGCAGTCCCCCACTATGAAAATCTGGAATATCAATATCACCACAAAGCAACCTGCACAATCGTCGCATATACGTTGGTCCGAAGTGGTTTTCGGATAAACTGATCCCCGTCTCTTCGCACCAACAACGCGACAGCGTTTCTCAACCTCACACAGCAACTAAGTCTCATAGACTTATCACGTTTCCAACTTTCAACTTGCTATCCTTCGGGCCAAGAAGGAAGCTCGATAGATTGGAGTAATACTCCGCACTATACGAATCAACATCCTCAACGCAAATGATAATCAAGCCTACACAGAAGGCAACGTACTAAGCTTACGACTAAATAGTTCCCACATCAAGTTGAGGAACTAAATTTTTGGCAAAGTTATTCTGTTTGGTTCTATCTTCTCTCTTTCTTCTCTTCTTTTCTTCTCCATTCTTTTCTTTCTCTTGACCTTCCGTCAGTTTATGCTTTTTGGGTCGGACATGTGTGGATTATTGTCGATTCAAAAGGTACAGATTTTCAGGTCGTCACAGCTGGTATCAGAGCTCGATTCAAAGGGTACGGATTTTCAGGTCGTCACACCCACCTTAGTGGAAAATACAATAGGTGCACCCCACTCAAATATACTCCTAGTAAATGAACCCACTCTTTAATAGGTCCTTTACTTCCACCTCAAACTCATTTATCTATCTTGGTTCTATACGCCTTAAAGGCATAACTATCGATTTGATATCCTTCGAAAGTCCGTAAAAAACTGAATCTCACGGTGCGACGGTAACCCGATCATCTCTTTAACACATCTGGATACTTACCATCGATAGGCACAAACGAAAAACTATCCTATGAACCTTGACCAAATGTAGAAAGATAACTATAGCTCCATCCTCATGCAAGTAGCCAATCACTACCATCCGCTCCTTTAGAGCCCTATTCATCACTAAAAGCTTCTCACAGTCCACTACCACCACATACTTCCATATCCACTGCATCCCTTTGATGATCCTAAACCCAATGAAATTCAAAATAAACCTATGCGAATAAAAGAGCATCCATGACATAGTAAGACCAGACTATGACAAACCATACACAGGTTTGTGGAGCCTTTAACAGGGTTCATCACAGTCAATGGTTGATAAACTATTTTTGGTTTCAATCCCAATCTATCTACTAGGTCACTAGATATAAAAGAGTGTGAAGCCTCGATATCGAATAAAACACATATGGGAACATCATAAATGGAAAGCATACCTTGAATAACAACGTTATTATCATTCTCTTTCATCAAGAAAGCACACGATGAAGTCGAGATAGCATCCAAATTATACGCCTTCATAATCTGCTTCAGCTTTACTGGTTCTGGATAACTTTTCTATATATGCTTGAACTTACCGTAGTGATAACACTTCTTCACATCAGCTTTGCAGTTTCTGGTTAGGTGGCCCTTATCTCCACAACCAAGATAAATGGGTTCCCATTTAGCCTTCTTCTAAGCATTCTTCCATTGATATAGGTATCTCTTCCAATTCCATTTCTTCTTTACTCCACTACCTTGTTGCATTTTTATCTCTTTCTTAGCAATAACAACTGATTTGGAGTTGGGGTATAAACTATCCCGGCAAAGGCTTTCTTGACAAGTCTCTCAAATAGATCACTGATGTTACCTAGTAACTTCTCACCTAATTTGTCATCCAAACCCATGATTAATATTTCATTCTTCCTCAAAGGAGTGTCAATGAAAGACATTATGTACTTCAACAAAGTGCCAAACTCAACAATATACTCGAATATACATACATATCCTTGCTTTAGATCCACAAATCTTCTGAATGGCATCGACTTCTGGATAGCAGGAATGAACTTCTCTTCAAACCTAGCCTTGAAATGGTCCTAAGAAAACTGTTCTTCAAGTTTAGCAATAGTAATGGAATTCCACCAGTAAATGGCCCTCCCTTGAAGCTATCTAGAGGCCAGCTTCTTTTTCATAGCATCGTTTACTTGTATGTCACCAATTATATGCTTGTTGGTGTCCAACCAATCCTACACTTCGATAGCCTACTCCGTTCCAAGAAATGGTTTACGTCCCAAGGTGGATAATCCTTCCATAACTTGGGAAAGCCTGCCCTTGACGCTTACGCCTGAGCACCACCACCAACAACAACATTTAGAATAGCCGCTTTGGAATTCTGTAGCATATTCATCATCATTGCATTGAACATAGCTTGCATGTTATGGTCAGCAGTCCTCGAACTTGCTCCACTCAACTGTGGAGATGAGTTACTCATAGTGTTTCTTGTTTATCGGTTCATTCTCGATCTATAACAAGAATGATCAGTTTATTAAAAAGAAAAATATGTCAATGGTACTCGTGTATGCATGCAATCAATATACTATATATACAATACTATATAGTTTTGAAAACCAAATGTATAACTAGTATGCACTCACTCGTATATACATACTCTCGATACAGTCTAGGGTGATAATTCCTTCCATATCTCTACTAGCCTATGGTATCAACTATGTGTTAACCGTGTAATCTAAGCACTGAAGCCAAATGTGACAACCGGCCGACACCACTCGTGCCCAATATAACTAAATAGTGTGCTGTCGTGCCTTGTTGATGTAGGACGATCATCCATGATTGAAAATGAAATAAAAACATCACAAAACCTATCTACATTACACAATGCATGAAATGAAATATAAAATACATCATAAATATAAAAAGGAGAGAAATTAATAACTAAGTGATCCAAATATCAAACTACAGGCTATAGAGTTATACAAGAAGTAATAAAGTTTACACAACAGAAATAAACTCGAATAATTGTCTCATAATAATAGTAATAAGTAAGCACTATCGAGGCTCCATAGTGCTAAACAGTGGAATAAGCATAGAAATCCATATATCATACGAGGTAGCACCATCTAGCTCGTCCTCTGCACAACTACTGTGTCGCACCAAGACCTGCTATCTAGTCGATTCATTTAAGAACACTTGAGATAATATGAAGAAAAGCATAAAACCTTGAATTAGACAATAATATGGTGTGAGTGGTAAATGGATCCCGAAATACTATAAAAGTTGATATAGTAAGGACCAAGGTATACAAATCATGCACAAACTTTCCTTGCAACTAAAGAGTTAACACATGGTGTACGTAATATTCTACTCTGCAAATATAGTAAAGGTACACTGCAAACCAAGTATGATCATGGTTGTCTAGGTATCCCTATCCCCAATACCTACATTTAGTGACATCCTTAAAGTGATAAACTTTGGAAGAAATCAACCAAAGTAACCATAATATCCACCAAGCAATCCTCACTATCACTTAGTTTACTCTAAACGTATAATCAGTTGTATGGCCATTCCTATGCTAGGGACAAATGGAAATCCTGATTTTTAGTGTACATGTCTTTAGCTTGAAACTGATACAAGAACTAAATTTACTAGTCCAAGGTATACAGATCCAAACAACTGACCTGGGGTAGCCAAACAACGTACCCATGAGCGTCCCCACAATACGCTTAACTTCAAGTACACTAGAAAACATTCTGAGTATTATTGATGTCTTAGCACACATATCTGAGCCCTTTCCTTGATCCATTTAGTTTCTATTTTTCTCGAAAAACCATTCAACATTCCTACATTACATGATAGAACCAATCGCACGTTCTATCCATGAGTCACCCTTCCTAGGACCTGCCTTTTATGCATAAATTCTCATGGATCCTTTCATATCATGCACCATCATCAGAACCTATCTCCATTCACCATCAATTGCCATCACTGGTTCCAAAAGCTATCATCATGCTACTACATTGCTATCAAACCCTAAGTAAACAAATAAAAACCTTTGGTATGACTTGTAAAGCCTACATTCCCTCACTTGGAAGTTCCACCTCGAAGCATTAAAAGTGGCGTCGCGGTAACTACAAGTTCTCTTGGTACCAAGTGGTACAATTTGCCGATTTTGGCTAACTTTCTTCCTATTCTTTTAAAGCTCCATCCCCTAGTGCTTAGACCCCGACCACTCACCATAATGCTCTCGGAATTAACTCAAATGCACTTAGTGCTAAGACTAAAAGCTCTTGTTTCCAGGCCCGCCAATTCTCTCGGCATCATGTCCTATACTTAGCTAAATTTTTGCACTTGGCCTTTACTCATCTCTCCTCCTCCACAACTTAAGGTACTACTACTCACCCATAAAATTCTCACCGCACACGACCTCTCGGCACCGAGACGACCTTTGAGTGCCGACTTCTATACGTAGCTCCAAACTTAGGGCAAATGGAACCTTGGGCTCCTCTTACCCTCTAGAGCCTCCCTTCAAAGTCTCATTCAATACACACCATCTTTGCATTTAATTTTCCAATTCAACCACCTCTTTCATAACTACCTAAAAGAACTAGTAAACCATGTCAAAGAACAACATACAAACACGGAATATCACATATTTGCGTCCATTCATACATCTAGTACATAAGAATATGATAATCAAGCAAATCACAATCTTGATCTAACTTTTACACCAGTAAATGAATATGAATTAAAGGACTTGTAAAACCATTTAAAAATCCACTTTAAAACCTTTAAATTCGACCGTTTGCGATAAAACCATTTAGGATCAAAATCATGTTAAAAACCAAGTTTTAACTATATAAAATGCGTAGTAGAGTGAGAGGTCAAGAACCACTCACCAAATACCAAAAATACTGAATCCCCTCCTTAGACCTAAATTCGAGAGCAAGGAAGAGGAATGCAAATAAACCAAAATGATAATCTAGACCTCCTATATGCTAATCACCCCTCTAATTGATGATTTAGCTTAGATTAGTAAGGAAAAAATAGGCATTTTGATGAAATTAGGGTCTACGGTGGTTTAGAGCTATTTTGAAAAAGAGGAAAATGAATTAAATCTATTCCTATTGCCTTTCCTTATCACAATTTGTGAGGTCAGTTAGTGGGCTTAAGCACGGGCTTAGATAATTACCGACTATGTCGGCTAGCAGCAACTAATACTTGAAACTGCTACAACTTTCGGACTGTAACTCTGTTTTTATATTATGACCACTCTAAACATCATCTTGAAGCAATGGAAGTGGATTGAGATCCTAACTCAGCTCATACCCAAATTTAAAGTCCAAATAAGATTTTCACTGTCAAAATAGTCACATGGAAATTCAGCAAAAATCATAGATGTTGAAAAGGTCCTTAAGAGTCACTTCCTAAAATTTTAGAGCCATGTGATCTCATATAAATAATCCTCCAATAAGTAAAATAAGGGTCGTTATAATCGTAAAGAATCTCCAAAAGACTTTGGGAGCATTCCTTTATAGCTATCATGAAGAGTCCCACATGAACCGTTATGTAGAGTTTAGAGCCAATTAAGACAAATCATATGTTTATCGTAATAACTCTGATCGAGCTATCTTGATAATTCATCATAGCTATAACATGCTATCTTCAAAAGGCAATGAAAGCTATCATGGTTAGTTCAAACGTAGTAAGTTTGTGTCACCTTAAATGACAAGGGGAAGCCATTGTGAACTCATTATGAAACACTAGATAAAACCTTTGTGATAATTCCAAAGGTTATTGTGTGTAAATAATAACACATACAACCATTATGAAGTAACATAGAAAAGAGCTATCATGAAGAACTAGCATGCTATCATGATACGAAGAGCCAGGAGCCATCATGAAGTAATCTCATAAAGCCTTCATGATAAAAAGCAACCAGAGCTATCGAAGAGCAATATAACAGAGCTTTCATGCAGAATTCATTAGAGTCATCATGAAAGGAATAACTAAAGCCATCGTAAGCTAAAATAATCGATTCATTTTTCTGCTAAAGCTAAAGGTTATCGTGAGGAATGAATGAGGATCTATCGTAGGATAACAAAGTTGGAAATTTTGATCAACAATTCCTAAGACAACTATAAGGAAATAAATAAGAGCTCCTATATCCACAGTCATCGCAGGATAATGCATGAAGGTTATCAAGGAGCAATGACCTACAAAACATGTGACAGCCTGCACCCTATGGACCTAAATATTTGCTAAATCGAAAACCAAAGTTCACCAAAGCATACATCGTTGTTTTTTGGTATCCAACAGATAACTAAAGTATATCACATTACTATCAAAATAAACTCACAATAGAATAGTGAAGTACAATAAAATATATGATTACTGACCAAAGTTGACACTTCTAACATCTATTATCCTTGTTAGTGTCGAGCATGCATAAGAAAATCTGCCCTTCCACCATTCCTGCGTTTGTACCGGTACATGTCCTTCTAAACCTATCTTATAGGTTTTAATGTGGATACGGTCATAAAACGTTCTAATAATTGCTAAACTATACACTTTTTTACATAACAATAGTTTAGGCCTATTGTCTTCCATTACATGTTATGTCATTTTATTCTACAAAGTGTCTTAACTCCATGTATGTGTACGATACATTCCGTCTACTCGAAGTAGATAGTAACTGCATACATAAATATAAGTATCATAGTCTCGGTTTGGACCAAGATAATATCCCCACTAGCATCCGTAACCCAGTACCTCGTTAGGATCCATCATCAATGTAATATTACACCCTCAACATCGTACATATCAATGAACTTTCGTAGTGCCTAATAACGACATCATAATAGTTATCCATATTCTATCCATTTTGAAATACCTCGATAATGGTTTATTTAGCCTTGCCCCTAACAAACAATCTAGCAAACAATTGTGGTGGTGCATGACCTAAACGTGATCTAACTAGTAGGAGGTGTGGCCCTTAAGACCTAAACCTTGTCTTTCCACTGGCCACTCAGGATTGATGACATTCTCGAGCTATGTACAGCTCATGCTCCCTGAGATGATACCAAACACACATCGACATATCGTCGAGCCTTGCTCACCATCCTATTTAGATTGCCTAATGCAATCAAGGCAATAACCACTAGTTACTTAATATTCGCTAAAAGGTTGAAGCAGACCCTACTTGTTCTTTGATACTTCCACTGATTCAAACCTTTGTACTTGGGTATCCGTCACCTAACATGAACGTATATAACTCTACGGGTTTTATAGTTGGATATGTCCCGCATCAGTAAAAAGTATACATAACTGCTGGTACCTCCTTGCAGTGGGCAGACTTCTGCTATGTAACTATCCACCTCGCATTCCAAAAACTTGCTTAACGGCAAATGGACGAAAAATTATGTGATAAAAATAACCATAGGTGCACGGTGTACAATTTTAGTACGTGGCGAGTACATGTCGATCCGTAGGGAAATGAATTGATTTCAAATTCTACACAATTAAATTAACCAAAATTTGCAAGTTTGTTTAAATTAAGAAAATTAGCAAAAGTTAAACTAGAACAAAAGTGATGAAAAATATGTGATTAGAAGACAATTTAGAGGAAAATCCACTCTCATATTTACAAAAGTGATGAAAAATATGAGATTAGAAGACAATTTAGAGGAAAATTCACTCTCATATTTTTACATAAATCAACACAAAAATAATCCATGGTCTCCCTATTTTGATCTAAGTAGAATTAATGATGTATTTGTCATAAGTATGGCTTATTTATATATTAATTAACATAACTTAAACCATCAACTTTAATACAATAACTAAAACCACTTATCAATTATAATGAAAATGAACATGAAGTCAAAGCAAAAACTATGTTAGGTATGATATATTTACTATTTTTTAGCAGCATGGATCATTAAAAAGATTTCTTCTTTAATTCCTTTACAAAAATCACTTAGTTAGATGATGATGTAAATTATGTTTATGTTGGATTAAGCATAGTCCATTTGTGATTACGACATAGGCTATCAAATTCAATTTATAAACTTACATCCAAATCCAACCCTTTATGAGCATTAAAGAGATCATAAATGAAAAAATATGTTGAATTTACATAATTTAAGAGACCTTCATTACTCCTAAATTGAAGGGGTTTAGCTACTCATTTGTGTTATCATTTGAACATATGAAAATTTAAACACAGAAAACAAAATAAAGTGCAAGATAATTTAAATAAAAATTATAATGAACTAGGATTTTTGACCCTCAAAAATTGATATCAATATGTTCGCTGTAGAGCATATCGAGCAATCGAGTGGCAAAAATACTAGATCATTAGAGGTGAAGAAGATAAGATAGAAGAAATAGAAGCAATATTACAGAATCTCAAATCGCGGTGGAACAAAATATAATATACATAATAACATATCTTTATACAAAAGAAAAATGTAAATGTTATACACAACATCATTATAGTACAACAATCAACACATCACTCTAGATTTATATAACAAATTGTCCTCATAAATACTGAACATTCAGTTTAACATACACACAATGGAATATAATCAAGTACGTGAAATACGTCCGAGTCTCCTCCAACTCTTCTATTGAGCTCCATAGCATTATAACTTGAATCTGTAATACTCAGTCTGCCCCAAGCACTATAATAAAATAACACCTTAGTAAGTTTGGAAAACCAGCATGAGAAGCAAACACAATTTGAATTATTACTGTTATCAACATCCTTTGAAAATAAAGACATCTCGTAAGACCACACCACAAATAATACAATGGGTTTTTAACATACGATAACCAAAACATTTTATATCAAAATCATCTGATATTAAAATAGTAGCTATAGAGTGTAAATTAAAAAATAGCTGAAATGCGTGCATCTCACGTTCCAGCACAGTTAGGCATAATCAAAATCTTACAGGCTCGTAATGGATATTTGATTCCATACAATGACTAGGTTACCCCTAACATGGATGATAACAAATATGTTATCTCCCTGGGTGTTCCCATCCTAATCAAGCGTTCACTTTTCCATGCACAACCACATCCATAATCATAGTATAATATATCCGAGGGTATATAGAAAGATGATAACATACCCTACTTGGGTGCAACTCACTTAGCCCTACTGCGTCTTCCCTGTTTGAGTCATTCTTGGTTGATGAGACTTGAGGCTACGTTTTACGTTTAGAGTAACATTCATACTTGGAATGCTAACACTGCCTTCTAGGCAAGCAATGGAATGATAGCATTCATCCATACAAGTTGTCCTAGGTTTGGACAAACCGAATGTCGTTCAAGATTACCGTCTCCATTATCTTCGAGATATCATAATTCGTAACATACAAACCGGATCGAAGTGGTTTTCGAATAATTAAATTTGATCCCGGTCTCTTCGAAACGATCGACGAATTTGTCAAAAATTTGAAAGTCAGTTATTTGACTATTAAATAACATCAAGAAGCAGTCACTAGGCCTTATTTTACAAATCTTCAAAATAGTCGTTCAAAATATCTTGATATATATATATATATATATATATATATATATATATATATATATATATATATTCAAAACTCTTCCAGTATTTCCAATGTTGAAAACAATTTCAAATCCATATAACCTTGCGGGATATTTTCAAATCATATCTTACTTCAACACTTAGTGAAATATTTCCAAATTCGATTTATAATCCATTACTTAGAAAAATATCTCTATATAAATCCTTCGTCGCTAAAATATTTCCAAAACCTACCAAATCAATACTTATGTAACAATCCGTAATTTTCGATGAATTAAAATATTTAAGTTAAATAAGTTTGGAGTTTTCTTGTGAAAATAAAAAAAATTTAAGATTTAATAATAAGAAATAACTTAAATGAAATTTAATAATGTTTATTTATGGTTATTGATGTCTATTTGTAGGTAGTCTCAAGTAATCGAAATAATTGGAAGTTATAATTAGTTATTCATTGTAAATGAGAAAATAAATTAAATATTGTATTAGTTGGTGAAATAATGTGTAGTATATTGAAATTGGATAAAACTAATGTTGTGGTAGTTGTTATAACATTTTTTTGTAAATAATAAAATTATAAATGTGATTAAAAGTTAATGGTGACAATTATTATATATTACCTACTTATTTAGTTTGTTAAATTAATTTGGAAATCAATAGCAATCAAATGTAATTAAATATTACATTAATGGAAATTAAGATGAAATTGGAGAATATTAATGTATCAAGATATAAACCATTGTTAACTATGCCCATAGAGTAATGATTGATTGAATAAAAAGATTAAAATCAAATTAAATCAATTTATTGGAATTAAAATATAATTAATTGGATTTTATTTATAGTTGAAATTAAACACTATTATTAGTTAATATTTATTACTGAATTGATATGTAAATTTGTTTTAATTTATTATAAATGTCTAATTAATCAAAAATGTTAAAATTAATTAGTTATAAAATTGGAATTAAAAAGGTGATTTATTTAATTCATTATTAATTCATTTAATTAATCTGAAAATAGCCATTTTGGCAACTGTCTTGGATTTTGAAGAACTAGTTTCATCATATCCGTAACGGTGAATTATTGTAGGATTTCAAGTTTTGTAGCGATCGGACTTGTCGTTTGATCATACGGGCTCGACACACGAAGAAATTAATTTGAAATAAGATGATTTTAAAAGCTAACTTCTTCATACTATGGAATTATGGCTTGAAACCTATTTCATTGAGTTTAAAAACATTGAAAACATATAATTTGATATACGGGATTATCAACTACCATTTTGGAGGCAGAACGTGATTTTTCGGTCGCAATTGTCATTGATATGAATTCGATTGTGTTTATTTTCTTATCGGGCCTTGTTAATATAAATTGTTCTTTTCTAACCCTTGTAGTCCTTCTATTTCTTATTCCTATACATACATTGACTTTTGTCTGCTCCTTTCTTCAATGGAAGAAACAAATTCCAATTCCAAATGCTACGATTAAAACCAATTTCAAAAACAAACTCATCCAAACCATAGCAAATTATATACTATTTCAAAGCTCTCGACGAGCGTAACACAGATCTGTAATCATTTTTTCCATCGAATCACCGTTTTTCCATAAATGGAGAATGAACCGTAGCCGTCCTTTTCTAGGGTTTCGGGATCCAATGGTGGATCGTTGACTAATCGACGATCAGAGGGTGCAAGGTTGTAGAGGAGGAAGTGAGCACTCATACCTGGTGTTCGCTTGTGCCATAGGGGTTGCAGTTTGCCTAAATTGGTATTTAACTTGCACGATGGCAGTGGTGAAATGATTGACTGGAGGTGGCCGCATTGGGTATCCTAGGGGCATTTGAGTTGCGAGATCGATGGGATGCTCTAATATGGTCGTAGTGCGGCAAGGCGGCGGCAATAATTGCTTGAAGGTGGTGGCAGCTTCGTGTATCAGGCGTTCACACATGGGAATCGCGACTAGGGACTGTGTGGTTGTGGCGGTGATGATGTGGCATGGTATGTGGCTATAATATTTTATTTTATTTAATTCAAAAATTAAAATGTTCTAACTACCATATATTTTACATACGAGGTCAGATTTACGCTTGGTTTGTTCCGCTGCGATAATATTGAAATTTCGGACAATTTGGAACTAATTTGGACGAATTTTGAGACTATTGAATTTTGGGCCTTTATTTGGATTTCGAATCGATTTGAAATGAAAAGTGAGTGTTTTAACCAACTCACAATTATTAAATTATCTAATGTTAGTTAAATTATATTTATGACGTGATTAGAAATTAATTGATTAATGTGTGGTATATTTAAATTGTCAAACTAGTTAAATTTGACTTTTACTGTATTTAATCATCGTTTAGTTCAATAGTGAATTTAATTGTCAATTTAATACCTGTTAACGATAATCAGTTATCTGTTTATGTTTATTAGTTGATTTGGATGATGATTGTGATGAATGTTTGATTGTTGATATTGGATGACTGGATGTTATATTTTATATTGTTATAACACTGCAAGTTCCCTATGGGTTGAAATGATACATACCCAAACGATCATATAGAATAGGGGAAAATCGTTATCGGTTAAAATGATAAACTGAGGCGATTTTCATTAAAATAAATTTAGGATTGCGGGTTGAAATCATATATACCTGTAAAATCAAATATTTGTGGATTGAAATGATAAATATCCGTATCACTTGACTATAGGGTAGAAATTTTATACGGACACTGGATTGGTTAAATTAAATGATTTTAAATCTTTTAATATTGAATTCAGCTAAATGATATTTTGATTTATATAAAATGAATTATTTAAGTGAATTGTCTAAAAGATTAAATTTGAAAATTTGGAATTGTGTTAAGTAAATTGCTAAGAGGGTTCAATTGGAATTCTAAAGTTGAATTTTAAGTATAAACGAAACTTATTGAAATTGAGTCATTGAAATGTTTGAAATTTGTAACTTTGAAATCTACTGAAATTTGAATAACTTAAAATTGATATTTTAAGATTTGAAATGGTGTTTTGACTGGAAATCTGGATATGGTCCAGTTTTGTTGAAATGGAAGCAATAGTTAAATTTAACGTTGATTGCAAATTTAGTAATTTAATATAAACTGTTAAAATGTTATTTTAACTTCTAGTTAGTAAGGTTTTCAAACTATTGAACTAAGTTAATCTATTTTAAAATATTTTAAACAATTTAATCAATTTAAGCTATTTTAATTTTTTTTTAATCAATTTTAATCTATTTTATCCAATTTAATCTATTTGTCCCATTTTAAACTAATTAACTCATTTTAATCTATTTTAAATCTATATATTCTATTTTTAATCTGTTTAAACAATTTAAAATCTATATAAAATCTATATAATCTATTTTAATTCCACTAGAACTATTTTTAACCTATTTAAACTATTTTAATCGACTTTTTTTCAAAATATTTCAAAGTATTTCAAACCATTAAATTATATTTTCAAACTATACTAAACTATTTAGAATATTTCTAACTATCCATACTATTTTATAAATTCTAAATTGTAGAGTGGAAGTGGTTATATTTAAATCCATGATATAATAGTAAACATGATTAAATGATGTAATAACCTATGTTGGGATTTAAATAATACAATTTGAGTAAATATGATGATTTTGAAATAAGGGTTTAACCTATTTTGAAATTATGATCTCAAAAGTGATATGGTTTGAATTGAATACGATAGTTTGCCATCACTATGAAATGGTTTTAAAAATGTAAAAGAACTATCCAGCGTGTAGTAAGTGTTTGGTTGTTAAAATGACCAGGATTGGATATTTTCATGCTCTCTGCCAATACGGAAAACCACTTTAACAGCTGTGTATGTGGTAGAGATTACAGAAATGAAGTAGGATGGTACGGAAAACGATTGTGTATGAGGTATTTACATGACCCTAACTCCCATGAGTAAGCTTGATGTGACTAAAACGGGAGCCATGCCTGGCCAAGTGAGGTCATTCCTCATATCAGACATGCTTCTTTGATACCATTTTATGATTATGTGATGATTTGGTGGCCACCCCTTGATTTTAATTATGGGAGTGTGTTTCAAGGTAGGCGGTAGTAGCTGCTATGCATTACCACAAGTCTGATCCGCAATCGGTGGAATCCTACCCTGGCATTTCCTCGCATGCCATGTTCACATGCCCTATCGCGCCTTCTACGACTTTATTTTGTATCATGCCTATGGAGTGCCCTTTGAGTAAACCTCACGGAGGAGCTTACGGTACTGTGTAGACTATTGGAATATATAAAATGTGTTTGGGGGGATATGGGTAACGCCTTAATGCTATTTTAATACTTTACTTTATTGTAGACACTATTATAATAGCGTATTGTACTATGTATGTAGATAGTTTAACGGATCCTTAGGAGATCGAGATTCCGAACATCTCTTAAGTTATTACACTCATGTAGACACTGGATAGGAATGTCAAACCCCGTAAACTTCTCCAACACCGTCATACTCATATTTATTTACTGTTGATTTAACTTGCTTAAGATCTTTTAGTTCTGACTCGAGAGTTTTGTCTTTTCAATTCGCTCGGGTCAGCCTAAGCATTTCAGTGTATCAAAGACTGCTTTTCTGGAGGAAGAAGGTGAAGATTTGTACTATTACTATTTATTATATTCATACCACAACATCATGTTATTCCGCTGCATTTATTTATTTGTTCGTGTTGTATGCAACTCTGATCTGTATTGTAAAAGTGTAATTATATGTTATTTGTAAAACAGCTTCATGAACTGTTTGTTTTATTATTATATTTTGTCATTCCGCTACGAGATTCTATGTTTGTTTCCTTTCTTTCACTGCTTTTTCTTATTTACCTCATAACAATCCTCCCTTTTGGATGGTTTGGGTCTGATATGTGTGATTTATCGTCTATTTAAATTATCCAAAAAGGAGGGTCATTACATTTGGTATCAGAGCCAGGTTTAGCGATAACTTTAGCTTTATGGGGGCTAACTCATTAGAATTAGGGTAGTAATACCCTAGAATGAGTCACTGAGTGTATATATACGAGAGAGCGTATTTGTTAGTGTTATAAAAAGTTTTTTTATTGTGTTAATTCTGTTTCGTATTTATAAATTCCGGTCAGTACATGGGACGCTATCGCACCATTAGGGATTTCTAAACACTTGATAGGGTAGATCGACACAATATTGTTTTGAAATATGGGTAAATGAAATAAGTTTACATATTATTGTATTTTGTGTATAAATGGATAGCTTTTACAAATAATATAGTTAGATGTATATGTTGTTTGTTAGGGGGAGAAATTTTATAAATATTGATTGAAATATAGAATTTATAAATAAAGTAAATATGATTTGAAAATTTTGAGAACTTTATTTCCGGGATTTTGGAAATTTCTTTCAAAGGATTTGGAATACAATATTAGTAATATTTGGAAGTATTTTCTGATATAAATATTTCAATATGATTTGAAAGAAATCTTTAAAGAATTTTTTTAAAAGGAAATAAATTTTATACTTCCCTCTCTGTCGCTAGAAAATAATTTGGATGATGAGTGCACGCATCATTGATGTTCATTTTCGAGTTTCAAAGTAGGAAGGCTGCTATAGTAGTTTTATTACACATTTGTTTTGATAACAGATCTTAATTTTTCTAAATATGATTGGATATATAAGTTATGAGTATATACATATATATATATATATATATGCATTATTTTAAATGATTTGAAAATGGAACCCGGTATTTAGTTCTTAAGTTTCTGTAAACTAGTAATTTCAATTGTTGTAATGAATGAAATCTTGACTATTTAATAATTGAAAACTTCTAAGTTGTGTAATTAGAAACTAAATGCTAAATGATTGATGAAAATATAAGAAACTTAAATTTTGTAAACTGTAAATAAAAAGGAAGTTAAAAATAAAAATTATAATCATTGAACATTTAATTAACTAAATAAATAAGATGAACTTGTACAATATTCAAGTACATTCTAAAAGACACACACACACACACATATATATATATATATATATAACTTACCAAAGTATCATAAGTTAAAATGTTAAATAGGATATGTAATAGAATATTGTACAAGTAAGTAAATGAAAGTGTTCAATGGACTTACTTTTATAAATAAGAATTGTAATATTATAAATTGTTACAAACTTAGGTTAATGGTTTGAAAGGTTACTAATCAAATGTAATAGAAAAGTGAATAATGTAAGGAAAACGATTATAAAAATAAGTTAACATTTTAAGCCGTTTATGATTAGATTGAATAGTAAAAGGTGAATACTATAGGTAAATAATTATAAACTTAAATTAATGTTGAAGCCATTTATAACTAAAATGAGTACTATATTAATTGAATGGTTATAAATTCAGAAAACATTGAAATGATTTAGAAATGAATTTAATGTTCAATAATATTATATATGAAAGAAATGAATGTGAAAAGAAAAATATTCATTAGTGGTGAATTAAATTGTAAAGAAACTTAACTAATAATGGATAATACAATAATTGAAATAGAAATAACTTATTTAAGCAATGAGTGTAAAGTAATAAAATGAAAGAAAAATGGCATTGTTTGAATAAATGAGAAATGAACTTTTGTAAATTATAACGAATGTAAATTAATGAGAATAAGCATTATATGAATGAGAAAAGAAAAGTAAATGATATGAAATGATAAAAAGAAAAAAAGGAACAAACTTAAATAACATTGAAATTATTGTTTGTTCGGCTTATGGATTGGTTTGGAAAGGATATTTATATTTTGTAAAGAGATTTATAAATAATCTATAAAGTTTTATCTACGACTATTGAGTGTATAGTTTACTTCATAGTTTATTTATCATTTTATATGATTATAAGTTCTAAACCCGAACAAACCATATGTTTTGGTCGCTATGCATGGTTAATTAATTTCTTGGTTGAAATGATGTTTGCACTATTTGTTTGCAAATGATTATTGTTATGTTGTGATGATTTGTTCTTTATTTATTGAAACAACTTAAATGTTTCTCTTTTATATAATTATTAACCTCTCTAGATTATATAAGTGAAATACAAGTTATGGAAGCAATAACTACTACTTTTGGTTCAATAAATTAAGCGTTTTTTGCTCGACAAACAGGTACGTTCTCGGATTACAATTTTCTAGCGATATTATATTGTTTTCCCATGGTTTGGTATATTTTATTTTGAAATATATGACACGTATTGTTACTATTGATATCATTATTTCTCCCAGACCTCTTCGTACAAGGGAGACTCTGGCAAAATTTTCTGTGAATTTTGGACTTAGAAAAATTTCGAGAAAATTTTTCAAACTTTTATTAACTTGAATATAAAAGGATTTAATTGTTTGTAAACTGATACTTTATTTGAATTATTTAATTATGTAAATTAATTGTTCATAAATGCAATATTTTGAATAAGATATATCAATTCTTTATCCCTTCTTTTCCCCTTTTCGAGGACAAAATGTTTTGAGTAGGGGAGAGTGTAACAACCCATAATTTTCGATAAATTAAAATATTTAAATTAAATAAGGTTTGGTGTTTTGTTATGAAAAAATAATAATTTAATATTTAATAATAAGAAATAACTAGAATGAAATTTAATAATGTTTATTTAAGGTAATTGATGACTATTTGTAGGTAGTCTCAAGTAATCAAAATAATTGAAAGTTATAATTGGTTATTAATTGTAAATAAGGAAATAAATTAAATGTTGTAATAGTTGGTGAAATAATATGTAGTAAATTGAAGTTGGAAAAAATTAATGTTGTGATAGTTGTTATAACATTTGTTTGTAAATAATAAAATTATAAATGTGATTAAAAGTTAATTGTGACAATTATTATATGTTACCTATTTATTTAGTTTTTTAAATTGAATTGGAAATCAAATGCAATTAAATATGATATAATGTTAATGGAAATTAAGATGAAATCGGAGAATATTAATGTAATAAGATATAAACCAATTTTAATTATGCCCATAGAGTAATGATTGATTGAATAAAAATATTGAAATCGAATTATATCAATTTATTGGAATTAAAATATAATTAATGGGATTCTATTTATAGTTGAAACCAAACACTGTAATTAGTGTAATATTTAACACTGAATTGATTTGTAAATTTGTTTTAAATTATTGTAAATGTCTAAATAATCAAAAATGATAAAATTAGTTAAGTATAAAATTAGAATTAAAAAGGTGATTTAATTAATTTAATATTAATTTATTTACTTAATAATAAAATAGCCATTTTGGCCACTGCCTCCGATTTTGGTAAAACCAGTTTCCTCGGATCCATAACGGTGAATTATTGTAGGATTTCAAGTTTCGTAGCGATCGGACTTGTCGTTTGATCGTACGGCTCGAAACGCACAAAAATAAAATAAATTGAAATCAAATTGAAATAAGATGATTTTAAAAGCTAACTTCTTCATACGTTGGAATTAGGACTTGAAGCCTGTACCATTGTGTTTCAAAATTTCAAAAACTACTATTTTGATATATATGATGACCCACTTTTGTTTTGGAGGCAGAACGGGCTTTTTGGGTCGCAATTGTCATACGTACGAATTCGATTGTGTTTATTTTCTTATCGGGCCTTGTTCATATAAATTGTTCTGTTCTAACCCTAAATTCTTTCTATTTCTTATTCATATACGTACATCAACTTCTGTCTACTCCTTTCTTTAATGGCGGAAACAAATTCCAATTCCAAACGCTACAATCAGTATCCAAACCAATTTCAAAATCAAACTCCTCCGAACCATATCAAATTATATACTGTTTCAAAGCTTTCGATGAACGTAACCCAGATCTGCAATTCGTTTTGTCCATCGAATCACCATTTTACTAGAAATCAAGGAAGAACCACAGCCGTTCGTTTTTAGGGTTTTGTAATCCAATGGCGGATCGTCACCCAATCGACGATTGAAGGGTGCCAGGTTGTAGAGGAGGAAAAGCAGCACTCATCCCTAGTGTTCGCTTGTGCCGTAGGGGTCGTAGTTTGCTTGAATTGGCGTTTGAACCCGCACGACGGCAGTGGTGTAATGATTGACCGGAGGTGGCCGCGTTGGGTGGCCTAGGGGAAGTTTGAGGTGGCATGGTCGATGGGATGCTCTAATCTTGTCATAGTGCAGCGAGGAGGCGGCAATAATTGCTTAAAGGTGGCGGTGGCTACATGTATCAGGCGTTCATACCTAAGATTCGCTACTAGGGTTTGCATGGTTGTAGCGGTAATGACAAGGCATGGTATATGGCTATAATATTTTATTTTATTTAATTCAAACTTTAAAATGTTCTAACTACCATATCATTTACGTACGAGGTTGGATTTACATAGTTTATTCCACTGCGATTGTATTGAAATTTCGGACATTATGGAATTGGTTTGTACGAATTGTGAGACTGTTGAATTTTGGGCCTTTATTTGGATTTCAAATCAATTGGAAATCGAAAGTTAGCATTTTTACCCACTCACAATTACTAGATTATCTTTGTTAGTTAAATAAATTTATGATGCGATTAGAATTTAATTAATTGATGTTTGGTATATTTAAATTGTCATACTTGTTAAATTTGACATTTACTGTATTTAATCATCTTTCAATTTAATATTGAATTTAATTGTCAATTTAATACCTGTTAACGATAATCAGTTATCTATTGATGTTTATTGGTTGATTTGGATGATGATTGTGATGGATGTTCGATTGTTGATATTGGATGACGACATGTTATATTTTATATCGTTATAACATTGCAAGTTCCCTATGGGTTGAAATGACACATACCCAAATGATCATATAGAATTGAGGAAAATCGTTATGGGTTCAAATTATAGACCCAACCTATTTTCATTGAAACAAATTTGGGATTGCTAGTTCAAATGATATATACCCATAAATTTAAATATTTATGGATTGAAATGATAAATATCTGTATCACCTGACCATAGAGTAGAAAATTTTATACAGACAACGGATTGGTTAGATTAAATGATTTTAAATCTTTAAATATTGAATTTAGCTAAATGATATTTTGAAATAGAATTTGATTTATATAAACTGAATTGTTTAAATGAATTGTTTAAAAGATTAAATTTGAAATTTTGGAATTGTGTTAAGTAAATTTCTTAGAGGGTGTAAACTGGAATTCTAAAGTTGAATTTGAATTATAAACGAAACTTATCGAAGTTGAGTCATTGAAATGTTTGAAATTGGTAAGTTTGAAATATATCGAAATTGGAATAACTTAAAATTGATATTTTAAGATTTGAAATGGGATTTTGATTGGAAATCTGGATATGGTCCAGATTTGTTGAAATGGAAGAAATAGTTAAATTTGATATTAATTTCAAATTTAATAATTTAATATAAACTGTTAAAATGTTATTTTAAATTCTAATTAGTAAGGTTTTCAAAATATTAAACTAATTTAATATATTTTAAAACATTTCAAATAATTTAAGCAATTTAAACTATTTTAATTTATATTAATCAATTTTAATCTATTTAATCCAATTTAATCTATTTTATCCTATTTTAAACTAATTAACCCATTTTAATCTATTTTAAATCTATATAATCTATTTTAGTATATTTAAATCTATTAAATCTATTTTAATTCTATTAAAACTATTTTGAATCTATTTAAACTATTTTAATCCACTTATTTCTAATTATTTTAAAGTATTTCAAACCATTAAATTATATTTTCAAACTATACTAAACTATTTAGACTATTTGTAACTATCCATGCTATTTTTTAAATTCTAAATTGTAAAGTGAAGGCGGTTATGTTTAAATCCATGATATAAAAGCAAACATGATTAAATGATGTAATAACCTAAGTTGGGATTTAAATAATAAAATTTTAGTAAATACAATGATTTTGAAATGAGGGTTTAAACTATTTTGAAATTATGATTTCGAAAGTGCTATGATTTGAATTGAATACGATATTTTGATATCAATATGAAATGGTTTTAAAAATGTAAAAGAACCATCTAGTGTGCAATAAGCATTTGGTCATTAAAGAGACCAGGTATAACGACCCACTATTTTGTACCACTCAAACTCGACAATAAAACCACACATATCAGACTTGAATAATTCAAAATAATATATTGTAATATAATTTGGAGCAAATAAAACCAATCATAGAATCACAGACACGGAATATCAGTATAACTCGCAGCGAAAATAAAATAACCATAGTAGTTAATGAAGCTACTACAAACGTAGCCTCAAAACAAGTACAAAATACTATATTCTGAAAGTAAATACAACAGAAAATCCCAATACATATATATCCACTAATACGTAAGCTAAATATAAATAACTGAATAGGAATAGATAGACAACTAGATAGATAGATAATCTCCAGCAAATTCCTAGCTCCAAAAGGTGAATCCAAAGCTATGATACTTAGGCTGACCCGAGCGCAAAGCAAAACACAAAACACTCGAATCAAGACACACATACTTATGCAATGTAAACCAACTCAAGTGAACTGTAATAGAAATGCACAAGTAACTTAAAGGATGCTTCGGACCACCTATCCTTTAAGGAACCGTTAAACTATCTACTATGTAGCAACATACGCTATTATAATAATGTCTAAAGTAAAGTATAATATATTTTAAAAGTAGCGTTAAGGCTTTACATTTTCCACCTTAACACATTTTATAGTGCCAATAGTCTATACAATACCGTAGTCCCTCCTGATCGGGAAGCCACCAAAGGATACTCCATAGGTACGACACAAATCAAAGTTGTGTAAAGCACGCTAGGATAGGCGACACGGCACAACTAGGCGATGCCCGGGTAGCTATACCAATTACACTTCCGGACTGGTGGTAACGCATAACCGTAGCTACCGCCCACCTCGAGCCACACTCCCAAAAATCAAAGGTGCGCACCAAATTAATCACAAAGTAATAGAATGGCATATGAAGGAGTGTGTACGATCAGAGGAGCTACCTCATCAGCCCGTCAATTGCTCCTGTTTTAGCTACCTTACGCCAACCCATGAGAGTCAGGTCCACGTATATACCTCAATAGGATTGTGGCCACCATCCTACTTCATTCTGGAATCTCCACCGCATACATAGATGTTAAAGTGGTTTTCGGAGTTGGCAGAGAGTATGACAACTTCTGATCCCGGTTTCTTTAACAACCAACCATTATTATAACCCATTGTTATTTATTTCAAATGCTTTATACTTTCAAATCAAACATATACAAATTTAAACCATTTAAGTTCAATGCTATTATATCTTCAAAATAATATCCATTTTTCTAAAGTTTTTAACACTTTCAAAACCATATACTTATTATAGCACTTTAAAAATGTAATAAGTTAGAAACCATAACACTTTTAAAATGTTATCCCTATATAATAACACTTTGGAAAATATTACTATTTAGAAATAGTCGCTGTTTGCACCGGAATTGGGCACAACACTCGTCGGAAGTTATTGAAGAGATAATAATTGAAGAGTGCAAATTAAAACTGAGGATTATCTAACAACAACTCCAAATAACATGTAAATAAGCACGTAGACAAGCGATTTATAGTGGTTCGGCATATTGCCTACGTCCACTGTGAAGTTTTTATGCTTTTATTGACTTTCTTTTGATGATTACAACTCGGTACAGCAATCAACAGTAAATTATAACTGGAAATTCGAAATCAACAACCAAATTATGATGTAGGATGATGGAGATCTCAATCCGGCAGGGTCTGGGTGCTTCAGAATCCAAAAGTCCCTTTTCTGTTGTCCCTGGGGCTCTATTTATGGGTGTAGGCTGCTGATATTCCGCTGAAAACTCGGGAGACCACTTCTTGCACGTGAGGGGGCCTTCACGCACGGTCTCAGGAAGTTTGGGCCCACTTTGGCATCGGTTCGAACTCCATTCGAACCGATAAAGAATTCATCCAATCGAGGTGAAATTTGGCGTAGACATTCTTCAACATGTAGGCAAGCTTCTGTGAAAAATTCATGGCATTTGGCTCAGTAGATTGGGAGATATGATGGGTTCGAAATGGAGTTCATTGCCTGGCTGTTTGGTTCGAAACCATGCTTTCGAACCGATGGTTTCGAACCCATCATGGCACGTGACTTCGTGGCGATGTGGAGCGCAAAGTTCGAATCAACCCGGTCTTTACTCCAAATTGACCGCTTCGACTCCATGGATCTCGGCGAATTCGAATCGAAGGGGGACACGTCATCGTGGTTGGTTGACCCGGTGGATTCGAATGAGGCTACACAGGTGGGTTCGAACTTGGCATCATGGATGGTTTCGAGCATGACTTTGTGGATGGGTTCGAACCAGGCTCCGTGTTTGGGTTCGAGCTGTGATTCTCGCTTGGAGTCGAACTAGGGTTTGTGGTGGGTTCGAAGTGTGACTCTTGTGATGGATACGAACTATGTCGCTTCTCCATGGATGCGAGGCCCACCGGTTCGAACACGATGGGTTCGAACACGATGGATTCGAAGGCGACGTAGGCGAACTCGAGATGGACCTGTGGATTCGAAGCTTATGGATTCGAGCTTGATGGTTTCGAAACATTGGTTTGTGATGGCTTCGAGACTCAAGCTTTTCCCTTCAATTTGAATCGATCATAACCCAGGCGTATGAACTCGGATTGACTTGGAACTTGAGATGTTGACTCCTATGGTCTTTCTTGCCGTGTTCTATCGGTTGTAGCTCAATCTAGACTTGGACAAAATTCAGTGATATCCATAGCGAAACGAAACACGACCGACCTCTGAGGCAGACTGTCCTCCGTTTCTGATCGATCTTTTGGTATCGCGGCTTTGCCAAAAAGCGGGATAACATTCTGCCCCCCAAAGTACGTCTTGTGGGAACATGACGTACTTTGAACTGCTGCAATTTCTCTGAGCAATCATTGCTTTCTTTCTCATTGAAACTCGTATGCTGTACTGCTGTAACCATGCGTTGATATGATTGATTGTTGTATAATAATGCTTAGCCGTTGGCTGTCGCATTTATAACAGGATGAGTGTTTGACCCCTGCGAATATTCAAAATCGAATGTTAGTCTGACATGTATGTGTATATGTTAATTTGACCCTTGTTAGCGTTGTGTGTCCACGAGTCGTTGTCAGTTTGGTTTGCTTATAGAATTTCGTATCGATTCTCTCCTGAACCGATTTTGAAATTTGAATTGAGACAACGCTTGGTGGTCGTCTTGAATGGTCTTTTCGTATCGATCCTCTCCTGAACCGATGTAGAGGGCTAATGAAATGAATTTGTATTGTGCGAGCGTAGTGTTTCGAACCGATGCGTTCGAACACTGATGAGTTCGAGATCCACGTTTGTATGGGCGCGGCACGCTTGCTGCTATGATGGGTTCGAAATTGACGTTCGAACCGGTCTGAAAAGATGGAGTATACTTGTGTTGCGATGGGTTCGAAACCGACGTTCGAACCGATGTGAAAGGATGGTTTCGAGACCTTTGTTTGTGGCAGTGGCCCGTGCGTTTCACACGATGGAGCCTCAAGGGTATGGGTTCGAGAGTGGATTTCGAACCGATCCTGCATTCTGACCTGTTGTAATCGGTCAAACCTACCGGAACGCGAGTCGACCCAGTCATCTCCAACCCCCCAAATAAATAGCAATGACCTTGGCATTCTTTCACTTTTTACTTTCATTCTCGCTTGCTTTTTACTGTGCAGTGCATCGTCTCGAAGCTTCAAAAGAGAAAAAACACTGCACTGCGCCTTTGAATCATTCAAGATCCGAATCTTTGCTTTCTCGAAATCATCATTCAAACTAGTTAACTAATCTTGAGTTTGCACGGCGAAGCTACCTCGAACCCATCACTTTATCATCGATCGGCCTTTCTCGGGCTTTTGTAGATCCAGATCTGGCCTTTGGAAGAATCTCAAATTGATCCATGGATTCGCGTACGAATCGTTGGGGGGGGGGCAGCACCAATCTCTCTCGGACTTTGAGTCGACCCTTGCGATTCCCTTGGAGGGGATGCAGTTTGCACCTAGCTGACCATGGTGTCGAGTTGATTGGAAGGAGGCCCTCAACTTCGCACCGTCGTGAAACATCCCTTTACGAACGACACGAAGGGTATCGAGTCGAAAGCGTGCGATGCTTAGTTGAGGCTTCCCTGATCGGTGCGAACTACTCAATCAAGGGTCGGTTCGAAGTTATCCCCCACTGATCGATTCGAGCTCGGCGTTTCGATGGGTTCGAAGTCATTCTTCACCGATCGATTCGAGCTCGGCGTTTCGATGGATTCGAAGTGTGCCCTCCCGTATCGATTCGAAGTCGGCGTTACGATGGATTCGAAGTGTGCCCTCCCGTATCGATTCGAAGTCATCCTTCACTGATCGATTCGAGCTTGGCACACTGATCATCGATTCGAAGCTCGCCCCTTTGGATGGATTCGAAGTGGTGCGATGAGGGGTTCGAGCAGGTCACTCGTGATTGGTTCGAAACTTCATATAGTGGATACCAAGGTTTGATATTTTCTGAGAATAATTCCGACGAGCTTCACTCCTGCATATTTGGACACGTTAAACTGCATACTTGACCACCTTTCGAAGCTCGTCGACGGAACAATAACAATCTTTGGGTGTCTCAACTTTCTTTATGTGAAGGGTTTAGCGATAATGGCCATCACAACCGGGCTTTGTAGCTTTGTCGTTTGCGTGTTTTCTTTAATTCTGCGATATTCATCCAAGTAACGCATAGCACCGCACGACACACACTCGTACACTATACACTGGGGAATTCACGGGCCCCTTATCATCTAATGATGGTTTCTCATGAGTTAATCAGTTATGGAGCCTTCGAGTTCGCGTCAGCAGGAAACCCCACAAGATATACAGGGTATAGTACCTCCGAGGTTAGAGGTCCCAAACATTGATCCTGAAGTTATCGGACCGGCGCCGGACGAACTTCCTGACGCGTCATTCATTGCTAATCCATCAGATTCTGTCCCATCTCATATTTCCGAAGATATGCTGGGGAGGATATGTTTGAGGCACGGTTTGTCATTAGATGACGTGTTATTGCCTGGGCCAAGCGATAGACCACACAACCCGCCGGAGGGGTATACCGCATTCAATCGCCATGCGTGCGCGGCCGGGACGCTTCCTCCGTTCAATGAATATATAAGAGAAGTGCTATCTTTTTTGGGAGTCGCACCATCCCAACTTCACCTGAACGGGTACGCTTCGGTGAACAGCCTGTTCATCGTCTTTATGGAATATCTTCATAGACCACCGGCCCCGATCGAAATCAGATACTTGTTTAACTTCAAAACCCGAAACGATTACCCATCTTTCACATTCTTGGAGGCAGTACGAAATTGTCAAGTGGTTACCGGATCCTGGACTAGGTTAAGCTATTACAGGACGGAATGGTTCTACGTCAGATGTCCCCCGGGCTTCGCCAAGCGATGGTTATTTAGACGTGAGTATAGCAGAGTTTCCAAACTGTTATTAAGGTGATTGCAGTCGAAGTGTGACTTATATATTTTTCTTCTATACAGCGATGATCCAGCGCCCGACGGTGAAAGCTTTAAGGAGATAGTACGTGTTCTCCGAGAGATCCCGAGCGCCGACAGGGATATTGACGTGTTGTTGACGGATAGGAATCTCCAGGCCTGTGGGTTAATCGAACGATGGCAGAGTATAATATTCGACGGGGTGCAAAGAATTGTTTCGAAAAAACACGCCAAGCACAAGAAACCCAAAGTCATTGTGGCCGAGGAAGCTAATTTCGAAAGAACTCATACTGACGACGAGCCATTGCTGGAGCCTACAGACGTGGCTCAAGATGTTGAAGAAAAAAGAAAAGGCAAGGCGGCCGTCGCCACATCAACCAAGAAGGGGAGATGGAAGTCGGTTGTCACGGCCCGATCATCTCCCGGAGTTATAATTCCCGAGACGTCTCCTCCGCGAACCGAAAGTCATTTCGAAGGGCTTACAGATCTTCCAATCCCGGATGATGTATCCTTTCAGCATGATGCCGGGTTGGAGGAGTTTCATCATACTCTTGAACTGAGCGAGCCTTGTATTACTAACTCAGTCGACACTTCGGGTTGGTCGGGGGAAATGCATATTCATACACATTTCACGACACTGCATAGTTCCGAGTTTCGGGTCATCGGTTTCGAGAAACCACTAACTCTGTTCTTCTCTTTGCTTTGCAGGTACCATGTCCAGGCGCGGTTCGTTGCTAGGGAGTCTGCGACATGCTCGGAAACCATCATATCGTGACACGCGTAGGCGGGAAGGAGATAGGGACTATGAACAGGAATACTCCGGATATTCGAGTCGTGAGAGATACGACACAGAAAGGGGTTATAAGCGTCGATCCCGATCGCGTATCCCTCCTCCTCCCAGAGATTCCGTACCACCTCCGGCCCATATTTCTCGCCCCTCTGAGCCTTCACGTCATACGTCCACTTCCCAATCTTCCAGGCACGAATCTCACCGTTCGAGAAGCGAGGCATCGACCGCCGTAGTTGCGGAACAACCCCCTGCGGGGATTTCGGGAGAAGGGGCGCTCAGGCTCGCTCAACTGAAAAAAGACTTCCCAACTATTTGCTTTGACAACTACATTTTTCCCCCGCACTTGAAAAGGATTCCTCCGTCGGCGGAGCAGGTGGTGCACGACTATGTGCACGATTTTTATGCTCAGTATAAAGTCTGGTTTAAGGCGGCGGAGAAGGCGTCGGAGTTGGCCGTTGAGCGTGGGGCCGCCAACGAAAAGTTGCAGGCGGAGTTGGCATTGAAGAGACGCATTATCGATGTGCCGAACACCGAGGCCGAATCTTCCAGAAAATCAGAGATGGAAGCCATCAAGAAGGCCGATGAAGCCCAACTCACGATGGACAGAATGAAGCGTGAGCATTACGCCACGGTCGAGGACATGGGCCATCGGAATACTCTGGTCACTGCCGAGAGGGATGCGGCGCTAAAGGAACTAAATGAGCTCAAATCCAAATTTGCCGAAATCGTCAAAGATAGGGACGACGCAAATAATGCAGCACAGGAGGCGTTCGAACAGGTGGTGATACTCCGGACTGAACGGGATGAAGCAATGGCCAGAGTTCAAGCGGTTGAGGCGGAGATTGGGGAGAGAGTTCAGCAAGCCGAGGCCAGGCTAGAGGCTGACATTGAAGATCTGCTTATTACATACAATGCCAATGTATTGAAGTACAGAAATTTGGCCTGGCTTCAGGACTACCCAGTGCATCTCCGCAGTGCTTGGGAACGATTGGTTGAAGGGGAAGAGGAAGCGCACCCCGACGAATCGGTCGACCGGTTCGAGCTCGAAAACCGACTGCTAACGGATGAGGAAAAAAGGGTCCTTCATGATGCTATGATCGCTCACGAGAAGGAGATGGTTGGCGGTCGATCTTTGGAGGCCGGAGAAGGGTCAGGTGTTGAGCATTGTGACACCGCTCTTGAAATCACTGCCCCGCTTTCGTCCGAGTTTGTATCTGCGGTTAGCTCACAGACCGTCCCAGCTTACGACCCAGAGCAACCGCGGTTATCACCCATTCGTGAGCACGTCTCTGAAGTTGTTCCGCCACCAACAAACCGAACTGAGGAAGGTATTCTGAACAAATTTCAAGTGCGCTTTCGCTATGACCCTCATTTTGAAGTGATTGCTCTTAACCCCTTCTCTTCTTTATCCAGTGACCAGGATTACCCCAGTGTCTTCTACCCAGGAGCCGAGCCAAGGGCAGAAGGCTATTACTATTGAAACGACTGTTGTGACAACGGCAGCGTCTACCGGAGCGGCACAGGGAAGCTCTTTGTCTCTTGACGAGCAAATGGTGAGTGAATTGCTCGGTCACCAGGGTGACTTCTCTACAGACTTGCCATTTATCATTAGTGAGTTACCACCAGCTTCTGGCCCCCTTGTTGAGACCGGAGTTGTTCCTAGCCAGGCCCCATCAGCTCGAGAAGAAGAAATCTTGGCCGAAATCCATGCTGAATTGGAAGCCGAGGGGCAGAGCGGTTGCGCCGGTGGCGACGTTATCCCACCTTCTGTTGCGGATCCGGTCCCTCCTATTTCTCCGGCGGGGAGTCCTCATTTAGATTCAAGTTCCAAGGAAAATGTAGATATTATGCCCCCGGCTGGAGAGCAGCCACCGGAGAGGAGGTCGTCAAAGCGAAGGATTTCCGTTCCTAGCGATTCTGACGACGAACCGCTGATAAGGAAGCCGAGAAAGAAAGAGTAGAGCGGCCCCCCATGCAGATTTTTTGGTAGATAGGGACTTATCTTTGTTTTTTTTGTTAGTAGGCCGTGTATAGATGCAGGTTCGGCCCCTGCTAGTAGGCATTTTTTTTTGTTGGAAGAACTTATCTGCGTGTAAGTCCTTGTTTTAAGTTAGTTGAAATAAAATTTAGTGTCTTCGTTCCAACTCTCGTTTTATTTGTGCTTAAGTACTTGCAATGTCTTGTTTTCGGTCCGGTGTACTTGTGGTGTTTTTACCGTTTAAGTAGAGTTCGTCTCGTTCCCCAAGCCTGAAGATCTTGGTCACACATTGTGATTGATGAATGAGTCGAACTTCGGACGTTGTATCACTTCGGTTAGTGATTTGTATCTAGCTTTCGTGTCCCCCAGTTTTGGGGAACTGCACTTGTATTTTTGGTGGTTGATCGCACTTGTTGCAAGTTTTGAGCACACGTCCGCATCCCGGGGACTTAGAATAATTTGAGATTGATAACCTGGTTTGCATTCCGGGAGTTCGAGAATTATCAGTGCTCGCATTCCAACTCGCACTCTACGAACTTGGAGCTAATATTAACATTTTAGTTCGCACTACGGGAATTTTAACTTAGTGTTCATGCTCTAATTCACACGCCGTGAACTTGGGTAAAGCATGTATGTTTGGGTTCGCACTTCAAGAACCCGAAATTAATGTTCGTACTCCAACTCGCGTTTCATGAATCTGGAGCTAGTACGGATGTTACGGTTCGCGCTCCGGGAGCCTGTAACTTACGTATATACTCCAGTTCGCGCTTTGGGAAGTTGGAGTCTGTTCGCATTCTGGGAACGAATTATCGAATGTTTATACTCCAATTCGCACTCTGGGAACTTGGAGTCCGCTCGCGCTCTGGGAACGAATTATTGAACGTTTATACTCCGATTCGCACTCTGGGAACTTGGAGTCCGCTCGTGCTCTGGGAGCGAATTATCGAATGTTTATACTCCAATTCGCACTCTGGGAACTTGGAGTCCGCTCGCGCTCTGGGAGCGAATTACTAAGTGTTTATACTCCAGTTCGCACTCTGGGAACTTGGAGTTCGTTCGCGCTCTGGGAACGAATTATCGAATGTTTATACTCCGATTCGCACTCTGGGCATTTGGAGTCCGCTCGCGCTCTGGGAGCGAATTATCGAATGTTTATACTCGAGTTCGCACTCTGGGAACTTGGAGTTAAGCGAGGGATTGTCGTGTATCAATCCCTGTAAAGTGTTTACGTGGTGTCCTGTCCTCGAGCTCGGGTTTCACTTAGCGAGTGACCGTTCATATTGCAGCCACTCTCCATTTGAATAAATCCCACCGCATGATGGGACTTAGCTCTTTGTGTGTTGTGATATCGTGCATTACACTTAATAAACCACAGCTCTGGCTCGAAGAGATGGCATTTTATTGCTGAAACGAGAAAATATGGCGGAGTTAGCTGCCTTATTACAAATTCAAGTCTCGGAATGCTAAAATAAAATGCAAAAGAACAAATTGGCAGAAAAAGCAAAGTCTTTCATGTGTAGTAGCAACGAAGACTCTCGCTATTACAGGCCCTCGGCAAGGTGAGACCATCAACGGTCGATAATTTGAACGTGCCGTCTCCGAGCTTTTGTGAAATCATGTACGGTCCTTCCCAAGTTGGCTTCATGTGCGAAGGGACCGGGTAAATCCTTTTGAGCACGAGATCGCCGGGTTCAAAGGTTCGCGGACGGACCTTGGCATTGAATATTCGGGCGACTCGACTCCGATATGCGGCTGCCCTCAAATCAGCCTCTTCACGCCTCTCATCCAGTAAATCCAGAGATTGAGCAAGTAATATGGCATTTGTCTTCGGATTGTAATACGTCGCGCGATGAGAACGCACTTCCAATTCGACTGGAATAACGGCCTCTGAGCCGTACGATAGAGAAAACGGAGTGTGACCGGTTGCAGTTTTATGAGTTGTTCGATAGGCCCATAACGCCATGGGGAGTTCATCGACCCACTTGCCCCCGGCCTTTTCCAATCGCTTCTTCAGAATGGACTTTATAACTTTATTGAAAGCTTCGACCTGACCATTTGCTTGTGGGTGTGCCACTGCGGAAAACTTCTTATGTATACGAAATCGTTGACAGAAATTTCTGAACTCAACACTGTCGAATTGGGCTCCGTTATCGGTGATGATAGTGTGCGGGAGGCCGAATCGACAGATGATGTTGCGCACTACGAAGTTGATCACTTTCTTCGTCGTAATCGTTGCCAGAGGCTCAGCTTCGGCCCATTTGGTGAAGTAATCAACCGCGACGATGGCGTACTTCGCGCCACCTTTGGCCAGAGGTAATGTTCCAATTATATCGATTCCCCATACCGCGAATGGCCAGGGGCTGACCATTTGGGTTATTTCGGTAGGTGGAGCCCTGGGAATCCGAGCGTGTTTTTGGCATTTGTCACATTTTTTGGCGTAGTCCGATGCATCTCGATTAACGGTGGGCCAGTAATACCCGTATCGGAGTACTTTCTTGGCGAGTGCCTGCCCCCCTGTGTGATTGCCACACTCTCCCTCGTGTACATCGTGCAACACTCGCCTGATTTCATCGTGTGCGATACATCGGAGTAGGGGGACGGAATACCCCCTCCTATACATAACTCCGTTTTGGACGACGAACCGTGGGGCTTTACGAAGGACCTGCCTTTTTTCACTCCTACGCCCAGGCAGCACTCCATGTTCAATGTAATTTCGATAGGGGGTCATCCACGACTCCCTACTTGTGGTAGCCTCGAATGCCTGGCTGACCTCACTTTGATCAATGCTCGGAGAAGGTAGGGTTTCAACGGGGACAAGCCCCAACTGTTGAGCTTCCCCCGTACTCGCCAACTTTGCCAATGAATCGGCTTTCTGATTGTGCTCCCGGGGGATATAGAAAATGTCATAGTAATCAAAGCGACCCAGGGTTTCCCTGACTCGAGACAGGTAAGCAGCTAGTCTTCGATCCTTAGCTTGATATTCACCTCGGACTTGACATACGATTAATTGGGAGTCACAATAAATCTCTACAGCGACAATTCTCAGGTCGTGGGCCAGCTTCAACCGAGTGAGCAAAGCTTCATATTCAGCCTCATTATTAGTCGCGCGGAACTCGAACTTTAGGGCGTAGCATACAGATCGGCCTTCGGGGGTTTCAAGCACTACCCCCGCTCCCGAACATCGTTCATTGGAGGCACCGTCAGTATATAACTTCCACACGTGTTTAGGAGGTTCGCTATCCTCATGTAATTCCTCGGGTACAGTGAATTCAGCGACGAAATCTGCCAGAACTTGGCCATGTATGGCCCTTCTCGGAGTATAGGCAATGTCAAACTGACTTAATTCAATGTTCCATTTTAGCAGCCTACCAGACGTCTCAGGCCGCGTGAGGACCTGTCGCAACGGCTGGTCGGTGTACACGGTGACAGGATGAGCCGGAAAATATGGGCGGAGCTTTCTCGAGGCAATGACTAGACAATACGCCAACTTTTCTAGCTTGGGATAGTTCCTCTCGGCTCCGGTCAACCGTTTGCTCACATAATATACCGGCTTTTGCACTCGGTCTTCTTCCCGGACTAATGCTGCACTGATTGCGCTTTCTGATACCGCCAAGTAAAGATATAGTTGCTAGTGATCAACAGGCTTCGAAAGAATCGGTGGTGTAGAAAGATGTTGAACCAGTGACTGAAACACACCTTCACATTCTGCGGTCCATTCGAAGTTTCGTTTCCCTTTTCGGATCAGGTCGAAGAAAGGGATGCATTTGTCAGTTGACTTTGAGATGAACCTACTCAATGCTGCGACTTTCCCATTGAGACTCTGGACTTGCTTTATGGTCCTTGGAGTTTGAAGATTCCTGATGGCCCAAATCTTTTCAGGGTTGGCCTCTATCCCTCGGGCGTTGACGATGAACCCAAGGAATTTTCCGGATGCAACCCCAAAATGGCATTTTAGCGGGTTGAGCTTCATCCCATATCTCCGGAGGATATCAAACATTGATCCCAAGTCCTTTACGTGATCAACTGAATGCCTTGACTTTACTAGCATGTCATCTACATAAACTTCCATGGTCTTCCCGATCTGGTCGGAGAACATCCGGTTAACCAAGCGTTGATAGGTTGCGCCGGCATTCTTTAACCCAAAAGGCATGACTTTATAACAGTATAATCCCAGATCAGTCACAAAACTCGTATGTTCTTGGTCGGGCACATGCATGGGTATTTGGTTGTAGCCCGAGTAAGCATCCATGAAGGATAACAATTCGTGTCCGGCGGTTGAATCAACGAGCTGATCGATTCGAGGAAGTGGAAAACTGTCCTTCGGGCAAGCCTTGTTCAAGTCAGAATAATCGATGCACGTTCTCCATTTCCCATTCGGTTTCCGGACAAGTACCGGGTTTGACACCCACTCCGGGTATAAAGCATCTCTAATGAACCCGTTTGTTTTCAACTTACCGACCTCCTCCTTAAGGGCGGCAGATCTCTCTGGATCCATACCACGCCTTTTCTGCTTGACTGGGATATACCGTGGGTCGATGTTTAAAGTGTGGCTCGCAATATCCGGCGAGATCCCACACATGTCAGAGTGCATCCAGGCGAACACGTCAAGATTCGCCCGAAGAAATTCAACCAATTCCTGTTGTGCCCCCTGGCTCAATTGAGACCCAATTTTTAACACTCTCGCATCATCGCCATCATCATCGATTGGGACATTGATAGTTAGCTCGGCCGGAGAGGCCTGACTTTCTGTAGACTCCCCGTTGTTGTCGTTAACCCTTGGGTCAAGGTCTTTCTGGAATTGGTTGTGGTGCCCGGGCTGAGGCCCAAGCACCAATTGTCAATCATCGGCAGAACGGACGCAGAGAGATTCGTCTACGCCCTTCCCTTTCTCCCTTCGCTGCGCCTCTCGCAGCTCGGCAACATAACAGGCTCTTTCAGCAGCCTGATCTCCATGAATCACACCGATACCACAATCGGTAGGAAATTTCAAAGTCAAACACCACGGGGCGATTGCCGCCCGAAATTCAGCAAGGGCCGGTCGGCTCAGAAACGCGTTGTACGGTGAATGTATGTCCAAAACAACAAACTGTAACATGCGTACTCTTCTGCACTCACTGATCCCCAGCTCCACGGGTAACTCCACAACCCCCGTGGGTATATTAGCGCTTCCATCGAAGCCATGATTCCTGGACTGGCAGGGCTTCAGATCTTTGGCTTCCATCTTCATCTGGTCGTAAGCTCTCCTGAACAAAATATTGACTGAACTTCCACTATCCACTAGTATTCTCTTCATCCAAGCCGGACCAACCTGGGCGGATATCACAAGTGGGTCGATGGTCGGGGCTTCGACCTTGTCTGCGTCTCGTTTCCGGAACACGATGTCGTCTGCCATCGTCTTTTGCTGTTATGCCGGAGCCCCTTCGTCATAGCTACTGCAACATTCGAAGTCCATGTGCCTAGCCGAGCTAGCATATGACTCCATTTCTTTCCAGCTCCTATCCGCCGGATGAGGACCACCACTTACGGTGTTTATCACTAGCCTCCCGCCCGCTCGGGCGGGTTCTTCCTGCCTTGGCTGATTTTGCCGATTTTTCTGGTTTGACGGACCCGCATTGCCAGACTGCGGCGCCCGTACGAACTGGTCAAATTTCCTTTCCCTGATCAACTTCTCAATTAAATCCTGCAAGTGTCTGCATTCGTTAGTATTGTGGCCGTAACTGTCGTGAAATCTGCAAAACTTGCCCGTTTGAATCTGCCTCTCCGACGACGCCTTCGGAGTAGGCTTCTTGTATTGCATGGCGTTACAAGTTTGTAGGTATACGTTCTCCAACGATGTATTCAGCGGAGTATAAATATCGAACATAGGGGCCTTACGCCTCGGTCCACGGTTCTGATCTCGCTTCCTGCTCTGATTCCCATTATCCTTCGGTCGTGATTGTTTGTTCTAGATATTTAGCTGTACTTTCTCGGAACTTTCTCCCGATTGTTTAACAGCCACATTGCTTTGAATCCCCTCTCCACTGGGTCCTGCATCGTCCTGTTTCCTAGACTACTTCGCGTCCTCACGCCTCAAGAACTGGGCGGCTTTGGAGTAGAAGCGATCCAACGACGCGGGAGGTTTTCCTGCCAACCAATTTCCAAAATCCGAATCAGGGTCAATTCCTTTCATCAATGCCATTAGAATCGAGTTATCATTAGGATTGGTGATTTCTACACAGGCCTTATGGAACCTCTCCAAGTAGTGTCTAAGGGTTTCTCCTGGAGCTTGGGTAACACTGGACAAAGTGTTGACGTCCCTAGGCCTCGCAACATGCATGCGGAATTGTTCCACGAACTTCCTGGCCAGCTGATTGAACGAGGAGATAGAACGGGGTGGCAATCGCGTGAACCACATCGTAGCAATGCCCCCCAAAGAGATAGGGAAGCTCCTACACTTGACCGCATCATCCGCCCTAGCGGCGCTCATGGACCATTCATACTTCAATATGTGTTGATTATGGTCCGAGTTTCCCTCGTACATCGGTAACGTGGGCATCCTAAATCACCGAGGGGGTTCGGCATACAGGATCTCGTCGGTGAATGGGGTGTGACTCCGGGAGATTCCCCAGTCGTCGTTGGTAAACCCCTGACTTTCACGGATCATCTGCCTGATTATTTATGGAAGATCCGTTATAGCTGCGTTCTGGGTATGTCGAGCCAAGGTGTGGTCGGGCTCCACAATGCGGGATTGGACCGGATGCTGTCGACGGTCCGGATCTCGCCTCCTTGGTTCGGCATCTTCCGGTACATACGGTTTAGGAGACTGCCGTCGTCGGTGGTGGTTCTGATCCGACAACGTACGGATGTCAACCCCTGGCTCTGTGGCAACAGTTACAGGACGGTCGTCGGTAGTGTGTTGAGGAGCAGTGCCTCCCCAAGAAGAAGGCCCTGTATGGAAGCTCGCAGAAGGACCGACTCGTAGCTGCCCAACCGTCAATGCAGGAAGGTCTCCGGTGACCCGCGCATGATTCCCATCCATTCGGGGTCGTGAAGGTCGGTGATGATAATCGGTGGAGGCCGAACTCTCCGTGGAAGAGTGGGATGCATAATCCCTCCTAGACCGCCTTCGCTTATGACTGTGTAGCTGGAGAGTTAATTCGGCGTTGGCACGTAGTTGCTCCGTCAACTGCTGCCGACTTTGGGTCAGCTCTTGGAGCAACGCTTGAAACTCTTGTCTTGTTACCGGTCCGGACGACTCCGAAGGTCCGGCGATGTCCTGAGTAGACGGTAGTTGCGCAGGATCTGGCCTATCCTGGCCCTCTTGGTTACCAAGATTAGAGGTGGTTCTGGTACTCACCATTGTGAATAGCGAGATTCTTTCCTAGACCTTTAGCAAGTCTGAATAGAACGGAAGGAACCTAAGCTTGAAATCCGGATCTCTCTCTTAGATTTATGCAATCCGGTATTGATGACAGATCCGTGGAGCGAGAGAAAATCTGGGTTTTCTTGGTGAAAGCACCAAAGTGTTTGCACCGGAATTGGGCACAACACTCGTCGGAAGTTATTGAAGAGATAATAAATGAAGAGTGCAAATTAAAACTGAGGATTATCTAACAACAACTCCAAATAACATGTAAATAAGCACGTAGACAAGCGATTTATAGTGGTTCGGCGTATTGCCTACATCCACTGTGAAGTTTTTATGCTTTTATTGGCTTTCTTTTGATGATTACAACTCGGTACAGCAATCAACAGTAAATTATAACTGGAAATTCGAAATCAACAACCAAATTATGATGTAGGATGATGGAGATCTCAATCCGGCAGGGTCTGGGTGCTTCAGAATCCAAAAGTCCCTTTTCTGTTGTCCCTGGGGCTCTATTTATAGGTGTAGGCTGCTGATATTCCGCTGAAAACTCGGGAGACCACTTCTTGCACGTGAGGGGGCCTTCACGCACGGTCTCAGGAAGTTTGGGCCCACTTTGGCATCGGTTCGAACTCCATTCGAACCGATCAAGAATTCATCCAATCGAGGTGAAATTTGGCGTAGACATTCTTCAACTTGTAGGCAAGCTTCTGTGAAAAATTCATGGCATTTGGCTCAGTAGATTGGGAGATATGATGGGTTCGAAATGGAGTTCGTTGCCTGCTGTTTGGTTCGAAACCATGCTTTCGAACCGATGGTTTCAAACCCATCATGGCACGTGACTTCGTGGCGACGTGGAGCGCAAAGTTCGAACCAACCCGGTCTTTACTCCAATTTGACCGTTTCGACTCCATGGATCTCGACGAATTCGAATCGAAGGGGGACACATCATCGTGGTTGGTTGACCCGGTGGATTCGAATGAGGCTACACAGGTGGGTTCGAACTTGGCATCATGGATGGTTTCGAGCATAACTTTGTGGATGGGTTCGAACCAGGCTCCATGTTTGGGTTCGAGCTGTGATTCTTGCTTGGAGTCGAACTAGGCTTTGTGGTGGGTTCGAAGTGTGACTCTTGTGATGGATACGAACTATGTCGCTTCTCCATGGATGCGAGGCCCATCGGTTCGAACACGATGGGTTCGAACACGATGGATTCGAAGGCGACGTAGGCGAACTCGAGATGGACCTGTGGATTCGAAGCTCATGGATTCGAGCTTGATGGTTTCGAAACATTGGTTTGTGATGGCTTCGAGACTCAAGCTTTTCCCTTCAATTTGAATCGATCATAACCCGGGCGTATGAACTCGGATTGACTTGGAACTTGAGATGTTGACTCCTATGGTCTTTCTTGCCGTGTTCTATCGGTTGTAGCTCAATCTGGACTTGGAAAAAATTCAGTGATATCCATAGCGAAACGAAACACGACCGACCTCTAAGGCGGACTGTCCTCCGTTTCTGATCGATCTTTTGGTATCGCGGCTTTGCCAAAAAGCGGGATAACAGTCGCACCTTCAAAACATAACCTAAAGTAACATAGCATTTTTAAAACATAACTATAATAACATAGCATTTTGAAAATTCTACAAATACTACCATAACATGTTAAAACATAGTATTTCAATTTTTATCATAGTTTTAAAATTTATTTAATTATACAAAACATATCCTTTTCATAAATAAAATATATCACAATGACAAGGTTAAATTTACATCATAGATAAAATCTTAAAATTTTTAGTTTTAACTATTTATTTACTTATAAAATCTTAACTTATTAAAAAATCAATATATATATATATATATATATATATATATATATTATTTTACTCATTTATACCAAAAATTTAAGTTAAAATTCCATATGCTTAAATTTTCAAAATACTTAATAAATTTTTATAAAACTATTATTCAAAATTTAACCATCGGTCTGTATAATATTTTCTAACCTAGGTCAAGTGATACGGATATGTATCATTTCAATCCGTAAAGTATAAAATTCTAGGTTTTATCATTTCAAACCTGTAATCCTAAGTAAAATAAAATAAAAATCGCTTAAGCCTATCATTTCATCTCACAACGATTTTTCCCTATTCTAATCTCCGTTTGGGCATGTATCACTTCAACCCATAGTTAAAGGGAACTTTAAGTGTGAGAAACAGAAAATAAAATGAACAGTGAGCATAGCATGTCATATTAGGTGATGTAACAAGCATATAATCAGGTTATAACATCATATAAAATCATATAACAAGCATATATGAACTCATATCATCATAGCATATCAACTACTACACATTCACATGTCATTGTTTTACTAATATGTAAGTACGGATGGCGGTTGTGATAAACTCACCTTCTAAAGCTAGAGATGATAATTCTAGTCATACGATCAAACTTCGAAAATCACGAAAAAGCACGAACTAGATTTGAGTGGAAGTAGAGTTAGGATCCATGTCTTGTAAACAAACAAATATAACAAATATAAGTATACATTCAACAAAAAGAATATGAATCGAACAATGAAAAAATATGAACAAAATGAAGTGAAGATGGCTTATCCAAAACAAGTGGGATCATCCACTTTCAAAATTGGCTCGACCATCATCACAATTAGCTCGGCCACTTTGGTTTTGAAGCAAGCATGCTCGGCCATGGTCACAAATATACACGGCTATGGACTAGAATGTGAAGAGATGGGGCATATGAAGGCAGAAGGTCCAGGCAAGATGAAAGGTCAAGTGCACAAGTGGTTTGGCCCTAAACTAGCATGGCTCGGCCTGGGTTGTTTCGACTTGGATCAGGTCAAGTTATCATCATCAGGTCATGGCTATGGAGGAGGATGGTCACGGCAAGGCGAAGGAGGTGGTGTTGGTACTGGCCGAGGCTAGGGGATGATATGGTGGTGCTCGGCTAGGGTTTGCAGCTTTGTTTGGTGATGGTTTTGATCATGGAAGTCACGGCATGGTTAAGGATGGTGATGAGGAGATGGAGGCCGATCATAAGTGGTGGTATCGTGAAGGAGATAGCTGGCTAGAAGAGCATGGATGATGGCCGAGCATACTTGCAAACAAAAGAGAAAGCAAAAAGAAAAAGAGGAAGAAGGAAGAAAGTGACTTACTGTAAAAAATTTCCAGAAAGAAACAAATGAGAAGAGATGAGAAAAGGAAGTGTTTTGTACGGCTTGTACAAATGAATGGGCATCTTTCCAACTTGAAAAGGCAATTAAGTGGCTATTAGGAATTTCAAAGCCTAATAGCAAAGCCGACATAAAAACAAGCCCAACAACCCAATCAAAATCAAGCCCAAACAAAATAGTAAAATAGAAAATAAAATATAAAATAGAGAATAGGAAATAAACAAAAAAATACTGAAAATAATTGCGTGTAAAACGCTAAATTTATCAGAATTAAAAAGTATGAAACAGAATTTGATGAAACGAGTAGAACGAATATCAAAATCAACGTCAGCTTCAAAGAAAAAGATTGGAAATTTAAAATTCAAAATTAAAAATTTCAACTGAAAGTCAAAGTTTGACCAAGTTGACCAAAATATAAAATTTTCAGAAAATCTTTATTTTATTACATTTGGAAAAATAATTATAAAAAATCGAAAAATATATTGGAAAATTCCAAAATTCAAATTTTTAAATGATTTAAATTCAAAGTTTTAAATATATTGAATTAAAAATATTTTCAAAATTATTGGTTGTTATACCGGGATCAGATATTGTCATACTCTTTGCCAATACCGAAAACCACTTTAACAACTATGTACGTGATGGAGATTCTAGAAATGAAGTAGGATGGTTTGGCGAACGATTCTATATGAGATATTTACGTGACCCTGACTCCCGCGAGTCAGCTTAGACGTGACTAAAATAGGAGCCACGCTGGGCCAAGTGAGGTTATTCCTCCTATCGGACTTTCTTCTTCGATCATATTATAACTTTGTGACGATTTGGTGGCCACACCTTGATTTTGATTGTGGGAGTGTATTCCGAGGTGGGCGGTAGTAACTGCTTTGCGTTACCACCAGTCCGGATCAATAATTGGCAGAATCCTACCCTGGCAATGCCTCGAGTGCCGTGTTCACATGCCCTATCGCGCCTTCTATGAATTTGTGTTGTACTATACCTATGGAGTGCCCTTTGAGTAAACCTCATGGAGGAGCTTACGTTACTGTATAAACTATGGGAATATATGCAATATGTCGAGGGGTATATGGGTAATGCCTTAACGTTATTTTAATACTTTACTTTACTGTAGACACTATTATAATAGCGTATTGTGATGTGTATTTAGATAGTTTAACGAATCCTTAGAAGATAGAAATCCTGAATATCTCTTAAGTTATTGCACACACGTTGACACTGGATATGAGGTGTCAAACCTTGTAAACATCTCCGACACCATCATACTCATATATATTTACTGTTGATTTAACTTATGTATGATATTTTAGTTCTGACTTGAGTGTTTTGTCTTTTCAATTCGCTCGGGTCAGTTTGGGATTTTCAGTGTATCGAAGATTGCTTTTCTAAAGGATGAAAGCAAACATTTGTACTATTACTATTTATTATATTCATACCACTACATCATGTTATTCCTCTACATTTATTTATTTATTCCTGTTGTATGTAACTCTGATCTGTATTGCAAAAGTGTAATCATATGCTATTTGTAAAACAGCTTCATGAATTGCTTATTTGATTATTATATTTTGTCATTCTGCGTCGAGATTCTGTGTTTTTTCCTTTCTTTCTCTGTGTTTTCTTATTTACCCCATAATAATCCTCCATTTTAAATGGTTTGAATCTAACATGTATAATTTACCATCGATTAAAACTGTCCAAAAAAGCAGGTCGTTACACATTAGGAAAATATTATAACTTTATTTTTCGAATTGATTTCTAATATCAGTACTTCGATAATATTTTCATCACTTATCTCATTAATCTTCGGAATTTTATTAATTCCATTTACAATTTCCAAAAATCGATTATTCTTATTAATAATCTCAGCTAACAGTTTATAATTTCTTTAATGAATTCAGATTCATCTTTCGAAGTTCCAGTATCTAACATTTTGGAAATTTTATTAAGTCTCTAGATTTTCGTTATAAGATTTCTCTTATAGAATCTCATTCATTAAATTAACTACATTTACAAATCTCTCGAGAATTTATAAATAAATTACAGTCATTTCAAAACTATATATATAATAAGTATTTCTTAATAAAAGTATTTTATTTTCAAAACACGTTTAAGTAGTTATTTAAAATATCCAAAAACTCAAATAAACATTGATAACTCATTGCCAATTCATTTTTAAATAAAACCATTCGATTTACAAAGCTAATTATAAAAGTTAGAATTTTACTACTATTAATAGTAAATATTTAAAAATTCACTTTCGAGTATTCCGATACTAATCAGCTTTAAATTACATAGTTTAATAAATAAAATTTTCCATTTTAAAACAAAACTTAACTTCTTAATAAAATATATTTCTAAAATCCCAATAACCAACTTCAATTCATATATCCCTCTCGATTCACAACACATCGATTTCATTCTGATTCCCTAACCATTCTAAAATTCCAAAAATAGAATTCACTATTTTCCCAAAAACCTATTTTCACATCTGATATTAATTAACACCATGAAATTGTATTTCCAATTTATCAGCAGATGTAATTTCCCTTATTTATATACATCGTTTATAAATTTATAAACCTATTTGGGTTTTACCGGTTTATAAAAATAATTTCATTTATAAAATTTCATTTTTATTAAACCATTTCTATATAAATTCCCTTTATTTTCAAAAGTATCTTAAATATCGATTTCAACTCCTTTTCATATTTTTTAGAATATCTTTTAAAAAAATTCCCTTTATATAAATTATTTTAAAAATATCAATTTAAAAAAATTATGAATAGTTAAGTACAACCCAGAGTCAAATTATATATATTTTCATCCAACTCAACTTCCCTTAAAATATCCAAATTCTAATATAAATATTTTTATACCCAAAATTCCTTTAATTCCTTCAAATCTAAAAATAATATTTATGATATTTAAAATACCAAAATTAAGGCCAATTCTAATATAGCGTCCAATAATTCAATCATTACATAATCTATATCAGATCATTCACACAAATCATATACCACTATATATGAAAAACAATCAATATAATGAGGAATCCAGTTGGAGCCCTCCAACCTATTTCCGTGCATCCACAGATGTTAGATTACATAAAATACACATCCCGCTTCGAGGCGGGATATCATGGTAATATATGGTCATCCGCTATCATGTGGGGCGCATAGTGTCTCTTCCGCTCTAATAGGCGGGAAATATATATCCAACTAATAATATATATATTCTATATATGATATAACATCCAACTAATAATAATTATCAATTCATCCACTCAATAAGTAAATAATTAATAATATTTCAAATTAAAAACTAGCAATCCAATTGGGCTAGGTTTATTCACATTGATTTAATTACAACGCATTCCAATTCCAAATTAAATTGAACTGGCGTTCAATTTAATTTAAAATTCAAACCGACACCAAAAATCTCCAAACCAATTTTATTTTGTAGTCAACGTCATTACGAATCCAACACCACTTGTTTCCTAATTTTCCAACCTCGCATGAAACGTTATGAATTACGAATTAATTACATTGAGATAATTTAAATTAATTGAACAACTAAATTTCTTATATAACTTAATTCTCCTAGCTTATAAACAAACCTCCATCCTGCTTCTTTCCCATGCTCGGAAGCGATTGCAGTTTCTTGGTCGAACACAAAACAAGCGCATACCACCAAGAACGTTGCCGACCACACCGAGCTCCAACAGCCCTCCTTCCTCAGTTGCGCCACCTACGATCCTCCATGCAGCCGCCACTAAGCATCGATCGCCACCACCTGAACTTCCTCAGTTGCGCCACAGCAGCCACTCGCTCGCCCCTCTTCAAATCAATCGCGCCTTGTTCTCCTCTCCTCAACCATTTGTACAAGATTGCACGACTATCGGCGATTGATTTTTTTTATTTAACTGATTTCGATTTTGAAAATAAAACGAGAAAGTCTCGATTTTTAAAAGGAATGAAGGCGGCTATTGTAACGACCCTGGATTTTGGCCCCGATTATTTTAATAAATGTTTAATCCAATTAAATATAAAATGAGAATTGATCATATTTAAATAAATATGATTTTGGAATTTTTGCTATTTATTTATATAAATTGTATTTTGAAAAGGAGATTGATTTGGAAATTTAAAATAAAATCTCCTAAGAATATTTAAAGTTAAATTTAACTTGTATAATCAAGGGTAAATACTTTTCTTGTTATAAGTATATGAATGCAACATATAGAAAATAATGTTCAAAATAAAACAAAGCTTATTAATATAAAATATAAGTATGGAAATAGGTATTAATGTAAGTCAAACACATGGATATAACTTAACAATTTATAGTTAAGATACAAATGAAAATAGATATGACATATAAATATGATTGTAAGTAAATTATATTGTACATATTTAAATATTGTAAGCTAAGGTACAAATACAAACTAATATGGGTAGATAAATGTATGCAAAATGACTTAAGTGTTGATAATCAAATGTAATAGGAAATAGAGATAAAAATATAACTACAAACAAGAAATTAAATGAAATATAAAATACAGAATTTAATTTAAGAACAAAATATAGAATAAAATGAAAAACTAGGCCAAAGTATACATAATATAAGATAAGTATGGATATAATTATTCAAGTTACAAAATAATAAAAAGATAACTTTCTTTCACAAAGTAATATATCAGCAAAATATAAAATAAAATATCTTCCTATGCACAACCAAATACCTACCTGAAAGAAAAAAATGCTTTTTTTTTCAAGCTTCTTATACAAGTTATGCATACCTGAAGTACATATCTATACAAGATATCTTTGCCCAGAGAAAAAAATATCAACCAATATCAGAAACTTTTGTTAACAAATTTGAAAACATGCATTAATTAGCACCCTTTCTTGTTCAAGCATAGTACTGCAGCCGAAATTCTGTAGTAATTTTTTTCTACAGTATAGTACTTAACCAATTAAAGAAAAATGTAAAACAAATAGAAAATGCCTAGATACAACCTACTGTTAAGTAACTTCATTATATACCATTAGTTTGTTTATAAACACTAAAAATAAAAGCAAACTTGAAGAACAATTATTGCTTTGTAAACTTAAACTAATTCAAAATAAACAAAAGGAAGGCTGTCAGGAAAATTGTTCTGCAGTTTCATCTGCAATTTCATCGACACTTACTTTCTGTTCAACAGTTATTAGGTGAGTAAACTAAATGCTTAAAACTTTAAGTTAAATCAAACACTTCTGATGATTTTGTGATTTTGTGGTATATGTTTTACTTTTGCATATGATCCTGTGACTTGTATATACTTCTCTGTTAAGTGAATACAGGGTGAATATCTGAATCAAACTTAAAGTTATTTACTTCTAAACCATGTTAAGATGTAAATTATCCAATCAAACAAGGTATTGAAGTTAAAACCAAGATTTGTAAACTGCTATAAACATTTTTGTAAGGGAATGATACTGTAATATAGTTTACAGGAAACCAAGTAAATCTACCGATAAATTCAAGTGGTACAAGAAGTTAATTCAAGATTGTATTTTGAATCCTTACTGAGATTGAAGATTTCTAAAACAAAAACAAAGATTTTTAGATCAATATGTAGAGAGCAGTTTTCAGATGAATGAAATTTGCAAATTCCTCAATTCCTGAAAATCGAATCAATAAAAATCAGTGAAATCTGACGTGAAGCAAGTTTGTATACTCGTAATGTTGGGAAAAATGTTAATTTTTTTTTTCAATTCATGAATTAATTGAACGAACATAAAATAGGGTTTTAGTTCAAAGTTTCCTGTACTCTGTAAATTTTTGATTTCGGCATCATTGTGATATCGAGCTGCCTGTGCTTCGAGGAGGGAGTTGCTGAGGGTCAGGACTTGGCGTGGGTGGTGTGGTTTAGTCTCTGGCGATGTGGGGTTGCAGGACGTGGTGGTTTTCGGTGAGGTGCTGGTGTTGCGAGTTCGTGTTTCTGGTGATTTTTCATTTTTGACCTTATTTCGTATTCCTGAATTTCGATTGTGGGTGAGGAAGGGAATCGTGGTTTGTGGGTGTTGACGAGGGCCGCTGGAGGTGCGGTTAACCACCGTGCACGTGCGCGGTGGCGTTGGGGTGGGTATGCGTGTCAGTGTCATGGTTTTTCTGCATCGAGTCATGCTCGAGTGGAAATGGGATTGGCTTCGAGTTATATCGTGTTTGAGTGTGAGAGTTTCTGATGCTACAATTAAGTTTTGCTAAAACTTAAAACTAATCAGAGGAAAAAAAAAGGTGAAGAAGATGTACCGTACAAAGGAGTGTTGCGGGAAATTGAGGAAGGACCGAAGCATCTCTCGAGTGGGCATAGGGTAAGTCTTGGGTTTGGTGATACTGCAGATTTGCAGTGAGGTGGTAGTTGAGTATGAATTTTTTTTTTCAAATTTGTTTAAAACTTCGAACTTAAAAATGTTTAAGGGTTAAGCTAAGTTTTGTTCAAGTTTTAATTATTTAGTCGAAATCTTAACAGTGTTCTTAAACACTTAAATCATTTTAATTAAGAGATTAATTTAAGTTAAGTATAATTAAAGTTGTAGTTAATACTATAGTTGATTTTCAAAATAAAAGAAAAATGAGACTTTTTAAACGTTAATTAAGTTGAATAATTGATATGAATAAATTATTTTCGAAAGTAATTAAGAACGATTAACATTTTAAAACTAAATTAGAGTTTGAATTATGTAATTATTTTATGATAAATAAATAGTAATCAGCTACTTGAATAAATAAATAAATGATTAGTAGTTGAGTAATTAAGAATAATTCAAACACAGTTATTGATGGATTATAAGTAAATAAATAATTGAAATCAACTACTTAAGTTAATTAATGAATGAATTAATAGTTAGTTAACCAAGTAATTTAATTATGAATTGATAGTTAATTAATTAAGTGGCTTTATTAAGAATTAATTGTTGATAAATTAAATTGTTAGCAGATAATAATTGGATAATTAAGTTTTATTAATAAATAATTAAAGATATTAATTAATGATCAGGGAATAGTTAATTAATCGAGTAATTTAATTAAGAATAAATAAAGGGTTAAGGAAGTAATTAGTAGTTAATAAATGGGTAACTAAGTTGATTAATAATTAAGAATATTAATTAAATGGTTAATTAAAGTAAATAACTGGGATAAGAAGTAATTAAGTAATTGATAGTGTGAAATAAAACAATTATGTAATTAAGACTTAAGGATTAATAAAGAAATCATTAATTAAACAATTTGAGATGGAATAGGAAATTAATTGTTAATTAATGATTAATTAAATAGAGTTAAGTGATTAACTCTCAGGTTAAATTAATTCCAAAATTGAATTAATTACAAATAAGAATTAGAGTTGATTGCTTATGGATTGTGTGTAGAATATCCAATTTGTGATATTTATTTGATGATATTCTGTGATGCTCTATGATATGTTATATCCATGATGCTTGTATATGTTTTATCTGTGATAAATGCTATGTTAATTCAATTGTTGAATTTAAATTATTTAAACTGTTTAAGTTAACTAGACAACTTGGCCCTTAAAATGGCGTTTGGATTCGATGAGACCGGGATCGGAAGAATCAAATTTGATTCTCCGAAAACCACATCGATCCATTTTAAACGTTAGGTCGTGAACCCTGAAATGAAGATCGAGATGATTTTTTCAGAATGCAAGGGTTATCGTCGTGGACTCTGAGGGTGATTCCAAAACGAGTGTGACGAGATAATGCCTTCGGTTTCGTTCGAACCCGAAACGAACTTGTATGGATTGAATACTTTCAGCACATCGTCAGGCGGACGATGAGCATTCTAAGTGATATGTTCTTTAAAGGTAATCGCAGCCTCAAGCCTTATCAACTAGGAATGGCTAAAACAGGGGAGATGCGGCAAGGTTAGGTGGGTCATGCCCAAGCAGGACAAGATATTTCCCCTGTCTAGATGTCCCTTTTTATTCTGCTTAGTGGGTGGTTGGTCGCGCCAACCACGGGGTTTATCTTGTTCGGGACTGTTCAGTAAGGAATGGTTCCGGCCTTGTGTTGTAGAGGGTCGGGAGTGATCCTCGGTACGGTGATCTAGGCCCCGTACTGTGACGGGCGGTACCCCAGTAGCCCTGCCTTTGTTGGAAATCTATTTTCCCTACGAGACCCTACAGTTTTGATTTGTATTACCCACTTTGTGGCTAGTAGCTGGAATTTAATCACGTAACAATTTCGGCTATTTTCTATTTACTTGAAAACCCTAGACACTATTATAATATCACTGGATTTCCTATGAAATGTTTTGGTTAGCGTAAGGTAAAAACTTATCCGTATTTATTTGTGGGGAGTCTTACGTGATACCTTCATTTTCAAACGTTTTTTTCAAAATTAAACAACTTTAAACCGTTTACTCATACTAGACCCATGTCTGACCCGGAGTTTATATTTTGTTTTCATAAACTCTTGGGTACTCAAATTTTTATGAGTAGCCAAGTGATAGGTTTTGGACTTTGATTTCTGGAGGAGCTTGGAGCAGGAGTTTCTAGACGTATATAGCTATTTATGTAGTTCCGCTGTGTTAGTTGATATGTACTGTACCTCTGATGTATGTAGTGAAAGATGTGTGTATGATTGTCATATCTGTTGATATTGTATAACTCTGATATATGTAAAACTATGAAATATTTATGTGATATATTATATTTTGTTCCGTTCCGCTGTGAAATTCTGATGTTGTTGTTCTTTCTTTTCTTTCTCTTCTATTTCTATCCCTTTCTTTCTTAATGATGATACGTCTTTCTGGTAGTAGAAGGGAGGGTCGTCACAGTTGGTATCAGAGCATAGGTTGGTGATAACCTTGGCTCTGGTAGGAATTACTCAATAGAGTCGGAAGTACTCTAAAATGAGTTTGAGTGTATTAACAGATATGAGGGCGTACTTGTTAGTGAATATAAAATTTTCTTATATTGTGTTGATCTATCTGTTAAGTGTTTATGAATTCTCGTCGATGTGTGGGACGCCATTTCATCGATAGGGATTCTAAACTCTTAAACAAGGTAGACCGACACAGTACTGTTTTTTTTGAAGTAGGGTAAATGAAATAATTTTACTCAAAATCATATTTTGATATAAAAAATATTTTTCGGAAATTATTATATATGTTTGGATGATCGGTTGTTAATACTACAATTGAATAAAAATATTAAAATTTGAGTGGTTTATGACCAAATTTAATTTGTCTAAGCATGACTTAAATAAAAAGGAATATAACAAAAATTTAATTAAAACAGAATTAAAGTCCTGGAAATTTGAAGGTGTTTAAATGAATTTAAACAAAGGGATTTGGGAATTTGAAATCTTGGAAATGTTTGAAATGTTTTTCCAAAGATTTGAAAGAAATAATGGAATACTGTTTTGGAAAATATTGTTGAATGGAAATTGTTTGGGAAGAAATTGTGAAAGTAAGGAAGCACTGAACTCACTTCAGTCGCTGGAAAATAATCCTGATGGTGATGGCCACATCATCAGTATTCATTTTCGAGTTTCTAAAGTGATCGATTGCCGCCAGGATAGTTGACCATGATATTGTTTGGACTTGTTGGGTATACAAGTTGTTTTAGAGATTTTCAAATAGAGAAAATTTGTTTTGGTGAAAACAAGTGTTTAGAATTTGAAAATTTGATTTGCTATACCAAGTGGGTAAGTGTAGTTATCGTTTCAAAATGATTTTGGAAATGAAACCCGGGCAATTGAATTCTAAGAAATTCTATTTAGATAATGTGAAAGTTTAAATGAATCAACTATTGAACTTATAAAGTAAAGTTGATATTAATAAGATAGAATTGGAAAATTTAATCCCGGAATTAAAATTTAACTTAAGTAAATGAAAATAGGAAAACATATTGGAGCTTAACTTGAGATAAGTTAAATAGAAATGAAGTTCAAAATAAACTTAATTGGATATAAAATTTGAAGGTAAAATGATTGTAATTGTGAGGTGGAAATTTATACCTTAAGACAGTAAGTGCTATATATATATATATAAAATCTGAATTGTGATTAAAGATGAAATGACCCAAATGATTGATACAAACTTTTAAGTAAACAAATAGGTTTTGAGCTCATATATTGAGAAATAATTTAAAGTATGGTAAGTAGCTAAATTTAACTGAAGTTGATTTGAAATAAAACTGAATTTAAATGAGTTCAGTCGAGTTATAAATAATATTGAACGGAATAAAAATTTTAAGTAAATAGGTAAGTATTGAATTGGGATAAAATAGAATTGGTGTGAGTTGTAAACAAACTTAGTTTAAGCATAAATTAAATGACTCTTTAAATAAATTCAATAATGGATTTTTAATAAAAAAATTAAAATTTGAGGATGGATAAAAGAACAAACTAATCGAACTAATCATAAATAATTTGGATTTGATTAAAGGAAAAATCAAATCAAAGGTTTGAATGGAAATTGGTGAAATAGAATAAACCTAAGTTGTTAAGTGGAACAGTTTAAAGAAAATAAATGACTTAAGTAAATTGTAAAATGATTAATTTAAAATATTGGTTGTCGAGTTTAAATAAATGATTTGGAATTAAAACTTTTGAAATGAAAGAAATGCAATGAAAAGATTGTGAATAATTTAATTGGGATGGAATCAAATGTAAATTGAATTGGAATCAATTTAGAATTGTTATAAAGCTTAAGTAATCATTTATTCACAATGATACTGTTGAATTGCATAAGAAAATGGGTTGTTTGAAGTAAATGAGAATTAGATAAAATTCTATGAATTATTGGAAGCAAAATAGGATGATTTTGAATATGAATTTGTTTTGCTTAAATGGATTATATAAGCAAGTAAGTTGTAAATTCCTTTTAACTGAAAGGGAATGGTTTGAGAATTGATTGGAATTAATTGTGATGAGGATTGGAACCTTACATATGTGCTTATGAAAATATGAAATGCTAAACAAATGGAGACTCTTTCAAAACTTTTCAAAATTTGAAAACTATAAAAAAAAGAGCAACAAAAAAATTTCAAATTAGGAATTGAAATAAACTAGTGGATGAAATCAGATTTAAAAAATATATATGATAAAAACTAGTTATAAATAGAAGATAGTCAATATAATTCAATATTCAGAGTTGAAGAAAATTTGAATTCACATGAAATTGGAAATTCTGATTTAAATAAGAAGATATAAGGTTAAAGTGGCAGAGTAATAATATAAAAGTATATATAATGCTTATATTAAGCTTAAGAAATGAATGGTGGAATTCTTAAGTAAAATTTGATATTGAGAAAATTATTCCAAGTGGATAGGAACCAAAATAATGTGAATAAAAGAAATTAATGTAGATGACAATCAATGGATATAAATACGTAGGATGTACGTATATTATGTTGTTCGCATAACAATTTGATCCACATTCGAGCACAGAATTTCGAGATGGTTATATCGATCCGAGTTGGGATTTTTCACTCGATTTTCGACGACGAACCATGGATTTGGATTTTGATTGATTCTGGAAAATCTCTATCATAGTTGTGACTATGCAGGGAGAATGACAGTTTCTGATCAAGAAACCAGTTCTGAGTCCGTACTAGGAAGTCGGGTGGACGATACTAGTTCGAAATTGAAATTGTGATCGAGCGAGCGATCAAATTTGATATTGCGTACGAATGGTATATGTACATCGTACGGGCTTGATTTAATAGATATCGAAATTCTGTAAAGAAGTCAATAAAATTTGGAAAGAGTCAATATTGTAGATTTCAGAATTGAATTACCAAGAACAGATGTCTGGAATCCATAATGTATTCCGTATATCCTATCTTAGAAATTTGTTCATAATTCCTCATTAATTGTTAAACCAGTAATTCAGGAATTTGGAAGTTGAATCGAAATTATCTGTGGTCAGAAATGCGGTTTGGATTGTTGATCATCGAGAGACTCTAGGTAATTTTAGGAAAGCTTATCTGAATTTGTGTTCGGATAGCTAGTGATGTTTGTCGGATAGACTGTTTGATTGTTTGCTAATGTGTGAATGATATCTATGTTGAATGGTTGGTATAACAGCTTTTAAATTATCTTTGCTTTAAATTTCGGGGACGAAATTCTTTTAAGGGGGGAGGAATGTAACGACCCTAGATTTTGGCCCCGGTTATTTTAATAAATGTTTGATCTAATTAAATATAAAATGAGAATTGATCATATTTAAATAAATATGATTTTGGAATTTTTGCTATTTATTTATATAAATTGTATTTTGAAAAGGAGATTGATTTGGAAATTTAAAATTAAAATCTCCTAAGAATATTTAAAGTAAAATTTAACTTGTATAATCAAGGGAAAATACTTTTCTTGTTATAAGTATATGAATGCAACATATAGAAAATAATGTTCAAAATAAAATCAAAGCTTATTAATATAAAATATAAGTATGGAAATAGGTATAAATGTAAGTCAAACACATGGATATAACTTAATAATTTATAGTTAAGATACAAATGAAAATAGATATGACATAGAAATATGACTGTAAGTAAATTATACTGTACATATTTAAATATTGTTAGCTAAGGTACAAATACAAATTAATATGGGTAAGTAAATGCATGCAAAATGACTTAAGTGTTGATAATCAAATGTAATAGGAAATAGAGATAAAAATATAACTACAAACAAAAATTAAATGAAATATAAAATACAGAATTTAATTTAAGAACAAAATATAGAATAAAATAAAAAACGAGGCCAAAGTATAAATAATATAAGATAAGTATGGATATAATTATTCAAGTTACAAAATAATAAAAAGATAACTTTCTTTCACAAAGTAATATCTCAGCAAAATATAAAATAAAATTTCTTCCTATGCACAACCAAATACCTACCTGAAAGAAAAAAATGCTTTTTTTTTCAAGCTTATTATACAAGCTATGCATACCTGAAGTACATATCTATACAAGATATCTTTGCCCAGAGAAAAAAATATCGACCAATATCAGAAACTTTTGTTAACAAATTTGAAAATATGCATTAATTAGCACCCTTTCTTGTTCAAGCATAGTACTGCAGCCGAAATTCTGTAGTAATTTTTTTCTACAGTATAGTACTTAACCAATTAAAGAAAAATGTCAAACAAATAGAAACTGCCTAGATAAAATCTGATGTTAAGTAATATATCCATTAGTTCGTTTATAAACACTAAACGTAAAAGCCAACTTGAAGAACAATTATTGCTTTGTAAACTTAAACTAATTCAACGTAAACAAAAGGAAGGCTGTCAGGAAAATTGTTCTGCAGTTTCATCTGCAATTTCATCGACACTTACTTTCTGTTCAACAGTTATTAGGTGAGTAAACTAAATGCTTAAAACTTTAAGTTAAATCAAACACTTCTGATGATTTTGTGATTTTGTGGTATATGTTTTACTTTTGCATATGATCCCGTGACTTGTATATACTTCTCTGTTAAGTGAATACAGGGTGAATATCTGTATCAAACTTATAGTTATTTACTTCTAAACCATTTTAAGATGTAAATTTTCCAATCAAACAAGGTAATGAAGCTTAAACCAAGATTTGTAAACTGTTATAAACATTTTTGTAAGGGAATAATACTGTAATATAGTTTACAGGAAACCAAGTAAATCTATTGATAAATTCAAGTGGTACAAGAAGCTAATTCAAGATTGTATTTTGAATCCATACTGAGATTGAAAATTTTTAAAACAAAAACAAGGATTTTTTTTGATCAATATGTAGAGAGCAGTTTTCAGATGAATGAAATTTGCAAATTCCTCAATTCCTGAAAATCGAATCAATAAAAATCAGTGAAATCTGACATGAAGCAAGTTTGTATATTAGTAATGTTGGGAAAAATGTTAAATATTTTTTTCAATTCATGAATTAATTGAACGAACATAAAATAGGGTTTTAGTTCAAAGTTTCCTGTACTCTGTAAATTTTCGATTTCGGCATCATTCTGATATCGAGCTGCCTATGTGTGACGCCCCACCTCTATACCCACGCTAGCCAAGAACATTACGGTGAATGCTGTCAACTAGCACGGAGAATAAGGCTGTTGAGGAGCGACCATCTGTATAATTGCTTTGTGCGAGTACCGATATACCGGATAAAAATATAACTTTTCATATCAAGAGGAAATCCGACATATCGACACAAACTCAAAGCTACTACACAGTGGCTATAAAGGTCTTCGGAAACAAATATAGAAATAAACAAAACACAAATCAGTCACAGACAATTCATATCACAAAGGCGGAAATAGATATGAATATAACACATGAAAGTGTTCATCAGAGTAGTGGTCTAAAGAGATTCACAATATCACAAAAGAATAGTTACATGAACTACACAAAAGAATAAGTATACATTATGGAGTCTGTATCTCAAATGTATACAACAAAAAACTACTAATCTAAGTAGTAAGCAAAAGGTCAGAGTAATGGATCCCCGGAGAGAAGTCAAGTCGAAGCACCTGCAACATCTCGGTCTGACCCGAGTATTATTTATAAGAAAATAATAAACGGATCAGTCTAACTATAAATATCAGATAACATGGTATAGAATAGGAGATATGACTAAACACATAATAATCACAATGCCAAGCTGTGATATATATAAGTAATTGAAAATCAACAAGAGATTAATCAATGTCACGATAATTTACTCAAGGATCCAAAAAGGGTATCATACCCAAAACTTGTATTCACAACAAATTAATGACACACGAATTCACCTACGCACAAGAATTGATAAATCATATCAATAGAAATCACAAAGTTGGCGAAACATAAATTCCAGAAAATCAACACAAGAAATCCAGTCAATGACACACAAGTTCACATATGCACAAGAATTGATAAATCATATCAATAGAAATCACAAAGTTGGCGAAACATAAATTCCAGAAATCAACACAAGAAATCCAGTCAATGACACACAAATTCACCTATGCACAAGAATTGATAAATCATATCAATAGAAATCACAAAAATAGGTGAAGTATAAACTCCAGAATTCGACACACGAAATCCAGAAATTTCACAAAATAAAGGGGGGGAGGCCTATCACATGAACGGGAGCATGAAAACTCACCAACAGCTGTAACACATGAACGAGAAGCTATCTCATGGTAGCTAGCCATTAATTTGACACACGAATGGTCCGAAGACCTGACACACGAATGGTCCGAAGACCGTGGGTTGCTACCCCACCAAATTTGAGTCGAAACTCCACAAAGCAGACAAAGAGACATCGCACAACTGCTAGTCTAAATCACAAAAATGAACGTCATGATCATCGAGAAGTGTCAATTACACTAAGCTAGTAAATATATGAGTTTAGCTTCATGTCCCATAACCACTTGCTTAACTTAAATATTTACGAACAAATTGTAGATCTCCACTAGAAAATTGTCACAAGAGTTTCAATCGAACAAGTCCAAGAATTAACCAACAAAGTAAACGCAAGCGTTTCATACCACTCGTTTTACTAAGTCGTTTAATTAGATTTCTCATACGAGTGAGGTAAAGGTTTGTATATACTAATAGATTGGAAAACTGTTTTATAAACGAATTTGGTATTAAAGTAGAGTTGAAATCATTTGAAGAAAGATACTAGTATAGAAAACCTTTATATTTTTAAAGTGACAAATCACAAAGAAGATTGTAAGAACAATCGATCACTAAAATTCACATACGAAGATGTGAATAAAATCCAAAGAAACCGATAAAGAATCCATCGAAATGGATATTCAAAAATCCCTAAAAAGGAGTCATCAAGGTCATAATAAATGATAACAACAAATAGGATCATCACGAATCGATTTAAATTGGAAATTCAATCCAAAAAGGCAAAATGGACTCAAACAGCAGGTTCAGTCGACTGAACAGAGTTTTCAGTCGACTGACCCTGTACCTAGAAATTTTCCAGGTTCAGGAAAATTTCTGTTTCCAGGTTCAGTCGACTGTACAGAGTTTTCAGTCGACTGAATCATGCCTGGAAACTTTCGGGTTCTAGGTTCAGTCGACTGGACAGAGTTTTCAGTCGACTGAATCATGCCTGGGCTGTTTTTCAGCCTTATTCAAATGAAGGGCAAACTCTTCCAAAATGCAACCGGACAAACATTGGCTCTAAGGGTTTATGCCAATCGGCAACCCGGCCCTATATGCTCCTCGATGCATCACCAAAAGCATGATCAAACATCCATAAAAGGATTTCACACAAATTTGACTTAAAAACCCAAAAATTGGAGTATTCACAAAACCAATCCAAATCAAGAGCAAATGCACATGAAGAAGTGTTAGGAATTCATACCCAACAACCAAAGATAATTATAGTCATAGATGTGAGATAAAACTCTCACCTTTTCTCAAAATCAAACAAGAAGAAGCTTGAAAGCAAATGGAGAATCAACCTCTCTTCAACACAACCCAAATGAGCTTGAATCTATGCTCAAAAACAAGAACATTCCCAAAATTAGGTTTAGAAATTTCTGAAATTGGTAAGAGAATAAGTTGGAGAAGAAGAAGAGAAGCTTACCAATGGGTTCTTCTTGAGTTTGGAGCTAGGAATTTGATTTGCAATAGAAACTAGGGTTTTGGAGTTTTAATTTCCAATCTCTCCCACCATTAATGCTAAGAAGACTGAAATGAGAAGAGAATGAGGGTGAGTGGGGAAGAGTGGCTCAGATTTGAGCATAAGTTAACATAGGGCTGAGCCCAAACCAAACCCAAAGTGAAAAGTAGCAAAAATCAACTTTCTCCAAACATATCGAAGCTTATACTCAAAAAGGTCACAAACGGAATTTTAAACTCAATGGGAGTGGTCCCAAGTCCTAATTCGACCGTATGCAAAAAGTAGCTTTTCGGACTAAAATCCGACTAACGATAAAATATTTAAATAAAATATTTAAATATAAAATCGATAAATATGCGGGTTGTTAACAAATTTGAAAACATGCATTAATTAGCACCCTTTCTTGTTCAAGCATAGTACTGCAGCCGAAATTCTGTAGTAATTTTTTTCTACAGTATAGTACTTAACCAATTAAAGAAAAATGTCAAACAAATAGAAACTGCCTAGATAAAATCTGCTGTTAAGTAACTTCTTTATATATCCATTAGTTCGTTTATTAACACTAAACGTAAAAGCAAACTTGAAGAACAATTATTGCTTTGTAAACTTAAACTAATTCAAAATAAACAAAAGGAAGGCTGTCAGGAAAATTGTTCTGTAGTTTCATCTGCAATTTCATCGACACTTACTTTCTGTTCAACAGTTATTAGGTGAGTAAACTAAATGCTTAAAACTTTAAGTTAAATCAAACACTTTTGATGATTTTGTGATTTTGTGGTATATGTTTTACTTTTGCATATGATCCTGTGACTTGTATATACTTCTCTGTTAAGTGAATACAGGGTGAATATCTGAATCAAACTTAAAGTTATTTACTTCTAAACCATGTTAAGATGTAAATTTTCCAATCAAACAAGGTATTGAAGCTAAAACCAAGATTTGTAAACTGTTATAAACATTTTTGTAAGGGAATGATACTGTAATATAGTTTACAGGAAACCAAGTAAATCTACTGATAAATTCAAGTGGTATAGGAAGTTAATTCAAGATTGTATTTTGAATCCTTACTGAGATTGAAGATTTTTAAAACAAAAACAAGGATTTTTAGATCAATATGTAGAGAGCAGTTTTCAGATGAATGAAATTTGCAAATTCCTCAATTCCTGAAAATCGAATCAATAAAAATCAGTGAAATCTGACGTGAAGCAAGTTTGTATACTCGTAATGTTGGGAAAAATGTTAAATATTTTTTTTCAATTCATGAATTAATTGAACGAACATAAAATAGGGTTTTAGTTCAAAGTTTCCTGTACTTTGTAAATTTTCGATTTCGGCATCATTGTGATATCGAGCTGCCTGTGCTTCGAGGAGGGAGTTGCTGAGGGTCAGGACTTGGCGTGGGTGGTGTGGTTTAGTCTCTGGCGATGTGGGGTTGCAGGACGTGGTGGTTTTCGGTGAGGTGTTGGTGTTGCGAGTTCGTGTTTCTGGTGATTTTTCATTTTTGACCTTATTTCGTATTCCTGAATTTCGATTGTGGGTGAGGAAGGGAATCGTGGTTTGTGGGTGTTGACGAGGGCCGCTGGAGGTGCGGTTAACCACCGTGCACGTGCACGGTGGCGTTGGGGTGGGTATGCATGTCAGTGTCATGGTTTTTCTGCCTCGAGTCATGCTCGAGTGGAAATGGGATTGGCTTCGAGTTATATCGTGTTTGAGTGTGAGAGTTTCTGATGCTACAATTAAGTTTTGCTAAAGCTTAAAACTAATCAGAGGAAAAAAAAAGGTGAAGAAGATGTACTGTACAGGGGAGTGTTGCGGGAAATTGAGGAAGGACCAAAGCATCTCTCGAGTGGGCATAGGGTAAGTCTTGGGTTTGGTGATACTGCAGATTTGCAGTGAGGTGGTAGTTGAGTATGAATTTGTTTTTTTCAAATTTGTTTAAAACTTCGAACTTAAAAATGTTTAAGGGTTAAGCTAAGTTTTGTTCAAGTTTTAATTATTTAGTCGAAAGCTTAACGGTGTTCTTAAACACTTAAATCATTTTAATTAAGAGATTAATTTAAATTAAGTATAATTAAAGTTGTAGTTAATACTATAATTGATTTTCAAAATAAAAGAAAAATGAGACTTTTTAAACGTTAATTAAGTTGAATAATTGATATGAATAAATTATTTTCGAAAGTAATTAAGAACGATTAACATTTTAAAACTAAATTAGAGTTTGAATTATGTAACTATTTTATGATAAATAAATAGTAATCAGCTACTTGAATAAATAAATAAATGATTAGTAGTTGAGCAATTAAGAATAATTCAAACACAGTTATTGATGGATTATAAGTAAATAAATAATTGAAATCAACTACTTAAGTTAATTAATGAATGAATTAATAGTTAGTTAACCAAGTAATTTAATTATTAATTGATAGTTAATTAATTAAGTGGCTTGATTAAGAATTAATTGTTGATAAATTAAATAGTTAGCAGATAATAATTGGATAATTAAGTTTTATTAATAAATAATTAAAGATATTAATTAATGATCAGGGAATAGTTAATTAATCGAGTAATTTAATTAAGAATAAATAAAGGGTTAAGGAAGTAATTAGCAGTTAGTAAATGGGTAACTAAGTTGATTAATAATTAAGATTATTAATTAAATGGTTAATTAAAGTAAATAACTGGGATAAGAAGTAATTAAGTAATTGATAGTGTGAAATAAATCAATTATGTAATTAAGACTTAAGGATTAATAAAGAAATCATTAATTAAACAATTTGAGATGGAATAGGAAATTAATTGTTAATTAATGATTAATTAAATAGAGTTAAGTGATTAACTCTCAGGTTAAATTAATTCCAAAATTGAATTAATTACAAATAAGAATTAGAGTTTATTGCTTATGGATTGTGTGTAGAATATCCGATTTGTGATATTTATTTGATGATATTCTGTGATGCTCTATGATATGTTATATCCATGATGCTTGTATATGTTTTATCTGTGATAAATGCTATGTTAATTCAATTGTTGAATTTAAATTATTTAAACTGTTTAAGTTAACTAGACAACTTGGCCCTTAAAATGGCGTTTGGATTCGATGAGACCGGGATCGGAAGAATCAAATTTGATTCTCCGAAAACCACATCGATCCATTTTAAACGTTAGGTCGTGAACCCTGAAATGAAGATCGAGATGATGTTTTCAGAATGCAATGGTTATCGTCGTGGACTCTGAGGGTGATTCCAAAACGAGTGTGACGAGATAATGCCTTCGGTTTCGTTCGAACCCGGAACGAACTTGTATGCATTGAATGCTTTCAGCACATCGTCAGGCGGACGATGAGCATTCTAAGTGATATGTTCTTTAAAGGTAATCGCAGCCTCAAGCCTTATCAACTAGGAATGGCTAAAACAGGGGAGATGCAGCAAGGTTAGGTGGGTCATGCCCAAGTAGGACAAGATATTTCCCCTGTCTAGATGTCCCTTTTCATTCTGCTTAGTGGGTGGTTGGTCGCACCAACCACGGGGTTTATCTTGTTCGGGACTGTTCAGTAAGGAATGGTTCCGGCCTTGTGTTGTAGGGGGTCGGGAGTGATCCTCGGTACGGTGATCTAGGCCCCGTACTGTGACGGGCGGTACCCCAGTAGCCCTGCCATTGTTGGAAATCCATTTGCCCTACGAGACCCTACGGTTTTGATTTGTATTACCCACTTTGTGGCTAGTAGCTGGAATTTAATCACATAACAATTTCGGCTACTTTCTATTTACTTGAAAACCCTAGACACTATTATAATATCACTGGATTTCCTATGAAATGTTTTGGTTAGCGTAAGGTATAAACTTATCCGTATTTATTTGTGGGGAGTCTTACGTGATACCTTTATTTTCAAATGTTTTTTTCAAAATTAAACAACTTTAAACCGTTTACTCATACCAGACCCATGTCTGACCCGGAGTTTATATTTTGTTTCCATAAACTCTTGGGTACTCAAATTTTTATGAGTAGCCAAGTGATAGGTTTTAGACTTTGATTTCTGGAGGAGCTTGGAGCAGGAGTTTCCAAACGTATATAGCTATTTATGTAGTTCCGCTGTGTTAGTTGATATGTACCGTACCTCTGATGTATGTAGTGATAGATGTATGTATGTTTGTCATATCTATTGATATTGTATAACTCTGATATATGTAAAACTATGAAATATTTATGTGATATATTATATTTTGTTCCGTTCCGTTGTGAGATTCTGATGTTGTTGTTCTTTCTTTTCTTTCTCTTCTATTTCTATCCCTTTCTTTCTTAATGATGATACGTCTTTCTGGTAGTAGAAGGGCGGGTCGTCACAGTTATACTCAGTTGTAAGCCGACTTGGAATGTAGTTAGGGTGGCACGAGTTAAATCATAGCGTGGCTTCGATTTAAGAACTAATAATTTTATATTCAAAATATCTCCTTTACGTACCTCAAAATCCTGAACTCCTATTGAGGCATGCCGCATAGCGTTCCTAATGTTATACCCCTATTCCGAACGTGATAGAATAAGTTTCGAGGCCTAATTCGATCGTATGGAGAAGACAGCTTTTTGAACTCAATTATAATATTAAGTTATTTCTAGGCGTTTACAGATCGTAAGACCAAACGTTAAATCCAATTGGTATGAAATTTGAAATCCGATAACAATACACTATCACAGAACCAAAGCAACCGATTTCACCGAATTCTGAGATGGTGCCTAGAAAGGCTATTTTAACGCGTCGATTAAATCGACAATTTCAAAAATTGACGAAATCGCTTGAAATTCCAGTTTTTAATAACTTATTAACTCAATTCCAATTCAAATAGAATTTATTTCAGCATTAGAAATTGTTTTCAATTCCTATTCAATTCAAAATCGATTATTTAAACGATTTTCAACTATTAATTCAATAATTAATTTTATTCAGTAAGTCTCTATATTTGGAACTTAAGTTTTATTCCACTTATTTGATCAATAAACATCATATTAAAATTTCATTTACATTTCAAATTCAACATGTAAAATAAATCATCGTTCAAAATCAAACAACTAAAAATCTAGGTTGTTACATTCCTACCCCTTAAAAGAAATTCGTTCCTGAAATTGCTAAGGTAGGACGTGTGATCCAAACCTATTACTTTTCAAAAACCCACTTAGTTAAAATTCGATACTTCACTTTTCTAAATCCTTAAGTTCCATACAAACATATAGTTTTCATTTCCAAACCAAAATCCTTTAGTCCAAATACAATTCAAAAATCACTTTTTTTAGTAAATTTTTCAAAAAAATTCTAGCAACCTAAATTTTCGAATTTTTTTGGTAGATTCTCCTTAGTATGGAGAGCCTTTTGCAATATGACAAAAGTAATAAAAAGATATACATCGACCCATATGGTCGAAAACACAATATATTACTATCTCATAATTTATTGCATAAGTGTACCTTATATTAGCGTTATTAAACAAGCGAGCTTATTTTATATACAATTTCACAAACCAACTCTAGCCCAACATCCTTCCTGTACTTATACTTACTTAAATAAAACCCATAAGTTTCATAAATAGAAAATTCAATAACACTTCATTCATCTAACTACTTAAACACATAAGTTTCATTATCAAGTCATGTTATACATGAATGTTTATAATTTATAACCAAATACAAGGTTCAAACATTGAACTATCCACTTCCACTCGATTTATAAACGATTTAAATTGATTCTAAATCAATTTATCAACTTCTATTAATTCACATTCAATTTTTTCACAAAAATCTTGTTCATCCAATTTTATATTCAATAACAAACCAATCCATGCCCATTTGTTTATGAATCATCTCATAAATTAGTTACTTAAGTTGAAATCCATTCTTATCAACAATATTCCCAATCATATCCAATTTATTGAATTTATTTATAACTTTAGTCATTACCATTTCAATCCATTTTTATTTTATTCGACAACATTTCGTTTTGACAGTGAATTTATTTATCTTTGATATCTTTCACTAAGGAAGTAAGCTTTCACAGAATCATGTAATTTTATTTTCGTAAATAATGAAGAACTAGAAAACCTTTGCAAACTTAACCTAGCTGATTTGGTACATATATAACCTTTTAATACCATACTTAGTCGTACAAAAAAATTTAAAGAATAGAAAGTAAATAAAAAAACTTTTGCACTCTACACTAAAACCCTGTAACTATTTGTAACCTTAGTGATGGATGCACACTCCAGTATGCCAGAAGGTTGCGGCAATTCAAATAAATATATGCGGTCTGCGATAAAAGTGTAGCCTATTCAGCCTCCTTATATTGTAGAAGGAAAAGAATGGACAGTTATGTGCGGATTCAACTTTCTACACACATATATCTTGCCATATTGATCAAAAGGTGTGCCATTGAGTTACAATAAATTCTTGCATATCGATGTGGCAACTAATTCAGTAATTCAACATCACGCAAAATGAGGCAACCAACAAATACAAATACAATGTGTACTACTATGAAAAATAAAGCTATACTGAGTTGAATATTCACTGCTAATAATTAAAATTAATAATATGACTAAAATAAATTAAAAATTAGTAAAGTAATATATTTAGGATTTAATTCACTAATTGATTTGCCTCATTAGTTCACTTTATTACCATAAAATTCCATTCCATTTTTGGGTCAATCTATCTTCATTAAACTTAGCTTGAGTTAATCACATTTATAATTCAATGTAGCTTTAGTACATATTTATTCCGTTAACTCTAAAAAAAAATTTAAGCTATTCAACTTATTTATTCACAATTCCAAAAAAAAATTCCACTTATATTTTGTTCCATTCAAAATTAATAACTAATAGATATATGGTCACTTTAAATTCAAACTTTGTATCCAATTCTATTTGATATCGTTTCAAATCCAATCCAATTTTACTTTAACTTAGCTTACGTTAAATTCAAATCCAAACAATTTATCTTTACAAATTTAATTTATTTAACTTGCATAAATTAAATTTTAATTACGTAATGAAATTCACATTTCCAGGTTATAAGTTCAAAATTTTATTTTTCACAGGTTACATAAAACATTTAAATGAATATTCCAGAATTCAGACACGTGATTCCATTTGAAATCATATAAATATATGTGTATATATATATCTGTATACCAAATCCCACATTTTAAATTTAAACCAAACCCGGTTTTTATCCAAAGCAAATTTCTTTCGAAATTTCCAAAAGAATCTTTGTTCGCAAACGAAAAAAATCCTTATATCAAATTACTACGGTAGTAATCCATTACTAAGAAACTCGAAAATGGACACCGATGATATCGCGATCATCATCAGAATTATTTTCCAATGACCGAAGTGAGTTTAGTGCTTTATCACCTCAAAAAACCATTTAAACAATTTTTATTCCAAAATTATTATCAAAAATAGTACTATTTTAATTTTCATAATACTTTGTAAAAATATTTTCCATATTTTCCGAGATTAAAAATCTTTGAACTCTGTTTTGAATCCATTTTTATTTTTAATTCATTTGCATAAATCATTCTTATACAATTTTTATTTGGTTATATATAACCATATCAAATTTTATAATTTGGTTTGGATTATAATAATAACAACCACAAACACCAATATACTTAATAATTTCAGAAAATTATTTCTTTTATATCAAAATATAATTTGGGCAAAATTATTTCATTTACCCGTTTCAAAACAATACTGGTCTGCTAACCTGGCTCAGACGTTTAAAAATTCCTATCGATTTTGTGGCGTCCCACTATTCGACCAAAATTCGTAAACCACTCAACAAATAAGTGAACACAATATAAAACAATTTATATTCACTAACAAATATGAACTAAAATCTATAATATATTCAGACTCATTCTAGGGTATTACTAACCCTGTCTCTAATGAATAATCCCCAGCAAAGCCAAGGTTCTCGCTTAACCTTCGACTTTGATACCAACTCTAACGAACCGGGATTTTCGACCTTTGAAAATCGACATCAATACATTCGCTATAGAACATGCTAAGCAATCGAGTACCGAAAATACTAGATCATTAGGGGTGAAGAAGATAAGATAGAAGAAATAGAAGCAAAGTCATAGAATCTCACAATCGCAGCGGAACCGAATATAATATACATAATAATAGATGTTTATACAAAAGAAAACTGTAACGGTTAATATACACACCATCATCAGAGTACAACAATCAACACATCAATCTGGACAGTTATAATTAATTATCCTCAAAAATACTGAACATTCGTTTAACACATACATAGCGGAATATTATCAAGTACGTGAAATAAGTCCGAATCTCCTCCAGCTCATCTCCTGGGCTCCATAGCATTCAAACATAAATCTGCAATACTCAGCCTGACCTTAGTACTATAATAAAATAACACCCTAGTTAGTTTGGAAAACCAATGTAAGAAACACAATCACTTTGAATTATTGTTATTATCAAAATCCTTTGAAAACAAAGGTATCTCGTAAGGCCACGCCGCAAATAAATATGACAGGTTTTTACCTTACGTTAACCAAAACATTTTATATCAAAATCATTTGATATTATAATTGTGTATACAGAAAGTAAATTAGTATATAGTTGAAATGCTTGCATCTCACGTTTCAGCATAGTTGGACACAATCAAAACCATACAGGCCCATAGTGGATATCGAATTCCATACAATGACTAGGCAGTGGGGTACCGCCCGCCATAGTACACCTCTAGAAAAACGTACTAGGACCTCGCTTGGATCACCTTCTAACACAGAATCAGCCTATCCCTTACCTTGATAGTACTGAATATGTTATCACCTTGGGAGTTCCCACCCTAATCGAGCGTTCACTTTTCCATGCACAACCATGTCCATAATTATAGTATAATATATCCGAGGGTATCTAGAAAAGTGATAACATACCCTACTTGGGTGCGACCCACTTAGTCCTGCTACATCTCCCAAGTTTTAATCATTCCCGATTGATAAAGCTTGAGGCTACGTATCACCTTTTGATTAGCATTCATACTTGGAATGCTAACACTGCCTTCCAGGAAAGCAATGCAATGATCCATACAAGTTGTCTTGGGTCTGGACAAGCGAATTTGCTCTAAGATCACCATCTCCATTATCTTCGAGATATCACAATTCGTAATGCACAAATCGGATCAAAGTGGTTTTCTAATAATTAAATCTAATCCCGGTCTCTTCGTAACGATCAACAAATTTGTCTAAAATTTGATTGTCGGTTATTTAACTATCAAATAACAACCATAAGTAATCACTAGGCCTTATTTTATAAATCTTCAAAACATTCATTCAAAATATATTTACAAAGATATATATATATATATATATATTCAAAACTATTCCAATATTTCCAACGTTGAAAACAATATCAAATCTTTATGTCATCACAGTATATTTTCAAATCATATCTTACTTCAAAACTTAGTGCAATATTCCTAAATTCAATTTCTAATCCATTACTCAGAAAAATATTTCAATACTAATCCTTCCTTGCTAAAATATTTCCAAAACTTTCCAAATTAATACTTCGGAAAATATTATAAGTTTATTTTCTCAAAACATTTCTAATATCAATACTTCGAAAACATTTTCATCAATTATCTCATAAACCTTTGGAATTTTATTAATTTTATTTACAATTTCCAAAAATCGATTATTCTTCTTTATAGTCTTAACTAATAGTTTATAACTTTTTTTACGAAATAGGATTTATTTTTCGAAGTTCCTGTATCTAACATTTTGGAAATTTACTTAAATCTCTAGATTTACAATATAAGATTTCTCTTATAAAATCTCATTCATTAAATTAACTTCATTTACAAATCTTGAGAGAATTTATAAATAAATTACATTCATTTCAAAACTATATATATAATAAGTATTTCTACATAATAATATTTTACTTTTAAAACATGTTTAAGTGTCAAAATATCCAAAAACTTAAATAAACATTGAAAACTCATTTCCAATTCATTTTTAAATAAAACTAATCGATTTACAAAGCATATAATAAAAATTAGAATTTTATTACAATTAATATTAGATATCTGAAAAATTCACTTTTGAAGTATTCCAATACTAACCAACTTTAAAATACATGTTTAATAAATAAAATTTTCCCTTTTAAAACAAAAATTAACTTCTTAATAAAATATATTTTTAAAATTCCAATAGCCAATTTCAATTTATAAATCCCTCTTGAATCACAACACACTGATTTAGTTCTGATTCCCTAACCATTCTAATGCTTCAAAAATAGAATTACTATTTTCCCAAAAACTTATTTTCATATGTCGATATGAATTAACAATGTGAAATTATATTTCCAATTTATCAACTGATATCATTTCTGTTAACTCCTCTATTCCACGGATCAGCGACCTAAGGAAATAAGCGACCTGAAAGAATTAAAGACCCCCAACGACATAGCGACCTAAAGTGATCGCGACCTAGTGACCTAAGCTTATCAACGACCTAACCATCAGCACAGGGCAACAACATGTCACAGCAATGAGGCTTCGTGACTTAACGGGCTAAAGGTACAAGAGATCTGCGACCTAATGACCTATGGACTAAAGCGACTTAACAAACTAGTAGCTAAACGACCTAGCGACCTAGAAGATCCAGCGGCCTAGCGAGTTATCACGGAAAGAAGCCGCTGGCTTATAGGCCGCTCCCAACCTTAGGTCGCCAACCATCCTCCCCTAGGTCGCTCACGACCTAAACAATACCGAAGTAACTTCTTATGCCGCTTCCTCCTTTGGTCGTTGACGACCTATGACTTGCCGGTTTATTCAACATGATCAAGTGCGCTCTTGTTAAGCATTAAAGACCGAGTCCACTAGGTCGCTGACGACCTACGACCTATCCAAGGTCGCTCACGACCTACGACCTAATTCAGAAAACTCCCTATAAATATTCCACCTACTCCAACTGAAAGGGGATCCTTTTGGCTCATTTCTGGAACGCCGACACTGGTGAATTCTCGACTCACTCGATACTTCAAACACGAAAGACATCTCAACGAACTTCAAGAGGAAATCTAACATATTCAACATGGATTCAAAGAGTTCTTCTACATCGGAGTTCTAGCTACTTGTACTATCGGTGTTGTAATCGAAGATTGTTATAAAGTTGTAATTGATTCAGCAATAAAGGAGACTAAAGTGGACGTAGGCTTAACTTGAAGCCGAACCACTATAAAACTGTTGTCTTTTTACTGCTTTTTCTATGATTTTTCTACTTACTTCTAATTCCCGTATTGACGGGTTATGCTTTCGCTTAAACTCTACTTACACTGGGGTGTTAGCGTTCAATTTTAAGCATTAACTTTTTTGGTGCTTTCACTGAGAACCCAGCTCAGGCTACTTTCGTCATTGCTTCGCAAAAGTTTGCTGAAAGAATCTCTCTTAAAACCATAAGTCTATCAAAGATAATGGCTCTTGGAAGAAAGCGCGGATGTACTAGACCCAGTGATGTACATGAGAATACTGCCACTTCTCCTTCATCAAGTCAAGCAGCACCAAGTGCTGGAATTACACGAGCGGAGTTAGATGCTACAGTATCTAGGTTATACCAGCAGATGGAAACTCAGAATGCTTTAATGCTTGATAGGTTAAATGCTTTGCACGGAGCTAACCATCAACCAGTGAATAATGAAGAGAATCTTGCAAATGATGTTCATAATCCTGAAGAGAGGAATATTCCTCAAAGAGCAGCTAGCCCTGCCAAAGAAACACCTCCTCAAGCGGGAGGATCGAGACCACAGTCAACTCTCCGCGAACGTTTGTTTAGACAAACTTCCAAGAAAATGACCGATGTCTGTCCTGTAGATCCTTTAAATGATGAGGAATATCTTTCGGGCATGGTGCGACAAATCATGAAAGAAAGCATGCAGAGGGATGAAGAAGAAAAAGAATGGGGATTCGCTCCTAGCAAGACTCCGTACACTGAAAAGATTTTGAAAGCTGAATTTCCAAGAAAGTTTGTTCCTCCTACCATTCCAGCCTATAAGGGAACAAGTGACCCTAACCAATTTCTGTATAAGTACGACTGGCACATGACTGGTGCTAGGGCATCTGATGAGATTAAATGTCGGTACTTTCCGGTATACTTGGAAGGAGTGGCTCTACTCTGGTTCACAAAGCATTCGGTCCGATCCATAGACCAGTTCGTCGATTTGACTAGGAAGTTTAAACAGCAGTTCAGGTTGTATGCTTAAAAGGCAAAGGATATAATGTCACTATCAAGCCTGGAACAGAATCCTGAGGAATCTATTAGATCTTTCTTGAACCGCTTCAACATAGCTTTGGCTGAAGTGGACAATGCAGAGCCCGGGATAGTCTTGACATACTTGATGAGGGCAATCGACAAGCCAAGTGAATTCGGGAAGTCACTGAAGATGAAAGAACTGAATTCGCTTGAGATATTCTATAAGAAAGCTGATGAATTCATGCGCTAGGAAAGCCTTCAAGCACCGGCTAAAGTGGCATTGACAGAGGTCAAGAATAACACAACCGCTCCTACCAAAAAAGAGTCCGGGAGGCAGAAAAGGGTGAATAATGGCGGGAAGAAGCAGAAGGATGTGAAGAAACCTCGCTTCTTAAAACCTTCAGATTTCACTCCTTTAACTAACACCCCGGAGAATATCTTTTTTGCTACCAAAGATGTGGTGGACTATCCTAAACCACCTGAGATGAGAATTGGGAAAAAGGCTCTTCAAAGTGGGAGATTTTGTTGGTTTCATAATCAACCCGGTCATGATACCAACGAATGTCGCCATCTAAAAAGCTTGATTGAAGAATTGTTAAGAGAGAACAAGTTGCAGCAATTTGTGAAGAGGAATAGGAATGACCCAACTTCATCTACTAAGGGTCAGCAACTTCCTACTCATCCGTCTGGCTCGGGTGAGAGGACTACTGCGTATGAATCAGAAAGGCCCGTTATTAGTGTGGTTACGGGAGGTCCTTACCCAGCAGGCAGAAGCTGGGGCGAGATGGAAAGATATGCCCGTGCCTTGAAATACGCACCAGCAGAAGAAAGTGTTTTTGTGCTAGAAGATGCTATACCATTGAAGCAGTAGAAAACTTTTAATGATGATATTATGTTCAGAGCCAGGGACTCTATGGGCATTGAAGCTCCAACCATGGATCCCTTGGTCATCTCTGCAGGCATTGGGCCGACTATTGTGAGAAGAGTGCATGTAGATTGCGGCGCTTCTTGCAATATTCTCTTCAAAAAGACGTCCGATCAAATGAAAATTCCGATGGCTGATGTTCAAGCTTCATCTCAGAAGATCGTTGGGTTTACTGGGGAACCGAAGCAGCCAATTGGAACTACTGACTTGTTCGTCGAGCTTAGAGAGGGGCAGAAAAAGGTTGTTCGAAAACAGACTTTTGTAATTGTTGATGAATCTTCTGCCTACAACGCCTTCCTAGGCCGACCAACTCTTGCGGCTTTTAAGGCAATTCTCGCCCCATGGTGCCTCACTATGAAATTCCCCACAAATAATGGAGTTGGAGTCATTAAAGGTGTAACAACCCGCATATTTAACGATTATGTTTTTAAATGTTTTATTTAAATATAGCGTCGTTAGTCGGATTTAGGTCCTAAAAGCTACTTTTTGCAAACGGCCGAATTGGAGCTCGAAACTACTTCCATTGAGTCCAAAATGGCGTTTGCGATCTTTTTGAGTATAATCTTTGATATGTTTGGAGTTTGTGAATTTTTGCAACTTTTCTATTTGGGTTTTGGGTTTGGGATCAGCCCATTTGTTAGTTTAAACCCCTAACTCAGCCCTCTCTTCATCCATTCACCCTCATTTCATTTCTTAGCTTAAGAAAACTGAAAATGGTGGAAGGGAAAGAGAAGTAGAAATTTGCAAGCCCTAATTTCTTCTTTGTAACTTGATTTCTTGCTCCAAAATCTTAGAGAAGACATTGGTAAGCCTCCTCTTCATCTTCTCTATCTTTTCTCCTCTTCAATTTCTGAAATTCCTAAGATCTAATTTAGGAAATGTTTGTTATAATCTTAGATTGAAGCTTGTAGAGTTGAAGCGGAGAGTGGTTGGTTGTTTCCTTGCATTTGGTCTTCTCATCCTTTGTTTTTGATTTAAAATGGTGAGTTTTTGGAACTCACATCTAAGCTATTGCTTTTGCTGAGGTTGGATATGAATTACTAACCTCTATTCATGTCTATTGCGTCGGATTTGGATCGATTGGTTTCGATATGTTTTGGCCACTTTGGCCTAGGCAAATTGTTGCCCAGACCAGGTGACTAGACGACTGGTAACCAAGCTCAGACGTCTGGTTTGTACCTGGAGTGAAAAATATAAGCATACGGCAGTTGAAAGAAAGTTAGAAACCACTCTCAGACGTTTGACCTTCAATTTCAGACGTCTGAATGGTTTCAGACGTCTGGTTTGAAAAATCAGACGTTTGGTTTGTTTTGCTGGGATTTTGCAGAAGACGAAACCAGACGTCTGAATGCACCTTTCAGACGTCTGGAATCCCCTATTTTGCCTTATTTGCCTATTCTTGGTTGATATTTCATTGGTTATCGATGTTTGTCGACTTGGTTTGTGATTATTATTCACGATTGACCTTGATGACTTGTTTTTGACTTCATTCACGGGTTTTATAAATAATCTCTCTAAATCGTATTAAAAGCTCCCTTCTTCAAATTATAAATTCTATTTATAATGCGCACACACAATTTCGCACTTCGAGTGAAGTGGAAGGAAGATTAAATGGTTAGGTAAAACACGGACCATGAATCTGTGCGTTAGTCTTCCCGATTACTCCCCGACCTATACGATTGATCGTTTTGACCTTCGAGTTTGGTTTATCGATGATATGAGGTAAACTTTGTACTGCTTTGAGTGGGACTGACAGATAGTAAACCGTTTAGTGCGAACGAGTGGTTATGAGACATACGTTAACACTTTTCGGATTCCTTTTCGAGAGTTGTGACACATTCCGCCAGTTAGTGGTGTCCAGTACTGGGTCTCTGACCTTCACCACTACGGTTTGTTGCCTTCGGGTATGTGCCTTCGGGTTTGTTGCCCTTTAGTATCGCTTCCGATGTTGGTCATTATGAGCCGCATGGGTGATATTGGGTTGCCCTTTAGTATCGCTTCCGATGTTTGTCGTTATGAGCCGCATGGGTGATATTGGGTTTGGAGTCTTCGGGCTCATGGATCCTTGTTGTACAGTACTGAGCTCGAGCAAATTTTCTGATGTTTCATTCATATGCATATTCCCTAGGTATCGCCCTTCGGTGTTGGTCTTTTTGAGCCGCATGATGCGTAGCGTTTATCTTGTGGAACTTGTATACCTTATTGGTATTTGTTATTTGCTTTTTGGCTTGCTTTAGGATATTCTTATCCTTTGTTTCTATATGTTGCCGATGATATGAGGCTTATTATCATATGATTCATCTTTTGTTAAATGATTGTGTTATCTCCTTTAGAGATATTTGTTATACTTTGTAACCTTGCAGGTTTATTGTTGTTCAGTTTATCTAACTGATTTGTTTAGCTAGAGTGACCCGTGTATTCTATACTCGGGTCAGACCGAGATGTTTCAGGTTAGGTGCATTTGGACTTAGCCTATTTTGCTTCCACATGGACTTCTTCGCTAGCTTCTTTTTGTCATGGCTTTTGTGTAGTCCTTTTATGTTGAACTCTGATGTGTATTCTATTGATTCGTCTGTATATTGTGGTTGGCTATACCATTTGACATATATTATTTTGTATACTCTGCCATGCATCTGTAGATGTGTATATGATGATCTACTGTTCTGTGATGTATATTACATTTGAGTTGTTATATTCTGTTCTGATAGATCCTCCAACCACCTATGGTTTTGTTTTAAGTATTCATTGAGTATGTCGACCTGCTTGGTATGATTATTGTCGATGTATTCAATAGATAGTTAGAGCAAGGCTATAGATGGTCGCTCCTAACCAGCCTTATTCTCCGTGTTAGTTGACGGCGTTACCCTGTAGTGTCCTTGGCTAGCGTGGGTATAGAGGTGGGGCGTCACAGCAGTGGTATCAGAGCTGAGTTCAAAACAAAGTATGATAAACACAGAATAGAAGCACATATTACGATACATCAAAGTGTATAAGTGATACAAATCTTTGAATCATCGTGTCTCTCTATTCCATCAAGGTTATATAGAATTTGGGAATACGTCTAGGAATGCATTTTATTCCGTAGTATTCCAAATTGTAATATCTACCTTGTGAATAATCTTGTTCTTATCTTACCGTCAGCGTATGGCTGGAAGAGGCAAGGGATGACGTTCGGATGCTGGGCAATCCAGTGGCACATATCCGGATGGCGTTTATATGTCTGCCGATCAGTTTATGGAATTGTTTAGGAACACTCAGCCTCCAGTTCCTCCTTGAGTGTCTCCACCTCGCAAGTCTGCCTTTGCACGTCAGTGCAGTGATTTTGCTCATCTTGGAGGAAAGGCGTTTAAAGGCTCTGAATCCGTTCTTGAAGTCCAAGCTTGGTTTCGCACATGCGAGCGTATCTTCTCTCGTATGGATCTTTCTGACCATGATAGAGTTCTTGTAACTTCTAGCTTATTACAAGAGCGTGCCCTTGATTGGTATGAGCTTCTTATAGCCGAGATTGATGAGTCTACTCTTTGTTGGACTCAGTTTCGGGAGCGATTTGAACTCAAGTTCGTTCCTGAATCTGAAAAAGTTTTATTGACCCGTCGCTTCCTTTAGTTGAAGCAAGGGAATTCTTCTGTTTCTGAGTATGTTGCATCATTCGAGGCTTTATCTAAGTATGGTCTTGAATTTATTAGCACTTCTTATAAGAAGAATTTGAAGTTTGTCTCTGGTCTTAAGAAGTATCTTAAGAAGTCTTTGTTGCTTCAGCTTAAGCTTTCTTTTGAAGAATTAGTAGATTCGGCACTTCATCTCGAAGCTTCGAGAAGGAGTGTGATAGTGATGTTGATATTGAGGTTTCTAAGAACCCCAACAAGAGGCGGTTTCCATTTCAGAAGTCCTGGTCTTTTCCTTCTGAGAAGAAGAAGAAGACTGGTGGTTATAGTTCTCAGCCTCAGTCTGTTGGAACGCATTTTACTCGGAAGTGTTTCAATTGTGGTTCTCCGGATCATATTATTCGAGCTTGTCCTAAACCTCTCTTCTGCCGCTATTGCAAGAAGGAATGTCATCATGTTTCAGCTTGCCCTATTGTTCCGACTGGTGCCAAGTCTAGCAAGCTTTATGCTGCCAAGGCTTCTAAAGGTCCTTCTCAGCCCAAAAGTATATCTCCGTCTATTTTGGAAGGTTCTGTTTTATTTTATGATCATAGTATATGAGTTCTTTTTGATACGGGTGCTTCACATTCTTTCGTATCGCAGAAGCTCGTTGATGATGTATCTTTGGATGTTTCTTGTATGGTTACTTCTTTAAGGATTGCGATTCCTATTGGGGGATCCGCGACCCTTAGCTTTCTTTGTAATGATGTTGAGATTGTTTTATGTGGCTTTTTTTTTGTGCGAGTCTGCACGTTATCTCTTGTCTGGGATTTGATATGATTTGGGGCATGGACTGGCTAGTGAGATATGATGCCAGGATTATTTGTTCGGAGAGAATTACATATCTTCGACATCCGGATTCGCTTACTCAGTTATCTCTTGTTCTTCGGGATGTGGATAATTCCGAAATGGCTGTATATTCTCTTGACTCACGAGATTATGATGATATATCTCGTATGCCTATTGCTTGTGACTTTTCTGATGTTTTTGAGCCTGTATCGGGTTTGCCACCCAAGCGGGCAATTGAGTTCCGCATTGATCTCATTCCAGGCGCGCAGCCAGTTAGTCCTCCTCCCACGGGGATGTCTACAAAGGAAAATGAGGAACTCAAGAAGCAGCTTTTAGAGCATGAGTCAAAGCAGTTGATTCAGTCCAGTTTTTCCCCACGGGGATCCGCGGTCATCTTCGTGAAGAAGTCCGATGGAACTCTTAGGCTTTGCATTGACTATCACAAGCTTAACGAGTTAACCATCATAAATAGGTATCCATTGCCTAGGATCGATGATATGTTCGATTTATTGAGTGGTGCTAAGGTCTTTTCTCAACTCGACCTTGCCACAGGTTTTCATCAGTTACGAGTCGCGGAAGATAGCATTCCTCTTACCGCTTTCCGCACTCGTTATGGTTCTTTCGAGTGGCTTGTTATGCCGTTCGGTTTGACGAACGCTCCTGCTTTCTTTGTTGATCTCATGAATTGGATATTCCAAGAATATCTCGATAAGTTCGTCCTTGTCTTCATTGATGATATCCTTGTGTATTCTAAGTCTAAAGCCGAGCATGCTAATCACTTGAGCATTGTCTTGAGCACTCTCCGTCATCATCAGCTTAAAGCCAAATTCTCCAAGTGCCATTTTTGGGAGAATAAGGTTAAGTTCTTAGGCCATGTTGTATCTTCCGATGGCATTTCTGTCGATCCCTCAAAGATCGAAGGCATCCAGAATTGGAAGAGGCCTGAGAATGTGCATGAGATCCGTAGTTTCCTTGGATTGGCGGGTTATTACCGTCGGTTCATCAAGGACTTTTCCCGTGTTGTGCTTTCTCACCAGTCTTACTCGGAAAGGCATTCGTTTTGATTGGTCCGACAAGTGTGAAGCTTCTTTTCAGACATTGAAGGAACTTCTCACTAATGCTCCTATTCTTGTGGTTCTCGAAGGGAATCATGATCTTATTGTCTACACCGATGCTTGTGGTAGTGGTCTCGGTGTTGTTCTTATGTAGAAGGATCGGGTAGTTGCTTATGCTTCTAGGCAACTACGTCCGAATGAAGTTCGCTATGCCACTCATGATTTTGAGTTTGCCGCCATCGTCCTCGCCTTGAAGATTTGGCGACACTACTTATTGGGCGAGCGCTTCATTCTCTATACCGATCATAAATTCTTGATGACTGTCACCGTTCTAAGTATACTATTCATCCTGGTGGTAGCAAGATGTATGCTGATGTGCGTCGCCTTTATTATTGGGAAGGCATGAAGCGCGATGTGGCGAGTTATGTGAGTAATTGTATAACTTGTCAGCGTTTTAAGGCCGAACATCAGCGTCCTTCTGGTCTTCTTCAGCCTCTTGAGATTCCATTGTGGAAATGGGGTCAGATCTCTATGGATTTCATTGACGACCTACCTCGCTCGAGATTAGGCCATTCTAGCATTTGGGTTATTGTTGATCGTCTCACTAAGTCTGCTCATTTTGTCCCTATTAAGTCTAATAGGACTGCTTCGCATTTGGCAAAGTTATATGTCAAGGAAATCATGAGACTTCATGATGTTCCTAGTTCTATTGTGAGTGACCGTGATCCTTTATTCACGAGTCATTTTTGGAAGAGTCTTCAGCAAGCTTTGGGGACAAAGCTTAATGTTAGCACAGCTTATCATCCACAGTCTTATGGACAGACAGAACGGGTGAATCGTATCTTGGAATATCTCTCCGTATTTGTATTTTTGATTTTGGTGGTAGTTGGGAGGATCACCTACCTCTTGTAGAATTCTCCTGCAACAATAGTTTTCAATTTACTATCGGTATGGCTCCTTTCGAAGCCTTATACGGAAGGCCATGTCGATCACCTTCATGTTGGTTGGAATCTGGGGAGAATCTTATTCTTGGCCCAGATTTTTTTCGTCGTTCTTCCGAGAAGATTGATCTTATTCGATTGAGAATGAAAGAGGCACAGAGTCGTCAGAAATCCTACGCGGATAGCCGTAGGAAACCTCTCGATTTCTCGATCGGCGATTTTGTTTTTATTCGTGTTACTCCTTTGAAGGGGGTTATGCGTTTCAGTACGACTAGGAAATTGGCTCCTCGCTTTATAGGACCATTTTCTATTACTGAACGTATTGGCCCTGTGGCTTATAGAGTTTCACTTCCAGCTCATTTATCTGGTATTCACGACGTATTTCACGTCTCGCAACTTCGGAAGTGTCTTCGGGAGTCGGATTCTGTTATTGCTTCTCCTGATTTGCAAGAGCTTGAGATCTCACCGGACTTATCTATTGTTCAGCAGCCTATTCGCGTACTTGACACGGAGGTGCGACACCTTCGAAACAAGGACGTGTCGCTCGTTAAAGTTCAACGGTCCGCTAATCCCAATGATTGTACTTGGGAAACCAGAGAATTTATTGAGCGATCTTATCCGGGTTTTCTTTCTTCGCTTTGAAACGGTGAGTATGTCTTTTCATCTCAAGCTTATTTCCTTTTCTTTTGAATGTAGTATGTTTGTAGTTGTTACAAATATCGTCTCTAGGAATTGCGGGGATGCAATTTTGTAAGGAGGGGAGATCCGTAACAACCCGCATATTTAACGATTATGTATTTAAATGTTTTATTTAAATATAGCGTCGTTAGTCGGATTTAGGTCAGAAAAGCTACTATTTGCAAACGGCCGAATTGGAGCTCGAAACCACTTCCATTGAGTCCAAAATGGCGTTTGCGATCTTTTTGAGTATAATCTTTGATATGTTTGGAGTTTGTGAATTTTTGCAACTTTTCTATTTGGATTTTGGGTTTGGGCTCAGCCCATTTGTTAGTTTAAACCCCTAACTCAGCCCTCTCTTCATCCATTCACCCTCATTTCATTTCTTAGCTTAAGAAAACTGAAAAGGGTGGAAGGTAAAGAGAAATAGAAATTTTCAAGCCCAAGTTTCTTCTTTATAACTTGATTTCTTGCTCCAAAATCTTAGAGAAGACATTGGTAAGCCTCCTCTTCATCTTCTCTATCTTTTCTCCTCTTCAATTTCTAAAATTCCTAAGCTCTAATTTAGGAAATGTTTGTTATAATCTTAGATTGAATCTTGTAGAGTTGAAGTGGAGAGTGGTTGGTTGTTTCCTTGCATTTGGTCTTCTCATCCTTTGTTTTTGATTTAAAAAGGTGAGTTTTTGGAGCTCACATCTAAGCTATTGCTTTTGCTGAGGTTGGGTATGAATTACTAACCTCTGTTCATGTCTATTGCGTTGGATTTGGATCGATTGGTTTCGATATGTTTTGGCCACTTTGGCCTAGGCAAATTGTTGCCCAGACCAGGTGACCAGACGTCTGGTAACCAAGCTCAGACGTCTGGTTTGTACCTGGAGAGAAAAATATAAGCATACGGCAGTTGAAAGAAAGTCAGAAACCACTCTCAGACGTCTGACCCTCAATTTCAGACATCTGAATGGTTTCAGACGTCTGGTTCGAAAAATCAGACGTCTGGTTTGTTTTGCTGGGATTTTCCAGAAGACGAAACCAGACGTCTGAATGCACCCTTCAGACATCTGGAATCCCAAGTTTTGCCTTATTTGCCTATTCTTGGTTGATATTTCATTGGTTATCGATGTTTGTCGACTTGGTTTGTGATTATTATTCACGATTGACCTTGATGACTTGTTTTTGACTTCATTCACGGGTTTTATAAATAATCTCTCTAAATCGTATTAATAGCTCCCTTCTCCAAATTATAAATTCTATTTATAATGCACACACACAATTTCGCACTTCGAGCGAAGTGGAAGGAAGATTAAATGGTTAGGTAAAACACGAACAATGAATCTGTGCGTTTGTCTTCCCGATTAGTCCCCGACATATTCGATTGACCGTTTTGACCTTCGGGTTTGGTTTATCGATGATATGAGGTAAACTTTGTACTTCTTCGAGTGTGAAAGTGACTGACGGATAGTAAACCGTTTAGTGCGAACGAGTGGTTATGGGACATACGTTAACACTTTTCGGATTCCTTTTCGAGAGTTGTGACACATTCCGCCAGTTAGTGGTGTCCAGTACTGGGTCTCTGACCTTCACCACTACGGTTTGTTGCCTTCGGGTATGTGCCTTTGGGTTTGTGCCTTCGGGTTTGTTGCCCTTTAGTATCGCTTCCGATGTTGGTCATTATGAGCTGCATGGGTGATATTGGTTTGCCCTTTAGTATCGCTTCCGATGTTGGTCGTTATGAGCCACATGGGTGATATTGGGTTTGAAGTCTTCGGGCTCATGGATCCTTGTTGTACAGTACTGAGCTCGAGCAAATTTTCTGATGTTTCATTCATATGTATATTCCCTAGGCATCACCCTTCGGTGTTGGTCTTTTTGAGCCGCATGATGCTTAGCGTTTACCTTGTAGAACTTGTATACCTCATTGGTATTTGTTATTTGCCTTTTGGCTTGCTTTGGGATATTCTTATCCTTTGTTTCTATATGTTGCCGATGATATGAGGCTTGATATCATATGATTCATCTTTTGTTAGATGATTGTGTTATCTCCTTTAAAGATATTTGTTATACATTGTAACCTTGCAGGTTTATTGTTGTTCAGTTTATCTAACTGATTTATTTAGCTAGACTGACCCGTGTATTTTGTACTCGGGTCAGACCGAGATGTTTTAGGTTAGGTGCATTTGGACTTATCCTATTTTGCTTCCGCATGGACTACTTTGCTAGCTTCTTTTTGTCATGGCTTTTGTGTAGTCCTTTTATGTTGAACTCTGATGTGTATACTTTTGATTCGTCTGTATATTGTGGTTGGCTATACCACTTGACATGTATTATTTGGTATACTCTGCCAGGTATCTGTAGATGTGTATATGATGATCTACTGTTCTGTGATGTATATTACATTTGAGTTGTTATATTCTGTTCTGATAGATCCTCCAACCACCTATGGTTTTATTTTAAGTATTCATTGAGTATGTCGACCTGCTTGGTATGATTATTGTCGATGTATTCAATAGATAGTTAGAGCAAGGCTATAGATGGTCGCTCCTAACCAGCCTTATTCTCCGTGTTAGTTGACGGCATTACCCTGTAGTGTCCTTGGCTAGCGTGGGTATAGAGGTGGGGCGTCACAAAAGGGGATCAGAATGCTCGAGGAGAATGTTATCTTATAGAGTTGCGTGAAGCAAGGAAGAGAGAGATGGGAAAAGATGCGGCAGCTCCAGTCCACATCAAAGAACCAATCTTGTAGCAATTATAGGGTGGACCCTGCACTGGCGAGCATAGCGGGGCACGGAGAGAGATGTATACTAGAAAAGCCGGTGCAGGGGAGAAAAGAGTGGTGCCAGTGGAAGTAACGGTACCAGTACCTGTTGACCCAAAAGATCCGAACAAAGTGGTGAATGTGGGTTTGCAACTTAGTGAGACGGTTCAAAATTCCCTGATATCATTCTTGAAAGCAAATCTACATGTATTAGCTTGGACTCATGCTGATATGTGTGGAATATCCCTAGAAATTGCAGTGCATACTCTGAATATTGATCCGAAGTTCACACCGGTAAAGCAGAAAAGAAGAACCCAGGGTCCTGAAAGGTCAGCAGCGTTGAAAGAAGAGGCAGACCGGCTCATGGAGAATGGTTTCATCAGGGAGTCTAATTATCCGAATTGGGTCTCAAATCCAGTACTGGTTAAGAAAGCTAATGGGAAGTGGAGAGTATGCATCGACTTCTCTGATTTAAACAAAGCCTGCCCCAAAGACTGTTTCCCGTTACCCAGGATAGATCAGTTGGTGATGTAACAGCGGGGCATGAATTGTTATCTTTTATGGGTGCTTACTCCGGATACAACCAGATCATGATGCATGAGACGGATCAGGAGGGCACGAGCTTCATCACCGATGATGGTCTCTACTGCTATAGGGTCATGCCCTTCGGACTTAAGAATGCAGGGGCAACTTACCAAAGACTCGTCACTGCTATGTTCAAGCCACAGATTGGAATAACTATGGAAGTTTATGTTGACGATATGCTGGTGAAATCAAAGAAGGAAGTAGACCATATGGATCACTTGGCAGAAATGTTTGCAGTCCTCCGAAAGTACGGAATGAAACTTAATCCTTTGAAATGTTCGTTTGGGGTGGAGTCCGGAAAGTTCTAGGGTTTCATTGTGAGTGCTAGGGGCATTGAAGCTAATCCTGCTCAAGTTGCTGCCTTAAGAGAAGTCAAAGCTCCTAGAACGAAGAAGAAATTGCACAGCCTCAATGGAAAATTCGCTGCCTTGAGTCGATTCATTTCCAAAGCTACTGATAAATGCATTCCATTCTTTGATGCTCTGAAGAAAGGAAGGAAATTTTTTGACTGGACTTCTGAATGCCAGAAAGCTTTCGATGAGTTGATTCGTCATATGGAAACACCTCCAATACTTTCTAAGCCCGATGATGGTGAAGATCTTTTCGTATATTTGGAAATCTCATCTCATGCTCTTAGTGCAACGTTGGTACCGGAAGATGCAAAAATTCAGCGCCCGGTCTACTATATCAGCAAAAGTTTCACTGGGGCAGAGTTGAATTATTCAAAATTGGAAAAGCTCGCCTATTGTTTACTGATTGCATCAAGAAAGTTGAGGCCGTATTTCCAAGCTCATCCTATCAAAGTCCTCACTGATCAACCTCTGAAGCAAGTCCTGTTTCGTCCTGAGACTTCGGGTCGTCTTCTGAAGTGGAATATTAAACACAGCCAATACGACATCACTTATCATCCCCGGAGAGCAATCAATGGACAAGCTTTAGCAGATTTCATCATAGAATGCGCATACAAAGGTGACAGTGAGGAAGTGGTGATTGATAATACCCCAATTCGAAGGAAATTATATATTGATGGTGCAAGAAACGATTATTGTTCCGGAGCTGGGGTTGTGCTTGAAACCCCTGAAGGGCGGTCATTGTGCTATGCACTGAGATTGGAATTCCCTTCGTGTAATAACCCGAGTTTTAGAATACCTGCAATTTATAGATTAATTAATGGAAATACTGATTTATAAGTAAAATAAATAATTCTGGAAATGAAAGTATATATCTGAATAAGTATTGGTTTGATAAACTTTCTGGTATAATTAATTAAGTTGGCAAAATTGATATTTTCAAAACAAATAATAATGATTATTTATATATAAATATAAATATATTTTTTTAGGAATAGAATTGTTACTTTTTTTTTAAATTGAATAAGTAGTGACATATGTACATATGTATAACTTGGTTTCTAAATCAAATTTTAGAATTTGATTTAGACTTGAATTTAAAGTTTTGAAATTCAAAAGTACATATTTTAATTTTTTTTTAGATTTTAAAATATGTGTCTAAACTTTTATTTATAAATATAATTGGTTTTTGTTTCTTTAAAAATTTTCTACATATATATATACACTAATTAACTAATACATTAAGCTTGATCTTGTATTAATCTTTCCTTAACATTTAAATTTTAACTAAATAACTAATTAACCTTAAAAGAGACATGTGTTAGATTGATAAGTATACTTGTATGACAAATGTGAGTATATAAGACAAATGTCAAAATTTAATTTAGTTTTTCTTCTATTTTTATTTTTAACATTTCAGCCTATATGTTTACAAATCTCTTTCCTTCATTTTTTCCCTTTTTCAAAAGATAAGTTTAAATCTAAAGCCAAACACAAATCTAAAATCAAACCAAGATCAGTAATTCAAGTTTAAAACCAGTAAACAAATCCTCATTCAAAATGCAAAGCAAATCTGTTTTTCAAATGCCAGAATCTGATCAAAGTCTGTAACCAAGATGCAACTGGTAAGTGAAATCTGGAAGCTATCTTCTACAAGCAACTGCATTTTTCAAATTATAAGCCTAATTCTCTATATTTCGACAAGTGAGTAAACAAATCTTCTTTAGTTGCTTGATTTTGAGTTGTGATAATGGAAGTTTTAAAAACTGTTTAAATCTCTGAATGCAAGCAGTGAACCTGATTTTAAATTAGTGACAATGTTTTGCATGGTTGATTTAAATGATTTTATACAGAGATATATGAATATATTCTTGTGCATGTCAGTATTTTTAATACCATGCTCTGTCCTTAAACTACAGAGTGCAAAGAAAGAAAAAATGTAATTCAAGATCAATTGTTTTTTTTTCTTTTCTCTGATCAGATTTTATGTATGGATGCTTAATCATAAATTGTTAAGAAATAACAAGATTGTTATAAAAAAAATATAGCTTCAGATATGATTGTGGGAAGTTTTCCACTGGAAATTGAAGATACCGTGAAAACATGTTTTATAAAAAAAAAAATCGATTTCAAAAATTAAAAGGTTCATGAATACAACTTGATTTGCAATTGAAAACTATGAATTTTCAAAACGAAATCAGGATTTTTAAGTAAGTATGTTAGGGAAATTCGCGTGTTGACCGTGAATGGGTTTCTTGTAGTTTTCTGATGATCGATGGAATTTGGATTCTCGGGATTGTGCTGAGAGGTGGATGAAAGACTTGGGGTCACGGCAAAATTATTCTCTGGATTTTACGATCACCGTGGTAACGAAGAGAGGACATTATAGGGTTTTGATTCTGTATTGGGTCAAAGGCCTTTGCGAGGCATTACTGAACTCGTTGATGCATCAGACATCAACGGGGTAGATTGAATAGGTGCATTTGACGTTGTCGAAGCTTTGGGTGAAGTCTCATGATCTCTGGTGAACGAGGCATGGTAGCGCGAGGCGAAATTATTTGTCGGGGTTTGAGTCTTTCGTGCTTCAATGGGTCGGTTCCACTTCTGTTGATTGTCGTGGAAGTCTGGAGGTTCGTAAGGGCCGAGGCTTTGGAGGATGACTTGGTGGAGTGGTCGAAGTTGATCGGAATTGCTCCGATCATCGGTGCATATGCACGGTTTCATTTGTGTATCTGAGGCTTTGGGAAGTAGGGAATTTCGTGGGAGAGGGCTCGAAGAAGCTGGGTTGACCCGAGTTGTTGTTCGTGTAGTTTCGCGTGTGTGATGTAGGTTATAAGGTTGGAAGTACTGTGGGAAGAACAAGTTTTGGGCTTGTAATCTCGCTCGGGTTTGGTTAGAGTTAAAGATGGGAGTGTCTCGGGAAAATGTTAGAAGATTTACAGGGTAGAATTTATAAACTAATTATCTTTAATTCTTTTAAGTAATGGAGAATTAATTTAAGATCTAGTGTTTTAAATTTTAATTAAACTTATTGCTTTATGTTAAGGATAATCAATTCCAAAGTTTATTTCATTATGAATATAGTTAAGAACGTGATTAAGGTAATTGACTCATCTTTCAAATTAATTAAGGTTAATTATATTTGATATGAACTTAAGAGTACTTAATTATTATAATTTGTTAGTAAGTAAGAATTGATTAAGAATAATGTTTTCTTAATTAATTAAGGATTTTGAAATAAAAGAAGTTAATTAATTAATTATTTAATTTATTTTAAATAATTAGTTAATTGTTTGTTTAAATTTTTAATAATCACTTAATTATGGATTAATCAAGTGTAATTACTAAATAAAGTAATTAATGGTTAATAATTGAATTTAATTAAGAAGATAATTTCTTATGGAAATAATTAGAGGAAATTACTCATAGGAGTAATTAAGTTGAAGTGATTAACGGAAAATCACTTGATGATTTTTACTAAGGAATTGATTAATATAATTGGTGAAGTTAATTAATTATGGAGTAATTAATTAAGAATTATTTAAAGATGGAATTAATTACTTGTTAAGTAATTAATTAAGAGAATAATCAAGATTTGATTAATGAAGTAATTAGAAGACAATTACTTATGTAAAGGGTTAATTACTTTGTTAATTTTAGTAAATTAATTAATGTGATTAATTAATGAATGAATGAGATTAATTTAAGATTAATTACTAAGTGTAATTAATTTAAAATGTAATTAATTAATAAGGTAATTAATTAAGGATTATTTATTAAGATAATTGATTAATAATTACTTAATGAAGTAATTAAAGGTTAATTAACGTATTGGGTAAAGGATAATTAATTTGTGAAATAAATCAAGGGTTAATTACTTAAATGTAATTAAAGGATGAATAGAATGATGTTGGAAGCCTTTGATTAATTGTTATTCCTAATATGTGGTATGTGATGCTATGTGATAGGATATGTTTGATTTAAACTGTGAAGATGTGGTTATCTATTAATGATGAATTACTATGACATCTGTATGAAAAGTAGAATTGTATTTCACTTGAATAAGCTAAGTTAAGTTGACAATGATTTCGAAGAGACCGGAGTCGGGCATTAGTAAATACCCGAAACCACTTCGATTCTTTATAGATTGATATGTGAAAACAATAAACCGGGATGGAATGACTTAAGTAAATTGGACCAATTAATCTAAGTATGATACTTAGAATTGATGTGTGAAATGGTGATGTCTATAATAACTTATGAAGTGGTAAATTGACATAAGTTACCCCGGGTATATATAAGTTCTATACATTGGTATTTCATGTTAGATGAGTTTACTCACGCTGGTTTCCAGCCTGACCCGGGTGTTACTTTGATGTAATGCTCGGGTCAGACCGAGTATTACAGATTTTCAGTTTAGGACGTTCATGGAGCTCAGGCGACGAGCTGGAGGGCAGTAATGTATGGAGAGTTACTGCAGTGTATAGTATAGTTGGCTCGGACATGTTGTTTTAAACTATCTAGTGTATTGTAATGGTTGTAACTCTGATGTATAAAAATATAATTGTACTAATGATGATTCTTCTTTGTAAAACAGTTATTTATGTTATATTATATTTTGATCCGCTGCGAATGTGAGGTTTCTGTGACTTGTTTTTCTGTTTCATCTTCTTTCTCTTTTCTTCTTTTCCTAACTATCTGGAATTTTCGGGATTGAAATTTCCAGGTCGTTACATTTGGTATCAGAGCTGAAGGTTAAGCGAGAACCTTGGCTCTGTTAGGATTACTCATTAAGGATAGGGTAAGCAGTACCCTAGGATGATTTGAGTATATGTATGAGAGAGCGTACTTGTTATTTTCTTATATAAAGATTTTAAATGGTTTATATAAGAATGTATTTTGATATATAAAGCAATATTTCTTTCTAATAAATATTGGTTGTTAAAATCATTGGAATTAAATTGAGAAGTAAGAAAACACAACCAAACTGAAATTAAATAAAGATAAGTTTGAAATGGCTTCAAACTGAAATTGAAAACTTAAATTGGAGAAGTGTTTCAGAATAAGATAATAATGAATTGGTTTCTAGACATGATAATCTTGGGCATTATCATAAATAGTTGCTGTGTTTAATAATGAAATGTGTGTTAATGAGTAAGAAAAATTAAATGTTTTAAGGAAGTAAACCCCTTAGATAAGTATGAGATATAAATTAAAATTTAAGTTGATCTAAATTGTGAAGTTTGCATCTTAAGTTTTAAAATCATTTGGAATTTAGTTTCAAATGATTAAAAGGAATTTATTTTGAATTAAAACCAAGGGTGGTTTAAATTTTAAAGTTTGGCTTGGTGGGCCAAGAAGTAAAATGTATATATATGGATGGTTTGAAATAAACTCTATATATTGAGTACTAAATTTGGAATGAGATATGATACCCAAAGTGATAAGTCTTTGAACTTAATAAGTGAGAAGTTCAAAATTTGAAATGGAAGTTCAAATTGGGTAAGGTTGAATGGATTAAGTGAATTAAGTTTAACATGGGGAAAAGTTAAATAAGTGGGAATGATCAACCTGATTTGGAAATTTGAAGATGGAATTAAGATTTAACTTGGAGAGTTAAATGGTTGATTTGAATTGGAAAGTTTGAGTGATATCAAAATGGGTTTGAAATTCGAAATTGGAAATGGATGTTTAAAATAATTTGAATGATACCATCCCGTTGTTTTTAATAATCTTTAAGTAGTGAATTGGATTTATTTAGATGAATAAGAAATGAAGTATGGTAATATATCCACTGTTGAGATAAAAAGGAAATTAAACTTTAGATTGAAATTAAGGGTATGGAATTACCTTGAACTAAAAATTTGAGTAATTGAATTTGTAAATTAAAATTGTTTTGAACTCTTATTTGAACTTTGGAAAAAGTTGAGTAAAGGTAATTTAAATGGTATTTTGAGAATTTGACTCAAAATTTAATTGTTTAAAAGGTTAATTTGATTTGTGGTATAATAAGTTAGGTCTGAATGTGAATTAAATTGTTTAAAAACTTTAAGGGTAAATTGATTTAAAGGAATTAAATCAACATTTGAAGTATTAACTCGAATTTATATAATTCGAGATGATTTAAATTTGAAATTTGAATTAGTTCAAATTGAATTTGATTTGAATTAATTAAAATTGTGATTGAAGATGTATGAGTATAAGATTCAAATGGAAACAATTTGAATTGGATTAATTTGAAACAATTTGAAACTGAAGTAGGTTCAATTTGAAATTGAAGTAGGTTCAATTTGAAATTAGTCCCAATTGATTTGGATAATTTTAAATTCAAATGGAATTTGAATTGAATTTGGGGAGGAAGTTAAGAATAATTCAACTTAATTTGGAAATGGAGTATGAAACTGGGATTAATTCAAACGGAAGTTGAAATGAATTGAAATTGAAACTAGTTAAATTGAAATTTATTTGAATTAGTAGAATTTGAGATCAAGGATGAATAAAGTTAATTTTGGAAGAAACTAACGTTATTTCAACTTGAATTGGGATTGAATCAATTTCAATGGAAATTGAAGTTATTTAAATTGGAATTGGTTCAATTTAAATGGTAAAGGAAATTTAAATTGAATTGATGAGAATGGAGATTGGGAAGTGAGCAGTTTTGACTCTGGATTTTTTAATATAAATTATTTTAATATAAACCTATTTTTCCAAGCTATTCATTATATAAACAACCTTTCTTTTAAAAGCCAAACTATCTTATACTTGTTTTACAATTATTTTTGAAACCGTTTAACAATTTTCTAACTATTCTATAAACTAATTACTATTTTCAACTACTAATTACTATTTTATAGCTATTTTGCCATTATTTAAAATTTCTATAACTATTTAACTATTTCCCAGTTATTTTACAATTACTGAACTATTTTACAGCTATTTTACAAACTAATAATTATATTTCAACCACTTATCTATTTTTTTTAACTTTTCAAGTTATTTTCTAAATTGAAACAGGACAGAGTTTAAAATGTTATTGGTTGAATACCCAATCGAGATAAGAATAGAGGTGATAATCCAAATGGATCGAAGTAATTGTGAGTAAGTGAATAAAAATTTAAGTGAATCTGAATAGAAAGAGAATTGATTTGGCTAATAACCAATAAAGATAAATACGTAGGATGTATGTATGTTATTCTATTCGCATAGTGATTTGATCCAGTTTCGAGCACAGAATTTCGAGATATTTATATCGATCCGAGTGGGATTTTTTCACTCGATTTTCGACGGCGAACCTGGATACGGGTTGTTGATTGGCTCTGGATATTCTCTATCATAGTTATGACTATGCAAGGAGAATGACGGTTTCTGATCAAGAAACCAGATCTATGTCCGCACTAGGAAGTCAGATGGACGATACTAGTTCGGAAGTGATATTGTATGATCGAATGAGCGATCTGATTGGTATGGCGAACGAATGATATGTGTACGTCGTACGAATTTGAATGAAATTGATATTAAAAAGAGTAATCAAATTTGAATATTTGATTTTGAATAAACAAAGTTATATATCTTTGTTATATATAAAATGAAACTCCCATTGTTGAATCTATTGCTGGAAGAAAAGGATTTTTAAAGAGTTTGAAGTATAAAAGGAATTTTATACAAGTTTGAAATGATCCAAAAATTTTAAAAAAATTATATATATTTGTGTGTGTGTGTGTGTGTGTGTATATATATATATATATATATCAAGGATCTTATGAGGATTTTGGAAAAGATTTTGGGAACCTTTGGATTTGGAAAGGTTTTTGATTTTTGGATAAAATCAATATTGGATTTTGGAAAGCCTAGTTTGAGTATTATCGATTTTGGGGATAATCAATTTTGTGTAAAGAAGCTTTGTATGAGATCATACTAGGTCTATGATTTAAAGATACTATATATATATACAGTATAAAATGTTTTGATGATGGCTTTGGGGAAAAAGGCGCTCCCTTGGAATGAACTTCTCAGGAGTACCACCGGGTGGTGCTGCCTTGAGCCCCAAGGGGGGGTTCTAAAGTTGATCCTGTGAGGAGTTTGGACAAAACTAGTTCCTGGGGATTAGGGGTTGAGTATACCATAGCGAAAGTCGTGTGTGCCGCTGAGAGCCAACAGTTACATGGACTTTTGCTGTGATGGAAACGTAACCCAGGATGTAACTGCGACCTATGGTATAACATAGCGAAAGTCATGTGTGCCGCGGAGAGCCAACAGACTGCGTTTGATTTTATATCGGTAGACTGCGACCTATGTAGGAGTGGAGAAGTTTCATTTCGACAGCGAAAACCAGAGGCCGTTGAGAGCCTGCAGTTACATGGACTTTTGCTGTGACGGCAACGTAACCCTGGGAGTAACTGTGATCTGTTGTGTGGGATCCATGGCGAATCGAGATGCCGCTGAGAGCCTGTAGTTACATGGACTTTTGCTGCGACGACAACGTAACCCTAGATGTAACTGTGACCATGGATAGGGGTGATGATTTCTAGAGCATTCTCACCAAAGATATATTCTCTATTTTCAAAAACTATTTTCTATTTCTTCAATAAAATTATTTTCCAAGTATTTTTACTGGGTGTCGAAAATGGGTCTGTTAAGTATTTATAGATTTGCAGTCATACGTCTGATCAACGTGTGACCGAATTTCTATGAGAACGAGGATGGACTTACTGAGACATCGAGCTATAAAAAGTATTTTTATAAAAACTATTTTGTATAATTTTATAGATTATAAAGGTGTTTGAAAATGATCAAAGAATATTTTAGCTCGTTTTAAAATATTTAATAAAATTCTGGCTTCATTCCTTTTCGTGGACGAAAAGACTCAAAGGGGGGAGGAATGTAATAACCCGAGTTTTAGAATACCTGTAATTTATAGATTAATTAATGGAAATACTGATTTATAAGTAAAATAAATAATTCTGGAAATGAAAGTGTATATCTGAATAAGTATTGGTTTGATAAACTTTCTGGTATAATTAATTAAGTTGGCAAAATTGATATTTTCAAAACAAATAATAATGATTATTTATATATAAATATAAATATATTTTTTAGGAATAGAATTGTTACTTTTTTTTAAATTGAATAAGTAGTGACATATGTACATATGTATAACTTGGTTTCTAAATCAAATTTTAGAGTTTGATTTAGACTTGAATTTAAAGTTTTGAAATTCAAAAGTATATATTTTAATTTTTTTTTTAGATTTTAAAATATGTGTATAAACTTTTATTTATAAATATAATTGGTTTTTGTTTCTTTTAAAATTTTCTACTTATATATATACACTAATTAACTAATTCATTAAGCTTGATCTTGTATTAATCTTTCCTTAACATTTAAATTTTAACTAAATAAGTAATTAACCTTAAAAGAGACATGTGTTAGATTGATAAGCATACTTGTATGACAAATGTGAGTATATAACAAAAATGTCAAAATTTAATTTAGTTTTTCTTCTATTTTTATTTTTAACATTTCAGCCTATGTGTTTACAAATCTCTTCCCTTCATTTTTTTCCCTTTTTCAAAAGATAAGTTCAAATCTAAAGCCAAACAAAAATATGAAATCAAACCAAGATCAGTAATTCAAGTTTAAAACCAGTAAACAAATCCTCATTCAAAATGCAAAGCAAATCAGTTTTTCAAATGCCAGAATCTGATCAAAGTCTATAACCAAGATGCAACTGTTAAGTGAAATCTGGAAGCTATCTTCTACAAGCAACTGTATTTTTCAAATTATAAGCCTGATTCTCTATACTTCGACAAGTGAGTAAACAAATCTTCTTTAGTTGCTTGATTTTGAGTTGTGATAATGGAAGTTTTAAAAACTGTTTAAATCTCTGAATGCAAGTAGTGAACCTGATTTTAAATTAGTGACAATGTTTTGCATGGTTGATTTAAATGATTTTATACAGAGATATATGAATATATTCTTGTGCATGTCAGTATTTTTAATACTATGCTCTGTCCTTAAACTACAGAGTGCAAAGAAAGAAAAAATGTAATTCCAGATCAATTGTTTTTTTTCTTTTCTCTGATCAGATTTTATGTATGGATGCTTAATCATAAATTGTTAAGAAATAACAAGATTGTTAACTAATATAGAAAAAATATAGCTTCAGATAAGATTGTGGGAAGTTTTCCACTGGAAAGTGAAGATACTGTGAAAACTTGTTTTATAAAAAAAAAATCGATTTCAAAAATTAAAGGGTTCATGAATACAACTTGATTTGCAATTGAAAACTATGAATTTTCAAAACGAAATCAGGATTTTTAAGTAAGTATGTTAGGGAAATTCGCGTGTTGACCGTGAATGGGTTTCGCGTAGTTTTCTGATGATCGATGGAATTTGGATTCTTGCGATTGTGCTGGGAGGTGGATGAAAGACTTGGGGTCACAGCAAAATTGTTCTCTGGATTTTACGATCACCGTGGTAACGACGAGAGGACATTGTAGGGTTTTGATTCTATATTGGGTTAACGGCCTTTGCGACGCATTACTGAACTCGTCGATGCATCGGACATCATCGGGGTAGATTGAATAGTTGCATTTGACGTTGTCGAAGCTTTGGGTGAAGTCCATGATCTCTGGTGAACGAGGCATGGCAACGCGAGGCGAAATTATTTGTCGAGGTTTGAGTCTTTCGTGCTTCAATGGGTCGGTTCCGCTTCTGTTGATTGTCGTGGAAGTCTGGAAGTTCGTAAGGGCCGAGGCTTTGGAGGATGACTTGGTGGAGTGGTCGAAGTTGATCGGAATTGCTCCGATCGTCGGTGCATATGCACGGTTTTGTTTGTGTATCTGAGGCTTTGGGAAGAAGGGAATTTCGTGGGAGAGGGCTCGAAGAAGCTGGGTTGACTCGAGTTGTTGTTCATGTAGTTTAGCGTGTGTGATGTAGGTTATAAGGTTGGAAGTACTGTGGGAAGAACAAGTTTTGGGCTTGTAATCTCGCTCGAGTTTGGTTTGAGTTAAACATGGGAGTGTCTCGAGAAAATGTTAGAAGATTTACAGGGTAGAATTTATAAACTAATTATCTTTAATTTTTTAAGTAATGGAGAATTAATTTAAGATCTAGTGTTTTAAATTTTAACTAAACTTATTGCTTTAAGTTAAGGATAATCAATTCCAAAGTTTATTTCATTCTGAATATAGTTAAGAACGTGATTAAGGTAATTGACTCATCTTTCAAATTAATTAAGTTTAATTATATTTGATATGAACTTAAGAATACTTAATTATTATAATTTGTTAATAAGTAAGAATTGAATAAGAATAATGTTTTCTTAATTAATTAAGGATTTTGAAATAAAAGAAGTTAATTAATTAATTATTTAATTTATTTTAAATAATTAGTTAATTGTTTGTTTAAATTTTTAATAATCACTTAATTATGGATTAATCAAGTGTAATTACTAAATAAAGTAATTAATGGTTAATAATTGAATGTAATTAAGAAGATAATTTCTTATGGAAGTAGTTAGAGGAAATTACTCATGGGAGTAATTAAGTTGAAGTGATTAACGGAAAATCACTTGATGATTTTTATTAAGGAATTGATTAATATAATTGGTGAAGTTAATTAATTATGGAGTAATTAATTAAGAATTATTTAATGATGGAATTAATTACTTGTTAAGTAATTAATTAAGAGAATAATCAAGATTTGATTAATGAAGTAATTAGAAGACAATTACTTATGTAAGTAATTAAGGGTTAATTACTTTGTTAATTTTAGTAAATTAATTAATGCGATTAATTAATTAATGAATGAGATTAATTTAAGATTAATTACTAAGTGTAATTAATTAAAAATGTAATTAATTAATAAGGTAATTAATTAATAAGGTAATTAATTAAGGATTATTTATTAAGATAATTGATTAATAATTACTTAATGAAGTAATTAAAGGTTAATTACCTTATTGGGTTAAGGATAATTAATTTGTGAAATAAATCAAGGGTTAATTACTTAAATGTAATTAAAGGCTGAATAGAATGATGTTGGAAGCCTTTGATTAATTGTTATTCCTAATATGTGGTATGTGATGTTATGTGATAGGATATGTTTGATTTAAACTGTGAAGATGTGGTTATCTATTGATGATGAATTACTATGACATCTGTATTAAAAGTAGAATTGTATTTCACTTGAATAAGCTAAGTTAAGTTGACAATGATTTCGAAGAGACCGGAGTCGGGCATTAGTAAATACCCGAAACCACTTCGATTCTTTATAGATTGATATGTGAAAACAATAAACCGGGATGGAATGACTTAAGTAAATTGGACCAATTAATCTAAGTATGATACTTAGAATTGATGTGTGAAATGGTGATGTCTATAACAACTTATGAAGTGGTAAATTGACATAAGTTACCCCGGGTATATATAAGTTCTATACATTGGTATTTCATGTTAGATGAGTTTACTCACGCTGGTTTCCAGCCTGACCCGGGTGTTACTTTGATGTAATGCTCGGGTCAGACCGAGTATTACAGATTTTCAGTTTAGGACGTTCATGGAGCTCAGGCGACGAGCTGGAGGGCAGTAACGTATGGAGAGTTACTGCAGTGTATAGTATAGTTGGCTCGGACATGTTGTTTTAAACTATCCAGTGTATTGTAACGGTTGTAACTCTGATGTATAAAAATATAATTGTACTAATGATGATTCTTCTTTGTAAAACAGTTATTTATGTTATATTATATTTTGATCCGCTGCGAATGTGAGGTTTCTGTGACTTGTTTTTCTGTTTCATCTTCTTTCTCTTTTCTTCTTTTCCTAACGGGATTGAAATTTCCGGGTCGTTACACTTCGACAAATAATGAAGCAGAATATGAAGCTCTTATTGCCGGCTTGACAATTGCTAAAGAATTGAATGTCAAAGTGTTGCACATCTTCAGTGATTCACAGCTTATTGTATGTCAAATCAAGAAAGAGTTTCAAACTAAAGGAGGAAATCTGCCTGCTTACTTGTCTAGAACCCGGGAGCTTCTCGAGGATTTCGATCATTATACGATAAGTCTTATACCTCGGGAAGAAAACATGAAGGCAGATTCTCTCGCAAAGTACGCAAGCACTAGCGAAGCTCAATTACTGGGATTGGTGCCTGCAGAAGTTTTGTCAGCCCCAAGTATTGATGAGATGGAGATTGATTGGGTGATGACTGTTTCTCAAGAGCAAGAATCATGGATGACTCTGATAATGGAATATCTGCTCAAAGGATCTCTACCAGAAAATTCAAAAGAACGACAAAAGTTGCTAAGAAAAGCCTCCAGATATATAATTCAAGATGGCCGATTGTACAGGCGGGGATTCTCAATGCCATTACTCCGATGTGTGACCAAGGAAGAAGCTAAGACAATTCTAGCTGAAGTACACGGAGGAGAGTGTGAAGATCATTCAGGTGGTCAAACTCTAGCAAAGAAAATTCTTCGTTATGGGTATTTTTGGCCAGATATTAATCGTGATGCTGCAAGCTATGCCCGAAAATGTGAGCGATGCCAGAGATATGCAAAAATTCCAAGAGCACCTTCCACCGAGATAACACAGATGGTCAGTCCGTGGCCATTTTCTATTTGGGGAATAGATCTCATCGGGGCTTTGCCAACCGCCAAGTCCGGAATCAGATATGCTATTGTTGCTGTTGATTATTTAACTAAATGGGCTGAATCTTAACCATTAGCTACTATTACCTCTAAAAAGATGATAAACTTTGTAACTAAGAATATCATTTGCAGGTATGGTGTGCCTCAAAAGATAATCACAGACAATGGAACCCAATTCGAAAGTGAAGAGTTCCAAGATTTTTGCAAGCGATTCAAGATCCAAAAAAGCTTCCCAACAGTGGCTCATCCGCAGGCAAACGGGCAAGTGGAAGCAGTAAACAAAATTATCAAATCAACCATCAAAAAACAACTAGAAAAGGCAAAAGGTGGTTTGGTCGATAAGCTATCACTAGCACTATGGGCATATAGAACTACACACAAAACTGCGACTGGGCACACACCATTTTCATTGGCATATGGATCAGAAGCAATGATTTCGGTGGAAATAGAAGTTCCTTCACATAGAAGAATTCATTTCAACCAAGCTGAAAACGAAGAGTTGCAACTTGAAGCACTTGACTTCCTTGATGAAAAAAGGGAAGAGGCTCAGGTCAGAATTGCAGCCCATCAGCAAAGAATTGCCAGGCACTTCAATTCCAAAGTTCGCCAACGCAGCTTTGAGATTGGAGATCTAGTCTTGAAAAGGGTCATGACAGCAACAGGAGTATTTGCGCCGAACTGGGAAAGGCGGTATGTCATAGACAAAAAACTTCTTGATGGCACTTTCAAACTGACAACTGTGAAGGAGATCCAATTCCAAGGGCTTGGAACATCAATCACTTGCGCCCACATCTGTAAAGAATTGTGGATGTATGATTCTTGTATTGAAAGCCATTGTAAAGCCAGTGCAAGTGAATAATAAGAACTATGAAGTGGATGTAGGCCCAGTTCTTCGCTGAACCACTATAAATCTTGTGTTCTCTACTATTATAAACTGCCTATTTTATTTCGATATATAAAATACTTTAATTGTGTTGCTAAAATGTCGATTTAATATTACAGGCCTTTAAAACAAAGCTTACCCATCACAGGACCAAGCGATCCCTGACATCACTCACCAAATGAATGTTCAGCCACAAAAATTCCAGACTCAAATCCTATATAAGAAGTGCTTCAAGCAAACTGTTAGTGGTTCCGTGGAGGTGGATCCTTCATAACTAATTGTGATCGTTTGTGCAAACGAACACCCGACTAATTAGCCTGTGTCTGCCCCTGCGAACTCATTTAACAATGAAGTACACTTCTTTGGATAAAATAAACTACTTGAAAAAGAAAGGATGTGTGCTTGGAAATGATAACAGGGAAACGCTGATATGAGCTAATGGAGAAATGGCATGGGCGAGCAGGCAGGAAACAACAAAAGACCTCTTTGGAGGCACAAGCCCTCTTCGGAGGAAAAAACCTCTAATGGGACTTGCCAGAAAAAAAAAGTTCTCTTTCTCAACCAAAAAAAATTGGTGGAATGACCGGTGGCACAGGGCACTCGTTAACTAGCTGAGAACGTTTGTGCAAATAAACATCCAAGTAACTTATGTCCGCCCCGTGAATCCATCCAACCATGAGAAAGAAACTTCCAGGCAAAAGCCCTACTCGAAGGCACACATTTCACCGTGATCTGAAATAAAACTTCACACGAGTTGAAAGGTGAAAAGACCTCTTCGGAGGCACGCATTCTACCGAGATATGAAATAAAACTTCACAAGTGTTGGAATGTGAAAAGCCCTCTTTGGAGGCCTATTTCACCAGAGTTGAAATGCTAAAAGACCTCTTCGGAGGCACACATTTCACCGCGATCTGAAATAAAACTTCACATGAACCGAAATGTGAAAAGCCCTCTTCGGAGGCCCGCTTCCCTGCGAACAGGGAAAAAACAAAAGCCTCTCCGCAGAGGCAGAAACAAAAAGCCCTCTTCGGAGGCCCGCTTCCCAACGAACAGGGAAAAAATAAAAGCCTCTCCCCAGAGGCAGAAACAAAAGGCCCTCTTCGGAGGCCCGCTTCCCCGCGTATAGGGAAAAAACAAAAGCCCTCTCCCCAGAGGCACACACAAAAAGGCCCTCTTCTCAGAGGCACAATCAAACAAAAGCCCTCTTCAGAGGCACAAACAGGTCTAAGCCCTTTTTCGGAGGCTCACTTCATCGCATAGGAAAGTTCACTTGTCAAAAATAAAAGTGACTTTCTCCGAAAGTGAAGTGTAAAAACTTTTCAAAAAAAAGAGAAAGAGAAGACTTCTCCAATACGAGGCGCATTCTACTAAATCAGAAAAATATTTCCTTAAAATGGAAAAATTATTCTCTAAAGTACAGATGCAAACCTCCTTCAAATGGAAAAGTTGTTCTATAAAGAAAGAGTACAAGTCTTCTCGAAGCAGAAGGGTTGTTCTCCAAAGTTTTGCCAATGTGAAAGAGATTGCAATAAACCATGGTATGATTCAATATAATATAGTTACAAAAGTAAAAGCAATGCTCAAGAAACATACCATAGGTTTACTACAACATCACACAGAGAAAATAAAGAAACTTGTATGAAAAAGAAGAGTAAATGCATTCTCAAATACAGACGGAAGTTTGTACAGTAAAAGAATCATTTTATTCCATACTATGAAAATTTTATACATGTGCAGGTTTCAAAACAAAAGAAGGCGGGGACCGGTACCCGCACAATCTCCGGTCAATACAAGTCTTTATACATACAAGCAAAAAAAAGCAAAAAAGCATTGGAAAAGAGAATCACTTCTTCTTCCTGCAACCTGTCGAGCCCTCACCTGGCCGGATGACTAACTTTTTGGGTCGGCTTGTAAGAGCAGGGGAAGAAAGAGGAAGGGTTGCAATTGGACTTTCTTCCGCTTTCTCTTCGCCGACATAAGCTTCTCTCTTTTTCTTCGAGACTCCACGCTTCCCCTTCTTCCTTGAAGAAGACTCACTGCCCGAAGTGAAAAGTGTCGATAACTTTATGTCATCAGAAATAGTTTGCTCCGGGGTTCTTTCGCCTTCTTCAGGTTCTTCGGCCTTCTGTTCTTGAGAAGCGACCGGGTCATCCAAGCTTTGAAGAGCTTCTATCTGCTCCTCTTGTGACCCCGGTTGAGAAACGGAAGGGGGAGTCTGAAGAGGCAGAGAGGAAACAGCTGGAAGATGGGAAGGCTGAACAACACTTGGCGCTTTCACTACAAGAGAAGAGAAGTTAAAGTCATTATCTCTCATAAAAAGAGGAGAAAGTGGCGCGTCAAGATTTAAGTAATAATCGAAAAGTTCATCAAGCTCATGTGAAGTAAACAAGCAGTCCACTTGAGCAAGATCAGCATTGAGGTTACCTGGAGAAGTAGGCTTTATTATGTCAACTTCAAAGCCCAGCGCCTCAGTGCTTTCTTGAATCTCATCTCCGGTGCGGACGGTTGCACATTCAATAACAGCTTGAGCAGGAGGTGGAGAATGGGAACTAGAGCCAACAATATCGATGTCGGCCGAAACCGAAGTTTGAACTAGGTCGGTTGAAGTTGCCTTCCCTAAATGTTCTCCTTCTGCCATTTCGGCTCTCTCTTGGGCGAGTTGCTCCTTTCCCCTGGCAAGAGCAGCACATGCATCGTCATCAAGATAGTGCGCCATTAAATCTACTTCAGCATATCCAGCTCCTCCAAGCATATCAAGTGCGGCTTCCTACACTTTGGCCAAAGTGATTTCATACTTCGGCCCCGAAAACCTATGGCTACCGCGCCCCAGAACACTATGAATGTAAAACTCGAATAAAGTAGAGCTGACTTCGGCTTTAGTTGCCATATGAGATTCCTCGGCTGCTGCTTTGCCGGCAATAGCTTCATTACGCTCCTTTTCAGCTTTAGAAAGTCGAGCTTTTAGCAGTCCAATTTCCAAGTTCTTGGAGTTGGTTTTTTCTTGTAGCTGAGCAACGTCGGCTCGGTAGCTTTCCACAACTTGTTGATGTGCTTCAAATTTGGCTTCAACATCTCTCTGTGCAGCGTGAGCATCTCTCACCTGTTTTTGAAGCACTTCTTCTCTTTGAGAATAGGAAGTGGAAGAAGTGCCGAGCTCTTCTTTATGTTTTTCAACTTCCGCTTCAAGCTTCTCATTATAAGCGGCAATACTCTTCATCTCCGCATCATGCTGATCGAGTGTTTTCTTCCACTCGGAATTGTCATTTTCCATAGTCAGCATGGCTTCGAGGTTTGCGTGATTCACTCTTTGAAGCTCGCCACAAGTTTCTGCCAGCCAAACAATCTCTCGATATCGAGTTTGACGACATCAAGATTTCTCAACATGGCTTGCTTATCGATTGGGACCAGGTCAAGATCGAAGCACACTCCTTTTAAGCACCAGTGCCGAAACCGACTTTTAAGAGTAGCCCGGCCCTGTCCAACTAGATAGGAGGGCCTACTTATGATTGTTTGAATATCAGCTCTTTGAAGGGCGGGAGAGCAGGAAGGAATTTCCAAAGAGACGGGAGCAACGGGTTTTTTAGAAATTTCAGATGTCGGTTTCTCACCAAGTCTGGCCCGTTTGCTCGGATCGTCAACGACATGACTTTTCCCTTTATCATCACAGGATTTTCGTTTGTGGGAATCATCCTCTCTTTGAGAAGAATCATGTCATTCGTCCCGTCTCCCGTTGCGTTCTTCATAAGCACGCTTCTCACGAGCTTTCCTCGCAGCTCTCTCTTCATCAGTTTCCCAGGAGGCAGGAAGATACCTCTTGGGGTCATAAGAGCCGCATCTCCCATAACGTTGGAAATCATCGTAGTAAGGGCCACTTCGTCCCATTGGAGAACCTAAAAATGAAGAAAAGATAAATTCAGAAATCTTCAAAGCAAGGAAGTTGAATGCATAAAGGTGCTGAAAAGTCCTATGCGTGTGTAACGTGCAAGCTACGCGCGTCAAACTATGAACCACTCCTTGGTTGGGGGGTGATGATGGATTTTACAGCTAGTGTCAACTCTTGGGTTGATGGAGTTTGTTGCAGAACGGATGTCGCTTCAACTGCTGGAGAAGTAACTTTATCAGTGATAGGATCATCTTTAAAAAGCTCCTGTGAAGTAATCATCAGGTCGCTCAACCCCTCAAAAGTATCATCACCGCTGTGCTTGGCAGGACTCGTTCTTTCAGTTCCTTCGTCACCGAATTTCCCGGATTGTTGGGGAGGTTACTCTTCTTCGATGACCGGGGCAAGTGCAAGTTTGCCGGATGGCACCGCAACATCAATTGAAGTAGAACACTTTACTAATGAAGCCTCAACAGTTTGTTCTTTCGGTGTAAGTTCCCCAACGGAAACTGGGGCGTCCGATGCCTCTACTGGAGAATCAGGGACTTCATGAGGCTGAGTATATCGGGAAGGATGCAGAAGTCTAAATTGGTGAAGAAATTCATCTTTCAGCAAAAACTTAATACTTCTTTCCTCAACCGCCACTGCACTTAATCTTTCAAAAGTTGGCTTGTGGCTGGGATCTCTAGAGGGAGGAGGAAGTGCTGTAAAAGAAAAGAATGAAATTAGCACCTAACGACTCAGACTTTGAAAAGCCCAAATGGAAAATGTGGGAGTGAGCAGTCTTACTTCCTACTCTCCAGATGGCGTAAAATCTTGGAGGGCGACGAACAAAGAAGTATTGATTTAAGACCCCTTGGGCACTTTTCGGAAGATCGACAATCAATCTACGATTTCTGGCACTTCTCACGAGTGTGATAGAGGTATGATCTTTATTCTTTGCAAATGTGCACAAGTAACATATTTCTTCAAAACTCGAAAGATGATCAAGTGTCCTCCTGAACAGCACACAAAGTCCCATTAGGATGGCATGTCCATTGGGATGCAATTGGAAAGGAGAGATAGTCAATCGGAGGAGGAGTTGCTGAAGAAAGTCATTAAAAGGAGGAATGGCACTACATAGGCACATCTGACGGTTGACAGCGATACAACTGAGAGGTGGCCTATCAGCAGTATCGTTTGGCCCAGGAAGCAAAGCGTCTGTTTCAGTAATACCAAACTGAATACGTAGTTGGTTGAACGCCCGCCGACTCAGGGTAGTTGGAGTTCTTTCCGGAGGATTGTCAAATGGATTAGCTATCGGGAAGACTCCTTCAGCTTGCTCTATTACCTCTTCTTGAGAAGACATTCTACACAAGGAACTTGATATTCAAATATGAAGGTGCACGTTTGACGCAGTGTAGGAAGTGAATTCGATGATGTAAATCGAATCCGTCCAGGATCCCACAGGATTAGCGGAAATAATCAGTGAATCGATGATAAATCGATGAATTTAAGAATACCAAAAGGCCTAAATCCGTTGATCATGAAGATACCGGACTTTAGCAATCTTCGACACGTTGATCGCGCACGATACCGTGAGAGAAGATCTTCAATTCTTCGAACGTTGATCAAGCGCACTTGATTCTGTGAATTGGCTTCAACAATCGTTGATTCGAGCGCACTCGAATACTGAAAGTGGAGATAGGAGATAACTCTAAACTACCAATTTAAATGGAGGCACAAAGCACTTAAACTAAGTTTCATTCAAAAATCAACCTACCTACAAAATGACCCGACTCCCCCCTATTTATAGGGTTACAACATGTACAGAACTCACGACCTAACTTAGGTCATTTGCGTCCTAACACACTTGCTGATCTACGACTCAACACAACACTTACATCACAAGCCTTCACGACCTTCAAACATGCGACCTACATCCTTACATAGGCATTAACGACCTAACATGTACATCATAAGGAAAATACAACATCACGACTCACGACTTAAGATACGAACGACCTAAAACAAACTAATTAACAAACACACATTCGACTCAATATTTACAACACGGGTTACATCACAACGACCTACGACTTAAGACTCAGAGCGAATTAAAATACACGGCAGCAGCGATCTAAGAACAAAGCTTCATGACAGCGACTTAGGCTTCAATGTAGTTTCTCACGACCTATGAAGTAGCGACCTAAAGACATGCGGCCTTTCCATTGCACTGTATCCTTTAGCTCGTTGTTCATCACTAGGTCGTTGGAGCGACCTATCATAGGTCATTGGGTTCTTCCCATTGTGTAACTCGCATCATCCTTTAGTACTGCTTCTTTCTTTCCTCTAACCTCGTCATTCTTTACCCTATTACGTCGTACGCGACTTAAGGAATGTTTGGTTAACTCGCTAGGTCGCGAGCGACTTAAGGAAGGCTTGGTTAACATGCTAGGTCGTTGAAGACAATTTGCAGGCACGCGGCCCAAGGTAAAAACTCGTCCTAGAGAATTGGTGTGACTTGATTCAGGCTGGGCTGCATCATCATCCCCTGGTTGGGAAAAATTCGTCCTCAAATTTAAAAGCTCTTCCCCATTGTATTGTTCATCTCCATAATAAGTTATAAGATGATTAAACACGTCAGAAGTGTACACATCCTCCGGCAGCTTCAACCTATAAGCGTTTTCATTGACCATTTCACAATCTTTACAGGACCCATCTTTCGAGCTTTAAGTTTATTGTATGCTCGCACAGGAAAACAATCCTTTGTTAGTACAGCATATACTAAATCTCCCTAATTAAATTCAACACTTCTTCGCTTCAGATCCGCTGATCGTTTATACTTCTCGTTCGTCTTCTCCAATCGTTCCTGAACGATTCTATGGAATTCTGTCAACCCATCAACGAAATCAGCAGCCCGCTTAATTGTCCCCTCCGGTTACGGCACTATCGTTAAATCCAATGGCCCATTTGGCAAGCTTGAATATACGATCTGAAATGGACTGAAGCCTGTACTGCGGTTGATAGCATGATTATGAGCAAACTCTGCTTGACATAACTTCACATCCCAGCTCTTCAGATTATCCTTCATGAGACACCACAATAAATTTCCCAGCGATCTGTTCACAACCTCCGTTTGTCCATCAGTTTGCGGATGATAAGCACTACTGAAATTCAGCTTCGTTCCCACCATCTTCCACAAACTCAGCCAAAAATGACTCAGAAATATGGTATCCCGGTCGGAAACTATAGATTCTGGTAAACCATGCAAGTGATAGATCTCTCTAAAGAATAACTGTGCCACGTGGACTGCATCTGCCGTCTTTTTACAAGCAACAAAATGTACCATCTTCGAGAAACGATCCACCACAACATATATAGAATCATTTCCCCGTTGAGTCCTTGGCAAACCCAACACGAAATCCAAGCTTATATCTACCCACGGTTTTGTAGGAACAGGTAAAGGCATATACAATCCCGCATTTGTAGCTGTCCCTTTTGAAACTTGACAAACATGACATCTACGCACAAACTTTTCAACTTCCCGCCTCATCGATGGCCAATAGTAAGACTGAGAAATCAACTGCAATGTGCGATCCCGTCCAACATGTCCCTCTTCATGCAACTCTTTCACAATTTTCATTCCCAAGCTGCAATCTGGTACGCATAATCGGTTTCCCTTGAATAAGAATTCATCCACCAATACAAACTCATCAGTACTCTCATCCTTGACTTTCTCAACAATCTTCCTAAAGTAAGGATCTTCTTCAAACAACTCTGGCAATAGTTCAAATCCTGTCACTTCAACTTTCATTGTTGTCAACAAATGACTCCTCCTGCTCAAAGCATCAGCTACACAATTCGTCACCCCTGATTTGTGCTTTACAAAAAAAGTAACCTGCTGTAGATACGCGACCCATGAAGCGTGTCTAGCTGAAATTTTGTCTTGCCCTTGCAAATGCTTCAAAGCTTCATGATCCGTATAAAGAACAAACTCTTTTTGAAACAGATAATGTCTCCAGTGCTTCACAGCTTGAACAATCGCGTAAAATTCTACATCATAAGTGCTATATCTCAACTGGGCTCCAGACAACTTCTCACTGAAATAAGAAACTGGTCTTCCCTTCTGACCTAATACTCCACCAATCCCAACCTTCGATGCATCAGTAAGTAACTCAAACAACAACTGAAAATCCAGCAAAACTAGAATTGGTGTTGTCGTCAAAAGTTCCTTGATTCGCTCAAAAGTAATTTCTGCTTCCTCTGTCCACACGAAATTCTTTCCTTTCATGCAATCGGTCACAGGTGCCATTGCACTGCTAAAATGTGGAATGAATCTTCGATAAAAAGATACCAACCCATGAAAGCTTCTGACTTCAGTAATTGTCTTGGATTGTGGCCAACTCCTGACAGCTTCCACTTTTCTTTCATCCACTTGAATACCTTCCTTCGACAGGACATATCCTAGAAACAAAACACTGTGCTTCATGAACACGTACTTCTTCGTCGCTGCATAGAACTGCTCCTGTCGTAGAATCAACAGCACTTCTCGCAAATGCTGGACATGCCCTTCCATACTCCCACTATAGATCAAAATATCGTCAAAGTAAACTACTACATACTTCCCAATGAATGGTCTGGAAATCTGATTCATCACTCTCATAAAAGTACTAGGAGCATTTGACAAGTCAAATGGCATAACCATCCATTCGTATAGACCTTCTCTAGTTTTAAAAGCAGTCTTCCACTCATCACCCGGTCTAATACGAATCTGATGGTATCCACTCTTCAAGTCGATCTTTGAGAACACAATAGCTCCACTCATTTGATCAATCAAATCATCGAACCTCGGCATAGGAAATTTGTATCTCACAGTGATCTTATTTAGAGCCCGACTATCCGTACACATCCGCCAAATCCCATCGTTCTTCGGTACCAATAAGGCTGGCACTGCACAAGGACTCAAACTTTCCTTAACACACCCTTGTTCTAACAACTCCTCCACCTGCCTTCTCAGTTCTGTTAACGCTAAAATGTGAACGCTAACACCCCGGTGTGTGAAGTGTAGTTGTGAAAGCACAACCCGATAGATCGGGAAAGAATTACAAGCAAGTAATAGCAGAAAAGCAGTAAACAACAACAATTTTATAGTGGTTCGGCTTAAGGGTATAGCCTACGTCCACTCTAAGTACTTTTATTAATAATCCCGTTACAAGCTGATACAATTCTTCTCAAGTACAATATACTTCAAGTTACAAGTGATTTGGAACAAGTCTTAAGCTTCAATATCGATTAAAGTTCTTAAATTCATGTTGAAGATGTGTGGTTTCTTCGTGAATTTCTTTGATGTATTCCTCTAATCTCGAAAGCTCTAAATGTTGATGAAGTTCTCAATGCAGCAAGGTAACGGTGTATGAAGGGAATGTGCCAAAAAGTCCTTTGAATGTTGGAGGTGGTTGCCTATTTATAGAGAGTTTCGGTCTGGAATTATTGCCAAGTCCTAAGTCGTGGCCGATTTAAGTTAAGTCGTAGCCGACTTAATATGAGTCGTGGCCGGTCCATCTGGCCCCTTCATGGCTTCACAAGAGTTCACTTGCACAAGTCCTAGGTCGCCTCCGAGTCAACACCACCCCTTCTTAGTAATATGGCCTCGGGTTTGCATTTAATAGCTTTAAGTCGTTCATGACTCAAATTAGGTCGTGAGTCGTGACCGAGATAACTGGGAGCTGAATCGTGCACGAGTTAAGAGGCTGCTGTGCTGAGTAGCTACATTGAACTCATCTTCCTTTTCTTGAGTCGTGAACAAGCTAACATTGGTCCTAAATCGGTTGTGACTTGGGTCGGCAACTATTCTAGGTCGCCAGCTTGGTAAAACATTAGATCAGTAACTCGGTCAAGTCACTGAGTTGGCCTCTCTTTTAGGCCTTAGGTCGGCCTTCCTATTAAGTCGGCATCCTCTGAGTCTTAAGCCAGTACCCACGTTAGGTCGTCCACTGTTTTAGCCTTAACTCGGTATTTCTTAAGTCGGTATGCCTCTCAAACCCTTAAGTCGGTAACCCTTTGAGCCTTAAGTCGGTCTCCCTGATAAGGCAGTTAGGTCGGTATCTACGTTGAATGTTAGGTCGGCATACCCCTTAGGCCTTAGGTTGGTACCCCTGTTAAGCCTTAAGTCGGCATGCTTCTAACTGTTAGGTCGGAACCTCTTGATGCACTAGATCGGTAAGTCATGGTCGAGGCGGAGTTAACATTTGCCCCTCGAAGTATACGCCTAAATGTTAGGTCGTGTGCTTCGATAGCCCTTAACCCATCCCTTCTTAGGTCGGTAGGTCGTATGTAAACTAACAGTTAGACCGTATGCATTGCTCCAAGTCCTCCACCGCAGGGTATAAGTTGACTCTCTTCCTCTTTCTTCGTCACTTACTCTCTTGCCTGATTCCGCCATTAAAGTATTCTCAAGTTCCTAGAAGCGATTTCCTTCCAACTAATCACCGATAACCTCTACCATCCATTGCGTAAGTGATTCTATTCCTCTTTCGATTGTAGATTACTGTCGATTCATGAATCTTGTCGCTCGAACACGAATCGCCTCTTTGCGTGATGCTCCATCAAGAATACCATTGTTTTCGTAATTGATGAAGTTTAGGTTGCTTGAGATGATCGTTGATACAATGAAGGTGGCTTATCGCCTCAGGCTCGATGGTCTTTGATGGCAGGACATCGGATCTGTAACAATTTCAAATTGTTTTATTGGGTGATTGGATTACGTGAATGAAGGCGGCTGTTGATGGAATGGTTATTGGGTTAACGGGTTGAATGTAGTGAGATGTTAGTCCGGAAGCGACTCAGTGAATTTGGGTAGCTTAACATTTGGCCGACCTTACCCTTAGATCGTAGCCGAATTAATTCTTGGGAGAATCTGCCGATCTAATCTTCTACTGATTTAAGCTTTAAAACTGTGGCCGAGTTAATCCTTCAATCGTAGCTGAGTTAAGCCTTCAATCATAGCCGAGTTAAGCCTTCAACCCGTGACCGAGTTGACACTTAAACCGCTGCCGAGTTAACACTTAGACCGTTGTCGAGTTAACACTTAGAGAATTTCACACCACTTCTTGAACCAGAGCCTTCCTCTCTTACTATCCTCCACGACCTAAAGAACTGCCGCTTTAAGGAACCAGAAACCTAACCTTAACTCGCGAGAAATTCCTTGGGTCGCAGCCGATTTAACACTTAGATGCCCAACTCGAATTCCCACTTAAAAGCATAGTTTCAATTTGAATTCTTAACTTGATCTACTGTGCTAAACAGCTTAAATTTTGGATCATTTTAACCTTGTTGCTTTACTTCATAGACCACATTGTCTCATAGGTTAACAACCTGCTGAAAACAACAATCACAAAGACCAAGGCGAATATATTGCCATTGACTGCCCACATCAAATGACAGATTAGCTGACATAAAGTAATCAATTTAAATACATTGTATGAAATGCTGTGAACCATTCAACTAAAGTGAAGTATTAATGCAAAGCATCGCTAACTTGAACTGATTTGCTTGCATCAACATTACACTTGCATATTAAAACAATGAATCTTGGACTTTATAACTGACAAATGCTTGCTAGCTTTTATTCCAATTACATTTGTTTACTGCTTGATTGATTTTACACAACACTTCACACACTTTAGGAAACGTGCACCTTCATGTTTGAATACCCAGTTATTTATGTAGAATGACTTCCCACCGAGAAGAAGAAGTGGTAACTCAAGAGGAAGAAACTTTTCCGATAGCTGTTCCCATAGAGAATCCTCCGGAGAGAACCTCGACTATTCTAACTTCGAGAGCGTTTATCCAGCTGCGCACTCAATTTGGCTTTGCTGAAAGTGATGTTCTTCTCCCTGGGCCAAGTGATACTGCTGACAATCCTCCCTATGGTTTTGTTGCAGTCAATCGCCAAATGTGCTTAAGTGGGGCGATTCCTCCTTTTAACGACTTCCTTCGAACTCTTCTCCTTCGGTTGACAATCTCTCCGTTTCAACTTCATCCCAATGGCTATGCCATCTTGACGGGGTTATGTGTTTTGTTTAGAAGAACTCTTGATCGCCTACCGAGTTTGGAAGAAATTCGTTATCTGTGCTCGTTTGCAAAGAGTAAAGATCATCCTTCCCCCATTATTGTGAGAAGTGCCAGAAACCGCAAGCTCATTTCCGATCTTACTGAAAGTGTTCATGGATTTTTGAACCAGTTTTTCTTTGCCCGCTGTCCCCCAGGGTTTTATGCCATCTGGAGAGTAGGAAGTAAGATTAGTGTTTCTATTTTTTTCCGTTTTGAAACCTTTTCGAGATCCGAACTTTCAGTTGCTAATTTCATTCTTTGTTCCTTTCAGCACTTCCTCTCCCTTCTAGAGATCCAATTCATAAGCAAGTTTTTGAGAGGTTGAGTGCCGTGGCCGCAGAAGAGAGGAGCATAAAATTTCTATTGAGGGATGAATTCTTACATCAACATGGGATTCTACACACTTCTCGCTCTATGCATGCTCATGAAGTTCCAACGGAAGTCCCCGATTCTCCGATAAAGACTCCTGAATCTTCGCTGGTGAAGTGCTCCACTTCTGTTGATGTTGCGGGGCCATCTGATAAACTTGCCCCGGTTATCGAGGAAGAAGAGCCTCAGGGGTCCTCTCACCATTCACAAGAATCTGGTGAAAAGGCTAAGAAATCCAGTCCTGTCAAGCAAAGCAGGGACAATACCTTCGAAGGATTGAGCGACCTCTTCGCTACTTCACAAGAGATCTTCAAAGATGACCCTACTACTGCCGGGATTTCTTCTTCAGTAGTTGAAGCTACTTCTATTTTGCAACAGTCGTCGTCGACTCAAGAGTTGACGTTAACTATTACACCCACAACCACTCCCCAAATAAAGAGTGGTTCGTAGATTAATGCGCGTAGTTTGCACATCACACACACTTAGAATTTCTCATCACTTCTATGCACTTATCTTCTTGTACTTTAAAGATTTCTAAAGCTTATTATTTTAATTCCAGATTCTCCTATGGGGCGCAGCGGCTCGTACTATGATGATTTCCAGCGCTACGGGAGGCGTAGCCAGTATGATTACAGGCGTTACCTTCCTTCTTACAGAGAGTCGGATGAAGAGAGGGCCATCAGGAAAGCCGACGAGAGACGAGCATATGAAGAACGTCGCCGAAGGGAACAAGAAAAACATGATCTTCCCCACAGAGATGATGACACCCAAAAGAGAAAAGCTCATGATGAGAGAGGAAAGAGTCACATAGACGATTCTTCTAGCAAGCGGGCTAGACTTACTGAAGAAACAACTCCTTTAGCTTCTGAACATGTCCCTGCTCAATCTCCTGCTCCCGCTCGCTCCGACATTCAAGCAATCATCAACCGGCCCGCATACCAAGTCGGGCAAGGTCCTCCCACTCTTCAAAGTCGATTTCCTCAGTGGTGCCTGAGAGGGGTTCGATTTGATCTCGACTTGGTTCCCCTCGACAAACCGGCTATGCTGCGAAATCTTGATGCTGTCAGGACCGATATCGAAAGAATGTCGAACTGGCAAAAACTCGTCGACGAACTTCAGAGGGTTAACCGAGCCAATCTCGAGGCCATGCTAACAATGGAGAATGATAAGGCTGAGTGGCAGAAGACTCTCGAACAACATGACGCTGAAATGAGAAGTATTGCTTCCTATAATGAAAAGCTGGAAGCGGAAGTAGAAAAACTTAAGGAAGAATTAGCTACTTCATCTACTTTCCATTCACAAAAGGAGAGCATGCTTCAGCAACAAGTACGAGATGCGCATGCCAGTCAAAGAGCAGTCGAAGATAAGCTTGCACACAAGGAAAAGGTCATAGAAGAATATCGTGCTGAAACTGTACAACTGCGAGAACAGACCGGCTCTCAAAGCTTGGAGATAGAGTTGTTAAAAACTCGACTTGCTATGGCCGAAAAGGAGCGCGACGAGGCTGTTGCTGGTAAACTTGCGGCCGAAGAGGCTCATCAAGCAACCAAAGCTGACATTAGCTCCACATTATTCGATTTTTATCTGCACAGCATTTTGGGACATGGCAGCCTTGCCTTTCTAGGCCCCAAGTATGAAATCACACTGGCTGAAGTTTGGGAGGCAGCACTTGATATGCTCGGTGGTAAAGGTGCTGGATATGCTGAGTCAGCCCTTGAAGAGCATTATCTTGATGATGAGGCTCGTGCCGCTCTTGCCAAGGGAAAGGAGCAGCTTGCCAGAGTGCGGGCCGGGATGGCGGAATAGGAGCGTTCTGAAAAAGAAGTACCGCCTACTACCTCTGAACGTCCTCTAGTTTCTCCCGAGGTGGACATTACAGGCTCTAGTGCTCATTCTCCGCCTCCTACAAAAACCGGGGTAATTACCCCTACTGATGAAGAGGCTTTGGAGGACATTGGGGCTCAGAATTATGAGATTGAACTGACGAAGCCAATATCTTCAGGTAATTTCGACATTGGTCCGATTCAGGTGGATTACCTGCTCATTCCTCAAAAATTTGATGAGCTTCTCGATTACCTTTTGAATCTCGATGAACCCATATCTCCCTTCTTTCGGGAAGATACTAACATTTTCAAATTTTCTTCTTCTGCAGTTGAAACAACAAGTGTCGTGCAGACTTCGCCTTCTCTGGTTATTCCTCCTCCATCTCTTCAGGTGACTCCTCCTTCTGCTTCACAACCTGGGTCACAAGAGGAGAAAATTGAGGCTCTTCATGGTTTGGATGACCCTATTGCTTCGCAGGAGCAAAAAGATGAGGGACTCCAAGGAGGTGAGATCTCTCCGGAGCGGACTCCTTCTGACGACGTAGTTTTGTCCGCTCTCGTTACTCCGGGGAGTGAGTCTTCTTCGCAGAGAAGAAAGAAGCATGGGACATCAAAGAGGAGGGGGAAGAAAATTATCACCACTGAAGAGGAACCGGAAATTGCGCCAGTTGCACCTCCCTCCCCTTCTTCCCTTATGCCTTCAGACCAACCTGAAAGACCCGAAAAGCTAACCACTCGGCCGGGTAAAGGGTCTAAAGGCGGCAAGAAGAAATGAAGAGTTGAGCTTTTTGATTCCTTTTTTGTGTAATGGTCGGATGTTGTGCAGGCACCGGCCCCTGCTTTTTTATTTTGAAACCTGTATCTGCAATATCTGCAATTGAATAAAGTGATTCTTTATTTGTACAGACTTTTGTTTGAATTTGAGAATGCATTTATTATTCATTTTTGCACAAGTTTTTTTTGCACAAGTTTTATTTATACGATGTTGCGGTGAGCTTGTGGTATGTTGTTTGAGCGTACTTTACCGACATAGTTATACCTCTTTGTATGTAACTATACCATGTTGCCCCTATACCATGAGCTTACTGCAATATCGTATACTTTAAGGGGACTTGCACTCTCGTTTTCTAAAGAATAATTACTTCATTCTCGAAGAGAATTTTCGTAGAGTGCAACTTCCTTCATATAAGTTTCTACGCTTTGTCCTTCGAAGAAGTCACTTTCTCCTTTTGCGTATGTATATATTTTGCCAAGTGAATTCTTCTATGTGGCAAAGCGGACCTCTGAATGTACTTTAACCCCCTTTTTTTTTGAGGAAGATCATTCTCCATAATAGGTAAATTACTCTTCCTTTGGAAGTTAAAGTATGCTCTTGATGAGGATTTTTTTTTTATATGTATAGAAAGTTATACCTCTGAGGAGGGATTTTTCACGTTTCAACACTTGGAAGTTTTATTTCAATCTCGGTGAAACGTGTACCTCCAAAGAGTTATGCCTTAGAAATCCTTTTCACGTTCCAACACTTGGAAGTTTTATTTCAATCTCGGTGAAACGTAGGTTTCCGAAGAGGTCTTTCTTCTTAATTGCGCCTCCGAAGAGGTCTTTATTTTTTTTGCATTTCAACTCTGGTGAAGTGAAATTCCGAAGAGCGGCTGTTACACTTCAACTCCTGGTGAAATGTGCCTCCGAAGAGGTCTTTCTTTTGTTTGCATTTCAACTCTGGTGAAGTGAAATTCCGAAGAGCGGCTGTTACACTTCAACTCCTGGTGAAATGTGCCTCCGAAGAGGTCTTTCTTTTGTTTGCATTTCAACTCTGGTGAAGTGAAATTCCGAAGAGCGGCTGTTACACTTCAACTCCTGGTGAAATGTGCCTCAAAGAGGGTTTTCATTGCCTGGAAGTTACTCTCTCATGGTTGGAGGGTCATGACTCCTCCAATCTTTTTTGTTGAGTAGAGAACTTTCTTTTTTGTGGCATATGACCCATTAGAGGTCTTTATCCTCCGAAGAGTTGTGCCTCCGAAGAGGACTTGTGCCGCCAATGATGGTTTTTGGTTGTATTCTTGTCTTCTTGCTTATGCCTTTTCAGCGATCCTTTTTTTTTTCTTTTCAAGTTTTCATTCCCCTTTTCTCGCAAGTAGCTTGTTTAATCCAAGGAAGTGTACTTCATTGACAGGCAAGTTCGTGAGAACGGGCACTAGCTTCCTAATTGGATGTTTGTTCGTTCAAACAATCTCAATTTATTAGCAAGGGCTCGTTTCTATCGAAATCATAAGCCGTTCAATTGAAGTATTTCCTATCTAGGATTTGAATTCGGGGCCTTTATGACTTGAAATTTGTTTGTTGAATGATGGTGAGAATCACTCGGTCTTATTATGCGCAAGTTTTATTTCCATTGTCTGCAAAAATTTAAATCGACATTTCAGCAATACATTTTATGTACTTTTATATCGAAAATAAAGCAAACATGTAATAATAATAAAGAACACAAGATTTATAGTGGTTCGGCCAGAAATTTGGGCCTACATCCACTTTATATTCATTCATTATTCACTTGCATTAGTTTTACAATTGCTCTCAATTACAAGAATCATACATCCACAACTCTTTTACATTATTTCAACAAAATTTTCAAGTAAAATATGGACGCAAGTGATTGCTGTTCCATGCCCTTGGAATTTGAACTCCTTCAAAAGTAGTGAGTTTGAATGTGCCGTCAAGAAGCTTCTGACCTATCACATATGGTCCTTCCCAATTGGGCCCAAACACACCTGTCGCGGTCATAATTCTTTTCAGGACTAGATCTCCAATTTCAAAGCTGCGTTGACGAACTTTGGAATTGAAATGTCTGGCTATCCTTTGCTGATGAGCTGCAACTCTGAGATTAGCTTCGTCTCTTTTTTCATCAAGGAGATCTAGCGCTTCAAGTTGTAGCTTTTCATTTTCTGCTTGATTGAAATGGATTCTTCTGTGTGAAGGGACCTCTGCTTCAACCGGGATCATTGCTTCCGATCCGTATGCTAACGAAAAAGGAGTATGCCCAGTCGCAGTTTTGTGAGTAGTTCTGTATGCCCATAGTGCAAGTGGTAGTTTATCGACCCAACCACCTTTTGCTCTTTCGATTTGCTTTTTGATGGTTGATTTGATGATCTTGTTCACTGCTTCCACTTGCCCGTTTGCATGCGGATGAGCTACTGCCGAAAAGATTTTCTGGATTTTGAATCGTTTGCAAAAATCCTGGAATTCCTCGCTTTCAAACTGAGTACCATTGTCTGTGATTATTTTCTGAGGCACACCGTATCTGCAAATGATATTCTTGGTCACAAAGCTTATCATTTTCTTAGAAGTGATAGTAGCCAATGGTTCAGCTTCAGCCCATTTAGTAAAGTAATCAACTGCAACAATAGCATATTTAATCCCTGATTTGGCAGTTGGTAGCGGCCCAATGAGATCCATTCCCCAAATCGCAAACGGCCATGGACTGACCATCTGTGTGAGTTCGGTAGAAGGTGCTCTAGGAATTTTGGCAAATCTTTGGCATCTGTCACATTTTCGGGAGTAATCTGCAGCATCTCGATTAATTTCTGGCCAAAAATATCTGTATCGGAGAATTTTCTTTGCTAATGTTTGACCACCTGAATGATCACCACATTCTCCTCCATGCACCTCAGCTAGGATTGTTTTGGACTCTTCCCGGGATACACATCGAAGCAATGGCATTGAGAATCCCCGTCTGTACAATCGGCCATCCTGAATTACATAGTTAGAGGCTTTCCTTAGTAGCTTTCGTCTTTCTATCGAATTTTCTGGCAGAGAACCTCTGAGTAGGTAGTCCAGTATTGGAGTCATCCATGACTCTTGTTCTTGAGATACATTCATAATCCAGTCTATATCCATCTCGTCTATACTTGGTGCTGAAAGGACTTCTACAGGGACCAATCCCAATAGTTGAGCTTCACCAGAACTTGAATACTTTGCGAGGGAATCTGCCTTCATATTCTCTTCCCGAGGAATGTGGCTTATTGAATAGTGATCGAGTTCACATAGGAGTTCCCAAGCCTTTGACAAGTAGGAAGGCAAGTTTCCACCTTTTGTTTGAAATTCCTTCTTGACTTGGCATACAATAAGATGAGAATCACTGAAGATCTGTAATGCTCGAATGTTTAGCTCTTTAGCGATTTTCAGACCTGCAATAAGAGCTTCATATTCTGCTTCATTGTTTGTTGAAGGAAATTCCAATCTTAGTGCATAACATAATGATCGACCTTCAGGAGTTTCAAGTACCACTCCGGCTCCAGAACAGTAGTCATTTTTTGCGCCATCAACATACATCTTCCACTGGATTGGGGAATCACTGATCGCTTCATCCTTACCATTATCCTTCTCTGTGAATTCTGCAATGAAATCAGCTAAAGCTTGTCCGTTGATTGCTTTTCGGGGGTGATAAGTGATGTCATATTGACTGAGTTCAATGTTCCATTTTAGAAGGCGACCCGAAGTTTCAGGGCGAAATAGGACTTGCTTTAGAGGTTGATCAGTGAGTACCCTGATAGGATGAGCTTGGAAATATTGCCTCAGTTTCCTTGATGCAACTAGTAGGCAATAGGCGAGTTTTTCCAACTTGGAGTAATTCAGCTCTGCCCCAGTGAGTCTTTTGCTGATATAGTAAACCGGATGTTGAATCCTTTTGTCTTCCCGTATCAGCGCTGCACTTAGAGCATGAGATGATACTGCCAAGTATATAAGAAGATCCTCACCATTGCCTGGCCTAGAAAGTATTGGAGGCGTTTCCATATGACGGATCAACTCATCGAAGGCTTTTTGGCATTCGGAAGTCCATTCAAAATTCTTCTTTCCTTTCTTCAGGGCGTCAAAGAATGGGATGCATTTATCAGTGGCTTTTGAAATGAACCGACTCAGGGCGGCGACCTTTCCGTTGAGACTCTGCAATTCCTTCTTCGTTCTAGGAGCTTTAACTTCTTTCAAGGCAATAATTTGAGCTGGACTAGCCTCAATGCCCCTAGCACTGACGATGAAACCTAAGAACTTTCCGGACTCGACCCCAAATGTACATTTCAGAGGGTTAAGTTTCATTCTGTATTTCCGAAGGACTGCGAACATTTCTGCTAAGTGTTCAATGTGATCTGCTGCTTTCCTGGACTTCACTAACATGTCGTCGACGTAGACTTCCATAGTTTTGCCCAATTGCGGTTTGAACATAGCATTAACAAGTCTTTGGTAGGTTGCCCCTGCATTTTTCAATCCGAAGGGCATAACTCTGTAGCAATAAAGTCCAACATCTGTGATAAAGCTTGTATCCTCCTGATCCGGCTCGTGCATCATGATTTGGTTATAACCGGAGTAGGCATCCATGAAAGATAACAATTCATGTCCCGCAGTTCCGTCTACCAGTTGATCGATCCTGGGTAACGGGAAGCAATCTTTGGGGCAAGCCTTGTTTAGATCAGAAAAATCGATGCACACTCTCCATTTTCCATTAGCTTTCTTGACCAGCACAGGATTTGAAACCCAATTCGGATATGTAGATTCTTTGATGAAGTTATTTTCCATGAGTCGATCAACTTCTTCTTTTAATGCTGCTGACCTTTCTGGACCTTGGGTTCTTCTTTTCTGTTTAACTGGCGCAAACTTTGGGTCAATATTCAGAGCGTGTACTGCAACTTCTGGAGATATTCCACACATATCGGCATGAGTCCAAGCAAAGACATCCAGATTTGCTTTCAGGAAAGATATCAAGATATTCTGAATTGACACATTAAGCTGTGAACCCACATTCAGCACCTTATTTGGGTCCTTCGGGTCAACAGGTACCGGAACTGTCGTTTCCACCGGTACCACTCTATTCTCCCCTGCACTGGCTTTTCTGGGATCCATTTCTTTCCGTGCCCCGCTGTGCTCTCCAGTGCAGGGTCCGCCCCGTAATTGCTACAAGGCTGGTTCCTTGATGCGGACTGGGGTTGCCGCATCCTTTCCCATTTCTCTTTTTCTTGACTCTCGCAGCTCTGTCAAATAGCACTCTCGCGCAGCATTTTGATCCCCTTTTATAACTCCTACTCCATTGTTAGTAGGGAATTTAATAGTGAGGCACCACGGGGCTAGGATAGCTTTGAATGCTGCGAGTGTTGGACGGCCAAGAAAAGCATTATAAGCAGAAAACTCATCGACAATCACAAATGTTTGCTTGCGGACCACTTTCCTTTCTGCTTTCCCAAGTTCTACAAGCAGATCGATGGTCCCAATTGGTTGCTTTGGCTCCCCAGTGAAGCCAGCGATCTTCTGTGATGAGGCTTGTACATCGATCATAGGGATTTTCATCTGGTCAAATGTCTTCTTGAAGAGGATATTACATGATGCTCCGCAGTCGATGAGGACTCTTCTGACAATGGCCGGTCCAATACCAGCCGAGATGACCAAGGGATCTAGGGTAGGAGCTTCTATACCTGTGGAATCTCTGGCTCTGAAAACAATATCATCGCTGAAAGTTTTCTGTTGTTTCAGGGGCGTAGTGTCTTCTAAAACAAAGACGTCTTCTTCGGCTAGAGCATATTTCAAAGCCCTGGAATATCTCTCCATCTTACCCCAGCTCTTGCCAGCTGGGTGAGGCCCTCCTGTAATGACATTGATAACGGGCCTTCCAGATTCATGTCCCGTAGCTTTCTCACCTGTCCTAGGCTGATGAACAGGAACCTGTTGCCCCTGACTTGACGATGCAGGATTGTTGCTATTCTTCTTCACAAATTGCTGCAGTTTGTTTTCTCTTAGCAACTCTTCAATCAGATTTTTCAACTGGCGGCATTCATCAGTCTCATGACCGGGTTGATTGTGGAAGCGGCAGAATTTCCCACTCTGTATGGCTTTTTCCCGGTTCTCAAAGGGATAGGTTTAGGGAAATTGACGGAATCTTTAGTGGCAAGGTAGATGTGCTCCGGCGTATGTGATAATGGAGTATATTCTGATGGCTTGAAGGATCGGGGCTTCTTCAGATTACCCTGTTTCTTCCCATTATTATTCTCCCTTTTTTGCCCCACCGATTCATTCTTGCGTGGAGCGACAGTGTTGTCTTCTGCTTTCTCCAACACTGTCTTTACTGGTAAAGGACGGCTTTCCAAGCGAATGAATTCATCTGCTTTTTTGTAGAACTTTTCGAGTGAGGTTGGCTCCTTCATATTTAACCATTTCCCAAATTCGCTTGACTTATCAATAGCCCTCATCAGATAAGTCAATATCATTCGTGGTTCAGCATTGTCCACCTCAGCCAGCGCTATATTAAAGCGGTTCAAGAAGGATCTGATAGACTCACCAGGATTCTGCTCTAAACTCGACAGTGACATAATGTCCTTGGCCTTCGAAGCATATAGTCTAAACTGCTCCTTGAATTTTCTGGTCAAGTCTGAAAACTGATCGATAGATCGGACTGGCAACTTGGTGAACCATAGTAGAGCCACACCTTCCGGGTATACGAGGAAATATCGACACTTTATTTCGTCAGAGGCTCTGGCACCTGTCATGTGCCAATCATATTTATACAAGAATTCATTCGGATCACTTGTCCCTTTGTAAGCTGGAATAGTCGGAGGGACAAACTTCCTTGGAAATTCCGCCTTCAAGATTTTTTCAGTAAACGGAGTTTTACTTGGGGCGAAACCCCATTCCTTCTCATCTTCAACCCTTTGCATACTTTCTTTCATGATCTGCCGGACCATTCCAGAAAGATATTCCTCATCATGCCGAGTTCTAGATCCACCAGCCTCAGGAACTGCCTGCTCAAAGGGACTAGTAGCCCTTTCAGGAGCATTCCTTTCATTAACATCATGAACGTTGCCAGCATAGTTCCTTTCATTACCAGCCGGTTGATTGTTTGCCCCAAGTAAGTCGTTTAACTTATTCAGAATCAGAGCATTCTGGGCACTTTGAGCCTCTAATTGTGCATTTTGGGCGTTTATCTGCTGGATTAGCCCTAGAATCACAGCATCCAACTCCGCTTTCGTAACTCCAACAGACGGAGTGGGTTGATTAGGTACAGGGGAAGCGGAGGTTCCCTCTTGAATGTTTCCAGATCTGACAGATCTACTTTTCCTTCCAGGAGCCATAATCTCAGATAGACTTCTGGTTTTTAAGGAAATTCTTTCTTCAAATCTCTGTGAAGCAATGATGACAGTTTTCCTGAGTTCAATTCTCAGTGAAAGCACCAAAAATGTTAACGCTAAAATGTGAACGCTAACACCCCAGTGTGTGAAGTGTATTTGTGAAAGCACCACCCGATAGATCGGGAAAGAATTACAAGCAAGTAATAGCAGAAAAGCAGTAAACAACAACAATTTTATAGTGGTTCGGCTTAAGGGTATAGCCTACGTCCACTCTAAGTACTTTTATTAATAATCCCGTTACAAGCTGATACAATTCTTCTCAAGTACAATATACTTCAAGTTACAAGTGATTTGGAACAAGTCTTAAGCTTCAATATCGATTAAAGTTCTTAAATTCATGTTGAAGATGTGTGGTTTCTTCGTGAATTTCTTTGATGTATTCCTCTAATCTCGAAAGCTCTAAATGTTGATGAAGTTCTCAATGCATCAAGGTAACGGTGTATGAAGGGAATGTGCCAAAAAGTCCTTTGAATGTTGGAGGTGGTTGCCTATTTATAGAGAGTTTCGGTATGGAATTATTGCCAAGTCCTAAGTCGTGGCCGATTTAAGTTAAGTCGTAGCCGACTTAATATGAGTCGTGGCCGGTCCATCTGGCCCCTTCATGGCTTCACAAGAGTTCACTTGCACAAGTCCTAGGTCGCCTCCGAGTCAACACCACCCCTTCTTAGTAATATGGCCTCGGGTTTGCATTTAATAGCTTTAAGTCGTTCACGACTCAAATTAGGTCGTGAGTCGTGACCGAGATAACTGGGAGCTGAATCGTGCACGAGTTAAGAGGCTGTTGTGCTGAGTAGCTGCATTGAACTCATCTTCCTTTTCTTGAGTCGTGAACAAGCTAACATTGGTCCTAAATCGGTTGTGACTTGGGTCGGCAACTATTCTAGGTCGCCAGCTTGGTAAAACATTACATCGGTAACTCGGTCAAGTCACTGAGTTGGCATCTCTTTTAGGCCTTAGGTCGGCCTTCCTATTAAGTCGGCATCCTCTGAGTCTTAAGCCAGTACCCACGTTAGGTCGTCCACTGTTTTAGCCTTAACTCGGTATTTCTTAAGTCGGTATGCCTCTCAAACCCTTAAGTCGGTAACCCTTTGAGCCTTAAGTCGGTCTCCCTGATAAGGCAGTTAGGTCGGTATCTACGTTGAATGTTAGGTCGGCATACCCCTTAGGCCTTAGGTTGGTACCCCTGTTAAGCCTTAAGTCGGCATGCTTCTAACTGTTAGGTCGGAACCTCTTGATGCACTAGATCGGTAAGTCATGGTCGAGGCGGAGTTAACAAGTTCCTTATGCTCCTTAGGACTCATCCTGTAATGCGGCCTGTGAGGTAATACTGCTCCTGGAACAAGATCTATCTAATGTTGGATATCCCTCAACGGTGGTAGCTCCTTTGGCAATTCTTTAGGAAATACGTCTTCAAATTCCTCCAATACTGGCTTTACTTCCTCTGGAACTTCAACAGATTTACTAGCTTCATGTCCAATCAACATGAACACCTCTGGACTATCGTCCACTTCTTCAATAAACTCCTTCAAAGTCAACAAAGTTTTCAGCTCCTCAACCTCTTCTGACTTTCTCTCTCCTTGATGTCTCTTCTTCGGAACTAAAATAATCTTAGTACCCTCAAACATAAAGCTGTATCTATTGGTCCGACCATCATGCTGCACTGCTCGGTCATACTGCCATGGTCTTCCCAAAAGCAAGTGACAAACATCCATCTCCAACACATCACACCAGATCTCGTCTTTATACTTTTTCCCAATAGAAAATGGAACCTGAACTAGCCTGTCCACCTTCACCTCTCCTCGTTTCCTTAACCATGCTAACCTGTAAGGATTTGGATGTTTCTTCGTTTTCAACTTCAACTTTCTCACAGCTTCGGTAGAAATGATATTGTCACAACTTCCCGCATCAATCACAAATTTACAAACTTTCCCCAGTATAGTGCATGTCGACTGAAAGATATTACTCCTTAACCAACTAGCCTCATCCTCTTGCTTCGGTTTAAACAAGACCTCCTCATCATTAGATTATATCCTTCATCTCCTGCCGCGACATCCTGTTCTTCCTCCTCAACTGGACTAGAATAACATTCACCAACATCCTCACCTTCAACCTCAACAATCATTGTTTGCTTCTTCGGCTTCAGACATTCATTACTTTTTTGACCCACTTCCTTGCAATTAAAGCATTTGATACTGTTGTTGACCTTTGCATTCGCAACCTCATTCACAACTGGTTTACTGACGGCTTTAGAAACATCGGAACTCCCACTAGCACCCTTGCTCTGAGTATTGGAACTTGGAAACACACCACCTCCTCGTCTTTCCTGCTTCTCCCAAGCCAACGCTTTCTGGTGCGCTTTAGCAACAGATCTCAGATCAAACATATTCACCATATCCTGGATCTGGATCCTCAACCCTCCAACAAACCTAGCAGTCAATTGTTCCTCCATCTCCATAATGTCATTTTGGGCAATCAGTTGATAAAATTCATTAGCATAATCATTAACAGTCTTCGTCCCTTGCCTCAGATTCTGCAACCTCTGATACATGAGTAATTGATAATTGTAAGGCAACAATGTAGCCTTCATCAATTTCTTCATCTTCTCCCATGATTCAATCTTTGACTTCCCCATTCTCTCCCGCGTAAGTTTAGTTTGCTGCCACCATGCCATAGCTCTCCCTCTCAACCTTGTAGCAACTAACTTAACTCTTCTATGCTCAGGAACTTCTATGAAGTCAAAAACCTCTTTAACATTAGACAACCAATCCAGAAATTATTTTGCTACCATTCCACCTTTGAATTCTGGAATTTCTGTCTTCATCCCCGACTCCCATCGTCCGTCATCCTCAACATCCCTATATGAGTTTCAAACTCGGTCTCGATCTCGATAATAAATGCTAGCTCTATCACCGTCTTCATCATAATCAAATGTACATTTATATCGTTCTCGTCTTTCTTCATCTCTATAATCATGCATGGTCCTTCTACCCTGTCTTTCCATATCGGGATGTGATTCATTTTCAAACTCACGTGGAGTTCGTCTCTCTTCATGTCTATATTCATGGTGATCTCTTCTGGATGAAATTGATGTTTCTCTTCTTTCTCTAAAAGATTGTGGCGACAACCTCCTCGCTTCCGTAACCGATGGCGAAACTCTGTTTCCTCCATGATTCGAGACTAGCGACCTTCTCTTTTGATTCATATCTATCATCAATTTCTCCAACCTACCAATTCCTTCATCCAACTTCTCATTGAATTTATTGCTAATTCGTTGTTCCATCTGTTCAGCATCTTCTCGTTTATACAAATCTTCAACATTTTGATGACGATTAGCTCTTCTCGGTGGCATTGTAGAACTTCAACAAATCTTCAACAAATACAACTTCGGCCATGAACAACAAATTGAACTTCACACTTCAACTAGCTTGGCTTTGACTCTCGGCCTTGAATAACAAAGTGATGCACGGCCTTCAACTAGCTCGGATCTACACTTCAATTCTCGGCTTAAACAACAAAGTGATGCTCGGCCTATACTTCAACAAAAGTTATGCACAACATTGACTTCAAACTCCTTAGTTCCAAGACTCGGCTTAGCTATGATTGGCTAAGTCTAGCTCTAATACCAAACTGACCCAGCGTAGGAAGTGAATTCGATGATGTAAATCAAATCCGTCCAGGATCCCACACGATTAGCGGAAATAATTGGTGAATCGATGATAAATCGATGAATTTAAGAATACCGAAAGGCCCAAATCCGTTGATCACGAAGATACCGAACTTTAGCAATCTTCGACACGTTGATCATGCACGATACCATGAGAGAAGATCTTCAATTTTTCGAACGTTGATTAAGCGCACTTGATTCCATGAATTGGCTTCAACAATCATTGATTCGAGTGCACTCGAATACCGAAAGTGGAGATAGGAGATAACACTCAACAACCAATTTAAATGGAGGAACAAAGCACTCAAACAAAGTTTCATTCAAAAATCAACCTGCCTACAAAATTACCCAACTCCCCCCTATTTATAGGGTTACAACATGTACAGGACTCACGACCTAACTTAGGTCGTTTGCGTCCTAACACACTTGCTGATCTACGACTCAACACAACACTTACATCACAAGCCTTCACGACCTTCAAACATGCGACCTACATCCTTACATAGGTCGTTAACGACCTAACATGTACATCATAAGGAAAATACAACATCACGACTCACGACTTAAGATACGAACGACCTAAAACAAACTAATTAACAAACACACATTCGACTCAATATTTACAACACGAGTTACATCACAACGACGTACGACTTAAGACTCAGAGCGACTTAAAATACTCGGCAGCAGCGACCTAAGAACAAAGCTTCATGACATCGACTTAGGCTTCAATGCAGTTTCTCATGTCCTATGAAGTAGCAACCTAAAGACATGCGGCCTTTCCATTGCACTGTATCCTTTAGCTCGCTGTTCATCACTAGGTCGTTGGAGCGACCTATCATAGGTCGTTGTGTTCTTCCCATTGCGTAACTCGCATCATCCTTCAGTACTACTTCTTTCTTTCCTCTAATCTCGTCATTCTTTAACCCATTAGGTCGTACGCGACTTAAGGAATGTTTGGCAAACTCGCTAGGTCGCGAGCGACTTAAGGAAGGCTCGGTTAACACGCTAGGTTGCTGAAGACAACTTGCAGGCACGTGACCCAAGGTAAAAACTCGTCCTAGAGAATTGGTGTGACTTGATTCAGGCTGGGCTGCATCAACCTTTCCTAAATGTGTGAAGTGTTGTGCAAAGCTAATAAAAAACAACAAGCAAATATAACTGAAATTAAACTAACAGGCATTTGTCAATTATAAAGTTTTAGGGCTTGTTATTTTAAGTCCAAATACGAGTGCAGTGTTGATGCAAACAAATCAGTTTTAATTGATTAACATTGCTTTGCTTTAATACTTCACTTGAATTTGTTGATTCACAGCATCTCATATAATTTCTTTAAGTTGATTATCATTTATCGACTAATCTGTCATTCGATGTGGGCATCAGTGGCAGTATATTCATCCCATTTGTCTGCAAATGTCGTATTTAACAGGTTATTAGCGTTAAAGTTATTGAGATCTGTAAATAAGTGCAACAAGCTCATAAATGTTATCTCAGCAGTTCAAGTTGGGAATTCAATTCAGCGATGTCATGTTCATTCAAGTTAAAAGGGTTTCAAGGCAATGCAAAATAGGATAAGTCCTAGGTCGTTCAAATGCATACGCGATCTATGACCTACGCTGCAAGAACTTAAGTCATCAATCTCCTAGGTCGATCTACTTTAAAGTGTCATGGAAAAGACAGTGCAAATTTGGCTAAGTATTAGGTCGCTCGTGCACACACGCGGCCTAGAGCTTAAGTCGCAGGAAGATAAGTCGCGAAAGGACGATCCACGAACAGTTAGGTCGTGAAGATTTTTAGGTCGGTTAAAGTCACTGGGTCGTTTCTGAGACGACTCGGCAATATCAAAACTCCTCCCATCAAAACTCTTATGACCTTCTCTCCACTCATCAACTGCCGCGTGTCCATCCCCTCCAGTTCACCAGAAACGTTGCAAACCATTTAACCTGAAAACTCTTCGTCTCCTCCACACCTCAAAAAACCCATAATCAACTCCCAATTCACTCTGAAACTTCATAAAACCCTAAGACAACACATTTTTCAAAAATAAAACACTTGCCAACAATCAACAATGATCGAAATGAAAAACAAGGTGTAGTCTCCTAACACGGTAACAAGAATTGCAGGAAGTTGGTTATGGAGGAATGGTAAACGCGGCGACCGGACGATCAAGTTTACCTAAGTTTGCCGGTGAAGATGACGATCAGAGGCGCAGGGGGAGGAGTTTCGCTTCAATTCCCGAGCTTGGATGCAACAGTGACGACAAAGAAATAAGTAGTAAAGTGAGAAGGAGCAAACGAGTTAATGGATTATATAGGTGGAGAAGAAAAAGGCGAATAGACACACGAGTTAGCTTATCTCTTAGGTCGCTCACGACCTAGCAAAATTAAGTCGAAGTACACGACCTATGGCATAGGCGTATACTTCGAGGGGCAAATGTTAACTCCTCTATTCCATGGCTCAACGACCTAAGGAAATAAGCAACCTGAAATAATTAAAGACCCCCAATGACCTAGCGACCTAAAGGGATCGCGACCTAGCGACCTAAAGGGATCGCGACCTAGCGACCTAAGCTTATCAACGACCTAACCATCAACACAGGGCAACAACATGTCACAGCAAAGAGGCTTCGCGACTTAACGGGCTAAAGGTACAAGAGATCTGCGACCTAACGACCTATGGACTAAAGCGACTTAACGACCTAGTAGCTAAACGACCTAGCGACCTAGAAGATCTAGCGACCTAGCGAGTTATCACGGAATGTAGCCGCTTGCTTATAGGCCGCTCCCAACCATAGGTCGCTAACCATCCTCCCCTAGGTCGCTCACGACCTAAACAATACCGAAGTAACTTCTTATGCCGCTTCCTCCTTTGGTCGTTGACGACCTATGACTTGCCGGTTTATTCAATATGATAAAGTGCGCTCTTGTTAAGCGTTAAAGACCGAGTCCACTAGGTCGCTGACGACCTACGACCTATCCAAGGTCTCTCACGACCTACGACCTAGTTCAGAAAACTCCCTATAAATATCCCACCTACTCCAACTGAAAGGGGATCCTTTTGGCTCATTTCTGGAACGCCGACACTCTGCTGAATTCTCGACTCACTCGACACTTCAAACACGAAAGACATCTCAACGAACTTCAAGAGGAAATCTAACGTATTCAACATGGATTCAAAGAGTTCTTCTACATCGGAGTTCTAGCTACTTGTACTATCAGTGTTGTAATCGAAGATTGTTGTAAAGTTGTAATTGGTTTAGCCATAAAGGAGACTAAAGTGGACGTAGGCTTAACTTGAAGCCGAACCACTGTAAAACTGTTGTCTTTTTACTGCTTTTTCTGTGACTTTTCTACTTACTTCTAATTCCCCTATTGACGGGTGGTGCTTTCGCTTAAACTCTACTTACACCGGGGTGTTAGCGTTCAATTTTAAGCGTTAGCAATTTCCCTTATTTATAAACATCGTTTATAAATTTATAAACTTATTTGGGTTTTATTTGTTTACAGAAATAATCTCATTTATAAAATTTTATTTTTATAAAACCTTTTTATTATAAATTCCCATTATTTTCAAATCCATTTTAAATATCGCTTACAACACCTTTTTATATTTTTTAGAATATCATCTAAAAAATTCACTTTATATAAATTATTTTAAAAATCTTAATTTTTAAACAATCTACGAAGAGTTAAGTACAACCAAAAATAAAATTATATAATTTTTCATCAAACTTAATTTCCTTTAAAATAATCCAAATTCCAATACAAATATTTTTATATTTTAATCCTTTTAATTCCTTCAAATTTAAAAATAATATTTATGATATTAAAATTCCAACATTAAGGCCAGCGTTACTATAATATTGAACAATTCAATCACAAAATAATCTATATCAGATTATTCACAAAAATCATATATCTCTATATATGAAAGACAATCAATATATTTGTAGGATCCAGTTGGATCCCTCCAACCTGTTTCCCTTCATCCATAGATGTTAGATAACATAAAATACTAATACCGCTTTGAGGCGGGATATTGCGGTAATATAGGGCCATCCGCTATTATGTGGAGCACATAGTGTCTCATCCGCTCCAATAGGCGGGAAATATATATCCAAATACTAATATATATACTATATATATGATATAACAACTAGTTGATAATAATAATTATCAATTCATTCAATCAGTCAGTAAATAAACTTTAATAATTTAAATTAAAAACTTGCAATCCGAATGAGTGAGATTTACTCACATTCATTTAATTTGCTACGTGTTCCTATTCTAAATTAAATTAAACAGGTGTTCAATTTAATTTAAAATTCCAACTGACTCCAAAAATCTCCAAACCAATTTTTTTTCGTAGCTTGCATCATTACGAATCCAACACCACCTGTTTCATGATTTTCCAACCTTATATGAAACGTTATGAATTATGAATTAATTACATTGATATAGTTTAAATTAATAAAACAACTAAATTTCTTATATAACTTAATTCCCCTGGTTTAAAAACAAACCTCCATCCTGCTTCCTCCCTAGGCTCGCAAACGACTACAGTTTCTTGGTTGAACACAAAACATGCACCTACCACCAAGAATGCTGCCGACCACACCGAGCTCCAATAGCCCTCCTTCCTCAGTCGTGCCATATACACTCCTCCATGCAGTCGCGACTAAGCATCAACTGCCACCACTTGAACTACCACGCCACCTTCCCAGACTTTGAGCGCTGCCATATGATGTCGTCCCTTACATAGGAGCACACGCGATTCGAGCCAAAGCCTCGAATCTTCGAACGCCGGAGCAGCCACTCATGCGCCCTTCGAAATTAATCGCACCTTGTTCACCTCTCCTTTGCCATTGGAAAGGTGCGCTCGAATTTCGATGATTAATTTTTTAAATTTATTTATCTAACTGAGTTTGATTTTGAAAATAAAAAGGGAAAGTCTATATTTTGAAAAGGAACGAAGGCGGCTACGATTAGGTGTAGGCCAGCTAGGAACGTGGTTAGGGTGGCTCGAATTAAATCATAAGGTGGTTGCGATTTAACAACTAATAACTTTATATTCAAAAATATCTCGTTTACGTACATCGAAATCCTGAACTCCTGTCATGGCATGCCTTCGGGTGTTCTTAGTGTTATACCCCTATTCCGAATGCGATGGAACTAGTTCTAAGGCCTAATTCGATCGTATGGAGAAGATAGCCTTTTAAACTCAAATATAACGTTAAATTATGTCTAGGCATTTACAGATCGTACGACCAAACGACAAATCCAATTTGCTACGAAATTCGAAATCCAACAACAAAACACTATTACGGATCCAAAAGAACTGGTTTCATCGAATTTCGAGACAATGCCCTAGAAGGCTATTTTAACGCGTCGATTAAATCGATGATTTCAAAAATTGTCAAAATAACTTAAAAATCCACTTTTTAAAATCTTATTAACTCAATTCTAGTTCATATAGTATTTATATCAATTAGAAATCGTTTTCGATTCCAATTCAACTCAAATTCAGTTATTTAAACGATTTTCAACTATTAGTTCAAAAACTAAATTTATTAAATAAGTCATTATGTTTGGACTATAAGTTTTATTCCACTTATTTGATCGATAAACTTCATATTAAAGTTCCATTTACATTTCAAATTCAATATTTAAAATAAATCAATGTTCAAATTCAAAAAGCTAAAAATCCAAGTTGTCACAAAAAAGGAGCTAAACTACTTATATAAATTAAATCTAAGCTACTAATATGAAAGGAAAGAGAGCATGTAAATAGAAATGAGCATAAAATAAAATAAAAGCATAAAAAAAGAAGAAGAAGAGGCATAGAAAGCCATTTTATTTCTCATATAATTTGTTGCTACAACTTTCGTAATATGATAAAAAGATAAAGCTTCGTTGCATGAACATAAGAGGGTTATTTATACATGCCTAAAACCCCAATCCATATTTTAGTGGACTACCCAAAATGCACCTAGGAAGTGTGCCCCCAAGTTAACATTAGCATGTCATTAATCGTCCATTAAATGTGCATGTGCTTTCAATCTCCGCTAACATGTGTATTAGCTCCTAATTGTAGATCATGGTAAGTGGGTAGGTGGGGTCCTCTATGATTTCATGAATTCTATTATTTGTTCATCTTCATTTGCCTTTTAACTCTTGTCATGCATATTTCTCATGAAGATTACTTCATATTTCCTTCCAAATTCCTACAAAAAAACTAAAATGTGCAAATAAATATTCTCAAAATTTATACATGCATAGAATTGCCATTTTGCCCCTAAATGAAGATGAATGAGTGATGATTTGATGACATTTGAATTTTGGTAAAATCATATAAAAATACCCAATTATGAAATTTATTTAAATATAAGTAGATTAAATATGTAAGTAAATATATGCACTGTTACGTGCACATGACCAACCCATTTTAATGACTATGTCATTCACATTCAATCTAAGTTAATTACCAATATTTATAATTTAAACCAATTGGAAATGCATACTTAAGGCTCGTATATAAGTGTATATATATTTATATTCATACTAAATTAATCATCGCACCTCCAAAGATCAACTGCTAACAATATTCCTTTACTTTTTCATGCATTGACTTATTATTCGATTAACACAAATTTAATATCATTTACCGCTTCCATTAAAAGGTCTAATTATCTTTTCCATTTACTTCTCCTTTCTCATTATTGAATTTTTATTGTTATTTCTTTTTTAAACCTTTAGTACGCTTCATTGTTTAGTGGTCTTTCCACACTCCGTTTATTTTAAATTATTACTAGCATACTTTTTCATCGTTATTTCTCAATTTCTACCTTGTCACTATTGCATATATATTAGTTGTTCACTTAAACAGTTATTCTTATCATAATTACTATTATTTAATTTATCTTAGAGGATTTCTACATTTTAATGCATTGTAATTACATCTTGCTCAAAAGGAAAGTTTAACACTGTGAATTCTATATCTTATCTAAAAAGGGAAATAGAATTGTTTGCAATTATAAGAAAATAATTTATGTACTGTCAAAATAGACAATTCAAAATATGGTAAATATCCATAATTTATACATCTCATACCAATAAGCGTATTCCTTTTCGCCGATGTAGTTATATTAATGCATCTAAACTTGGTAATCTATAGAAATTTAAATTGCAACACCTTACATTCCATTGAATTAAGATACTACTTGGATCCCTATAATTTATTATGATAACTCTAATTTACATTTTACTTGCATAAGTCATTCAAATCTACAAATCTGGGACTACCATATAATTTATCAATTTCAAGGACTACTACTATCCAATACTTTCCAGATTAACATACATACAATATTAAAATTGAGCTATCAATCCTAGAATATGTAGGCATGATTTATAAATTCATTACATGTATACAGTTTTAGCCCACAACTTCTAGTTTACATTTAGGCATACAGGAATAGATTTATCATTATATAAATCTATTGTATAAAAATATGTAATTTTCCACTCACCTTTTTAGCTTTCCAAATCTCCAGACCTAAACCTTGTTATTCCAGTTTGACTCTCTTTATTCCCTCTATCTGAATGCATATACTGCAAGCATACATATATCTATCAGAAATACATATTTAAGAAGAGATTTCTATTTGATTTAAATTTTGATCTGGATTTATATATACCTTGACTTTGACGATTTCATCCAACCATACTCTTCTTCTCAATTATCCACCGCTATCCTCCACTTATATATTTGTATATAAACTATAATTTTATTTAGAATTAAGAATTTGTGAAGGAGAGAAAATGGCAGAATTTCTCCATCGCTTCAGAAAATTTGAGAAGAAAAGTGAGGGGTTAGGCTCGTATTTATAGGGTTTGAATCAATGTCAGCCATTATATTCAACTATTGTAAATCTAGGCCATTCAACCACATTAAATTTCACAATCAACGTATCTATTGGTCGACCACAACACCCTTATTGGTCGATGGTCGACGCCCATGTTAAGGGTCAATCGGTCATGTAACGACCTAGAATTTTGGTTATTTGAATCTGGAATATTTAATTGATTTTAAAAATTTAAAAGTTAATTTTACAGGTTAAATAACTTTAATTTCAAATATAACGGTTTATCGGGTAATTTAATTGTGGAATATAATAATTGGAAATTGGTTTAAATGTGGAGTCTTGAATTTTAAGCCGAATAAAAATAATTTCAAAGCTTATTTAATTTCTACTTATAAGAATGAATGTAATAAAAAATTTAAATTGAATTTAAAAATGATTTACTCGATTGTAAAAATAACTCGTTTAAATTAGAATATAAAAAGCCTTCTAGGGCACATTCTTGGAATTCGACGAAACTAGTTCCATTGGATCCGTAATAGTGTATTATTATTGGATTTTAATTTTTGTAGTGTCCGGGATTATCGTTTGGTTGTACGGGAATAGAAATGCGTTGAATTTAATATTGAAAATTTAATATAATAACTGAGTTCAAAAAGCTATATTCTCCACACGAACAAATTGGGACTCAAAACTTGATCCATCGTGTTCGGAATTGGGATATAACATTATGAACACTTGGCAGAACGCCTTGATAGGGATCAAAAATTTACAGCTTGAATTTTGAAATTTAAATAATATCTATATATATTGATTTGGCCATACCTTCACATCAGCCCCAAAAAACATCCAATCATCCACCCTATTTTTTTTTATCCAAGCAACCTACCTTATCCAGGTACATCTTATGTTCTCCCTTGTACAAAATCATCTCTACGCCAAAATAAAGAAGAAAATATGAACATCACAACTTCATAAATTAATTGTCAAATTTTGTTCATATAAAAATTCCCAAACTGATTTTAAAATCACAACTTGAAGAGTTCTTCAAATCTATATATATGTTGGAATGTTCGATCGAGTTTTAGAGTGCTCAATTATAATGGCGTGTACGAGTATGAACTAGGGTTCGAGTTTCTATTTGATTTAGTGCTCGATTCTATCCACGGAGCTTTGATACGAATTTTTCGTAAAAATTGCATCTTGGGGTTAAAAATGGTGTGGTCTGGTCCCTTTTTGAGAAATGCAACATTGCTACAGTGCAGATCGAGCACTATCAGGTCGCGATTTGCAAAACGAAGGCGGGGTTGGCAAGATGGTGGGGGAATGGTCGAGTTGGAGGAGAGTGACGCACAGGTGAGCTTGTTTACGGCGTTGATGAACTAGAGGGAATGTACATATGCGTGTATCGCTTGCATGGTACGAAGCTTTACTGAAGCGTGAGAAGTAGGTTGGAGGAATTGGGGAAGAAGCAGTTAGCTGGCCGGGTACGTGCGTGGATGGACTAGGTTATGTGAGTAATGGAAATTTAATTTAATTCAAGTAATATTAATTGCTTAATTTAAAATTCAAATTCTTATAAAATTCATAACTCGTTCGTTTTAGGTCCAAATCCAACGCGGTCAATTGCGTTTGGTTCGTACTAACGGGATCTTGGCTATGGAATCTTTTTGGTTGAGTTTTAAGCTTGCTAAAGTTTTTAGTTAAATTCGTACGTGTTCGAATTTGATCGGAATCAAAAAGTGAAAGCGACAAAAAATAAATAAAAGGTGAGTGTTTTTAACGCTCACGACGTATTGTATTATTTTTGTGTTCATTAAAATTGAATCGTGAAGTTATCTAATTTTACTGACTGTTAGTTGAAAACGAAATTAACATATGAATTGACTGTATTAAAATTGATAGTTAAAATTTGAAATTGGAGTTTAATTGCCAGTAAATTACCTGATATTGATAACTATGAAATTGCTGTGAATTACTGGCTGATTTGGTTGTTGATTATGATGGATGCTGTTGGTGGATATTTTGGATGATTTGGATGTTTATTTATCTTGATATATCCTATTATCACCTTGAAAATTATTTACAGTATATGAAACTATAAGTTGAATTAAAATCAAGAAATATGTTAAAATGATATATACCTATGGCATTTATATTGGATTGAAATGATATATTTCCATCCCTGAAATTAAATCAAAATAACTATTCACTTGGCCATAGGATAGAAGATTAGATATGGACACCGGATTGGTTAAATTAAATGATTTTAAAATTTTTGATTTGTAATTTATTTAAATGCTTTGATTTTAAGAAAATGAAAGTCCAATTTTTAGAAATTGAACTATTTTGGAACTTAAGCTCGAAGTGCTGAAATTTATGTTTGATGACAGGAATGTTTTAAATAATTGAAGTTGATAATTTGAAGTTATAACCGAAATATGATGTGAATTTCAGAAATTGATTTGTTTTAAAAGATTGGACTTTATTCGAACTTTGAATATTTCTAAGTAAAAGTGATATAAAACGATATGAGCTCGGAATTGAATTATATTTGAAGATTTGAATTTTAAATTGGAATTGAAATCAATTTGGAATTAATATTGAAATTAATTTGGAATTGAAGTTAATTCAAATTGAAATCTGAGTTGAATCAATTTAAATGGAAATTGAAACTAAAAATTATTTGAGTTGCGAAATCTGGAATTACATCAGTTTGACTTTGAAACTATTTTCAAATAAATTACTTCGATATAAACTATTTAAATCTATCTTTCTAGATATTCAAATTAATTTGATTTTCCAAGCTATTTACTATACAAACCATTTTAATACCCAAACTATTTTCTACTAAACTATTTTAACTATTTAAATTATTTTAAAACTATTCAAACTATTTTCTAAAAATTCAAACTGGTTAGAGAGGGAATGTTTATATTTAAATCATGAATTTAAATGTGAATTGAGTTAAAATGAAGTTATAACCTAAATTGAAATTCGAAACAGTTTAGGAAGCAAAATCAAGATATTAAGGCGATATGGTTATGAATTGGAATTGTATATTTTGAGTAAATATGATGATTTCGAAATGAAATTGAAGAAATACGATATTTTGATATCAAGCATGAATGGTTTTCGTAATGTAAAAGAACCAACTAGTGTGTAAAACGACGTTTGGTTGATAAAGAGACCGGGACCTCTTATTGGCATACTCTCTGTCAATATTTGGACCACTTTAACAACCGTGTAAGTGCAGGAGACTCCAAAACAAAGTGGTTGGATTTGGCATCGTTTATTGGATTTGAAAAAAGAGAAAGATAATGGATAGACCCCGACACTTGTTCCAAATTGGAATGACTAAAATATGACGACTTGATAGAGCCAAGTGGACTAATTACCCTAGCGGACATCCATTCTTCGATATTCTTGGACACGGTTCATATTATAACTCTTGTTGTTGGTTTTGATTGGTGCACATTGATATGGGATAGCCTCCCTTTGACTCAATATGGGAGGATGGACGCAGTGGCCGATCATGGTATGATGCGTTACCACCAGCCCAACGACCCAAACTGGTAGTATCCTATCTTGGGCATTGCCTCACGTGCCTTGTCATACTTTTATCCCTATATGGGACCACTACAATTTTGATTTACTGTTTTCGTATCACAGTGCATCCCTATCCACCAACGGTTTACGGGTCTTTTACATGCAAACTATACGACAATGCTTAAAAACGCATTAAGGTGGATCAATGTATATCCTTAACGCTATTTTGATATCTATTTCACTGATTAAAAATTAATTATACAGCGTATTCTACTACATATAAATATTTTGAAGGATCCTTAAGAAATGGAAAATCCCATAACATCTCTTGAGATATTGCACGCACGTTACACACTGGATAGGAGATGTGAAACCAAGTAAACATCTCTGATGCCACGACACTCATGTTATATGCGATATCGATTTGAATCATATAAGAATAATTTAGTCCTGAATCGAGTGTTTGGTCTTTTAATTACGCTCAAGTACGCCCTAAGTTTTCATCTTATTGAAGATTTTTCTTCAAAGGACAAAGACAAAGATTGGTATATTATTATTACTAATATTATTCCCAACATCATGTTGTTCAGATGCATTATATTTGATTTCTATTGTATATATAACTCTGATAAATTTTGTGTAAATTATAATCAAATGTATAGTAAACAGCTTCATAAACTGTTTATTTGAACAAATGTATAAAATCGATGGGATACGTCATCAGAGTTGGAGATGGGTTTTTACTGGATAGTTATAATATCTTGTCCAATACGAACTACAACTGAACAACATGTCGCTACATGAACAAAATGTATAAATTATAATCAAATGTATAAAATCGATGGGTTTTTACCTTACGATAACAAAAACATTTTATATCAAAATCATTTGATATTGTAATAGTGTCTAAGCACAAATACTTGTTCAAATATATGAAACTGTTACATTCATTAAATTTCTGCATACTAGGCTCTACAACCCAAAAACATAAAGGCACATATTGGAGAATGGATTTCCATACAATGACTAGGCACTAGGGTACCACCTTTCACAGTATACATGTAGAAAAATGTACCGAGGACCTCGCTATGATCCCCTATAACACAAGACCAGACTACCCTTAACCTTGATAGTACCGAATATGCTATCACCCTGGGTGTTCCCACCCTTATCGAGCTCTCCCATGTACCGTAATTATAACATCCGAGGGTATCTAGAAAGGTGACAAACATACCCTAATTGGGTGCGACTCGCTTAGCCTTGCTGCACCTCCCCTGATTTTCATTCATTCTGGTTGATGAGGCTTGAGGCTACGATTACCTTTTTAAAGAATTTATACTTGGAATGTTCATCGTCCTCCAATGACAATGTGTTGAAAACATTCATCCAAACAAGTCCGTTCTAGGTATGAACGAAACCAAAGGTACTATTCCCACTACATCCATTTTGGGATCATCCTTATGGAGCCAACATTCTCGGTCGAGTCTGTACTGCTTCATATCCTTAGACTCTGCTCCTTTTTCTATTTTCCCTATAATCTTTGCTAGTCTAGCATCTCACCTTTGATTAGTACTGATTCCCTCAATCAAAGTAGGTTTGATCGTCAAACTTGCCAACATCTCTAGCTCTAACTCGTAGTCGGCTTTAAATTGATAACCAACAATGTATTAAAACTGGTTCCATGCTAGGAATATCGCTCCTGAACTGGCATGTCTTCTACTCAATGAATTAGCGATCGCATTTCCCTTGCAAGGTGCATAGGAATGCCAAAATCGTAGGAGGTTAAGAATTCCAACCATCGCAGCTGGTGAAGGTTGAGATCCCTCTGGGAGAAAAGTTACTTCAAGGATTTGTGATCCATGAATTGCTTGAACCTTTCGTCTGATAAGTAGTGCCTCTAAATCTTCAAAGAAAACCCTGTCACCGCTAACTCCATATTGTGAGTCAAATACTTCCTCTCATGCGGCTTCAGCTATCAAATAGCATAGGTGATAACTTGTCCCTTCTGCTTCAATACCGCACCCAATCCAGTAGCACAGGCGTCTCTGTCTGCAATCAATTCTTTCATTCTAGTTAGAATGGTCAATACTGCAATACTAATCAACCTCCTGTTTAGACTAGCAAATGCATGATGGCACTTCGTATCCCAAAAAAAAGTCTGATTCTTCTTTGTCATACTGGTCAACGATGCTGCTACCTTTGAGATATCCTTGATAAAACACCTATATTATCTCAATAATCCTAGAAAACTCCTCACATATGTAGCATTCTTAGGTTAGCTCCAATCCTAAACCACTGCCACCTTGGTTGGATCTACTACGATGCCTTGCTCAGAGATGACATGAACTAAGAATCTCACTTCCCTTCTCTAGAAGTGACTTTTCGAAAACATCACTTTCAACCTGTGCTTTCTGAACACTTCAAGCACAATCCTCAAGTGCACCTTGTCTTTCTCCTATGTCCTAGAATAGATCAGAATGTCATTCACGAACATAAGTATGAACTTTTTTAGTTGATCCTTGAGGACGAAATTCATGAGTTCAATAAAGGATGCTAGAGCATTGGTCAGCTTCAATGGCGTAACCAACCAGTTATATAAATCGAACAACATAAGAAATGCGGTGACAGACGCACTCTCCTTTTCTACTCTCAACTGGTGAAATCCCATCGCCAAATCCAATTGGGGAACATCTTCACACCATGGAGTTGATCAAACAAGTCATCAATACATAGGAGTGGATACTTATATTCTTCTTCATCACCTTATTGGGCTTGCGGGAATCTACATATAACCTTAGAGAGTCACCGATCTAAGTGGAAAATACTATAGGTGCATCCCACTCAGATATACTCCTGGTAAATGAACCCACTCTTTAATAGGTCATTTACTTGCACTTGGAACTCATTTATCCCTTTGGGTTACATACGCCTCAAAGGCATAACTATCGGTTTGATATCCTTCGAAAGTCCATACAAAAACTCAATCTCATGGTGCGACGGTAACCCGGTCATCTCTTAAAACACATCCGGATACTCTCTAGCGATAGGAACAAATGACAACCTATCATATGAACCTTGATCAAATATAGAAAGTTAACTATAGACCCATCTCAAGTAAGTATCCAATCACTACCATCCACTCCTTTACAGCCCCAGTCATCGCTGATAGCTTCTCATAGTCCACTACCTGTAACGACTCATAAATTTTTATTTATTTTAACAATATATTTAAATGAATTTTTTAGAAATTTTAAATAACAAAATTTTGAACTGAAAATTTAATATTTGGAATATGTCTATTTAAACTTAGCAAATGGTAAATATTTATCTAGAAATATGGAAGTTTATTTTCTTATTTAAATTCTATTTTAATTTAAACCAGTTAATATTAGATGATCATTAAATGTTTTTCAAATTTGAATATTTTTATATAATAAATTTGTAAATCATCTTCTGAGTGAGACATCATCTTTCGTTTCTCCAAATTTGGACTGCTATTGCTCCATCTATCTTATTTTCGGCAAATTAGCAGCATTTTCGGTACCGAATATCGAATTTTGATAGGATGATCCTATCACTAATATCTGTATACTGTTTTGATCGTCTTGTCGTGCTGATCTCTAAAGTATATCCAGTTCTGTGTTTTGAGGTCCGGTACATAGCGAAATCCACGAAAAAATTAACAGTACCGGTATCCAATTTCAAACATTATGGGTTCTTGTTCTTTCATCCATTAACTATTGAAATCTAACAGCTACACATTGGCATTTATTCCCATCAATTCACGTATGTAACTTTTTGTGTCTCCATGACTTTTATTATTCCAAATTCCAACCGTTTGTATGTTGCTTTTGATCAATAGTTTTATTAGAAGTACAGTGCAACCTATGCTGGTTGATTTAGTCATTTCTTCTCTTTTCTTTTCCCTTCTCTTCTCTGCATTTCAGCCATGTCTGTTTATATATATAAAAAAAGAGGGGGCAAAAGTTACATCTAATTGAAACGCCACCCTCATATGCATGCCCACCTTCTCCTGTTATGTTCCCCTCTTCCCAAAGCACGACCTCCAACCTCCCATCTTTCACCAATGCTTCATAATCAAGCCCACCAATCAATGGCCACATCACTTCACCATGCTGCCACCATGGTTTCCGAGCACAGCCGGCTACGTTGCTTCCCTCCCTCTGGCAGCACGTCTCTACGAAAAAAAAGGAAGCATGTGCGTGTTACATTCTTTTTGCTGTGAAGCCCACTCTTCATGTCAGCCTAACAGCCGTAGCATACCCCTCCTCATCCAGCATATGTACAGTTTCCCCTTCTTTTTATATGTATATATAAAGTGTCTGTAGTTTGAAGCATGCAGGTATGAATTTTAATAAGCATTTTAGAGATATCCTGTTCGACTTTTGTGTAATATATAGATACTATAAAGTTATATAATAAAGTTATCAAGTGGAGTACATCTATATTATTAAACTTGTAAGTTGGTATTTTATATATTTTCTTTTGATTTTATATCGATATATATATGGCATAAGTTATATATTAGTTAAATTTATAAGTTATATATACTATAGGTCATACGGTTATATACATATACATATACATACATACATACATACATACATATATATACATATATATGTTATATATATATGTTATATATATTTTGCATGAGTTGATTTTTTCCATGTACGTATATTTTATTATTAAATAGTATGTGTTATAATATATAAGTTTTCCACATATTAGTTTACTAATTTATTTATATTTGCAAATGTATCTATATGTTGTTCTATTTGAAGTGTTATATTATATGAGTCTCATATTTATATTAGTTTATATATTTTGTTGGGTCAATGCTATATTGATATGTTATATATATTATGATCATCTCAGTATAATATGTATGTGTAAGTGTGTGTGTATATATATATATATATTTGTATAAGTTTATAATTGTTCTATGGTAGTGTTTAAATTTTTTAGTAAAGTAAGTTGTTTGTTGTATTTATATAAATATAAACTATAGATCTGTTTGTTTTATAAATATGAATTTATATAAGCGTATCTTTGATTTGTTTGGGAATATATATGTATGTATGTATGTATCTTATTTTAAATGTATTTTTAAAATTTTGGTTTTTGAGAGAAATTTTTATACATATATTTTGTTTAGTTATATCTAGATAGTTTGGATTCATTTTCATCAATTCTTTTTTATCAACTTTATCTGTCAAAGTTGCGCTAATCTTGTTTGCTTTGGAAGTCGTGCTTACATTTCGTAACTCAATTTTATTGTCTATCCTATCTAGCCTCGAAAGATGAGAAATCACTAACGATTAACGTTCTTATGTTTGCTAAATTTGATTTCAATTGAAACGACAATTGAAATATGCTGTTGTTAGTTATTCACATTGCTATATATATGCTATTATCTATATCCGTTCACTGATGACATCTAACACCATTATCTTGTATTTATATTGATGATATATGCTTATTGTATTGTTATCATATCTCTTATCACTCTACATGTTCCCCGTTGGTATAGAATTCCCTATGGGTTGAAATGATACATACCCGAACGATTTATAGAATAGGAGAAAATCGTTATGGGTTGAAATGATAAACCCAAGCGATTTTCATTTAAACTGAATTTAGAACTACGAGTTGAAATGATATACACCCGTAAGGATTGAAATGACCAATATCCCTATCACATGGCCATAGGATAGAAAATTATATACAGGCACCGTTGTTCTATATATATACATACATACATACATATATATATATACATATATATATATAGAAATGATTTCCAAGGTTTTGAAATGAGTATTTTGGTTTAATAAATATTGATTTTAAGATATATATATATAAATATATATATATATATATGTATGTATGTATGTATGTATGTATGCTATATTTTTATAAAGGTTTTAAATTTTGATTTTAAAATTATATGTTTTGAAATTTTAAATATAAGTTAGTTTTGATATTATAAATTTTAAGAATTTACTTATAAATTTTACTATTTTAAAATATGTATAAATTAATCTTATTATAAAATAGGTTTGATAATAAGATTTAATTTAATAAAGTTAGATTTAATTTATATATAATATGTTAAAGTATTATTTAAAATTTTATTTTAAATATAGAGTTTATAATAATTTTTAAATTAAGTTTGGGAAGATAGTTTTGAAATTGATTTGAAATGGTATTTAATTAAGAATTTTTATTTAATTAAATCGATTTGAAACGTATTGAATTTGAGATTTAAAGATATGATTTTATAACTTGATTTTGGTTTAAGGTGATTAAATGAATATTTAATTTTAAATAAATTGTAGGATATTTTTGATTTGGGGTTTATTTAATGACATTGGATTTATTAAGTAAATATTTCAAACTAAATAATAGTAAATTGAATTTGAGATATATACGAAAGTATTAAATTGTGATAACCCCGATTTTTGACATTTGATACTTGAATAATTAACTAGATTATTTCAGTGAACAAAAAATTCTGGTAATAAAAGATATCAGGATGTATCTGAAACTATGAGAAATGTTGAAATATAAATATCTGGAAAAGATATATCTTATAGTGAATTAATATATGTATATATATATATATATATATATATATAAATGGTGATGTGCAAAACTTAATAATGTTGAAATTTTAAAGTATGTACATATACAAGTATATAAGAGTGTATATATATACGTTTTGTGAATTGGGAGCATTAACTTGAACTTGAAATATAAAATTTTCAAAGGAAAATTAGATTTATAATTCTATATTTATAAACACTAAAGATAAATAATTATTAAGTTTACACATAGTAGCTCAAGTTTAAAATAAGAGTTAATAAAGGATCACACTTTCTTTAAAATATAAACAAATAGGTTTTTTTGAGTTATATATATATATATATATATCCAATAAAAATAAGAAATAGGAAGTGTTAAATAAGGATATATGATATAAATAAATATTTAATAAATGCATAAAACACTTGTAAGTTAAGGATGACATGCATAATATCATGTGGCATATGTGTTTTTCTTTCTTTAAGATTTTGAAATATAATTGGTGATGAAGAAAAACCAGGCTGGGCATATTCAAAGTTCTTCCAAACCGAATTTAAACTAAAGAGAAATCAAATCAATTTCATAAAAATCAAAAAAAAAAATCTGGAAACAAAAATATAATCAAACAACCACTTCAAACACTGATCAAGCAGAGTTGGGATCAAAGCTTCGAACAAGCAAATCGAACCAGTGTGCAAATCAAAAATTTCCATATTTTAAAACTCAAACCTGGTTCTCTATTTTCTGGGAAGTAGGTGAGCAAACTGCTACTCTTTTTAATGCTTAATCCTGTTTGAATATTTATGCTTGTGAGGAAACTCCTTTCACAAGGTTTTAAAATCTATTAATTTGTTTATATGGCTGTAAATATTGCCTACACACACACACATATGTAGGAAATTGAATGCATGACTGTGTTCAGGTATATACATGCCTGTGTTAAAAGTCCACAGGGTTGATTATATTAAAAATTTAATATCTCTTTCCCTGATCTCTTTGAACACCTGATGTTTAAAAGGAATTTATTTGTGTTGACATCATACAAATTCTAAAAATCAAAACAAGTAAAATTATTAAGCAATTTATATGGAAATTGGTAATTTACAGTGAAAAACTAAATTTTAGTGAAAAATAAATATGTTTAATTTTGGAATTTAAACATGTAGCCTTGATTGTTGTATGAAATTATGAATTTTAGCAGTTAAATTGTAATTTTTTTGTAATCTATGTTTTGAGAAATTTGCAAATGAATGTTTTTCATTCAAAAGATTATTGCCGTTGAACTCGTTGACGAGAGATGATGCGGCTTGCTCTGGAAGAAGCGGGTGGGCGAAGGAGAGAGGGCGACCATGACAGAATTTTGAAATTGGGTTTGGATTGGTTGTGCGAGTGGATTTTAGGGTATTGTGTTGGCTGCGGCTATAATGAAATCGCGATCGATTGGAAGCTGAAGGCGTGACCGGAGTGTGAAAATTTTGGACCGAAGGTAGCTGCTGGGGTAAGCTATCATTGGAGATGGGTGGCGTGCGAGATAGTGATCAGGTGACGGTTGGTTTTCTAGTTTTGGTGGTTACCTAGTTGATAGATTTTTCGATCAGATGGTCGAGGTACTTCGGCAACGTGGCTTTGGAGCCGAGTGGTGATGGGTGATTGGTTGGACCTGTCGCAACGGTAAGATAGTTGCGAGAGTTCTACACGTGCAAGGCATGCACGTGGAAGTTCTGGGCTGGCTATAATCGATCGAGGCGCTTCGGGTGGTTCTGGGTTGCATCGATGTTCAAACGATAGCAGTTGGGTTGATCAGTGCAGTATCTACTTCGGTTTTGAGGCGACGTTTCCGAAGTGGATTTCAGGGATCATGGCTGGTAGCAGTGAGGGTTGAGGGAGAAGGGTTTAGGTGTCCGTGTTTTGTTGACTTCGGGTTCGTCCCGACGTTTTCGTGTTTGGGTTTCGATCCAAAATGGGTGGTATTTGTGTCTCTTGTTTTGTCAGCTATGAGCTGTTTAATTTGGTTGTGGGCTTCGGGCCGATGAGTATGTTTAAATTTAAGTAAGGTTATGATAATAAAAGGATTTAATCTTTAAAGTAAAAAGAAAATCCAAAATCAATTTACTTTCCTAAAGTTATAACAAACTTGATATTTTTAAAAAATATATTTTAAAACTAATTTACTTTAATGTTTATTTAAAAATTTATTTTAAACCTAATTTACTTTAATGTTTATTTAAAAATTTATATAAACAAAGGAATTTGAAAAAAATAAACTTGATTTGCATGGAGATCTTATTTTAATTTGGGTATTTAAATAAGTTATTTTAACATTAAGTAATCAAGTTTGTAAAAAATAATTTATTTATAAATTCTTGGATTTTTGAATAAGCGGAGTATAATAGAAATAATTAAAGGAAAATAAGTGTTTAAAACATGGAAATGAATTCAAGTTCTTAAGTGATTATAGAATAGTTAATTAATTTAGGGTTAAAGAAATTAATTATAAATAATTAATTAAGATGGTTATTAAAGGTTAATTAATGTGATTGGTTTAAGGATAATTAATTTGTGTAATTAATTAAGGGATAATTAATTAATGTAATTAAAAGATATTTAATTAAGGATGATTAATTTAGATAATAATTAAGGGATGATTAGTTAATTTGTTGTAATTAATTATCGTTTAATTAAGAAGGATTTTTAAAGGTAATTGAAGTAATTAAATTAATTAATTTAAATTAATTATAAATGGTGTGACTAATTAATCTTGCTTATCAATAATTTGATGATATTGAATGCCTTGGACTTTTTTTGGTATCTATAATATGCGAATGAAATGTTTTGTGATATGATATGTTTGGATTGATCAGTAATAATATTGTTATCTATCGGTGACGAATTGCTGTGTAAAAGTGACATCCTTCATTTAAAGTTGAATTGTATTCACTTGAATAACTTGGGTGAGATGACATTGGATTCGAAGAGAGGGGGTCGGGTATCAGCAAATACCTGAAACCACTTCGATTAGTAATTTTCAGTAATTCACTGGATTTTAATTTAGGATCAAATAGGCTGGAATGGGATAATTTAAGTAAACTGGACCTTTGAAATTAAGTAAGGGTACTTAGTGATTGTTATGAAGTAAGTATTGGCTTTAACACGATAGAACTCGTAATAAGGTATGAGTTACCTGGGTTTTAAATAAGTTTTTATGCTTTTGAATTTCATGTTAGATGGGTTTACTCACGCTTGTTTCCAGCCTGACCCGGGTGTTACATTGATGTAAGGCTCGAGTCAGACCGAGTATTACAAATTTTCAGGTTAGGACGTTCTGGTGCTTAGGAGGCGAGCTGGATGGCAGGACGTATGGAGTATTCCGCTATGTATACTATTGTTTGTATTTCTGGGACAAGTTAATTTTAACTGTCCAGTTTTGTGTAATGGCCGTAACTTTGATGTATTGAGTGTAATTTAACTGATACAGTTTTCCTATGTATAACTGCTATTATTTAATAATATATTTTGCTGCTGCGAATGTGAGAATATGTGATTTGTTTCTTCCTCTTCTTCTATCTCTTTTCCTCTTTTATCTACAAATCTGGGATTTTCAAAGTCGAAAATTTCGAGTCATTACATTGGTATCAGAGCTGAAGGTTAAGTGAGAACCATGGCTCTGGTGGGGGATACTCATTAAGGATAGGGTCAATGGTACCCTAGAATGAGTTGAGTGTGTGTGTGTGTGTGTCTATATGAGACTGTACTTATTATTTTCTTATATAAAGATTTTAAATGGTTTTAGAAATGATTTTTATCTTTTGATATATAAAGAAATATATTTTTTAGTATATAAAGAAATTGGTTGTTGGATATTGGAATTAAATAAATGAACTATACAGATAAGATGAATTAGAACTGGTTTCAAACCAGAATATAGAATGGTTATATTGTTTAATAATGGGATGTTATTTTCTTGTAAACATTGATAAAGCCAAATGAAAAAGTTTTAGGGAAGGAAACTTTTAGATGAGTATAACTTATAAATTGAAGCAGGTTTTTAATTATGAAGTTTTGAATCCTAAGTCTAGGAACATTTGAAATTTTTTTCAAAATGTTAGAAGAAATGATGAGTAATATTAATTTAGACTATTTTTAATATAATCTTATTTTAAAAATAGAGAGTTGTTTGAAAATTTTAAAGGAATTTGTTTTGAATTAAAACCAAAGGTGGTTTAAATTTTAAAAATTTTGGCTGGTGGGCCAAGAAGTAAATATGTATATATGTGTGAATATACGTAATATCAAAGATGATTTGAAATAAACTCTAAAGTGATAAGTTTTGATTTTCCCTGAAGCTTGATGTAAAAACCCAATGTAAAATAAGTTTTTGAACTTTTAAGTGATGGAAATTTTAAATGGAGAATTAAAATTTTGAGTGTGATTAATGGGATTAAATTGAATTTAACTTAGAAGAAGTTAAATAAGTTTGAATGGATAACCTGATTTGGAAATTTCAAGATGAAAATTGAGATTAAACTTGAGAAGTTAAATGGTTGATCTGACTTGGGATTCTGTATGATCTCAAAATGGGTTTGAGATCTAGAAATTGAAAATGGACAGATGTTTAAAATAATTTGGATGATATCATCCTGTTGTTATTAATAAACATTAAACTGTGAATTGGACTTGTTTAAAAGAATGAAGAAATGGATTGTGGTAATATATTCATTATTGAGATAAATGGGAAATAAAATTTTAATTTGAAATTAAGGATATGGAATCACTTTGAACTTAAGAATTGAATGTTAAGAATTGAATTTGTAAACTAAAATTGTTTAAGAATCGGCTCCAAAGTGGAAGATAAATTAGGTAAAAATTTGAATTTTTAAGATAAAAATGTTTGAAACTTTTGAACTTCGAAATAAGTTAAGTAAGATAATATAAAATGGAATTTTAAAATTGGACTCAGAATTAAATGGTTTAAAGATTCAAACTATTAATTTAAAGGTAAGGTTATTTTGATTTAAAGGATTAAATCAACACTTAAAAATTTAGCTCGAATTTATATAATTCGAGATAATTTAAAAATTGAGTTTGAATTGAATTAGTTCAAATTTAATTTGATTTGAATTAACTGGAATTTTGATTGAAGATGGATAAGTATAAAATTCAAATGGGAAATTAGAATTGAATTAATTTGAAGAGAAACTGAAGTTGAATGAGTTCAAATTCAAATGGGAAGTTGATTTGAATGTTGGGATGGGAAAGGAAGTTAACTTAATTTGAATTGAAATTTGATCTATTTAAATAGAAGTGGCAATTTAAATTGAATTCATTAGAATGAGAGATTGGGTAGTTGAATAGTTTGGCTCTAGACTATTTTTAAAATAAATTGTTTTAAAGTAAACTTTCATAAACCTATTTTTCCAAGCTATTTACAATACAATCTTTCTTTTTAAAGCCCAAACTATTTTGTATTTATTTTACCTTTATTTTTAGAACTATTTAATTATTTTGCAACTGTTTTATAAACTAATTACTATTTTTCAATTACTTATAACTAATTACTACTTTAAACTATTTTGCAATTATCTAACTATTTTATAACCATTTGACTATTTTATAACTATTCTGCAACTACTTAACTATTTACAACTATTTTATGAACTAATAATTATTTTTCAACTACTTATCTATTTTAAACCTTTCATCCTATTTTCTAAATTTAAGCTGGATAAAGTTCAAACTGTTTATGATTTATTACCAATTGAGATAAGAATTGGAGTCATAATCCAAATGAGGATTGAAGCAACTGTGAATAAGTGAATAGAATCATAAATGAACGTGAATAGAAAGGGAATTGTTCTAGCTAATAATCAATGAAGACATATATAGGATGTACATATGTTAATTCGATTCGCATAGTGATTTGATCCAAATTCGAGCATAGAATTTCGAGATAGTATGTCGATCCGTGTTGGGATTTTTCACTCGATTTTCAACGGCGAACCTGGATATGGATTTTTGATTGGTTTTGGAAATTCTCTATCATAGCTATGACTGTGCATGGAGAATGACGGTTTCTGATCAAGAAACCAGATCTGAGTCTGCACTAGGAAGTCGGGTGGACGATACTAGTTCGGAAGAGAAATTGTGTAATCGAGTAAGTGATCAGATTGATATTGCGTACGGATGATATGAGTACATCGTACGGTTTTGAATTAAATTGATATTGAAATTTGTGGATAATAACTAAAAATGGTTTTTGAAATGGAAAGCATACTTTGTGAAATATACAATGAAATAAAGTGGAAATTGGATATTTCTATGGTAGAAATTTACTTTATGAAAGTAAGTATATGGTTAATAACTTTGTAATAGAGTAATCAAATTTGAATATTTGATTAGGAATAAACAAAGTTATATATCTTTTTTATATTAGATAAATCTTCCCTGGTTGAATCCATAGACAAAATAATAAGGTTTTTGAAAAGTATTTGAAGTATTAAAAGGTAATTTGAAGTGATCCAAAAATATTCAAAGTCATATATATATATATATATATATATATATATATATATATATAAACGATCTTATGAGAATGATTTTGAGAAAAATGTTTTTGGAACCTTTGGATTTGGAAAGGCTTTTGATTTTTGGGTAAAATCAATTTTGGAGATTTGAAAAGCCTAGTTTGAGAATTATCGATTTTGGAAAATCGATTTGGGAAAAGGCGATTTATATGAGATTCATATTAGGTGTACGATTTGGAAGATACTATATATGTATAGTATAAAGTATTTTAAAAATGGCTCTGGCGAAAAAGGCACTCCATTGAAATGAACTTCTTAGGAGTACCATAGGTTGATACTGCCTTGAGCCCTAAGGGGGGGCTCTAAAGTGGATCCTGTGAGGAAGTCCGGACAAACTGAAGTTTCTGAGGATTATTGGGTAGCGAAAGTCTAGGGCGCTGATGCCTACAGGGGCATTTGGGTTATACTGTGACGACAGTGTAACTCGATGTCGCTGCAATCTACTGCGGACCATAGCGGAAATCATGTGGAGTGAGTGACAACAGTCTACATTTGATTTTGCCGGAATGGTAACGTAACATCGATAGACTACGATCTATGGTCGAGTGGATTGGAGAATTTTAATTTTTTTGGCAGCGGAATTCGAGGGCGCTGATGGCTACAGTTATACGGGGTTTTGCTGTGATAGCAACGTAACCGTATATGTAGCTGCGATATGTAGCGGTTTCCATGGCGTAATCGAAGGGCGTGCAGTGCCTACAATTATCTATGGATTTTTCCGGGATGGCAATGTAACCATCGGGTTAAATGCGACCATGGATGGTGGTGGTGATTTCCTGAGCATTCTCACCAAAGATGTTTCCTCGATTTCAAAAATGATTTCTATATTTTCTGCAAAATTATTTTCCATGTATTTTCACTGGGTGTTTAAAACAGGTTTGCTAAGTACTTATAGATTTTCAGTCCTACGCCTGATCAAGTATGACTGAATTTCTGTAAGAAGAAGTATGTACTTGTTGAGACATCGAGTTATAAAAGTATTTTTATAAAAACTATTTTGTAACATTATATAGATTTTAAAGGTGTTTTAAAAAAATTTAAAGAGTAATTTAAAAGATAAGTGACAGAATTTTTAAATTCTGGTTTCGTTCCTTTTCGAGGACGAAAAGATTCAAAAGGGGAAAGAATGTGATAACCCGAAATTTTGACATCAGATAATTGGAAAATTAACTGGTTTATTTCAGTGAAAAAATAAAATTATGGTAATAAAAGATATTAGGATGTATTTGAAACTATGATAAATGTTGAAATAGAAATATCTTGAAATGATATATCTTATAGTTAATTAATATACATACATACATACATACATACATACATACATACATACATGCATACATACATACATACATACATACATACATATATATATATATATATATATATATATATATATAAATGGTGATGTGCAAAGCTTAATAATGTTGAAGTTTTAAAGTATGTTCATATCAAGTATATAAGTGTATATATATGTTTTGTAAATTGGGAGCATTAACTTGAACTTAATATATAAAATTTTCAAAGGAGATTTAGAGTTATAATTCTATATTTATAAAGACTAAAGATAAATACTTATTTATAAACATTAAAGTTAAATACTTATTAAGTTTAAATATGGTAGCTAAAGTTTAAAATAAGAGTTAATAAAGGATCATACTGTCCTTAAAATATAAATAAATAAATAAGTTTCTTTGAGCTATATATATATATATGTAATATAAATAAGAAATAGGAAGTGTTAAATAAGGATATATGATATAAATAAATATTTAATAAATGCATAAAACACTTGTAAGTTAAGGATGACATGCATAATAACATGTGGCATGTGTGTTTTTCTTTCTTTAAAATTTTGAAATATAATTGGTGATGAAGAAAAACCAGGCTGGGCATATTCAAAGTTCTTCTTCCAAATTGAATTTAAACTAAAGAGAAATCAAAACAATTTCAACAAAATCAAAAAAAAAATCTGGAAACAAAAATATGATCTAATAACCGTTTCAAACATTGATCAAACAAAGCTGGGATCAAAGCTTCAAACAAGGAAATCCAACCAGTATGCAAATCAAAATTTCTAGATTTTAAAACTCAAACCTGGTTCTCTATTTTCTGGGAAGCAGGTGAGTAAACTGCTACTCTTTTTAATGCTTAATCTTGTTTGAATATTTATGCTTGTGGGTAATCTCCCTTCACAAGGTTTTAAAATCTATTAATTTGTTTGTATGGCTATGAATATTGCCTATATATATATATGTAAAAAATTGAATGCATGACTGTGTCCTGACATATACATGCCTCTATTAAAAACCCATAGGGTTGATTAAATTAAAAATTTAATATCCCATTCCCTGATCTCTTTGAACACCTGATGTTTAAAACGAATTTGTTCGTGTTGACATCATACAAATTCTAAAAATCAAAACAAGTAAAATTATTAAGCAATTTATTTGGAAATTGGAAATTTACTGTAAAAACCTAAATTCTAGTGAAAAATAAATATGTTTTATTCTAGAATTTAAACATGCAGCCTCGATTATTATATGAAATTATGAATTTTAGCAGTTAAATTGTAATTTTTAGTAATCTATGTTTTGAGAAATTTTCAAATGAATGTTTTTCATTCAAAAAATTAATGCCGTCGAACTCGTCGACGAGAGATGACGCGGCTTGCTCTGGCAGAGGTGGGTGGTCACAGGTGTGGTCGTAGGGCAGAATTTTGAATTGGGTTTGGATTGGTTGTGCGAGTTGATTTTAGGGTTTTGTGATGGCTGCGGCTATGATGAAATCGCGATCGATTGCAAGCTGATGGCGTGACCGGAGTGTGTGAATTTTGGACCGGAGGTAGCTGCTGGGGTAGGCTATCATCGGAGATGGGTGGCGTGCGAGATAGTGATCAGGTGACGGTGTGGTGGGTCGATTATGGTGACTGGTGTGTTTTCCTGTTTCGTTAGGTTGCCTAGTTGATCGATTTTTCGATCGGATGGTCGAGGGACTTCAGCAACGTGGCTTTGGAGTCGAGGAGTGATGGGTGAATGGTTGGACCAGTCGTGGCGGTAAGATAGTCGCCGGTGGAATTGTACACGTGCACGGCGTGCACTAGGAAGTTCGGGACTGGGTGTAATCGATCGAGGCGATTCGGGTGGTTCTGGGTTGCATCGATGTTTGAATGATAGCTGTTGGGTTGATCGGATCAAGGTCTACTCCGGCTTAGAGGTGACGTTTTTGAAGTGGATTTAGGGATGATGCCTAGTAGCGATGAGGGTTGAGGGAGAAGGATTGGGGTGTCCGTGTATTGTTGACTTCGAGTTCGTCCCGATGTTTTCGTGTTGGGGTTTCGATCCAAATTAGGTGGGATTTGTGTATGTTGTTTTGTCAGCTGTGAGTGGTTTAATTTGGTTACGGGCTTGGGCCGATGAGTACGTTTAAATTTAACTAAGATTATGATAAAAAAAGGATTTAATCTTTAAAGTAAAAACAAAATCCAAAATCAATTTACTTTCCTAAAGTTATAACAAACTTGTTATTTTTAAATAAATATTTTAAAACCAATTTACTTTGATATAAATTTTATTTAAAAATTTAAATAAACAAAGGAATTTGAAAAAAAAATAAACTTGATTTGCGTGGAGATCTTATTTTAATTTGGGTATTTAAAAAAGTTATTTTAACATTAATAATCAAGTTTGTAATAAAATAATTTTTTTATAAATTCTTGGATTTTTGAATAAGCGAAGTGCAATAGAAATAATTAAACGAAAATAATTGTTTAAAACTTTGAAATGAATTCAAGTTCTTAAGTGATTATAGAATAGTTAATTATTGTTGTGACGACCCGGAATTTTAAGCATTTGAAATCAGAATATTTAATTTGTTTTAAATATTCAAAAGTTAATTATTAACTTTAATTTCAAATATCAGTATTCATTTGATAATTAATTGTTGAATTTAATTATCGAAATTGGGTAAATTATTGAATCTGGAAATTTATGCCTGTTAAAAATAATTTGAAGGCTCGTAAAATTTATATTGATAATACTGAAGATAATAAAAGTTGAAAATTTTAAATTAACAATAGGTTGTTCAGTTTTAAAAATTTATACCGTTTAAATTGAATTTAAAAATAGCCTTCCGAGGCGTAGTCTCGGAATTTGACGAAACCAGTTCCATTGGATCCGTAATATTCGATTATTATCGGATTTCAAATTTCGTGTTGATCGGAGTTTTTGGGTGAGCATACGATACATTAACGCGTTGGAATTTATATCGTAAACTAAATAACTCGTATTGTACTTGGTCAAATATTTTAACAACAGCCACTTCCTTTCCTATCAGCCGTGATCTTATCACCTTCAAAACACTGTAGCCTGTTGATTTAAGTACATAAACATCTTTTCTTGTTCCTTCTTTTGGAAGCCAAAAATCAGCGGAGCAGAGAAATTTTATTATTGAAAACAAAGTCTTTGTTCACTTTACTTTTCAAAATTCCAATTCCTTCCCCACTTCAAAATCGAGACTTCTGCTCCTAATCTCTAGACCCAGTATTCATCCAAATCGAAGCCTCCCAGTAAAAAAAAAAGAGGGATTCGAGAATCAAATATAAAGAAAGGGGCGGCTGCGAACCCAAGATTCGATTTCTAATCGAAAGCGCGGCCTATGGAAGAGCTCTCATGCTTTGTTAGAGGGCGGGTGGACCGGTGTTCGTGGATAAGGGGAAGAGGAGCATCTCGAGTTGTGCTCATCGGCAACTAGATCTGGAAGAGAGGGGTCGCGCGCACGATGGGGTATCTCGGCGGCGTGGCTACAGTGGGAACAGTAGTTGCGTGTTCGTGGGACGAGAGCACGTGAGAGCACAGCGACCATGTAGTGGCGACCTTTAGGGATTTTCGTGCTCACGATTTGGAGGTTTCGGGATTGAAGACTCGTTGTCGATTTTGAAGACGAGTGGGTGACTGTGAGTCACGATGATGGTAGGGGTTCGCTTGAGTTGAAGCGATGCAGTGGTTGCCTGAGAGTGTCGCTTGCTTTAGGAACAGCGAGGTAACGGTTTTATCTTTAATCAGATTAAATCAATGTAGGCATATGTAAACAAATGGTCAATATTCCAGTGAGGATTATTTTCAGATTTATATATATACACAGACTTTTCAATTTAAACACACACACATATATATAAAAAGGGTAAATATATGTTTACAGTAAGGTAAAAACAATTTTATTATTAGATATATATATATATATATATATATATATATCGGTAGGATTAAACAGTAAGATAAAGTTGTCTTGTAAAATTTATAAACAGATTAAAAATATATACATTTTAGTTACTAGTCATTTATTTAACTTAGATTATTTTTACTAAATCTAATTGTGGTCTTGAGAAAATAGCAGGTAAGTGGAAAAGGACTGAGATGAAAATCTATAATAATTTAATTCAACAAAATGTTTAAAGGAAAAGAGAATGTAAACTAGGGTGGTAAAACCATCATGTAAAATTCGTAATTAAATCTGTTATGTGGTAATTTATTTTATTTTCAACTAATTCAAATATTAATAAAGCCGTATAAATGTTATACAAGGTTTAAAACTATGAAGAAACAAGTCGAGATTTGGATGGATTGCAAATTGAGAGAAAAAGCAAAGGTGAGTTAATCTCACTCAGTTACATTTAAATTTAAATGATTAAATTTAAATAATTGTTTGAATGGCTGAATTGGTTGATGTGATATAGTATGATATTTTGGAATTGGCATATTATATTGTGCTAACATTTGTGGATGCAGGGAAAACAGGTTGGAGGGATCCAACTGGACCCCTCACATTTATTTAAATTATTCAATATTCTCTGTTGTGATTATTTGATATCCTATGATGAGTTATATTGGAATATTGAATGTTAAGGTTTGATTGGATATTCGGGTATAATGAATTACAAAAAAATATATAAATTGGATTTTGGAAAGATAATAAAAGAAGTGAAACTGTAAGTAAATAATTATAGAAATTTTAATAAATTTAAGAATGTATTGGAAAAGATATAAAGTGACTTTAAAATTTCTAATAAGTAAATCTTGAGTATAGAAAGGGAATATGAATAAACAGAAAGTTAATGAATTTTAAACTTCAGTGTTATTAATTAATAGAACAAAGCTTTTCTTGAATTTAAGATTTAAACTATGGAAATGAATAAAGAAGAAATTGGGAAAAGCTGAAATTTGCATATTTCAGTTAAAAGATTCAAAATCAAATGGAAAATAATAACAATAATAAATTAAGTGTATAATTAATGAATTCTGAAATGAATTGAGTAATTAAAGAAACTTATTTCAAATGGAATAAATTGGGAATCAATTTGGAAAACTGATTCAATTGATTGAAGTTGGAATTCTCCCTGGATAACCAAGTACGTTTTCAAAATAAATTTTTAAATATACGTTAAAGGATTTAAAGTTGTTTTAAAAAGCAAGTTTTGAAAAATTTCTTATTTCTAATATTTAAATTCTAAAGTAAGTATTTTCTCTTAATCTATTATAGTAGTAATTATTTAAAGAATGACTTAATACTATGTTTTTAAAAGTATAAATCTAGTTTTATATTTATTAAGTAACTTTATTTTCAAATATTCATATAGTATGTATTTTTAAAAAATTATTAAAGTAGTTTTAATTTAAATGTTTTAATGGTATATATTTTAAAGTAAAGTGTTTTAAAATTTATTTTTAAAATCTAGTTTTGTGCTTGGTAATTTCAGTAGAGATAGAAAATATTTGGGAAAGTTTATTCTGGAAAGAAAGACGGTTTTGAAAACTGTTTTCAGAGGATTGAAAATAGAAATATATCTTGTGAAGATATTTTGAGGATAATAAATAATTTGGAAATTATTTATTGTTGGATGGTTGTTTGTGAATGTCAATTGATAGTTAAATAACCGACTATCAATATTGGTCAAATGCGTTGATCGTTTCGAAGAGACCGGGATCGAGATTTATTTCTCGACAACCACTTCGATCCGGTTTGTACGTTTCGTGCGAAAAACGTGTTCGGAGTCGAAGATGGAGCAGTGAAGTGCAAGGGCTAGTCGCTACTAATCCTGAGGATATTTCCAAAATGGATGTAGTAGGAGTAGTGCCTGCGGTTCCGTTCGAACCCGGGACGGACTTGTATGGATGAATGCTTGCGAAACATCGTCAGGTGGGCGATGGGCATTCTAAGTGAAACGTTCTAAAGGTAACGCTAAGCCTCAAGCCTCATCAACCGGGAATGACTGAAAATCAGGGGATATGCAGCAAGGCTTCGTGGGTAGCCCCCACTGGAGAGTAAGGTCATCCCTGTCTAGATGTCCCTTTTTATTCGGCTTAGTGGTGCGGTTGCTGATCCCAACCGTGGGGTGATCTTATTCAGAACTGTCCAGTAAGGGATGGGTCCGGCCTTGTGTTGCAGGGGATGAAGGGAGTAATCCTCGGTACTGTGATCTAGACCACGTACTGTGACAGGTGGTACCCCAATGCCTAGTCATTGTTGGAAATCCATTCTCCCTACGAGCCTTTTACGAGTTTTGTTTGTATTACCCACTCTGTGGCTAGTAGCTGGAATTTAATCATGTAACAATTTCGGCTATTTTATAAGTATTTGTAAATAGACCCTATTATAATATCATAGGATTTCTGTAAAAAAAATGTTTTAGCTATCGTAAGGTAAAAACCCGACATGTTTATTTGTGGCGTGGTCTTACGAGATGCTTTTGTTTTCAAAGGATTTTGAAACTTTAATAATCAATTGGGTGTGATTTTCTCACGCTGGTGTTCCAGACTGACTCGGGTGTTATTTAACTGTAATGCTCGGGTCAGACCGAGTATTATAGGATACAGGATATGATGCTGTGGAGCTCAGGAGACGAGCTGGATGACGAAACGTACTCTCGTACTTGTATATTTATACGTATTTCGCTGTGTTGGGCTGTTGTGTACCCATTGTATGATAATGATGTTGAGTTGTGACTGATGTATTCTGATGATGTAATGTATGTAAACAGATATATTTGATTTTGAGTAAAGATTATTTACTATCTATTATATTTTATTCCGCTGCGATGGTTAGATTCTGATGTTGATTTTGTTTTCTCTTCTTCTACCTCTTCTTCTTAAACCCAAATGGTTCGTATTTCTGTGCAACTTGAGTTAATTGTTGTAGAATAGTGTTGCTTAAGGGGTACGGATTTGCGGGTCGTTACAGTTGGTATCAGAGCTTAGGTTCGTGATAACCTTGGCTCTGGTGGGAATTACTCATTGAAATAGAGTCGATAGTACTCTAGAATGAGTTTGAGTGTGTAAATAGATATGAGCGCGTATTTGTTAGTGAATATAAGATGGTTTTATATTGTGTCGATTGGTTTATTGAGTAGTTTATGGATTCTGGTCAATACGAGTAATTAACGTTATTGATAGGGATCTCTAAACGCTTGAATAGAACAATTCGACACAGTATTGTTTTAAATAGGGTAAATGAAATAATTTTACCCAAATTATTTTTGTATATAAAAGATATACATTTTTGTAAAGTATTATAGTATTTGGATGCTTGATTGTTAAGGAATGATAATAATTAAATTCTTAACACTATTGTGTAGAAATTGAAAACTTATAACAAAAGGTGAAGAATAAATTTATTTAACAAAATGGAATTTGAAATATAGATTATAAATGTAATTTATAAATTGAAATAAACTTCATATACAAATGGGATTTGTAAATGTAAAACTGTAAAGATGATTATAATTTTGAAATAGAATTCCAGAGAACATTTGAAATTGAAATGAGATAAAATTTCAGAGAATGGTTGAATAAAGATTTGAAAGAATTGCAATTTGGAATTTTTGGGAAACATCCAAATTCCTTTGGACTTGGAAATGGTTTTCAACAGTTTTGGAGAAATAATAATGGTATTATTTCAGAAATAGTTTTGGGTTGAATTTGAAATCTTGTGAGATTTGGAAATTAAAAATATTTGAAATGTTGTTAAAAAGATAAAAGCACTAAACTCTTTCGGTTGCTGGAAAATAATTCCGATGATGATCGCGACATCATCGGTGTTCATTTTCGAGTTTCCGAGAGAGAAATTGCTACCTGAATGTTTTGGGCTGGTGTTGTTTGCAAAACTGGGTTTGGTTTTGAAAATTCAAAAGGGAAATTGAATTTGCCAAGGGTTTTGGATGCAATTGATTTCAAAGGTGATTTTGAAATTTTGGGAAATTGTTTAAACTCTGGAATATTATTTAAATGTTTATGGAATAATAAAAATATACTAGACTAAATAAATGTAACAGAGAAAGTATCGAATTGGAATAAATAAGTTTCGACAGCTTATAAACGAATTGAACAGTATTGAAATAAAAATTCCTGGATAAAAGTAAAAATGTGAATGAGATTGATTTTGGATAGATGGAAGTGTGAATATAAATGAAATGTGACCTATAAAATTTAGAAATGAGATTAATAAGCCAAAATAAAATAGTTTTGAATTCTGGGAAGTGAATGAAAATCCAAAACTTAACTTATAAAATAAATAGGTTGAACTCCAGTAAAATAGATAAAGAAATTTTGAAATAAAAATCAAATATTGATTTAATGTATGTTGAATATCAAATTTTGTGGTGACAAATGTTTAGTTTGTGTTAACGCTAAAATTTGAACGCTAACATCCCGGTGTGTAAAGTGTAGTTGTGAAAGCACCACTCGATGATTCGGGAACAGAGTATAAGCAGAAAACTGCAGATAAAACAGTAAACAACAGCAGTTTTATAGTGGTTCGGCTTATGATCAAGCCTACGTCCACTTCAATCCTTTTTATTGCTGACTGAATTACAACTTATTACAATCTCTTTTAATTACAATCCAACTCAATTCAAAAAGACAAGTAACTAGAAAGAACTTCAATGCCACAGATTTCCTTGAATCCATGATTGGATATGTCGAATCTTTGTGCGAAGTTTGGTCTAAAAATCTTGCGTGAGTTTGAAGTGATGGAGTTTAGATTGTCTTGAAGATAGTAGAGCCTTGATGTCCCCAAGAGAATCATCCAAAAGTCCCCCGAATGTTGGAGATGGCTTTCTATTTATAGGCAAATCTGGGTAAGAATTTTTCACCCAAGTCCTGAGTCGTGACCGACTTTAGTTGAGTCGCGGCCGACCTATAGAGGCAAATCCACGGTCTAGTAGAGTTAAGCCAACTTACCTGATTTCACGCAAGTCCAAAGTCGTAAACGAGTTATAGGGCCAGGTCATAAAATGATGAGGTATCCGATTCACTTTCTTAGGTCGTGAACGACCTACCATAGGCCTTAGGTCGGTTTGCCCCATGAGTCGGCCAACATCTTTAAAGCATTAAGGTTATAACCCAGTGAGTCGCTGTCCCTGTTAAGTCGGCAATAAGCTAAGGCTGTTGAGTCGGAACTTCCTTTGAGCCTTAAGTCGGCATTACTCCAAGACGTTAGGTCGGAACTTTCTTTGAGGCCTTAGATCGGTCTGCTTCTCAAGCCCCTTAGGTCGGTATCCCTCTTAAACCTTATGCAGTTAGATCGGTCTTCCATGCTAAGATACTAAGTCGGCATCCCTTAGTGCCTTGGGTCGGCAGAACGTTGGGTCGCTAACTGTTCGATATGTTAGATCGGTGAGTCATGGCCCCCTTGGAGTACACGCCTAATGGTTAGGTCGTGCGCTTCGATGTCCTTTAATTCATCCGCCACTAGGTCAGTTGCGACCCAACAGTTATATCTGCCGCTTCAGTCATTCCTACTGTATGGTATAAAACATCCATCTCCTTCTTTTTCATTACTTGTTCCCTTGCTCAATTCCGCCATTAAAATTTTCTCAAGCTTTTGAAGGCGATTTCATTCCAACTGGTCACCGATAATCTCTACCATTGATCGCGTAGGTAACCTCATTCCTCTTCTGATTGTAGGTCACCATCAATTAATAAACCTTGTCGCTCGAACTCGAATTGTTCTTTTGCACGACGCCCCATCACGAAATTCATCATACTTATAATCGGCAAGGTGTAGGTTGTTCGAGGTGATCATTGATGTAACAAAGGCAGTTTACTACCTGAAGTTAAATGATTTCTGATGGCATGGCATCGAACTTGTGACAATTTTGAATCGTATTATTGGGTGATTGGTTGGTCATGAATGAAGGCGGCTGCCGAAGGAATGATTATTGGGTTAACGGGTTGATGGAGTGTGATGTTGGTTCGGGAGCGAGTTAGTGAATTTGGGTGGCTTAGCCTTGGCCGACCCGGCTCTTAGTGACCTTAAGTCGTGGCTGAGATAATACTTGAAGGAAACTTGCCGATATAATCTTTAAAGCCTGAATCGTGACCGAGTTAATATTTGGAGAAGTTCCTGCCTTTTTGGATCGGAGCTTACTTTCTTATCTCTTCCTTGCGACCTAGAGGACTGAGCTGCCGAACTAACTCTGGCTCCGACCCGCTACCGACATAGCCTTATCTCGCGAAAGACTTTTTAAATCGTAGCCGACCTAATACTTGAGCTTTGGACGTGTTGTCATTTAGAATCATAGTCCCACTTTGAGTATTTGACTCGAACTGCCGATCTAACTTTGCCTAAATTTTGAACTGCCCCAACTTTAAACTCGCTTGAATCTCATTGTATTATTTCACAGACCGCATTAACTTATAAGCTGCCAACCTGCTGAAAATAACAAACAAAGAAACCAAGGCGAAAATACTGCCATTGACTGCCCACATCAAATGACAGATTAGTCGAGACGAGACAAGCAACTTAAATATATTGCATGAAATGTTTGTGAATCAATCAACTAAAGTTAAACATTGATGCAAAATATCAACAATCTGAACTGATTTGTCTGCGTCAACATTATACTTGCATATTTAGGCTTAAAATAATAGTCCCTGGGTTTCGTAACTAACAAATGCTTGCTAGTTTTCATTCCAGTTATATTTGTTTATTGCTTTGTTAATTTTACACAATACCTCACACATTTTAGTAAACGTGCACCTTGATGTTTGAATATCCAGTTATTTATGTAGAATGACTTCCCATCAAGAAGAAATGGCAGCTCAAGAGGAAGAAACTTTTCTGGTAGCTCTTCCTATAGAGGACCCTCCAGAGAGAACCCCGACTATTCTAACCCCGAGAGCATTTACTCAGCTGCGCACTCAATTTGGTTTTACTGAGAGTGATGTCCTACTCCTTGGGCCAAGTGATACCGCCGACAGTCCTCCCCGTGGCTTTATTGCAATCAATCGTCAAATGTGTTTAAGCGGGGAGATCCCTCCTTTTAATGACTTTCTTCGAATTCTTCTCCTTCGGTTGTCAATCTCTCCGTCCCAACTTCATCCTAATGGTTATGCCATCTTGATGGGGTTGTGTGTTTTGTTCAGAAGAACTTTTGACCGCTCACCAAGTTTTGAAGAAATTCGTTACTTATGCTCGTTTGCAAAGAGTAGAGATTATCCTTCCCATATAATTGTGAGGAGTTCTAGAAACCGCAAACTTATTTCTGATCTTACCGAAAGCGTTCATGGATTTTTGAACCAATTTTTCTTTGCTCGCTGCCCCCTAGGGTTTTATGCCGATTGGAGAGTAGGAAGTAAGATTACCTGTCTCCATTTTTAAGCTTTCTCGAGATCCGAATTACCAATTGCTAATTTCATTCTTTGTTCTTTTCAGCACTTCCTCTTCCCTTTAGAGATCCGGTCCATAAGCAGATTTTTGACAGATTGAGTGCCGTGGCCGTAGTAGAGAGAAGCATCAAGTTTTTGTTGAGGGATGAATTTTTGCACCAATACGGGCTTCTAAATACTTCTCGTTCTACACATCCTCATGAAATCCCAGACTCCTCGGCTAGAGCGTTGGATGCCCCAGTTTCTACAGAAACATCCATACCAAAAGGACCTGCTCCCGAGGCTTCGCTAGTGAAGTGCTCCACTTCTGTTGATGTTGCGGGGCCATCTGACGAACCTGCCCCGGTTATTGAGGAAGAAGAGCCTCAGGGATCTCCCCGACGTTCACAGAAATCTGGCGAAGAAGCCGAGAAAACTAGCCTTGTCAAGTAGAGCAGGGACGATACTTTCGAAGGGCTGAGCGACCTCTTTGCCACCTCGCAAGAGATCTTTATAGATGATCCTATCACTACCGGGGTTTCTTCTTCAGTAGCTGAAGCGACTTCTATCCTGCAACAGACTCCGTCAACTCAAGAGTTGACGCTAACTATTACACCCACAACCACTCCTCAATTAAAGAGTGGTTCGTAGTTTGATGCGCGTAGTTTGCACATCACACACACTTAGAATTTTTTCGGCACTTTTATGCTCCTAACTTTTTGTACTTTGAAGAATTCTAAAATTTAGCTCTTTTTTATTTCAGATCCTCCGATGGGGCGCAGCGGATCCTACTATGATGATTTCCAGCGCTAGGGGAGGCGTAGCCAATATGATTACAGGCGTTACCTCCCCTCTTACAGAGAATCTGATGAAGAAAGAGCCGCCCGAAAGGCTCAAGAGAAGAGGGCTCAAGAGGAGCGTTATGAAAGAAGAGAGAGGGAGGAGCGCCACGATTCTTCGCAGAGAGGCGACGATTCCCATAAAAGAAAATCCCATGATGACAGAGGAAAAAGTCATATGGTTGAAGATTCGAGCAAGCGAGCCCGACATGGTGAGAAGCACACCTCTACAACTCCTGAAAAGGTTACTGCCCCCGCCTCGCTTGACATTCCTTCCGGCTCTCCCGCTCTCGGGAAGACAGACATCCAAACAATAATTAGCAGGCCCAAATTCCAAGTTGGACCGGGCCCGGCCACTTTGCAAAGTCAGTTTCCACAGTGGTGTCTGAAGGGAGTAAGGTTCGACCTTGACTTGGTTCCTATTGACAAGTCTGCTATTTTACGAAACCTCGATGCCGTCAAGCTTGATACTGAGAGGATGTCAAACTGGCAAAAACTTGTTGATGAGCTCCAAAGGGTTAATCGTGCAAACATAGAGGCCATGCTCACTATGGAAAATGACAAAGCCGAATGGCAAAAGGTTCTTAAGCAACATGACACTGAAATGAGGAGCATCGCTTCTTACAATGAAGAGCTTGAAGCAAAAGTTGATGAACTGAAACAAGAGCTTGCTGCTTCCTCTACTTCCTACTCTCAAAAAGAAGAAGTGCTCCTAAAACAAGTGAGAGATGCTCATGCCAGCCAAAGAGATGCCGAAGACAGGCTTGAAGTGCAGAAAAAAATTAGTGAGGGCTATGTTGCTGATATTGAAGAGCTTCGGAAGAAGAACAGCTCCCAAGAGGCGGAGATTCAAATTCTTAAGCTTCAACTTTCTTAAGCTGAAATGGAGCGTGATGAGGCCGTTGCCGGCAAAATTGCAGCTGAAGAATCTCACGAGGCAACGAGGACCAACATCAGCTCAACATTATTTTATTTCTACCTGCATAGCATCTTGGGGCGTGGTAGCCTCGCCTTTCTAGGCCCCAAGTACGAAATTACTCTGGCTGAAGTTTGGGAGGCCGCACTCGATATGCTTGGCGGTAAGGGCGCCGGTTATACTGAGTCAGCTCTTGAGGAGCATTATCTTGATGATGACGCTCGCGCTGCTCTCGCCAAGGGGAGAGAACAGCTTGCAAAATTAAGGGCCGAAACAGCGGCAGGAGAATATTCAGGAAAAATTATCTCAACTGCTCTGATTCAACCTTCTCCTTCAGCCGAAATTGATATCATCGCTTCCAGTTCCCACTCTCCATCTCCTACTAAAGTTACCACCGAGATCACAAGCATACAAGGTGGAGATGAAGGCGGCGAGAGTGCCGAGGCACAGGCTTACGAAGTTGACGTCAGGGAACCGACTTTTGCAGGTAACCCTACTGACAATCTTGCCCAAGTAGACTGCTTATCTGTTTCTTACGAGCTTGATGGGCTTTTTGACTACTTCTTGAATCTCAGCGAACATTTATCTCCTCTTTTTACTGACTTGAACTTTTTTCCTTCTGTAGCGTCGGGCATTGTTCAAGCTTCCCCACCTCCAATTATTCCTCCTCCATCTATTCAGGTGACCCCTCATTCCGCCTCGCAACCGGGATCACAAGAGGAGCAAATAGAAGCTCTTCAAGACTTGGATGATCCCATTGCTTCACAAGAACACAAAGGAGAAGAAACTGAAGGGAGTGAGTAGACTCCAGAAGCAACCAGTTCCGATGATGAACCATTAGCTAAACTTCTTTCTCCAGGGAGTGGGTCTTCCTCCAAGAAGAGAGGAAAGCAGGGAGTTTCCAAGAAGAAGAAGAAGAAGGGATCCATAACTGGCGAAGAAGAGACGGAAGAAAGTCCGACTGAGCGCCTTTCTCCTTCATCCCCTACCCTTACAAGCCGGCCTAAAAAGTTGGTTATTCGGCCAGGTGCGGGCTCAAAAGGTGGGCGGAAGAAGAAATGATGGCTCTGGTTCTGTGGCTTTCATATCGCTTTTTGCCTTTTTTGCATGTACTGACCGGAAATTGTGCGGGTACCGGCCCCCGCATTCTTCTTTTACTTTTTACCTTGGAACTTGTATCGGTACAAAATTTTAACAGTGTTGAATAAAATAATTCTTTTTCTTCATACAAACTTCTGTCTGTATCTGAAAATGCATTTATTATTCATTTTTTTACAAGTTTCTTTGTACGATATTGCAGTGAGCTTGTGGTATATATTGTTTGAGCGCAATTTTACTGATGTAATTATACCATGTTGCCCCTATACCATAAGCTCATTGTAATATTTTATTTTATGAGGAACTTGTACTTTTACTTTTTAAAGAATAATTATTCCACATTTGGAGGAATATTATTTCGTTAAAAACAGAGTACAAATAAGTTTCTACGCTTCATCCTTCGAAGATATCACTTTTTATTTTGTGCATATACACATTTTACTGAATGAAATCTTCTATGTGGTAAAGCGGGTATTTGAAAGGTACTTCAACTTCTTTTTGAAGAAGATAATTTTCTAGAATAAGTAATTCATTCTTCCTTTGAAAGTTATTCTTTGAAAAGTTGCACCTCTGAGGAAGACTTTTTCACGTTTCAACACCTGGACGTTTTATTTCAATCTTGGTGAAACGTGTGCCTCCAAAGAGGTCTTTCTGCTTGATTGTGCCTCCGGGAGGAGGTCTTTTCATTTCTGCCTCTGGGAAGAGGTCTTTCTGTCTTATTGTGCCTCTGGGAAGAGGTCTTTTTGTTTCTGCCCCTTGGGAGAGGCTCTTTTTTTTTTTTTTTGCATTTCAACTCTGATGAAGTGAAACTCAGAAGAGCGGCTGTCGTACTTCAACTCTTGGTGAAATGGGCCTCCGAAGAGGGCTTTTATTTTGTTTTGCATTTCAACTCTGGTGAAGTGAAACTCCGAAGAGCGGCTGTCGCACTTCAACTCCTGGTGAAATGGGCCTCCGAAGAGGGCTTTTATTTTGTTTTGCATTTCAACTCTGGTGAAGTGAAACTCCGAAGAGCGGCTGTCGCACTTCAACTCCTGGTGAAATGGGCCTTCGAAGATGGCTTTTATTGCCTGGAAGTTACTCTCTCATGGTTGGAGGGTCATGACTCCTCCAATCTTTTTTGTTGAGTAGAGAACTTTTTTTTTGCGGCGTATGCCTCGTTAGAGGTCTTTATCCTCCTAAGAGTTGTGCCTCCGAAGAGGGCTTGTGCCTCCGAAGAGGGCTTTAGTTGTTCCTTGTCTACTTGCTTATGCCTTTTTAGTGATCCTCTGTTTTTCCTTTTCAAGCTCACACTCCCTTCTCTTACAAGTAGTTTGTTTAATCCAAAGAAGTGTACTTCACTGTTAGGCAAGTTCACGAGAACGGGCATAAGCTTCTTAATTGGATGTTTGTTTGTTCAAACGATCTCAATTTATGTGCAATGGCCCGTTTCCGGCGAAATCATTGGCCGTTCAATTGAAGCAATTCCTATCTAGGATTTGAATTCGGGACTTTTGTGACTCGAAATTTGTTTGCTGAATGATAACCAGAATCACTTGGTCTTGTAATGTGCAAGTTTTATTTTCATTGTCTGCAAAAATTTAAATCGACATTTCAGCAATACATTTAATGTATTTTTCATATTGAAAATAAAGCAAACATGTAATAATAATAAGAAACACAAGATTTATAGTGGTTCGGCCAAGAATTTGGGCCTACATACACTTTATAGTCTTTCATTATTCACTTGCATCGGTTTTACAATTGCTTTCAATTACAAGAATCATACATTCATAATTCTTTTTACAATATTTCAACAAAGCTATCAAGTAAAGTATGGACGCAAGTGATTGCTGTTCCAAGCCCTTGGAATTTGATCTCCTTCGACAATAGCAAGTTTGAATGTGCCGTCAAGAAGCTTCTGACCTATGACTTATGGTCCTTCCCAATTTGGCCCAAACACACCTGTCGCCGTCATGATTCTCTTCAGGACTAGATCTCCAATCTCAAAGCTGCGTTGGCGAACTTTGGAATTGAAATGTCTGGCTATCCTTTGCTGATGAGCTGCGATTCTGAGCTCAGCCTCTTCTCTTTTTTCATTAAGGAGATCTAGTGCCTCAAGCTGTAGTTTTTCATTCTCCACTTGATTGAAATGGATTCTTCTATGTGAAGGGACTTCTGTTTCTACTGGAATCATTGCTTCTGACCCGTATGCCAATGAAAATGGAGTATGCCCAGTCGCAGTTTTGTGGGTAGTTCTGTATGCCCATAGTGCTAGTGGTAGCTTATCGACCCAACCACCTTTTGCTCTTTCGAGTTACTTCTTGATGGTTGACTTGATAATTTTGTTTACTGCTTCCACCTGCCCGTTTGCCTGCGGATGAGCTACTGCTGAGAAGCTTTTTCGGATTTTGAATCGTTTGCAAAAATCTTGGAATTCTTCACTTTCGAACTGAGTACCATTGTCTGTAATTATCTTTTGAGGCACACCATACCTGCAAATGATACTTTTAGTCACAAAACTTATCATCTTTTTAGAGGTGCTAGTAGCCAGTGGTTCAGCTTCTGCCCATTTAGTAAAATAATCTACAGCAACGATGGCATATTTGATTCCAGATTTGGCAGTTGGTAAAGGTCCTACAAGGTCTATCCCCCATATTGCAAACGGCCATGGACTGACCATCTGTGTGAGTTCAGTAGAAGGTGCTCTAGGAATTTTGGCAAATCTTTGGCATCTGTCACATTTCCGGGAATAGTCTGCTGCATCTCGATTGATTTCTGGCCAAAAATATCCGTATCGGAGAATTTTCTTTGCTAAAGTTTGACCACCTAAATGATCACCACATTCTCCCCCATGCACCTCAGCTAGGATTGTTTTGGACTCTTCCCTGGATACACATCGAAGTAATGGCATCGAGAATCCCTGTCTGTATAATTGGCCATCCTGGACTATATAGCGAGAAGCTTTCCTCAGTAGCTTCTGTCGCTCTTTTGAATTTTCTGGTATAGAGCCATTGAGCAGATATTCTATTATTGGAGTCATCCATGATTCTTGCTCTTGAGACACGCTCATGATCCAATCAATATCCATCTCATTAATGCTTGGAGCCGACAGGACTTCCACTGGAGCTAACCCCAGAAATTGAGCTTCGCCTGTGCTAGAGTACTTTGCGAGAGAATCTGCTTTCGTATTTTCTTCTCGAGGAATATGGCTTATCGTGTAATGATCGAAGTCACATAGAAGTTCGCAGGCCTTTGACAAGTAGGCAGGCAGATTTCCCCCTTTCGCTTGGAATTCCTTCTTGACTTGGCATACAATAAGCTGAGAATCACTAAAGATCTGTAATGCTCAGAAGTTTAGTTCTTCAGCAATTCTCAAGCCAGCGATAAGAGCTTCGTATTCTGCTTCATTGTTCGTTGAAGGAAATTCCAATCTTAGTGCATAGCATAATGACCGACCTTCAGGGGTTTCAAGTACGACCCCGGCACCAGAACAGTGGTCATTTCTCGCGCCATCAACATATAACTTCCATTGGATTGGGGAATCATCGATCGTTTCTTCCCCACTGTTACCTTTATCTGTGAATTCTGCGATGAAATCTGCTAAAGCCTGTCAGTTGATTGCTTTTCGGGGGTGATAAGTGATGTCATATTGACTGAGTTCAATGTTCCACTTTAGAAGATGACCCGAAGTCTCAGGGCGAAATAGGACTTGCTTTAAAGGTTGATCGGTGAGGACTCTGATAGGATGAGCTTGGAAATATTGCCTCAACTTCCTCGATGCAATCAGTAGGCAATAGGCGAGTTTTTCCAACTTGGAGTAATTCATCTCTGCCCCAGTGAGTCTTTTGTTGATATAATAAACCGGATGTTGAATCCTCTCGTCTTCTCGTATCAGCGCTGCACTTAAAGCATGAGATGATACTGCCAAGTATATAAGAAGATCCTCACCATCGCCGGGCCTAGAAAGTATTGGAGGCGTTTCCATATGGCAAATCAATTCATCAAAGGCTTTTTGGCATTCGGGACTCCAATCAAAGTTTTTCTTTCCTTTCTTTAGAGCGTCAAGGAATGGGATGCATTTATCAGTAGCTTTGGAAATGAACCGACTCAAGGCGGCAACTTTTCCGTTGAGACTTTGCAATTCCTTCTTCGTTCTAGGAGCTTTGACTTCTTTTAAGGCGGTAATTTGAGCTGGACTAGCTTCAATGCCCCTAGCGCTCACGATGAAACCTAAGAACTTTCCGGACTCCACCCCAAATGAACATTTTAAAGGGTTAAGCTTCATTCCGTATTTTCGGAGGACTGCGAACATTTCTGCTAAGTGTTCTATGTGATCCACTGCCTTCTTAGACTTTACTAACATGTCGTCGATGTAGACTTCCATAGTCTTACCCAATTGCGGTTTGAACATAGCATTAACAAGTCTTTGGTAGGTTGCCCCCGCATTCTTCAGCCCGAAGGGCATAACCCTGTAGCAGTAAAGACCAACACCGGTGATAAAGCTCGTGTCCTCCTGATCCGGCTCATGCATCATGATCTGGTAATATCCGAAGTAGGCATCCATAAAAGATAACAATTCATGTCCCGCTGTTCCATCTACCAGTTGATCGATCCTGGGTAATGGGAAGCAGTCTTTGGGGCAGGCCTTGTTTAGATCTGAAAAATCGATGCATACTCTCCATTTTTCGTTGGCTTTCTTAACCAGCACTGGATTTGAGACCCAATTCGGATAGGTAGATTCTTTGATAAAGTTATTCTCCATGAGCCGATCAACTTCTTCTTTTAATGCTGCTGACCTTTCTGGACCTTGAGTTCTCCTTTTCTGTTTCACAGGCGTAAATTTTGGATCAATATTCAGAGCGTGTGCTGCAACTTCTGGGGATATTCCGCACATATCGGCATGAGTCCAAGCAAAAAAATCCAAATTTGCTTTTAAAAAAGATATTAAGATATTTTGAATTGACACATTAAGTTGTGAACCCACATTCAACACCTTATTTGGGTCCTTCGGGTCAACAGGTACTGGTACTGTCGTTTCCACTGGTACCACTCTATTCTCCCCTGCACTGGCTTTTCTAGGATCCATCTCTTTTCGTGCTCCGCTGTGCTCGCCAGTGCAGGGTCCGCCCTGTAATTGCTACAAGGTTGGTTCTTTGATGCGGGCTGGGGTTGCCGCATCCTTTCCCATTTCTCTTTTCCTTGCCTCTCGCAGCTCTGTTAAATAACACTCCCGCCCGGCATTTTGGTCCCCTTTTATAACTCCTACTCCATTGTCTGTGGGGAATTTAATGGTGAGGCACCATGGGGCCAGAACAGCTTTGAACGCTGCAAGAGTTGGACGGCCAAGGAAAGCATTATAAGCGGAAAATTCGTCAACAATCACAAAAGTTTGCTTGCGGACTACTTTTCTTTCTCCTTCTCTGGGTTCTACAAGCAAATCAATGGTTCCTATCGGCTGCTTTGGCTCCCAAGTGAAGCCAACGATTTTCTGTGACGAGGCTTGCACATCAGCCATAGGGATCTTCATTTGGTCGAATGTTTTCTTGAAGAGGATATTACAGGATGCGCCACAATCAATGAGAACTCTTCTGACAATAGCTGGCCCGATACTAGCCGAGATGACTAAGGGATCCAAGGTAGGAGCTTCAACACCTGTGGAATCCCTGGCTCTGAACACAATATCATCATTGAAAGTTCTTTGTTGTTTCAGGGGCGTAGTTTCTTCAAAAACAAAGACATCTTCTTCGGCCGGTACATATTTCAAAGCCCGGGTATACCTTTCCATCTCACCCCAGCTCCTGCCTGCTGGGTGAGGTCCTCCCGTAATGACATTGATTACAGGCCTTCCGGATTCATGCCCTGCAGCCTTCTCACTTGTCCTGGGTTGATGAGCAGGAGCTCGTTGCCCCTGACTAGACGAAGCAGGATTGCTGCTATTCTTTTCCACAAATTGCTGCAGCTTGTTTTCCCTTATCAACTCTTCAATCAAAATTTTCAATTGGCGGCATTCATCGGTATCATGACCGGGTTGATTATGGAAGCGGCAGAATTTCCCGCTTTGTACAGATTTTTTCCCGGTTCTCAGAACGGGAGGTTTAGGATAATCAACAGAATCTTTAGTGGCAAGATAAATACGCTCTGGCGTATCTGATAATGGAGTATATTCCGATGGCTTGAAGGAACGAGGCTTCTTCAGATTTTTCTGTTTCTTCCCATCGTTATTTTCCCTTTTCTATCCTACAGATTCATTCTTGCGTGGAGCAGCAATGTTATCTTCAGCTTTTTCCAATACTGCCTTTACCGGTATAGGACGGCTTTCCAAGCGTATGAACTCATCTGCTTTCTTGTAGAATTTTTCAAGGGAATTTGGTTCCTTCATGTTTAGCCATTTTCCAAATTCGCTGGACTTGTCGATGGCCCTCATCAGATAAGTCAAGATCATCTGTGGTTCTGCATTGTCCACCTCGGCAAACGCTATATTAAAGCGATTCAAGAAAGATCTGATAGTTTCCCTTGGATTCTGTTCTAAACTTGACAACGACATGATATCTTTGGCTTTTGAAGCATATAGTCTGAAATGCTCCTTGAATTTCCGGGTTAGGTCAGAAAACTGATCTATAGACCGGATTGGTAGCTTGGTGAACCAAAGCAGAGCTACACCTTCCAGATATACAGGAAAATATTGGCACTTTATCTCATCAGAAGCTCTGGCACCTGTCACGTGCCAATCATACTTACACAAGAATTTGTTCGGATCGCTTGTCCCCTTGTAAGCTGGAATAGTTGGAGGGACGAACTTCCTTGGGAACTCAGCCTTTAAGATCCTTTCGGTAAATGGGGTTTTACTTGGAGCGAAACCCCATTCTCTCTCGTCTTCATCCCTTTGCATGCTCTCTTTCATGATTTGTCGAACCATTTCAGAAAGATACCTCTCATCATTTCGAGCTTTAGATCCACCAACTTCAGGAAGTGTCTGCTCAAGGGGGCTGGCAGCCCTCTCAAGAACGTTCGTTTCTTCAGCATCATGAACGTTGCCAGCAAAGTTCCTTTCATTACCCGTTGGTTGATGGTTTGCCCCAAGCAAATCGTTCAACTTATTCAAAATTAGGGCATTTTGGGCATTCTGAGCCTCCAATTGTGCACTTTGGGCATTTATCTGCTGGTTCAGCCCTAAGATTACAGCATCCAACTCCGCTTTTGTAACCCCAACAGGTGGAGTGGCTTGATTAGGTACTGGGGAAGCGGAGGTTCCCTCTTGAACATTTCCAGATCTAACAGACCTACTCCTTCTTCCCGGAGCCATGATTTCAGATAAACTTCTAGTCTTCAGAGAGATTACTTCAACAAACTTTCGTGGAGCAATGATGATAATTCGCCTGAGTTCGGTTTCTCAGTGAAAGCACCAAAAATGTTAACGCTAAAATTTGAACGCTAACACCCCGGTGTGTAAAGTGTAGTTGTGAAAGCACCACCCGATGATTCGGCAACAGAGTATAAGCAGAAAACTGCAGATAAAACAGTAAACAACAGCAGTTTTATAGTGGTTCGGCTTATGATCAAGCCTACGTCCACTTCAATCCTTTTTATTGCTGACTGAATTACAACATATTACAATCTCTTTTAATTACAATCCAACTCAATTCAAAAAGACAAGTAACTAGAAAGAACTTCAATGCCACAGAGTTCTTTGAATCCATGATTGGATATGTCGAATCTTTGTGCGAAGTTTGGTCTAAAAATCTTGCGTGAGTTTGAAGTGATGGAGTTTAGATTGTCTTAAAGATAGTAGAGCCTTGATGTCCCCAAGAGAATCATCCAAAAGTCCCCCGAATGTTGGAGATGGATTTCTATTTATAGGCAAATCTGGGTAAGAATTTTTCACCCAAGTCCTGAGTCGTGACCGACTTTAGTTGAGTCGCGGCCGACCTATAGAGGCAAAACCATGGTCTAGTAGAGTTAAGCCGACTTACCTAATTTCATGCAAGTCCAAAGTCGTAAACGAGTTATGGGGCCAGGTCATAAAATGATGAGGTATCCGATTCGCTTGCTTAGGTCGTGAACGACCTACCATAGGCCTTAGGTCGGTTTGCCCCATGAGTCGGCCAACATCTTTAAAGCATTAAGGTTATAACCCGGTGAGTCGCTGTCCCTGTTAAGTCGGCAATAAGCTAAGGCTGTTGAGTCGGAACTTCCTTTGAGCCTTAAGTCGGCATTACTCCAAGACGTTAGGTCGGAACTTTCTTTGAGGCCTTAGATCGGTCTGCTTCTCAAGCCCCTTAGGTCGGTATCCCTCTTAAACCTTATGCAGTTAGGTCGGTCTTCCATGCTAAGATACTAAGTCGGCATCCCTTTGTGCCTTGGGTCGGCAGAACGTTGGGTCGCTAACTGTTTGATATGCTAGATCGGTGAGTCATGGCCGAGATGGTGTTAACAGTTTGTAAATGAATTATGGGATGAATATTCGACGGAAATAATATGGAATGTTCCAAGATTAATTAATGGAATATGGAAATGGAACTCGAATTAGTTAATTAAAAATTGAACTGTGAATAAATAATAGAATTTGAAAGTGAAGTTTGAGTTATAAATATACATTCAACATGGAATTGTAAGTAAATTAAAGATGAAGTGAAGCTGTTTGGAATTGAATTACAATATGAATATAACAAGTTAAATATGTGCATAGATATTATTTTGATAAATTGAGAGTGTGAATTAGCAATTTGAATTGGATAGAATTTGATGAGAATCAAATATAATGGAAATGAACTTAACTTATGCAATTTGAATAAATCAAAGTTAAACCACGTAAGATTGTAGCTAATTGAAGCTTGGCTTCAAAAACCATTAAATAAAAGTTTGGGTTGAATTAATGGTATATAGGCATGGAAGATTATCGAGATTAAATAAAAAGGTTTTGGAATGAAAATTTGGCGAACATGAAATAAAATGCAATTGGATGAGGGGTGAATAAATTAAAATGGAATGGAATTAAATGTAAATTGAATTGGAATCGATTTAAATGATTATAAGCTTAGGTGACCATTGAGTGTAAGTCACTTAAATACGATAAAGTGGTTTGAAAATTTGTTGAAAGCAATTGAATTAGCTTTAAAACCATTTAAATTGCTTATGAAAATTGTTTATGTACATTAGTTATGTAATGCATGTGTTTAACTATTGAAAGTAAGTGAAATTATATATATATATATATAGCACTTACATGTTTGAATTGAGTAAGTACAGGTTCAGGGAAGCCGTTTGGCTGGATTTGATTGCGCAATTTGCTAAAATAAATCGCCGCTTGATTAAAAATGCTAAAATAAGGTACACCTACGCAATACAAATAGGAAATATGAATTGTTTTTCTGTTTTCCGACCGTGTGGGTCGATGTATATTGATTTCCGGCCTGAGGCCGATGTATATATGTTTTTGTGCATCCTGCGATATTGCAGAAGTCCCTCCGTACAAGGGAGACTCTGCCAAAATTTTCCGTAAATTTTGGGAGTTAGAAAACTTTTGAAAATTTCGGAAATTTTCACTAACGGTAAATGATTTAAATTGTTAAGCAAATAAGGTTAAAACATAATAAATGAAATTCATTTTAAATGCGAATGTAAGGTGAAGTAAAACCGAAGGAACTTAGGAAAGTAAGTTTGCGAATAAACTGTGAATTGAGGTTTACATTAATTAATTAGTAAGTGAAATTAATTCAATAGTCAAAATGGAAGCCAATTTGGACTCAAATGGAATTGTTGAACAAAATGAATAGTAATGCATATGAACTTCAATAGTGAAGTGAAAATAAATTCAAGAAGTATATAAAATGTTTATATTGAACTTAAGACGTAGGGTGAGATTCTTAAGTAATTTGGTATTGAAAGAAATTATTCTAAGTGAATAATTGAATGAAGATTACAATTGAAAATTGTGAAATGGGATAGTTGAGGATAAGTGAATAGCAGTCAAACTGAAAATGAATGTGAATAAAAGAGGATTGATATAATTGATAATCAATTAAAATTATACGTGGGATGTACGTATATTATTTATTCGCATAACTATTTGATCCAGAATTCGAGCATAGAATTTCGAGATAGTTATATCGATCCGAGTTAGGATTTTTCCCTCGATTTTCGACGGCGAACCCTGGATATGGAATTTTGATTGATTCTGGAAATTCTCTATCATAGTTATGACTATGCAAGGAGAATGAAGTTTTTTGATCAAGAAAACAGATCTGAGTCCGCACTAGGAAGTCAGGTGGACGATACTAGTTCGGAAGTGAAATTGTGTGATCGAGTAAGCGATCGGATTTGGTATTGCGTACGAATGATATGTGTGCATCGTATGGGCTTAAATAAAGCAAATGATGAAACTTTTCTAAAAGAAATGCAAAATGATTTTGAATGTTGTGGATGGACATTATTGTTATAACAGGATATACAGGTGATTTAAAAGCAGAAGGAAATTGATGTTTGATTTCACAAGATAAAATTTAAATGGCCTGACAAAAAGGTATGTGTTTAAAATTTCTATATGAAATTTGTTTGGGTTTTTGATCGAACCACTTGGCTTTTTGTTTTCTTTTTGGATTTGGGAGGCCATAGAGCCATTTTGTAGTAGTACCGAGCTAGCCGCGAAAAGGAGACGTTGGCAAAAAATTTCGGAAATTTAGGGTGTTAGGAAAATTTAGGGAGTTAGAAAATTTTGATAACTTAAAATGTGAATTTAAGTTTAAATTTGAATGGATAAGTAGGTAATATTGTTTGGAACTTATGGATAAGTTGGAAAAGTTAGCAAGGAAGTTGGGGTGTCTTTGATAAAAAGATTATGTTGGCAAGTTATTAAAAACTATTTGGGTTTGAAAAGAAATAGTTAATGGGTTATGGATCATTCTTCCTAATTAGTAATTTCGGGGACGAAATTCTTTTAAGGGGGGAGGGATGTGACGACCCAGAATTTTAAGCATTTGAAATCAGAATATTTAATTTATTTTAAATATTCAAAAGTTAATTATTAACTTTAATTTCAAATATCAGTATTCATTTGATAATTAATTGTTGAATTTAATTATCGAAATTGGGTAAATTATTGAATCTGGAAATTTATGCCTGTTAAAAATAATTTGAAGGCTCGTAAAATTTATAATGATAATTCTGAAGATAATAAAAGTTGAAAATTTTAAATTAACAATGGGTTGTTCAGTTTTAAAAATTTATACCGTTTAAATTGAATTTAAAAATAGCCTTCCGAGGCGCAGTCTCAGAATTTGACGAATCCAGTTCCATTGGATCCGTAATATTGGATTATTATCGGATTTCAAATTTCGTGTTGATCGGAGTTTTCGGGTGAGCATACGATACATTAACGCGTTGGAATTTATATCGTAAACTAAATAACTCATATTGTACTTGGTCAAACATTTTAACAACAGCCACTTCCTTTCCTATCAGCCGTGATCTTATCACCTTCAAAACACTGTAGCCTGTTGATTTAAGTACATAAACATCTTTTCTTGTTCCTTCTTTTGGAAGCCAAAAATCAGCGGAGCAGAGAAATTTTTTTATTGAAAACAAAGTCTTCGTTCACTTTACTTTTCAAAATTCCTATTCCTTCCCCACTTCAAAATCGAGACTTCTGCTCCTAATCTCTAGACCCAGTATTCATCCAAATCGAAGCCTCCCAGTAAAAAAAAAAAGGGATTCGAGAATCAAATATAAAGAAAAGGGTGGCTGCGAACCCAAGATTCGATTTCTAATCGAAAGCGCGGCCTGGGGAAGAGCTCGCATGCTTTGTTAGAGGGCGGGTGGACCGGTGTTCGTGGATAAGGGGAAGAGGAGCATCTCGAGTTGTGCTCATCGGCAACTAGATCTGGAAGAGAGGGGTCGCGCGTACGATGGGGTATCTCGGCGGCGTGGCTACAGTGGGAACAGTAGTTGCGTGTTCGTGGGACGAGAGCACGTGAGAGCACAGCGACCATGTAGTGGCGACCTTTAGGGATTTTCGTGCTCGCGATTTGGAGGTTTCGAGATTGAAGACTCGTTGTCGATTTTGAAGACGAGTGGGTGACTGTGAGTCACGATGATGGTAGGGGTTCGCTTGAGTCGAAACGATGCAGTGGTTGCCTGAGAGTGTCGCTTGCTTTAGGAACAGCGAGGTAACGGTTTTATCTTTAATCATATTAAATCAATGTAGGCATATGTAAACAGATGGTCAATATTCCAGTGAGGATTATTTTCAGATTTATATATATACACAGACTTTTCAATTTAAACACACACACACATATATAAAAAGGATAAATATATGTTTACAGTAAGGTAAAAACAATTTTATTATTAGATATATATATATATATATATATATATATATATATATATATATATATATATATGTATGTATGTATGTATATCGGTAGGATTAAACAGTAAGATAAAGTTGTCTTGTAAAATTTATAAACAGATTAAAAATATATACATTTTAGTTACTAGTCATTTATTTAACTTAGATTATTTTTACTAAATCTAATTGTGGTCTTGAGAAAATAGCAGGTAAGTGGAAAAGGACTGAGATGAAAATCTATAATAATTTAATTCAACAAAATGTTTAAAGGAAAAGAGAATGTAAACTAGCGTAGTAAAACCATCATGTAAAATTCGTAATTAAATCTGTTATGTGGTAATTTATTTTATTTTCAACTAATTCAAATATTAATAAAGCCGTATAAATGTTATACAAGGTTTAAAACTATGAAGAAACAAGTCGAGATTTGGATGTATTGCAAATTGAGAAAAAAAGCAAAGGTGAGTTAATCTCACTCAGTTACATTTAAATTTAAATGATTAAAGTTAAATAATTGTTTGAATGGCTGAATTGGTTGATGTGATATAGTATGATATTTTGGAATTGGCATATTATATTATGCTAACATTTGTGGATGCAGGGAAAACAGGTTGGAGGGATCCAACTGGACCCCTCACATTTATTTAAATTATTCAATATTCTCTGTTGTGATTATTTGATATCCTATGATGAGTTATATTGGAATATTGAATGTTAAGGTTTGATTGGATATTCGGGTATAATGAATTACAAAAAAATATATAAATTGGATTTTGGAAAGATAACAAAAGAAGTGAAACTGTAAGTAAATAATTATAGAAATTTTAATAAATTTAAGAATGTATTGGAAAAGATATAAAGTGACTTTAAAATTTCTAATAACTAAATCTTGAGTATAGAAAGGAAATTTGAATAAACAGAAAGTTAATGAATTTTAAACTTCAGTGTTATTAATTAATAGAACAAAGCTTTTCTTGAATTTAAGATTTAAACTATGGAAATAAATAAAGAAGAAATTGGGAAAAGCTGAAATTTGCATATTTCAGTTAAAAGATTCAAAATCAAATGGAAAATAATAACAATAATAAATTAAGTGTATAATTAATGAACTCTGAAATGAATTGAGCAATTAAAGAAACTTATTTCAAATGGAATAAATTGGGAATCAATTTGGAAAACTGATTCAATTGATTGAAGTTGGAATTCTCCCTGGATAACCAAGTACGTTTTCAAAGTAAATTTTTAAATATACGTTAAAGGATTTAAAGTTGTTTTAAAAAGCAAGTTTTGAAAAATTTCTTATTTATAATATTTAAATTCTAAAGTAAGTATTTTCTCTTAATCTATTATAGTAGTAATTATTTAAAGAATGACTTAATACTATGTTTTTAAAAGTATAAATCTAGTTTTATATTTATTAAGTAACTTTATTTTCAAATATTCATATAGTATTTATTTTTAAAAAATTATTAAAGTAGTTTTAATTTAAATGTTTTAAAGGTATATATTTTAAAGTAAAGTGTTTTAAAATTTATTTTTAAAATCTAGTTTTGTGCTTGGTAATTTCAGTGGAGATAGAAAATATTTGGGAAAGTTTATTCTGGAAAGAAAGACGGTTTTGAAAACTGTTTCTAGAGGATTGAAAATAGAAATATATCTTGTGAAGATATTTTGAGGATAATGAATAATTTGGAAATTATTTATTGTTGGATGGTTGTTTGTGAATGTTAATTGATAGTTAAATAACCGCCTATCAATATTGGCCAAATGCGTTGATCGTTTCGAAGAGAGCGGGATCGAGATTTATTTCTCGAAAACCACTTCGATCCGGTTTGTACGTTTCGTGCGAAAAACGTGTTCGGAATCGAAGATGGAGCAGTGAAGTGCAAGGGCTAGTCGCTACTAATCCTGAGGATATTTCCAAAATGGATGTAGTAGGAGTAGTGCCTTCGGTTCCGTTCGAACCCGGGACGGACTTGTATGGATGAATGCTTGCGAAATATCGTCAGGTGGGCGATGGGCATTCTAAGTGAAACGTTCTAAAGGTAACGCTAAGCCTCAAGCCTCATCAACCGGGAATGACTGAAAATCAGGGGATATGCAGCAAGGCTTCGTGGGTAGCCCCCACTGGAGAGTAAGGTCATCCCTGTCTAGATGTCCCTTTTTATTCGGCTTAGTGGTGCGGTTGCTGATCCCAACCGTGGGGTGATCTTATTCGGAACTGTCCAGTAAGGGATGGGTCCGGCCTTGTGTTGCAGGGGATGAAGGGAGTAATCCTCGGTACTGTGATCTATACCATGTACTGTGACAGGTGGTACCCCAGTGCCTAGTCATTGTTGGAAATCCATTCTCCCTACGAGCCTTTTACGAGTTTTGTTTGTATTACCCACTCTGTGGCTAGTAGCTGGAATTTAATCATGTAACAATTTCGGCTATTTTGTAAGTATTTGTAAATAGACCCTATTATAATATCATAGGATTTCTATATAAAAAATGTTTTAGCTATCGTAAGGTAAAAACCCGACATGTTTATTTGTGGCGTGGTCTTACGAGATGCTTTTGTTTTCAAAGGATTTTGAAACTTTAATAATCAATTGGGTGTGATTTTCTCACACTGGTATTCCAGACTGACTCGGGTGTTATTTAACTGTAATGCTCGGGTCAGACCGAGTATTATAGGATACAGGATATGATGCTGTGGAGCTCAGGAGACGAGCTGGATGACGAAACGTACTCTCGTACTTGTATATTTATACGTATTCCGCTGTGTTGGGTTGTTGTGTACCCATTGTATGATATTGATGTTGAGTTGTGACTGATGTATTCTGATGATGTAATGTATGTAAACAGATATATTTGATTTTGAGTAAAGATTATTTACCATCTATTATATTTTATTCCGCTGCGATGGTTAGATTCTGATGTTGATTTTGTTTTCTCTTCTTCTACCTCTTCTTCTTAAACCCAAATGGTTCGTATTTCTGTGCAACTTCAGTTAATTGTTGTAGAATAGTGTTGACTCAAGGGGTACGGATTTGCAGGTCGTTACAAATGTAATTAATTTAGGGTTAAAGAAATTAATTATAAATAATTAATTAAGATGGTTTTTAAAGGTTAAGTAATGTGATTGGTTTGAACATAATTAATTTGTGTAATTAACTAAGGGCTAATTACTTAATGTAATTAAAAGATAATTAATCAAGGATGATTAATTTAGATAATAATTAAGGGATGATTAATTAATTTGTTGTAATTAATTATCGATTAATTAAGCAGGATTTTTAAAGGTAATTGAAGTAATTAAATTAATTTATTTAAATTAATTATAAATGGTGTGATTAATTAATCTTGCTTATGAATAATTTGATGATATTGAATGCCTTCGATTTTTTTGGTATATATAATATGTGATATGAAATGTTTTCTGATATGATATGTTTGGGTTGATCAGTAATAATACTGTTATCTATCGGTGATGAATTGCTTTGTAAAAGTGACATCCTTCATTTAATATTGAATCGTATTCACTTGAGTAACTTGGGTGAGATGACATTGGATTCGAAGAGAGGGGGTCGGGTATCAGCAAATACCCGAAACCACTTCGATTAGTAATTTTCAGTAATTCAGTAGATTTGAGTTTAGGATAAAATAGGCTGGAATGGGATAATTTAAGTAAAGTGGACCATTGAAACTAAGTAAGGGTACTTAGTGATTATTGTGAAGTAAGTATTGGCTTTAACAAGATAGAACTCGTAATAAGGTACGAGTTACCCGGGTTTTAAATAAGTTTTTTATTCTTTTGAATTTCATGTTAGATGGGTTTATTCACGTTGGTTTCCAGCCTGACCCGGGTGTTACATTGATGTAAGGCTCGGGTCAGACCGAGTATTACAAATTTTCAGGTTAGGACGTTCTGGAGCTTAGGAGGCGAGCTGGATGGCAGGACGTATGGAGTATTCCGCTGTGTATATTATTGTTTGTATTTCTAGGACAAGTTAATTTTAACTGTCCAGTTTTGTGTATTGGTTGTAACTCTGATGTATTGAGTGTAATTTAACTGATAGAGTTTTCCTTTGTATAACTACTATTATTTGATACTATATTTTGCCGCTGCGAATTTGAGAATCTATGATTTGTTTCTTCCTCTTCTTCTATCTCTTTTCTTCTTTTCTCTAACAATCTTGGATTTTCGAAGTCGAAAATTTCGGGTCGTTATACAAATTTAGTTTTGAAATTGTGGAATATATAAAGCTTTGAAATATATTGAAATTGAGATGGTTTATTTTGTGGTTTAAATCTGTATTTGAAATCGATATAATATGAAATGGTTTACTTAGAAACTGAATTGAATTGAAATTTATGAATTGAGATTGAATTAAATGTCAATTTTGGAATTCGAGTTGATTTGAATTGATTTATGAAATTTGTGGAGACTATTTCATAATATAAAGTATTTCAAATTATATTTTAAGCTATTTTATATTACTTTATAAATTATTTTAATATAAACTATTTTTAATATAAATCAATTTTAATATAAACTATTGTATATAAACTATTTTCATATAAACTGTCTAATATCCCAATTACTTTAATGTATAAACTATTTTAACTTATGACTATTTCATATAAATATTTTATTTATAAACTATTTTATTATATATACTATTATAAATATCTAAATCGTTTAAAGGAAAGTGTTATGATTTCAAAGTGTTATGATTTCAAAGTGTTATGATTACCAAAGTGTTGTAATTTCAAGTGTTTTGGTTTCGGAAGTGTTATGACTTTGAAAGTGCTATGGTTTTGGAAATAGACATATTTGAAGTGAAAATGATATTGTATTGATATGGTTTGAATTTGAAATGATATTTTGGTTTTGAAGTTTAAACTATTTGAAATGACTGCTGTGTTATAATAACATTTGTTTGTTAAAGAGACCAGGATTGGTTATTGTCATACTCTCTACTAATACTGAAAACCACTTTAACAACCATGTATGCGGTAGAGATTCCAGAGTGAAGTAGGATGGTGGCGACGATCCTATATGAAGTATATACGTGGACCGAACTCCTGTGAGTTGGCAAAAGGTGGCCAAAACTGGAGCGATTTTCGGGCCAAGTGAGGTTGCTCCTCCGATCGGACACATTTCTTCGATACTATATTCTTACTTTGCGATTTTTTTGGTGGCCACACTTGATTTTCTTGGTTTGGGAGTGTGTTCTAAGGTGGGCGGTAGTGGCTGCTATGCGTTACCACCAGCCCGGATGCGTAATTGGTATATCTACCCTGGCATTGCCTTGTTGTGCCGTGTCACCTACCCTATCGAGACCACTACGAGTTTGTTTTGTTCCATACCTATGTAGAGCCCTCTAACGGCGCCCAGTACGGAGGAGATTACGGTACTGTATAGAATATGAGAATATATAAAATGTGTTAAGGTACAAAATTTAAAGCCTTAAGGCTATCTTAATAGTTTACTTTACTATAGACATTATTATAATAGCGTTTATTACTACATAGTAGATAATTTAAAGGATCCTTAGAGGATGGTTATTCTAAACATCCTTTAAGTTACTTGTATTTTAGTTGTCATTTCACTTGAGTTGGATTATTGACATAAGAATATTAATCCCGACTCGAGTGTTTTGGGTTTTGCTTTACGCTCGTGTCAGACTGAGTGATGCAGCTTTTGAGACTCATCTTTGGAGCTGGAGCTTTGCTTGGAGATCCATCTATCTATTCAGCTTGCAGTTATTCAGTTGATTCCAATAATGCATTCTGATTTTGTATTTGACTAGTGCATTTGAGACTTTTGTTGTATCTTATTTAACTCTGTCATATATAGTAGTTTCATGACCAACTATTCTTTTGTTTCCACGGCTTATTGTTACATTACCCTGTGTCTATGGTTTTGTGATTGTTTATTTACTGTATATGCCGAGTTCTGCCAAATAAAATTTAACAATCTGATATTTTGAGCAATTCAAGTCCGACATGTGCGGATGCGAATGGTTGAAAATACCAGGATGTTACATGTGGTATCAAAGCTTTGGTTTTCTAAAAAACTCAGCATTTATGGTAAATTTAATTGGAGAATCACTTTCGTTCGTGCTTGAGTTTCTCCATATTGACTTGACTTCCTTTGAATTTTGGAACGTTCCCCTCGGTTCCAAAATCCTTTCTTGTCTTTCCCTATTTGTGTTTCTTGATTTTGGAGCATCCCATAGCTCTACTATATGATTTGTAAAGGTGTGAAACTCCTTTATAATGAGCATTGATTCACTGGAGTCTTTGTATCTTTGGTTTAGATGTTGCTATCTCTTGTTATACCCGAATTCTATCTCTTTCTTTCGAATGTCGATTTGCCTCAGAATTCTGCGTCGATCATATTCTTGAAGTCATGATTGATCCGATTAAGGTTGCCCGCGATTTGTATATATCTATCCATCTTAATTGTTTGAAATTCAATTATCTTATCTCCCTATCGAGCCTATCTTCTATTTGACTTCTATTTGGTAAAAATCTCTCTAATTCAAATCTCTATCCTTATTTTGAAGTCCATTATTTAATCATCGAGCGAGGTGTGTACTTGTATTAATATAAAATTGTTTTATATTTTGTGTTGTTTGAGTTGTAATTGATGATTTGGGTTTTCGATCGATTCGTCTGATCAACGCTATCGATAAGAATCCCAAAACACTTGAACAGAGCAAACTAACACAATATTGTTTTCAAATTTAGTAAACGAAATGAATTTGTATAATTATATTTTAAATAATTAAATTTTTTGAAATTAACCAGTTAAATGAATTTATTTGTCGTTAACAATTTAATAGATAAATTTATAAAACTTGGTTTATAAACTAATTTGAAATTTGAAATGTATTTAAAATTTAAAATTTGAGAATTTAATTTTCAGGTGATTTCAAACCTTCATTTTAAAAGTTTTAAAGTGAATATCATCGAAAGTATTTTTACATAGAAACCATTTCAAAGAATTTTAAAAGCTTTAAATTAGTACTCTTCGTTTGACGTTGGAAAATAATTTCGGTGATCGCTGCAGCATCATCGACATTCATTTTCGAGTTTTAGAGTGGAGAGATCATTCTGTAGCTTTGTTACAGTTTTGTTTTGGAAATTAAATTGATTTGAATCTCCAAAGTATGACTTGATTTATAATATATATATTATATATATGATTATATATATTTGATTTGATATATTTGGATATATTAATCTCTAAATATTTTGAAGTGAATTAGAAATTTAAGTCTTAAATTTATGCTAAAGGGGTGATTTCAATTATAAATGAAGCCAAAATTTTGAATAAATATTTAAACTTGAAATAATTGAACTGCGAAAAAAATGAATAAATTAATATAAACTTAAGAATAATTAAAATTGGAAATTAAAAGTGAAAATTACTCAAGTGAAATCAAACTGGATCAATAAATTTGATAAATAAAATAAAATTTGTTTTGGAAGAAACCTTTTGTATCAAATATAGATAAATTGAAATTAAATCAACTAAATGAAAATACCTTGAATTTAAAATCAAATATTGAGTATTAATTAATGTAAATTGATATCTATATGGTTTTAAATTAATTGTTTCATTTTGTATTTCAATCTATTCTCCCCTGGTTGTTTCTATTCTCCTAACTCCTTCCTTTTCGGGACAAAACGTTTTGAGTGGGAGAGAGTGTAACGACTCGTAGATTTTATTTGTTTTAATAATATATTGAACTGATTTTTTTTTAAATTTTATATAATAAAATTTTGAATTGAAAATTTATTATTTGGAAGTCTATATAAACTTTGCAAATGATAAATTTTCATCTGGAAATATGGAAGTTTATTTTCTTGTGTAAATTCTATTTTAATTTAAATCAGTTAATATTAGATGATCATAAAATGTTTTCCAAATTTGAATATTTTTATATAATAAATTTGTAAATCATCTTCTGATGTCTCTTTTGAGTGAGACATCATCTTTCGTTTCTCCAAATTTGGACTGCTATTGCTCCATCTATCTTATTTCTGGCAAATTAGCAGCATTTTCGGTACCGAATATCGAGTTTTGATAAGATGATTCTATCACTAATATCTGTATACCGTTTTGATCATCTCGCCGTGCCGATCTCTGCGGTAAATTCAATTCTGTGTTTTGAGGTCCAGTACGCAGCGGAATCCGCGAAACAATTAACGGTATAGGTATTCAATTTCAAACTTTTTGTGTTCTTGTTCTTTCGTCTACTAACTGTTGAAATCTAACAGCTACGTATTTGCATTTATTCCCATCAACTCACGTATGCAACTTTTCGTGCTTCCATGACTTTTATTATTCCAAATTCCAACCGATTGGTATGTTGCTTTTGATGAATAGTTTTATTAGAAGTACAGTGCAACATATGTTGGTTGATTTAATCATTTCTTCTCTTTCCATTTCCCTTCTCTTCTCTGCATTTCGGCCATATCTGTTCATATATATATATATATATAAAAGGGCAAAAGTTACATCTATTTGAAACGCCACCCTCATATGAATGCCCACCTTCTCATGCTCTCTTCACCTCTTCCCAAAGCACGATCTCCACCCTCTCAATCTTTCACCCATGCTTCATAACCGAGCCCGCCAATCATTGGCCACATCACTTCACCATGATGCCACCATGGTTGCCGAGCACAGCCGGCCACATTGCTTCCCTCCCTCTGGCAGCATGACTTCACGAAAAAAAAATATAAAAGCATATGTGTGTTACATTCTTTTTGCTGTGAAGCCCATCCTTCTTATCGGCCTAATAGTAGCATACCCCTCCTCATCCAGCATGTGTACAGTTCCCCTTCTTTTAAATGTACATATAAGGTGTCTGTTGTTTGAAGTATACATGTATGAATTTTAATAAGCATTTTACAGTTATCCTGTTCGACATTTGTGTAATATATAGATACTAAAGCTATATAATAAATTTCTCAAGTGGAGTACATCTATATTATTACGCTTGTACGTTGGTATTTTATATATTTTATTTTGATTTTACACATATATATACATATGACATATGTTATATATGAGTTAAATATATAAGTTATATACTCTATAGGTCATAAGGTTTTATATATATATATATATATATATATATATATATATATATATGTTATATATATTTTGCATGAGTTGATTTTTTTCCATGTACGTATATTTTATTATTAGATAGTATGTGTATAACATATAAGTTTTCATATTTCAGTTTACTAAGTTATGTATATTGGCAAATGTATCTATATGTTGTTTTATTTAAAGTCTTATATTATATGAGTCTCATATTTATATTAGTTTATATATTCTGTTGGGGCTAAGCTATATTGTTATATATATTATGATCATCTCAGTATAATATGTATGTGTAAGTGTGTGTGTGTGTATAGATATATATATATATATATATATTTGTATAAGTTTATAATTGATCTATGGTAGTGTATAATTTTTTTAATAAAGTAAGTTGTTTGTTGTATATATATAAATATAAACTATACATCTATTTGTTTTATAAATATGAATTTATATAAGTGTATCTATGATTTGAGTAGGAATATATATATATATATATATATATCTTATTTTAAATGTATGTTTTAAATTTTGGGTTTTGAGAGAAATTTGTATACATATATATTTTTTTAGTTATATGTAGATAGTTTTGATTCGTTTTCATCAACTCCTTTTTATCAACTTTGTCCGTCAAAGTTGTGCCAATTTTGTCTGCCTTGGAAGTCTACTTATATTTCGTAACTCAATTTCATTGTCTATCCTCTCTAGCCTCGAAAGGTGAGCAATCACTCACGATTAACATTCTTATATTTACTAAATTTGGTTTCAATTGAAACGACTATTGAAATATACTACTTTTAGTTATTTACATTACTATATATATGCTATTATCTGTATCCGTTCAGCGTTCACCTATGACATCTAACACCATTATATGTTACTTATATTAATGATATATGCCTGTTATGTTATTATCATATCTCTTATCACTCTACAAGTTCCCCGTTAGTATAGTTTCCTATGGATTGAAATGATACATACCCGAACGATATGTTGACTAGGAGAAAATCGTTACGGGTTGAAATGATAAACCCCAGCGATTTTCATTTCAACTAAATTTGGGATTGCGGGATGAAATGATATACACCCGTATATATTTAAATTGCGGATTGAAATGATAAATATTCGTATCACTTGACCATAGGATAGAAAATTAAATACAGACACCGCTAGTCAATGTGTGTATATATATATTGAAATGATTTCCAAGGTTTTAAAATGAATATTTTGGTTTAATAAATATTGATTTGAAGATATATATATATATATATATATATATATATATATAAATGCTATATTTTTATAAAGGTTTTAAATTTTGATTTTAGTATTATATGTTTTGAAATTTTAAAATTTAAGTTAGTTTTGAAATTATAAATTTTAATAATTTACTTATGAATTTTACTATTTTAAAATATGTATAAATTAATCTTATTATAAAATAGGTTGATAATAAGATTTAATTTAATAAAGTTTGATTTAATTTTATATAATATGTTTAAGTATTATTTAAAATTTTGTTTTTAAATATAGAGTTTATAATAATTTTTAAATTAACGTTGGAAAGATAGTTTTGAAATTGATTTGAAATGGTATTTAATTAAGAATTTTTATTGGATTAAATCGGTTTGAAACTTATTGAATTTGAGATTTAAAATATGATTTTATAACCTGATTTTGGTTTAAGGTGATTAAATGAATATTTCAAGTTTAAATAAATTGAAGGATATATTTAATTTGGGGTTTTATTTTTTGACATTGGATTTATTAAGTAAATATTTCACAACTAAATAATAATAAAGTGAAATTGATATATATATATATATATGAAGGTATCAAATTTAGTTTTGAAATTGTGGAATATATAAAGCTTTGAAATATATTGAAATTGAGATGTTTTATTTTGTAGTTCAAATCTGTATTTGAAATCGATATAATTTGAAATATTTTATTTGGAAATCGAACTAAATTGAAATTGATGAATTAAGATTGAATTAAATGTCAATTTTGGAATTTGAGTTGATTTTAACTGATTTATGAAATTTGTGGAAACTATTTAATAATATAAAGTATTTCAAATTATATTTTAAACTATCTTATATTACTTTATAAATATTTTAATATAAACTATTTTTAATATAAATCAATTTTAATATTTACTATTTTTATATAAACTATTTTCATATAAACTATTTAATATCCCAATTACTTTAATTTATAAACTATTTTATTTATAAACTATTTTATTATATATACTATCATTAATATCTAAACTGTTTAAAGGAAAGTGTTATGATTTTAAAGTATTATGATTTCATAGTGTTATGATTTCCAAAGTTTTGTAATTTCAAGTGTTTTGGTTTCGAAAGTGTTATAACTTTGCAAGTGCTATGATTTTGGAAATAGATATATTTGAAGTGAAAAATGATATTATATTGATATGGTTTGAAATGGAAATGATATTTTGGTTTTGAAGTACAAACATTTTTGAAATGACAGTGGTCTCATAATAACATTTGGTTGTTAAAGAGACCGGGATCGGTTATTGTCATACTCTGCTAATATTGAAAACCACTTTAACAAACATGTACGCGGTTGAGATTCCAGAATGAAGTAGGATGGTGGCGACGATCCTATGTGAGTATATACATGGACCCAACTCCCGTGAGTTGGCAAAATGTTTATTTACTGTTGATTTAACTTACATAAGATCTTTTAGGTTTTACTTGAGTTTTTTGTCTTTTCAATCCGCTGGGTCAGTCTGAGATTTTCAGTGTATCAAAGACTGCTTTTCTGGAGGATGAAGGCGAAGATTTGCGCTATTATTATTTATTATATTCGTACGAATGCATCATGTTATTCCGCTGCATTTATTTATTTATTCCTGTTGTATGTAACTCTGATGTGTATTGTAAAAGTGTAATTATATGTTATTTGTAAAAAAGCTTCATGAACTATTTCTTTGATTATTATATTTTGTCATTTCGCTGTGAGATTCTATGTTTGTTTCCTTTTTTTCTTTGCTTTATCTTATTCACCCCATAACAATCCTCCTTTTTGGATGGTTTGAGTCTGACATGTGTTGTTTATCGTGGATTTAAACTGTCCAAAAAGGCGGGTGGTTACATTTGGTATCAGAGCCAAGTTTAGCGATAACCTTAGCTTTGTAAGGTCTGACTCATTAGAAATAGGGTAGTAATACCCTAGAATGAGTCGTTGAGTGTATATATATGAGAGAGTGTGTTTGTTAGTGTTATAAAAAGTTTTTGTATATGCTAATTCTGTTTCCTATTTATAAATTCTAGTTGGTACGTGGGACGCTATGGCACAGTTAGGGATTTCTAAACACTTAACAGAGTAGACCGACACAATATTGTTTTGAAATTTGGGTAAACGAAATAATTTTACTTAGTATTGTATTTTGTATATAAATGGATAACATTTTTAAATGATATAGTTAGATGTATATGTTGTTTGTTAGGTAGAGAAATTTTATAAACACTAATTGAAAGATAGAATTTACAAATAAAGTAAATATAAATAGAAAAATTTAAGAACTTATGTTCCGGGATTACAGAAATTTCTTTCAAAGGATTTGGAATATAATATTAGTATTAATTGAAAGTATTTTCTGATATAAATATTTCAATATGATTTGAAAGAAATCTTTAAAGAATTTTTAAAGTGAAATAAATTTTGTACTCCCCTCTCTGTCGCTAGAAAATAATTTCGGCGAGAGTGCGTGCATCATTGACGTTCATTTTCGAGTTTCAAAGGTTGAAGGCTGCTATAGTAGTTTTATTACACATTTGTTCAGATAACAAATATTATTTTTTCTAAATATGATTGGATATATAAGTTATGAGTATATACATATATATTATTTAAAATGATTTGAAAATGGAACGCGGTATTTAGTTCTTAAGTTTACGTATATTATTAATTTCAATTGTTGCAATGAATGAAATCTTAACTGTTTAATAATTTGAAACTTCTAAGATGTGTAATTAGAAACTAGTTACTAAATGATTGATGAAAATATAAGAAATTGAAAATTTCTATATTGTAAATAAAAAGGAAGTGAAAAATAAGAAATTGTAATTATTGAACATTTTATTAACTAAATAAATAAGAAAACTTGTACAATATTCAATTGCATTCGAAAAGACACACACACACACACACACACACACATATATATATATATAACATACCAAAATTTCATAAGTTGAATTCTTAAATAGGACATTTAATAGAATATTTTACAAGTAAACTTTAGTAAATGAAAGTGTTCAATGGAATTACTTTTGTAAATAAGAATTCTAATATCATAAGTTGTGATGCAGCTCAGACTAGTGGTGAAGGATTGCAAACTATCATTTTCCAAGGCATAAGTCGTCCACGACCTAAGCAAGGAGAGGACTTAGGTCGTGCACGACCTAAGGACGAAAATTTAAGTCGCTTCCGACCTAACTGGAGACCAGGGGGAAAAGTTAGCATAGGTCGTCCACGACCTAAGGAGGGGAATTTAGGTCATTCCCGACCTAACTAGAGATCAGAAGGGGAAGATGCATCGAGTTCACGACCTAACGGAAACGGGTTACGACCTAGGAAATTGAGTCGCTGCTTGGTTATGCCGCACGAGAAGAAAGCTACCCCGGAAGTTAACTCGTTTCCGACCTAAGAGGCTTGAGTCGCTAGGAGTTTAAGTCGTTAACGACTTAACTTAGGTCGTAGGTCACAACGAGGTCAAAATGTGAGTGCTGGGTTGTAATATGTTTGTAATTGTTAAGTCGTAGATCGTTTCTCTCTTAAGTCGCGTGAGTAATTAGGTCGTATACGACCTAAGTGTTGTAAATATGGGTCGAGTGTTTTAAGTCGTGAATGACTTAAGTGTTTGAGGGGCGTCTATTGTTAGGTCGTTACCGACCTATGATAAGTCGTAAGTCGCGGGCCTGGGTTAAGTCGTGAAATGTTGTTAGTACTTAAGTCGTGAGTCGTGAGTGTTAGGTCGGGGACGACCTAAGGGGCTGTGTTGTAAAATGCTATAAATAGGGAGTGTGTTGTACATTTCAGGTGGTTGTTGATTTTTGAATAAAATTCTTGTTTGATTGCTGTGTGCTTTCATCCTAAATTGGTAGTTGAGTGTAATCTCCTATCTCCACTTTCGGTTATTCGAGTGCGCTCGAATCAACGATTGTTGAAGCCGATTCGCGGAATCAAGTGCGCTTGATCAACGCTTGAAGAATTGAAGATCTTCTCTCACGGTATCGTGCGCGATCAACGTGTCGAAGATAGCTAGAATTCGGTATCTTTGTGATCAACGAATTTGGGCATTTCAGTATCTTCAATCCACCGATTGTTACTTTCGTCGATCCATATCGTTTTGTTAATTATCCGCTGCGTCAGTTTTGGTATCAGAGCTTGACTTAGCCAATCATAGCTAAGACGAGTCTTGGAGCCAAGGAATTTGAAGTTTGGTGTTCATCGTGTTCATCGCGAGATTGCAACAAGTTTGAAGTTTTCGATCCATTTCATCTTGGATCAAAGTCCGGAAAGTGTTTGAATTTTTGGAGAAGGGTGTGAGCCATGCATCATTTGTTGAGTCGAGCTAAGTATAGGCCGTGTATACTTGTGAAAGTAGCCGAGCCTTGGTGAAGTTTATTTGAAGTTTGAAGCCGTGACTTGTTGTACAAGTTAGAGTTGGAGTTTGAATTTTGAAGTATTTGTGAAGTTTTTGAGAAGTTTTCAATCATGCCGTCGAGGAGAGCTAATCGTCATCAAAATGTTGAAGCGTTGTATAGAAGAGAAGAAGCCGAACTAACGGAACAATGCATTAATGAGAAATTTGATGAAGGCATTGGAAAGTTAGGGAAATTGATGAATGATTTGAATCAAACTCAAAGGAGGAGATCACCAATCTCGAACCATGGAGGAAACAGAGTTTCGCCATCGGTTACGGAAGCGAGAAGGGTATCACCGCAATCTTTTAGAGAAAGAAGAGAAACATCAATTTCAACAAGGAGAGATCAGCATGACTATGGACATGAAAAGAGGAGAACTCCACGAGAGTTTGAAAATGAGCCATATAGAGATGAAGAGAGACATAGTAGAAGAGACATGCGTGATCGAAGGGATGTTGATGGTCGAGATCGATATAGATGTACATTTGATTTCAATGAAGAGGGTGATAGAGCTAGCATTCATTATCAAGATCGAGACCAAATTCGAAATTCATACCGGGATGTAGATGATGATCGTCGATGGGAATCGGGAATGAAGATGGAGATTCCGGAGTTTAAAGGTGGGATGGTAGCTGAAGAGTTCTTAGATTGGTTGTCAAATGTGGAGGAAATCTTTGATTTCAAGGAGGTTCCGGAGAATCGAAGGGTGAAGTTAGTTGCTACAAGGTTGAGGGGGAGAGCTTTGGCATGGTGGCAGCAAACTAAACTTACGAGAGAGAGAATGGGGAAGTCAAAGGTTGAGTCTTGGGATAAGATGAAGAGGTTGATGAGAGCTACATTTTTACCTTACAACTATCAATCACATATGTACCAGAGATTGCAGAATCTGAGGCAAGGGACGTAGTCAGTTAATGATTATGCAGATGAATTTTACCAACTCATTGCCAGGAATGATATTATGGAGACGGAAGAACAGCTAACTGCTAGATTTGTTGGAAGACTGAGAATGCAGGTCCAGGATATGGTTAATATGTTTGATCAGAGATCTGTTGCAGAAGCACATCAGAAAGCGTTGGCTTGGGAGAAGCAGGGAAGGCATGGAGGTGGTGTGTTTACTAATTCCAAAAATCAGGTGAAGGGTGTTAGTGGAAGTTCTAATGTTCCTAAACCTGTCAGCAAGCCAGTAGTGAAGGAGGGTCAGAAGGCAAAGGTTAATAGCAGTTTCAAATGTTACAATTGTCAGGAGTTGGGTCATAAAAGCAATGAATGTCTAAAGCCTAAGAAGCGAGTGATGGTTGCAGAGATTGAGGATGAGGAAATAGAAGCTGAATATTCCAATTCACCACTTGTTGAGGAGGAAGAAGAGTTGTGCGGGGATGAGGGTTGTAATTTGATGATGAGGAGATCTTGTCTTACACCAAAGCAAGAGGATGATTCTAGTTGGTTGAGAAGCAATATTTTTCAGTCAACATGCACTATCCTGGGGAAGGTTTGCAAGTTCGTTATTGATGCTGGGAGTTGTGACAATATTATCTCTACAGAAGCAGTAAAGAAGTTGAACTTGAAAACTGAGAAGCATCCTAAACCGTACAAGTTAGCATGGTTAAGGAAGGGTGGTGAAGTAAAAGTTGGACGAAGAGCTTGTGTGAATTTTTCAATTGGGAAGAAGTACAAAGATGAAATATGGTGTGATGTTTTAGACATGGATGTGCGTCATCTGTTGTTGGGCAGACCATGGCAGTTTGATAGAGCAGTGCAACATGATGGTCGTGCTATAGTTTCATGTTTGAAGGTACTAAGATCACTTTAATTCCCAAGAAGCAACAACAGAAGGAAAGCAAGTTGGAGGAGATTGAAGAGATGAAAACCTTGCTATCTTTGAAGGAGTTTGTTAAAGAAGTTGAAGAGGAGGCTGAAGTATTCCTGTTGATTGGACGAGATTGTAGTGAAGAGGTTGAAGTCCCAGAAGAAGCGAAGCCAGTTTTGAAAGAATTTGAGGATGTATTTCCAAAAGAGTTGCCTAAGGAGTTACCGCCACTGAGAGGCATTCAACATCAAATCGATCTTGTTCCGGGAGCAGTATTACCGCATAGATCACATTATCGAATGAGTCCGAAGGAACATGAAGAGTTGAGGAGGCAGGTGGAAAAGTTGCTTGAACAGGGACGTGTGCAGGAAAGTTTAAGTCCATGTGATGTGCCGGCTTTGTTGGTACCGAAGAAGGATGGGACGTGGAGAATGTGCACTGACAGTCGAGCATTGAATAAGATCACTGTGAGATACAGATTTCCTATGCCAAGGTTGGATGATTTACTAGATCAGTTGATTGAGGCTACTATCTTTTCAAAGATTGATTGGAAAAGCGGATATCATCAAATTCGGATTAGACCTGGAGACAAATGGAAGACAGCTTTCAAGACGAGAGAGGGGTTATACGAATGATTGGTTATGCCATTTGGTTTATCAAATGCACCTAGTACATTCATGCGGGTGATGAATCAAATCTTTAGACCGGTCATTGGGAAGTTCGTGGTGGTTTATTTCGATGATATTCTGATATATAGCAGGAGTATGGAGGAGCATGTTCAACATTTGAGGGAAGTGCTGATTATTCTTCAAGAGGAACAATTTTATGCTGCTACGAAGAAATGTGTGTTCATGACGCATAGTGTTTTATTTCTGGGATATGTTGTGTCCAGAGAAGGTATACAGGTGGATCAGAATAAAGTTGAAGCAGACAGAAATTGGCCACAGCCGAGGACTATCGCTGAAGTTAGAAGTTTTCATGGATTGGCATCATTCTACCGAAGGTTCGTTCCACACTTCAGTAGCATGATGGCGCCAGTTACTGATTGCATGAAAGGGAAACAGTTTGTATGGTCAGAGGAAGCGGGGGTTGCTTTTGAGAAGATCAAGGAGCTATTGACGACGGCACCGATTCTTGTTTTACCAGATTTTCAGTTGTTGTCTGAATTGCATACTGATGCATCGAAGGTTGAAATTGGGGGAGTGTTGAGTCAGAATGGGCGTCCAATTGCATACTTTAGTGAGAAGTTATCAGGGGCAAAGATGAGATACAATACATATGATGTTGAATTCTATGCTGTAGTACAAGCCGTTAAGAATTGGAGACACTATCTGTTTCAGAAAGAATTTGTTCTATATACTGATCATGAAGCGTTGAAACATTTACAAGGACAAGACAAGATTTTAGCAAGGCATGCATCGTGGATTGCTTATTTGCAGCAGTTTACTTTTGCCGTGAAACATAAATCAGGGGTGACGAATCGGGTAGCTGATGCTTTGAGTAGGAGGAGTCATTTATTAACGACAATGAAAGTTGAAGTGACAGGGTTTGAATTATTGCCAGAGCTGATTGACGAAGATCCTTACTTTGTGAAATTTGTTGAGAAAGTCAAGGAAGGAAGTACTGATGAATTTGTGTTGGTTGATGGTTTTCTGTTTAAAGGAAATCAGTTACGTATTCCAGAGAGCAGTTTGAGAATAAAGATTATCAAGGAATTGCACGAGGAAGGACATGTGGGCCGTGATCGTACATTGCATTTGATTTCTCAATCTTACTTTTGGCCGTCAATGAGGAAAGAGGTCGAGAGATTTGTGGAAAGATGTCATATCTGTCAGATTTCGAAGGGAACAGTGACAAATGCAGGATTGTATAAGCCGTTACCAGTACCTAACGAACCATGGGTTGATATCAGCCTAGATTTTGTTTTGGGTTTGCCTAGAACTCAAAGGGGGAATGATTCTATATTTGTTGTGGTGGACAGGTTTTCGAAAATGGCACATTTTATTGCTTGTAAGAAGACGGCGGATGCTGTTCGTGTTGCTCAGTTATTTTTTAAAGAAATCTACCGTTTACATGGGTTGTCGGAATCTATTGTTTCAGACAGAGATACCAGATTTTTGAGTCATTTTTGGCTAAGTTTGTGGAAGATGGTTGGAACGAAGCTGAAATTCTGTAGCGCTTATCATCCGCAAACAGACGGACAGACAGAAGTTGTTAACAGATCTTTGGGAAATCTGTTGCGATGTCTTGTACAGGATAATCTGAGAAGTTGGGACATGAAGTTATGCCAGGCAGAGTTTGCATATAATCATGCAGTGAATCGTAGAACATGATTCAGTCCATTTCAGATCGTATATCAAGTTTGCCAAGGGGACCGTTGGATTTGACGGTGGTACCACAACCGAAGGAGACGGTTAAACGGGCTGTTGATTTTGTTGGTGAATTAACTGAATGTCATAAAATCATTCAGGAACGATTAGTGAAGGCAAATGAGAAGTATAAACGAACTGCTGATTTGAAACGAAGAAATGTTGAATTTAATGAAGGAGATTTGGTATATGTTGTTTTAACAAAGGATCGTTTTCCAGTAGGCGCTTATAGCAAGTTGAAAGCCAGAAAAATTGGTCCTGTAGAAGTTATGAAACGAATTAATGAAAATGCTTATAAGTTGAAGCTGCCAAAGGATGTGTACACTTCTGACGTGTTCAATGTTACGCATCTTGTGCCATATTATAGAGATGAACAATCGGATGTGGAAGAGCTTACAAATTCGAGGACGAATTTCTCTCAACCAGGGGAGGATGATGCAGCTCAGACTAGTGGTGAAGGATTGCAAACTATCATTTTCCAAGGCATAAGTCGTCCACGACCTAAGCAAGGAGAGGACTTAGGTCGTGCACGACCTAAGGGCGAAAATTTAAGTCGCTTCCGACCTAACTGGAGACCGGGGGGAAAGTTAGAATAGGTCGTCCACGACCTAAGGAGGGGAATTTAGGTCATTCCCGACCTAACTGGAGATCAGAAAGGGAAGATGCATCGAGTTCATGACCTAGCGAAAACGGGTTACGACCTAGGAAATTGAGTCGCTGCTTGGTTATGCCGCACGAGAAGAAAGATACCCCGGAAGTTAACTCGTTTCCGACCTAAGAGGCTTGAGTCGCTAAGAGTTTAAGTCGTTAACGACTTAACTTAGGTCGTAGGTCGCAACGAGGTCAAAATGTGAGTACTGGGTTGTAATATGTTTGTAATTGTTAAGTCGTAGATCGTTTCTTTCTTAAGTCGCGTGAGTAATTAGGTCGTATACGACCTAAGTGTTGTAAATATGGGTCGCGTGTTTTAAGTCGTGAACGACTTAAGTGTTTGAGGGGCGTCTGTTGTTAGGTCGTTACCGACCTATGATAAGTCGTAAGTCGCGGGCCTTGGTTAAGTCGTGAAATGTTGTTAGTACTTAAGTCGTGAGTCGTGAGTGTTAGGTCGGGGACGACCTAAGGGGCTGTGTTGTAAATTGCTATAAATAGGGAGTGCATTGTACATTTCAGGTGGTTGTTGATTTTTGAATAAAATTCTTGTTTGATTGCTGTGTGCTTTCATCCTAAATTGGTAGTTAGTGTAATCTCCTATCTCCACTTTCGGTTATTCGAGTGCGCTCGAATCAACGATTGTTGAAGCCGATTCGCGGAATCAAGTGCGCTTGATCAACGCTTGAAGAATTGAAGATCTTCTCTCACGGTATCGTGCGCGATCAACGTGTCGAAGATAGCTAGAATTCGGTATCTTTGTGATCAACGAATTTGGACATTTCAGTATCTTCAATCCACCGATTGTTACTTTCATCGATCCATATCGTTTTGTTAATTATCCGCTGCGTCAAGTTGTTACAAACTTAGGTTAATGGTTTGAAATGTTACTAATCAAATATAATAGAAAAGTGAATAATGTAAGAAAAACGATTATAAACATAAGTTAACATTTCAAGCTATTTCTGATCAGACTGAATAGTAAAAGGTGAATACTGCAGGTAAATAATTATAAACTTAAATTAATGTTGAAGACATTTATAATTAAAATGAGTACTATATAAATTGAATGGTTATAACTTCATAAAACATTGAAATGATTTAGAAATTCATTTAATGTTCAATAATATTATATATGAAAGAAATGAATGTGAAAAGAAAAAAAATCTATTAATGGTGAGTTTAATTGTAAAGTAACTTACCTAATAATGGATAATACAATAATTGAAATAGAAATAACTTATTTAAGCAATGAGTGTAAAGTAATAAAATGAAAGAAAATGGCATTGTATGAATAAATGAGAAATGAACTTTTGTAAGTAATAACGAATGTAATTTAATGAAAATAAGCATTATATGAGTGAGAAAAGAACAGTAAATGATGTGAAATGAGAAAAATAAAATAAAAGGAACAAACTTAAGTAACATTGAAATTATTGTTTGTTTGGCTTATGCATTGGTTGGAAAAGGATACTTTTATTTTGTATAGAGATTTATAAAATCTATAAAGTTTTATCTATGACAATTGAGTGTATGGTTTACTTCATAGTATATTTATTTAATTTTATACGATTAGAAGTTCTAAACTCGAACAAACCATTTGTTTTGGTTGCTATGGATGGATAATTGATTTCTTTGTTGAAATGATGTTTGTACCGTTTGTTTGCAAATGATTATTATTAAGTTGTGATGTTTTGTTTATTATTTATTGGAATAACTTAAATATTTCTCTTTTATATAATTATTAACTTCTCCAGATTATATAAGTGAAATACAGGTTATGAAAGCAATAGCTACTGCTTTTAGTTTCATAAATTAAGCTTTTTATGCCCGTGGTTTGGGATATTTTATTTCAAAATATATGATATATATTATTATTATTGATATCAGTATTTCTCCCAGACCTCTCCATACAAGGGAGAGTCTGCCAGAATTTTCTGTTGAAAGTCATAATTGATTATTCAATGTAAATGAGGAAATAAATTAAATGCTGTGATAACTGGTGAAATAATATGTAGTAAATTGAAATTGGAAAAGATTAATGTTGTGGAAGTTGTTATAACATTTGTTTCTAAATAATAAAATTATAAATGTGATTAAAAGTTAATGGTGACAATTACTATATTTTACCTATTTATTTAGTCTTTCAAATTAAATTGGAAATCAATTACTATTAGATGCGATCAAACATTATGTTAATGGAAATTAAGTTGAAACTGGAGAATATTAATGGAACAACCTGAGTCGACCTTCGAAAATCGGCACCCGTACTTCACTTGTATTCGAATGCCACAGATTCAAATGCCGAATCTTACTCGCCGGAGCTTATAACACATTAAGTATAACAACACAGCGGAAGAAAAAGACAATATCGTATATCTCCACTGAGTATAATATCCAAATATGATAAAACACTGATCATCAAATGTATCAGAGCACAATATACAACAGTGGGATATGATAACAATGGAAGAGATAACTCAAATATAATCTTCGATGAAGAATGAATCCAAAATCCACAACTCCAAACCAAAAGCTCATCCCAAAAGCTACGAGGACTCCAATCCAATAAGCTCGAACCACCATCATCGATGACTTAAGCAAGGTTAGTCATCCAAAGACTGAAGAAGACTATTGAATCTACATCTATCATCTGAAAATCTCAACTCTAGACTACACGTATGGATAATCGTGGGCGCCCGGAGTTTAGGAATGGAACAATAAACTCCAGGATAGCCGTCGGACTGGTGTGAGCAAACAAAAATAGTTTATCTTTATCAAAAGCAAACAAAAGAATTTTAAAGAAGTCTGAATGCATTTATGAAAATGAAACTACAACAAAGCCTCCCGCCGCACACACAATGCAAATGCAAAATTGGAGGAGATTTCTCCTTATGATAGTCAAACATGCTTGATACGCAAAAACTTTTTGATATTATTATTAGTGCATAGTGGAAAACATTTGCAAGTATAATATTAATCTTAGCCAGCACAGACATTCCGAACTATGCCTACTATAGCTACCATCAAAACAGTGGTGACCACTATAAGTAAATGGCATGTTCCACAACTAAAACCGTACAAGGTGCGTATTGGTGATTGGATTTCCAACAAATGGTCAGGCTAAGGAACTTCCTACTACCACATGGGTACGCCTTTGGAGGGACGTCCCGAGAACCTACCCGGCTCTCTGCCAACACAAGGCCGGGTTACCTCTGTAACTAGGTAACTACTACTCGAGCATGCCATCACCCGGTCGTTTGCGACCTTTATCCGAGGTACCTCTGCACCAACAACCACAAAGCAATCACAAAGTAATAGATTTTTAGTGACCACATGAGTTAAGTATCTGGGCTCCATACCATGATACCACCCTTTTCCAAAAGGGAATGACACACCCTAAAGGGCGTGACCCTCGTAACCTTGTCGCATCTTTCCTGTATCGACAATTTCCAGGGTGTGAGGTCCTGACGCAGTCTCGTCCACAAAGCTACGCTTCACACAAAAGCCAAGCTTTGATCAACAACACACAGCAGCACTCAGCATGCCACACTACCGAATTGGGAATATATCACTGATAACTATCAACTACATAACCTCTTAGCTCGTACGTCTCAAAGAAGGGTGTTAAGCTAATAGAATAAATTCTCTGCCACTAAACATAAATGTATTTGATAAAGATCAGTTTTATATCTCAAAGTGTAATGTCAGACATACAACCATGCAAGTCCGTTCTGGGTTCGAACGGAACCAAAGGCACTTCGTCCAATACAGGAAGAAGCCCGTGCAATCCGGGTATCCACAATCCCGATCGGACTCCCCATCACATATGGAGATCTCTATATCGGAGAAACTCAGTGTAGAGTCATTTGACAGGTTATCCTGTTGTTCTCGAAGACACCCGGTCTTCACCACCATCTTCAATTGCTATCCATTTCGTTGTATCGCTATTCGGAATGGGTTATATGACACATAGTCCTCTCCTGGCTAAACCGAATAGTGGGCACTTAATTTAAAAACATATGGATAATGGGATCTCGGTTAAGTCACAACTTGTTATCCAAAACTTTTATTTCAAATGGTTAAACAAATTACAATTCTAATCTTTTAAACAAAAAGATTCACTTCACAAAGTTCACCAATTTTTTCACAAAGATTCATTCACAATATTTAAACGAAAGTTCTATCTTTGAGATCCTCTTTTGTTTGAAAAAAAAGTTCATGAAATATTTCACAAAGATTCCTTCATAGCTTTTGAAACAATTCCATTTCAAATCCTTTATACAAAAGATACACCTTCAAGATTTTCTTAAATTTCAAAACAAGGTTCAACAATTTTTCACAAAGATTAGTTCATAGTTTTCAAAGCTATTTCAATTCCATTTCAAATTTGAAATATTTCAACACAAATTGCAAATCCTTTCGTTATATGAAAGCTATTTTTAATTGAAAACAAATAGATTTCGTTTTTGAAAAATCCGATTACATTTGCATGAGTTAAAACCTTTTGAGTATAAAACTTGGGCTAAATTTGAATTCCCAAAACAATACTTTTAAAATGGTTTAAAACCCAAATAAACACATTTATAACTTTCATAATATTTTTAAACTAAAAATTCTCAACATAGAATTCAATTTCAAATCTTGAATTCAAACTCAAATCAAATTATTAAAATTACAAAACTTTTTTAGTTGTTCAAAATAACTTTTTATCTTTGAAAAACTTGGGTTAAGTCACAACTTGTTACCCAAAACTTTTCTTTCAAATGGTTAAACAAATTACCATTTTAATATTTTAAACAAAAAGATTCACTTCACAATGTTCACCAATTTTTTCACAATGATTCATTCACAATATTTAAACGAAAGTTCTATCTTTGAGATCCTCTTTTTTTGAAAACAAAGTTCACCGAATATTTCACAAAGATTCCTTCATAGCTTTTGAAACAATTCCATTTCAAATCCTTTATACAAAAGATACACCTTTAAGATTTTCTTAAATTTCAAAACAAGGTTCAATAATTTTTCACAAAGATTAATTCATAGTTTTCAAAGCTATTTCAATTCCATTTCAAACTTGAAATCTTTAAACACAAATTGGAAACCCTTTCTTTATATGAAAGCTATTTTTATTTGAAAACAAATAGTTTTCTTTTTGGAAAAATCTGATTACATTTGCACAAGTTACAACCTTTTAAATATAAAACTTGGGTTAAATTCGAATTCCCAAAACAATACTTTTAAAATGGTTTATCCCAAATAAACATACTTATAACTCGTATAATATTTTTAAACTAAAAATTCTCAACATAGAATTCAATTTGAAATCAAATAATTTAAATTACAAAACTTTATCAAGTTATTCAAAATAACTTTTTATCTTTGAAAAACTCCCTTTCAAAAGATCTTCATTGTGACGACCCAAAATTTCTAATAATTTAAATTAGAATATTTAATTGATTTTAAATATTTAAAAGTTAACTTTAACCTGAATTCCAAATAATATCTACTTGATAATTAAATTATTGAATTATATAATTCGAAATTGGGTAAATTATTGAATCTTCAGGTTTAAGCTGTTAAAAATAATTTGAAGGCTGGTAAAATTTATAATGATGATATGGAAGATAATAGAATGGTTGAAATTTAATTTAAAGTTAATTTGTTCAGTTTAAATAATATATCGTTTAAATCGATATTTAAAAATAGCCTTCCGAGGCACAATCTCGGATCTCAACGAAACCAGTTCCATTGGATCCGTAATAGTTAGTTATTGTCGTATTTCAATTTTTGTAGCAATCAGAGTTGTCATTTGACCCTGACAGCTCAAAACGCTTGGAAACTATTTTAATTGATTTAATTTAAAATTGATCGTTTACTTCCGTAACTCGTGCATATGATCGAATTGGCTTTCGAAACACGTTCCATTGTGTTCAGAACGCGGGTAAAACTTTATAAACGTCTGTCGGCATGTTTGATTCGGGGTTTGGGATTTTGCGTTTTGCAACACGAGATATTTTCGATATTTAATTATTTAACATTCACGTGTACTCACGAAGCTTCCCCAACCGTATAACGTACCCCCGTCCCCTCTCTAACCTTCAACAGAAATCAAATTCTTAAAACAAAAAAAATAAGCAAATGGCCGCACCTTTCTTCCCAAATCGAAAAAAAAAGATTTTGCAGGCGATGGTTAAATCAAGCAACTCGAACTCGAGAGGGAAAAGGCACGGTCGCGAGAGACAGGAGAGGCCGAGAGTTTTGCCTCGTGTGTCGACGTCGGCAGCCAAGTATCGCGACCTGGGCCGGCGCGAGCTAGGGCTAGCTGTAAATTTTGGGGGAAGTTGCGATTTGAGGTGGAAGATAGTCGCGTGAATCTGGGCGGTGTGAACTCGAGGTCGAGCTCGAGAGGTAGTCGAAGTCTCGAAGATCTGAACAATTATGGAGGCAGCTGCGTTCGTAGTATTGGCATCGACTTTGATGTTGGGTCAAAGTAGCATGAGCGTTCACAATTAGGTTGTGGATTTAGTTCTTAAGTAGAGGTTGTTCGTGTTCATATGAGGTATTCATTTTGTTTTCCTATTTAGATTTGGAATACTAATATGTACAGAAACAATTGGTTAAATAGTTCAAATTATACCAACCTGCATGTTTAATGTAAAGGTTGAACAAGAATTCGAAAATTTACAATAAAGTAGATCTTAGTAGTTAATGAAACTAATTATCGGTTACGAACTTAATTAATAAATATATTGGATTAGTTTTCATTAGAAGGATTGTATATTTAATTATTTAGTGGTAAATAAATTATTAGATTTTTCCTAACTTGTGTAAATGGAAAAATGGTTGTTACAAGGTCTGAAGCCATGGAAATTGATCAAGATCGGAATGGGTTGCCAAACAAATGATAGGTGAGTAAATCTCACTTAGTAGGATTTTTATTTAAATTTAAATAGTTAAATTTAAATAATTTGGATGAATGATTGAATTGTTTGGAAGTCTACTGATGATCTTGTGATTTAGTTTTGTTTGTTTCTTGAGTTAATTATGGTTGATTCGGAGTATTTGAGTTATTAAAATTATTATAAACTTAAGTCATAAATACGAAAATGTGTTCATTGTTAATAAGGGCTTAATGATTTGTGATACATTAAATTAGTAGGATAATTAAAATGGATAATTAATTAATTCAATTAATAAATGGTCTAGGATATTTAACATAGTAATTAAAGGGTTGAATAAATAATAAATTAAGTTGTAAGTTCATTAACTAAGTATAAGTAATCCAGAAAACTCATTTGATGGTGTCATAAATAATTACTTAGTGTAATTAATAAAATATAATTACTTCATGAAATTAATGAAGAGGTTAATCAAGAGTTAAGTAAGGAGTAATTAATTTATAAATGAAGTAATTAAAAAGATAGTTAATTACAATTTGGATTAGTCGGAAATGATTAAAATTGTGTTTAATTAATGTAATTAAATTTGACCGGGATAAATTAAATCGGAAATCATTAATTTATATAATTAATGAAGTAATTGGAGATTGGTAAATTAAAACTGATTAATCCATGATAAGAGACTTATGAGAAATTAATTAATATAAGTAATAAGGGTTAATGTAACTAATATAGTAAATTAAATTTTGAATAATTGAGATTACTTATTGATTTTGGTTAAGGATAATCAATATCGTGAAATTAATTAAAGATAATTATTTGAAGGTAATTGAAGATAATTAATCCACGATGATTAATTAAGATGAATAACGAAGGGTTGATTAATTAATGGATTTGGAATTAATTAATATTGAGTGAAGGAATCTAAGGGAATGTGGTTAGAAAATTCAATTAGAATCAATTGAATTACTTTGTATGTGATTAAGCATTGCTTATGGATGATTGAATGGTATTGGATGATTTGAATGAGTTGATATCTCTGATATGAAATGTTGTGTATTTCATTTAGATAATTTGGGTTAGGATGACATGAGTTTCGAAGAGACCGGAGTTGGGTATTAGGAAATACCCGAAACCTCCTCGAATTTTAATAATTTGATTTGTGAAATCAATAGGCTGGAATGAAATTATTTAAGTATATTGGATTATTTATCTAAGTTTGGTACTTAGAAATTGATATGTGAAATAAGTGTTGCCTATAGCAAATTGTGAATTGGATAAATTGATATATGTTACCCCGGGTTTATACAAGTTGATTGCTTGGTATTCCATGTTAGTTGGGTTTGCTCACGCTGGTTTCCATTCTGACCCGGGTGTTACTTTGATGTAATGCTCGGGTCAGACCGGGTATTACAGATTTCCAGGTGGGTACGTTCTGGAGCTCAGGAGGCGAGCTGGATGGCAGGAGCGTATAGGAAATTTCCGCTGTATTTCTATTATTGTTAATCTGAGTCATGATAATTGTATGTATTCAGTGACTGTATATATGTGAAACTCTGATGTATAGTAAATGTAATCGACATATATAGTATTCTTTTGTAAATTGTTATTATTTATTATTATATTTTATCTGCTGCGAATGTGAGTTGTGGATGTTTTTGTTCTTCTCTTCTTCTAACTCTTTCTTCTTTTTCATAACTATTTGGAATTTTCGAGATCGAAAATTTCGGGTCATTACAGTTGGTATCAGAGCTGAAAGGTTAAGCGAGAACCTTGGCTCTGGTGGGGATTACTCATTGAATAGAGTCTGTAGTACTCTAGAATGAGTTGAGTGTGTATATATATGAGAGCGTACTTGTTATTTTCTTATATAAAGGTTTTAAATGATTTTATATAAAAATATATTTTGATATATAAAGCAATATTTCCTTCTAATGAATATTTAGGTGATTGGTTGTTAAATTATTGAAATTAATTTAAGGAGGACTATAAAATACGACCAAATTGAAACTTATAACCAAAGTTGAAGAATAAACTTATATAACAAAATGGAATTTGAAATATAGATTGTGAATGTAATTTATAAAATGAAATAAATTTCATAATAAATGAGATTATAATTTGAAATTGAATTCCAGAGAATATTTGAAAATAAAGTAAGATTAAAATTCCAAAGTAATGTTTAAATATGAATTGGATGGATTGGGAATTTGGAATTTTTGGGAAAATTTAAAATTCCTTTGGATTTGGAAGTGGTTTCCAAAGGTTTTGGAGAGATAATAGTATTATTTCAAAAATATTTTTGGTGTTGAATTTGAAACCTGGGAGGTTTGAAATTAAAAATATTTAGGAATGTTTTTAAAAGAGATAAAAGCATTGAACTCTTTGGGTTATTGGAAAATAACGTCGGTGATGAGTGCAGCATCATCAATGTTTATTTTCGAGTTTCTAGAAGAGAAATTGCTACCAAATTATTTTAAATTGGAATTGTTTGTGAACTGGGTTTGGTTTTGAAATTCAAAGGGGTAACTAAATTTGCCAAAGAATTTTGGATATAGTTGAATCCTAAGGGGATATTCAAATTTTGGAAATTTGTTTAAACTCTGGAATCTTGATTAAAATGTTTATGGGATAATAAAAATATATTGGCTAAATAAAATGTATAATTCCGAGTTAAAAGCAAAATGTGAATGTAATTGATTATAAATAGAAGTTGTAAAATTGAAAATTATAATTGATGTTGTAAGAGTTTAAAAATCAAATGGAATTTGATTTGAAGTTGGAAGAAATTGAGAATTAATTCAACTTGAATTGGGGTTAAACCAATTTCTGTGGAAATTGAAGTTATTTAAATTGGAATTGGAAGTTGGGAAAGTGAACAGTTTTGGCTCAGGACTATTTTCAATATAAATGGTTTTAATATAAACTTGTTTTTTTCAACTATTAAATATATATAACCCTTCTTTCTTAAAGCCAAAATATTCTATACTTGTTTTACAATTATTTTTGGAACTATTTAACCAATTTTCAACTGCTTTCTAAACTCATTACTATTTTTCAACTATGTTACAAATTATTTACTATTTTACAACTATTTTGCAAATATCTAAAATTTGTGAGACTATTTAGCTATTTTTCAAACTATTTCATAATTAGCTAACTATTTTACAGCTATATTTCAACCCAATAATTATTTTTCAACTATTTACCAATTTTTAAATTTTCAAGCTATTCTTTAAATATAAACTGGTCGGAGTTCAAACTGTTATTGATTTAAATACCTAACTGAGATAAGGATTGAAGTGATAATTCAATGAGAATTAAGCCAATTGTAAAGAAGTGAAAAAGGGAATTAAAGGAAATGTGAATAGAAAGGGAATTGATTTGGCTGATAATCAATGAAAATAAATACGTAGGATGTACGTATATTATTCTATTCGCATAGTGATTTGATCCAGATTCGAGCACAGAATTTCGAGATAGTTTACTGATCCGAGTTGGGATTTTTTACTCGATTTTCGACGGCGAACGTGGATATGGATTGTTGATTGGTTCTGGATATTCTCTATCATAGTTATAGCTATGCAAGGAGAATGATGGTTTCTGATCAAGAAACTAGATCTGAGTCCGCAGTCGGGTGGACAATGCTAGTTCGGAAGTGAAATTGTGTGATCGAGTGAGCAATCAGATTAGTATAGCACACGGATGATAAGTGTACATCGTACGGATTTGAATGAAATTGATATTGAAAAGAAAAATTAAATTGGATATTTGGTTTTGAATAAACAAAGTTGTATATCTTTGTTATATGAGATGAATCTCCCCTTGTTGAATTTATTGCTGGAAGAAAAATGTTTTTGAAATGTTTGAAGTATCAAAAGGGATTTTATACAAGTTTGAAATGATCCAAAGTTTTAAAAATTATATATATTTTTGAATATATATATAAAGGATCCTATGAGAATTTTGGAAAAGGTTTTGGGAACCTTTGGATTTGGAAAGGCTTTTGATTTTTAGGTAAAATCAATACTGGATTTGGGAAGCCTAGTTTGAGAATTATCGATTTTGGGATAATCGATTTTGTGTAAATGAGCTTTGTATGAGATCATAATAGGTGTATGATTTGGAAGATACTATATGTGTATAGTATAAAGTGTTTTGATGATGGCTCTGGGGAAAAATGCACTCCCTTGAAATGAACTTCTCAGGAGTGCCACTGGGTGGTGCAGCATTGAGCCCCCGGGGGGGTTCTAAAGTTAATCCTATGAGGAGTCCGGACAAAACTAGTTCCTGAGGATTATGAGTTGAGTATACCATAGCGTAAGTCGTGTGTGCCGCTGAGAGCCAACAGTTACATGGACTTTTGCTGCGATCGCAACGTAAACCAGGATGAAACTGCGGCGTATGGTATAACATAGCGAAGGTCGTGTGTGCCGCTGAGAGCCAACAGTCTGCGTTTGATTTTATATCGGTAGACTGCGACCTATGTAGGAGCGGAGAAGTTTCATTTCGTCGGCGAAAGTCAGAGGCCGCTGAGAGCCTGCAGTTACATGGACTTTTGCTGCGATGGCAACGTAACCCTGGATGTAACTGCGATCTGTTGTGTAGGTTCCATGGCGTAATCGAGAGGCCACGGAGAGCTTGCAGTTACATGGACTTTTGCTGCGACGGCAACGTAACCCTGGAATGTAACTGTGACCATGGATGGGGGTGATGATTTTCAGAGCATTGTCACCAAAGATATTTCCTCTATTTTCAAAAACTGTTTTCTATATTTTTAATAAAATTATTTTTCAAGTATTTTCACTGGGTGTTGAAAACGGGTTTACCAAGTACTTATAGATTTTCAGTTCTATGCCTAATCAACGTATGACTGAATTTTTGTGAGAACAAGGATGGACTGATTGAGACATCGAGTTATAAGAAATATTTTATAAAAGCTATTTTAATAATATTATGAGATTTTAAAGGCATTTCTAAAATTTTAAAATAAAAGAGTTGGAATTTTGGAAAATCAAGGGATATCCAAACTGAAATTGTAAAATAAAATTGAAACTCGGGAAAATTTAATGAAGTGATTCTTTGTAATTAAAAATCCAATGTTGAATTAAAAGTGGAAGTAAGCTAATTAGATAAATAAATTATTTAATAGAGTATGTTAATAAAATTTAACTCAGTTAAATAAAATGGATTGTAATTTGATAATGGGTTTGGAAATGAATTCGAATTTTAAATAGAATTCGACTTAGATCTGATAATGAATTAAATAAGAGGAGATGTTGTAAAATAAAAATCAAATAGAGTTGGATTGAAAAAGTGATGGTTTGAATTGCAAATAAAATTCAAGTGATTTGAATAATATTTAACGTAATTTGCAAGTAAATTTGATATAATGGAAGTGTTGTCGAATGAAATGAAAGTGGATTATAATAGAAATGGTTTGGGTTGCAAACAAAACCCAGATGATTAGAAATAATTGAGAATGGCCTTGTATTAATAAAATAAATTCGATAATGAATTAAGTGGGTAAATTAAGAAGTTAAAATGGGTTAATTGAGTTAAATAATAAATGGATGAAGTCTAATTTATTAAAAACTAAATCAAAGATGTGATTGGAATTGGGTTATCAAAATGGACTTAAGTTATGGGCGAATTAATTTGAAGCAAAATTTCTTTAATAAAACTTGGTTTTAAGCGAGAAAAGAAGTTGTCTTCGAGCAAAGGTGAAAGTATGGGTTAAATTAATTTGGAAATGGGTGTTAATTTATAAGTATTGAATGGGCCGAGTTTAATAAATTGTTTTGAATGAATCCAAGGCGGAGATTAAATGAAATGCAATGAATGGTTGGCGAATAAATTAGAAATGAAATGGAATTAAATACAGGATGAGTTGGAATTGATTTGTAGTAGTTATAAATTAAATCGGATACACTATTAAGCGAATATCGCCAAATTTGCATATAAAAAAATATAGTTGTCGTTTGATGTAAATGAAGGTAAAGAGAATCCATAAACTAATAGAAGCGAATAAAATTGATTTTGAATCAGTTGAAATGGAATATGAGCTTGTTTGGATTTAAAATAAATCGAATGTAAGCAACTAAGTTGTAAACCATTAGAAGTTGATGGAAATGGTTTATTAATTTGTTGAAAGAAATTGGAAAAAAATTAAAATCATATAAATCGCTTATGGGAAGCGTTTGGTGCTTGTTGTTTATGTAATGCTTATGTTTAGCTATTGAAAGTAAGTGGAATGCTAATAAATTTTCTTATATGACACTTACATATTTAAATTGAGTAAGTACAGGTACCGAGAGGTCGTTTGGCTGGATTTGATTGCTAATTGCTAAAATAAATGAGCTGCTTGCTTAAAATGCTAAATAAAGGTACGCCTACGCAATAAAAATAGGAAATATGAACTGTTTTTGCTTTTTCCGACCGTATGGGTCGATGTATATATATTTATATCTCTTGTCAAATTGCAAAAGCTCCTCCATACAAAGGAGACTGCCAAAAAATTTCGAGAATTTTGGGAGTTAGAAATTTTTTTGGAAATTTCTGAGAAAATTTTCGTTAGCGACAAAACGATTACAAATTGAAAATTAAAGTAAATTAGAAGATGAAACCAATAAGAATCAGTTATAAATGGAGAATAAAATTCAATATTCAAAATTGAAAATAAATTGAATTCATATGAAAACGGGGAAACTAATTTGAATAGAAGTTGGTATGAAATTTATGTAAGGAAATATATACAATGATTTGAAAGGTTACGAGTGGATCTTATTGCTAAGTGAGACATGCAGGTATTATAAAGGAAAAGGAAAATGGATTTGGTTCCAGACGATAAATTTGAATTGCCCGACAAAAAGGTATGTATTTAAAATTTTGTATGAAATTGGATTGGGTTTTTGATGTAGCCACTTGGCTTTTGTTTGCTTTTGGAATTGGGAGCCCGTAGAGGCCTTTTGTAGCAGTACCGAGCTAGCCGCGCAAAGGAGGCGCTGGCAAAAATTTTCCGAAATTTATGGAGTTAGAAAAAATTTTGAGAAAATTTTGATAAATCAAAATTTGTTTTTAAGGTGAAATTTAAAGGATTGAGCAAAAGGGTATTGCGTGAAAACCATAGAAGGTTTTGGGAAGTTGGTTCAAGTGATAGTGGATCTTTAATAAAGGATAGGTTATGACAAGTTGAAAAAACCTGTTTAGTTTTGGATAAATAGTAAACGGGCATTGGACCATTCTTCCTAGCTAGTAATTTCGGGGACGGAATTCTTTTAAGGGGGGAGGAATGTGACGACCCGAAATTTCTAACAATTTAAATTAGAATATTTAATTGATTTTAAATATTTAAAAGTTAATTTTAACCTGAATTCCAAATAGTAATATCTATTTGATAATTAAATTATTGAATCATATAATTCAAAATTGGGTAAATTATTGAATCTTTAGGTTTAAGCCTGTTAAAAATAATTTGAAGGCTGGTAAAATTTATAATAATGATACGAAAGATAATAGAATGGTTGAAATTTAATTTAAAGGTAATTTGTTCAGTTTTAATAATATATCGTTTAAATCGATATCTAAAAATAGCCTTTCGAAGCATAGTCTTGGAATTCGACGAAACCAGTTCAATTCGATCCGTAATAGTTAGTTATTATCGTATTTCAATTTTTGTAGCAATCAGAGTTGTCGTTTGACCCTGACAGCTCAAAACGCTTGGAAATTATTTTAATTGATTTAATTTAAAAATGATCGTTTACTTCCGTAACTCGTGCATATGATCGAATTGGCTTTCGAACACATTCCATTGTGTTTAGAAAGTGGGTAAAACTTTATAAACGTCTGTCGGCATGTTTCATTCGGGGTTCGGGATTTTGCGTTTTGCAACACGAGATATTTTCGATATTTAATTATTTAACATTCATGTGTACTCACGATGCTTCCCCAACCCTATAACGTACCCTCGTCCCCTCTCTAACCTTCAACAAAAATTAAATTCTTAAAACGAAAAAAAAAGAAGCAAATGGCCGCACCTTTCTTCCCAAATCGAAACAAAATAGATTTTGCAGGCGATGATTAAATCGAGCAACTCGAACTCGAGAGGGAAAAGAAACGGTCGCGAGAGATAGGAGAGGCCGAGAGTTTTGCCTCGTGTGTCGACGTCGGCGGCCAATCATCGCGACCTGGGTCGCGCGCGAGCTAGGGCTCGCTGTAAATTTTGAGGGAAGTTGCGATTTGAGGTGGAAGAGAGTCGCGTGAATCTGGGCGGTGTGAACTCGAGCTCGAGCTCGAGAGGTAGTCGAAGTCTCGGAAATCTGAACAATTATGGAGGCGGCTGCGTTCGTAGTATTGGCATCGACTTTGATGTTGGGTCGAAGTAGCATGAGCGTTCACAGTTAGGTTGTGGATTTAGTTCTTGAGTAGAGGTTGTTCGTGTTCATCTGAGGTATTCATTTTGTTTTCCTGTTTAGGTTTGGAATACTAATATGTACAGAAACAATTGGTTAAATAGTTCAAATTATACCAACCTGCATGTTTAATGTAAAGGTTGAACAAGAATTTGAAAATTTACAGTAAAGTAGACTTAGTACTTAATGAAACTAATTATCGGTTACGACCTTAATTAATGAATATATTGGATTAGTTTTCATTAGAAGGATTGTATATTTAATTATTTAGTGGTAAATAAATTATTAGATTTTTCCTAACTTGTGTAAATGGAAAAATGGTTGTTACAAGGTTTGAAGCCATGGAAATTAATCAAGATCGGAATGGGTTGCCAAACAAATGATAGGTGAGTAAATCTCACTCGGTTGGATTTTTATTTAAATTTAAATGGTTAAATTTAAATAAATTGGATGAATGATTGAATTGTTTGGAAGTCTACTGATGATCTTGTGATTTAGTTTTGGTTGTTTCTTGAGTTAATTGTGGTTGACTCGGAGTATTTGAGTTATTAAAATTATTATGAACTTAAGTCATAAATACGAAAATCTGTTCATTGTTAATAAGGGCTTAATGATTTGTGATACATTAAATTAGTAGGATAATTAAAATTGATAATTAATTAATTCAACTAATAAATGGTCTGAGATATTTAACATAGTAATTAAAGGGTCGAATAAATAATAAATTAAGTTGTAAGTTCATTAACTAAGTATAAGTAATCCAGAATACTCATTTGATGGTGTGATAAATAATTACTTAGTGTAATTAATAAAATATAATTACTTCATGAAATTAATCAAGAGGTTAATCAAGATAGTTAAGTAAGGAGTAATTAATTTATAAATGAAGTAATTAAAAAGATAGTTAATTACAGTTTTGGATTAGTCGGAAATAATTAAAATTGTGTTTAATTAATGTAATTAAATTTGACTGGGATAAATTAAATCGGAAATCATTAATTTATATAATTAATGAAGTAATTAAAGACTGGTGAATTAAAACTGATTAATCCATGATAAGAGACTTATGAGAAATTAATTAATATAAGTAATAAGGGTTAATGTAACTAATATAGTAAATTAAATTTTGAATAATTGAGATTACTTATTGATTTTGGTTAAGGATAATCAATATCGTGAAATTAATTAAAGATAATTATTTGAAGGTAATTGAAGATAATAAATCCATGATGATTAATTAAGATGAATAACGAAGGGTTGATTAATTAATGGATTTGGAATTAATTAATATTGAGTGAAGGAATCTAAGGGAATGTGGTTAGAAAATTCAATTAGAATCAATTGAATTACTTTGTATGTGATTAAGCATTGCTTATTGATGATTGAATGGTATTGGACGCTTTGAATGAGTTAATATCTCTGATATGAAATGTTGTGTATTTCATTTGGATAATTTGGGTTAGCATGACATGAGTTTCGAAGAGACCGGAGTCGGGTATTAGGAAATACCCGAGACCTCCTCGAATTTTAATAATTTGATTTGTGAAATCAATAGGCTGGAATGAAATGATTTAAGTATATTGGATTATTTATCTAAGTTTGGTACTTAGAAATTAATACGTTAAATAAGTGTTGCCTATAGCAAATTGTGAATTGGATAAATTTATATATGTTACCCCGGGTTTATACAAGTTGATTGCTTGGTATTCCTTGTTAGTTGGGTTTGCTCACGCTGGTTTCCAGTCTGACCCGCGTGTTACTTTGATGTAATGCTCAAGTCAGACCGAGTATTATAGATTTCCAGGTAGGTACGTTCTGGAGCTCAGGAGGCGAGCTAGATGACAAGAGCGTATAAGAAATTTCCGCTGTATTTCTATTATTGTTAATCTGAGTCATGATAATGGTATGTATTTAGTGACTGTATATATGTGAAACTCTGATGTATAGTAAATGTAATCGACAGATATAGTATTCTTTTGTAAACTTTTATTATTTATTATTATATTTTATCCGCTGCGAATGTGAGTTGTGGATGTTTCTGTTCTTCTCTTCTTCTATCTCTTTCTTCTTTTTCATAACAATCTGGAATTTTCGGGATCGAAAATTTCGGGTCGTTGCATTCATATTTAACCCAATTCCATTTCCAAAACCATTTGGATTCAAAGTTTAATTTTAAAACCATTTCAAAAATCTGATGTTAACCCTCTTCTTTCTATGACCCTGCGATCTAGAGAAAGTAGCGACCTAGCGACTCAACTAGTCAGCGACCTACCGAGCTCAACGATCTAGCAACCTAAGGCCCGCGACTTAACAATCTATAACAGGCTGCGACCTAAAGAGTTAAAGCGGAAACGACCTAACGACTTAAATACTCCGTGACCTAACAACTTAACGAGCTAAAGGTTCTGGAGGTATTAGCGACCTAGAGATAGAACGGTCCTAGCAACCTAAGGATGAAGTGACCTAATGAGGCTACGACCTAAGGGCTCCTACAGCACAGCGACCTAACAAGCGAAGAAGCTCAGCGACCTAAGGGTTGGACGACCTAGCAGGGAAGAAGTTCTACAGCGAGCTAAGGTGTAACGACCTATTCCTATGTCGCTCACGACCTAAACATTCAAAAGGAACTTCCTATGTCGCTTCCTACCTAGGTCGGCCATGACCTATGACTTGTTAGTTTATCCAGAATGATCAACTAAACCATATTTAAGCCGTAAACGACTCCCACTAGGTCGTGGAGGACCTACGACCTATCCAAGGACGCTTGCGACCTACGACCTAATGTCGAACTCTCCTATAAATACCCTACCTACTCCAACTAAAAAGGGATCTTTTTGGCTCATTTCTGAAATGCCGATACTCTGCTGAATTCTCGACTCACTCGACACTTCAAACACGGAAGACATCTCAACAAACTTCAAGAGGAAATCTAACATAATCCAAATGGATTGAAAGACCTCTTCTACATCGGAGTTCCAGTTGTTTGTCCCACCTGTGTTGTAATCGAAGATTATTGTAAAGTTGTAACTGATTCAGCAATAAAGAAGATTAAAGTGGACGTAGGCTTAACCTGAAGCCGAACCACTATAAAACTGTTGTCTTTTACTGCTTTCTCTGTGACTTTTTTACTTGTATCTAATTCCCGTATTCACGGGTGGTGCTTTCACTTAATCTCTACATGCACCGGTGTGTTAGCGTTCAATTTTAAGCGTTAAAATTTTTGGTGCTTTCATTGAGAGTTGAACTCAAGGCCATATTCGTCATTGCTTCGTAAAAGTTTGTTGAAAGAATCTCTCTCAAAACCAGAAGTCTATCAGAGATAATGGCTCCTGTAAGGAAGCGTGGATCTATAAGACCTAGTAATGTCCATGAAAATACTGCAATTTCTCCTTCGTCAAGTCAAGCAGCACCAAGTGCCGGAATTACACGAGCGGAGTTAGATGCTGTAGTATCTAGATTATACCAGCAGATGGAAACTCAGAATGCTTTAATGCTTGAGAGATTAAATGCATTACTTGGAGCTCACCGTCAACCGGTGAATACTGAAGAAAACCTTGTAGATGATGTTCATAATCCCGAAGAGAGGAATTTTCCTCAAAGAGCGGCTTGCCTCGCCAAAGAAACACCTCCTCAAGCTGGAGGATCGAGACCACAGCCAACTCTCCGCGAACGTTTGTCTCGACAAACTTACGAGAAAATGGCCGAAGTCTGTCCTGCAGATCCTTTAAATGATGAGGAATATCTTTCGGGCATGGTGCGACAAATCATGAAAGGAAGCATGCAGAGGGATGAAGATGAGAAGGAATGGGGATTCGCTCTAAGAAAAACTTCGTTCACTGAAAGGATTCTAAAGGCGGAATTCCCAGGGAAGTTTGTTCCCCTACCATCCCGGCTTATAAGGGAACAAGCAACCCTAATCAATTCCTGTATAAGTATGATTGGCACATGACTGGTGCTAGATCGTACGATGAGATCAAATGCCGGTACTTTCCGGTATATTTGGAAGGGGTGGCTCTGCTCCCGTTCACAAAGCTTCCGGTCCGATCCATAGACCAGTTTGCCGATTTGACTCGGAAGTTTAAAGAGCAATTCAGGTTGTATGCTTCAAAGGAAAAGGACATTGTGTCACTGTCAAGCCTAGAACAGAATCCTGGGGAACCTATCATGTCTTTCTTGAACCGCTTCAACATAGCTTTTCCTGAAGTGGACTATGCGGAGCCACGGATGGTCTTGACATACCCGATGAGGGCAATCGACAAATCAAGCGAATTTGGAAAGTGGCTGAAGATGAAAGAACCGAATTCGCTTGAGAAATTCTGTAAGAAGGCTGATGAATTCATGCGCTTGGAAAGCCTTCGAGCACTAGTTAAAGTAACATTGACAGAGGTTAAGAACAATACGACTGCTCCTACCAAAAGGGAATCCGGAAGTCAGAAAAGGGAAAACAGTGGTGGGAAGAAACACAAAGATATGAAGAAACTTCGCTTCTTAAAACCTTCATATTTCACTCCTCTGACTGACACTTTGGAGAATATCTTTTTTGCTACCAAAGATGCAGTAGAATATCCTAAACTGCTTGAGATGAAAGTTAGCAAAAAAGCCGCTCAGAGTGGGAGATTCAGTCGGTTTCATAATCAACCCGGTCATGATAATAATGAGTGTCACCATCTGAAAAGTTTAATTGAAGAACTACTGAGAGAGAAAAAGTTGCAGCAATATGTTAAGAGAAGTAGAAATGACCCAACTTCATCTACTAAGGGCTAGCAACTTCCAGCTCATCCATCTGGCTCTGGTGAGAGGAATACTGTGCATGAATCAGAAAGGCCTGTTATCAATGTGATTACAGGAGATCCTCACCCAGTAGCCAGAAGCTAGGGCGAGATGGAAAGATATGCCCGTGCCTTGAAGTATGCACCAACAGAAGAGAGAGTTTTTGTGCTAGAAGATGATGCACCTTTGAAGCAACAGAAAACTTTTAATGATGATATTGTGTTCAAAGCCAGGGACTCTATGGGCGTTGAAGCTCCAACCATGGATCCCTTGGTCATCTCTGTAGGCATTGGGCCGGCTATTGTGAGAAGAGTGCTTGTAGATTGCGGTGCTTCTTACAACGTTCTCTTCAAAAAGACATCCGATCAAATGAAAATCACAATGGTTGATGTTCAAGCCTTAGCTCAGAAGATTGTTGGGTTCACTGGGGAACCGAAGCAACCAATTAGAACTATCGACTTGTTCATTAAGCTTGGAGAGGGGCAGAAAAAGGTAGTTCGGAAAAAGACCTTTGTAATTGTTGATGAATTTTCTACCTACAACGCCTTCCTGGGCCGACCAACACTTGCGGCTTTTAAGGCAATTCTCGCCCCGTGGTGCCTCATTATGAAATTTCCCACGGATAGTGGCGTTGGAGTTATTAAAGGGGATCAGAATGCTGGGCGTGAAAGTTATCTAATAGAGTTGCGTGAAGCGAGGAAGAGTGAGATGGGAAAAGATGCGGCAGCCCCAGTCCGCATCAAAGAACCAACCTTGTAGCAATTACAGGATGGACCTTGCACTGGTGAGCATAGCGGGGCATGAAGAGAAATGGACCCCAGAAAAGCTAGTGCAGGGGAGAATAGAGTGGTGCCAAAGGAAGTAACGGTGCCAGTACCTGTTGAACCGAAAGATCCGAACAAAGTAGTGAATGTGGGTTCGCAACTTAATGTGACGGTTCAAAACTCCCTAATATCATTCTTGAAAGAAAATCTGGATGTATTCGCTTGGAATCATGCTGATATGTGCGGAATATCCCAAGAAATTGCAGTACATGCTCTGAATATTGATCCGACGTTTACACCGGCAAAACAGAAAAGAAGAACCCAGGGTCCTGAAAGGTCAGCAGCGTTGAAAGAAGAGGTAGACCGGCTTATGGATAATGGTTTCATCAGGGAGTCTACTTATCCGAATTGGGTTTCAAATCCAGTACTGGTTAAGAAAGCTAATGGGAAATGGAGAGTTTGCATTGACTTCTCAGATTTAAACAAAGCCTTCCCCAAAGACTGCTTCCCGTTACCCAGGATAGATCAGTTGGTGGATGGAACAGCGGGGCATGAATTGTTATCTTTCATGGATGCTTACTCCGGATACAACCAGATTATGATGCATGGGCCGGATCAGGAGGATACATGCTTCATCACCGATGTTGGACTCTACTGCTATAAAGTCATGCCCTTCGGACTTAGAATGTAGGGGCAACTTACCAAAGACTCGTCAATGCTACGTTCAAACCGCAGATTGGCAAAACTATGGAAGTTTATCTTGACGATATGTTGGTGAAGTCAAAGAAAGCGGTAGACCATATGGACCACTTGGCAGAAATGTTTGTAATCCTCCGAAAGTACGGAATGAAACTTAATCCTTTGAAATGTTCGTTTGGGGTGGAGTCCGGAAAGTTTATGGGTTTCATTGTGAGTGCTAGGGGCATTGAAGCTAATCCTACTCAGATTGCTGCCTTAAAGGAAGTAAAAGCTCCTAGAACGAAGAAGGAATTGCAAAGTCTTAACGGAAAAGACACTGACTTGATTCGATTCATTTCCAAAGCTACTGGTAAATGCATTCCATTCATTGATGCACTGAAGAAAGGAAGGAAAAATTTTGACTGGACTCCTGAATGCCAGAAAGCTTTCGATGAGCTGATTCATCATATGGAAACGCCTCCAATACTTTCTAAGCCGGACAATGGTGAAGATCTTTTTTTATATTTGGCAATCTCGTCTCATGCTCTCAGTGCAGCGTTGGTACGGGAAGATGCAAAAATTCAGCGCCCGGTCTATTATATCAGCAAGAGATTCACCGAGGCAGAGATGAATTATTCAAAATTGGAAAAGCTCGCCTATTGTCTACTTATTGTATCAAGAAAGTTGAGGCCATATTTCCAAGCTCATCCTATCAAAGTCCTCACTGATCAACCTCTAAAGCAAGTCCTGTTTCGTCCTGAGACTCCGGGTCGTCTTTTGAAGTGGAATATTGAACTCAGCCAATACGACATCACTTATCATCCCCGGAGAGCAATCAATGGACAAGCTTTGGCAGATTTCATTGCAGAATGTATGGATAAAGGTGATAGTGAGGAAGAAGGGATTGATAATCCCCCAATTCGATGGAAATTATATGTTGATGGTGCAAGAAACGATTGCTGTTTCGGAGCTAGGGTTGTGGTTGAAACCCCTAAAGGGCAGTCATTGTGCTATGCATTGAGATTGGAGTTCCCTTTAACAAACAATGAAGCAGAATATGAAGCTCTTATCGTCGGCTTGAGAATTGCCAAAGAATTGAATGTCAAAGTGTTGCAGATCTTCAGTGATTCACAGCTTATTGTATGCCAAGTCAAGAAAGAGTTTCAAACTAAAGGAGGAAATCTGCCTGCTTATTTGTCAAGAGCCTGGGAACTTCTCGATGATCTTGACCATTATACGATAAATCATATACCCCGGGAAGAGAACGTAAAGGCAGATTCTCTCACAAAGTACGCAAGCACTAGTGAAGCTCAATTATTGGGATTAGTTCCTGTGGAAGTCTTGTCAGCTCCGAGCACTGACGAGATGGATATTGACTGGATCATGACTATATCTCAAGAGAAAGAATCATGGATTACTCCGATAATGGAATATCTGCTCAACGGATCTCTACCAGAAAGTTCAAAAGAACGACAGAAGTTGCTAAGAAAAGCCTCCATATACATAATTCAAGATGGCCGGTTGTATAGGCGGGGATTCTCAATGCCATTACTCCGATGTGTGACTAAGGAAGAAGCTAAGACAATTCTAGCTGAAGTACACGGAGGAGAGTATGGAGACCATTCAGGTTGTCAAACTCTAGCAAAGAAAATTCTCCATTATGGGTATTTTTGGCCAGATATTAATCGTGATGTTGCAAGTTATGCCCGAAAATGTGACCGATGCCAGAGATTTGCAAAAATCCCAAGAGCACCTTCCACCGAGATAACATAAATGGTCAGTCCGTGGCCATTTGCTATTTGGGGAATAGATATCATCGGGCCTTTGCCAACCGCCAAATCCGGAATCAGATATGCTATTGTTGCTGTTGATTATTTCACTAAATGGGCTGAATCTGAACCATTAGCTACTATTACCTCTAAAAAGATGATAAACTTTGTAACTAAGAATATCATTTGCAGGTATGGTGTGCCTCAAAAGATAATCATAGACAATGGAACCCAATTCGAAAGTGAAGAGTTCAAGGATTTTTGCAAGCGATTCAAGATCCAAAAAAGCTTCTCAACAGTGGCTCATCCGTAGGCAAACGGGCAAGTGGAAGCAGTAAACAAAATTATCAAATCAACCATCAAAAAACAGCTGGAAAAAGCGAAAGGTGGTTGGGTCGATAAGCTTCCACTAGCATTATGGGCATATAGAACTACCCACAAAACTGCGACCGGGCTCACTCTATTTTCCTTAGCATATGGATCAGAAGCAACGATTCCGGTGGAAATAGAAGTCACTTCACATAGAAGAATTCATTTCAACCAAGCTGAAAACTAAGAGTTGCAACTTGAAGCACTTGACTTCCTTGATGAAAAAAGGGAAGAGGCTCAACCCAGAAATGCAGCCCATAAGCAAAGAATTGCCAGGCATTTTAATTCCAAAGTTCACCAACGTATCTTTGAGATTGGAGATCTAGTCTTGAAAAGGGTCATGACAGCAACAGGAGTGTTTGCACCAAACTGGGAGGGCCATATGTCATAGGCAAAAAACTTCTTGATGGCACTTTCAAACTGACAACTGTCGAAGGAGATCCGATTCCAAAAGCTTGGAACAACAATCACTTGCGTCCATATTTTACTTAAAAGCTTTGCTTAAATTTTTAAAAAGAATTACGAATGTATGGTTCTTGTATTGAAAGCCATTGTAAAGCCAGTGCAAGTGAATAATAAGAACTATAAAGTGGATGTAGGCCCAGTTCTTGGCGGAACCACTATAAATCTTGTGTTCTCTACTGTTATAAACTGCTTGTTTTATCTCGATATATAAAGTACTTCAATTGTTTTGCTAAAATATCGATTTAATATTACAGGCCATTAAAACAAAGCTTACCCATCATAAGACCAAGCGATCCCTGACATCAGTCAACAAATGAATGTCTAGCCACAAAAATTCCAGACTCAAATCCTATATAAAAAGTGCTTCAAGCAAACAGTTAGTGGTTCCGCCAGTGGTAGACCCTTCCTAACTAATTGTGATCGTTTGTGCAAACAAACATTCGATTAATTAGCCTGCATCTGCCCCTGCGAACTCATTTAACAATGAAGTACACTTCTTTTGATAGAATAAGCTACTTGCAAAAGAAAGGAATGTGTGCTTGGAAATGATAACAGGGAACCGATGATATGAGCAAATGGCGAAAAGACATGGGCAAGCAGGAAGCAAACAGCAAAAGACCACCTCGGAGGCACAAGCCCTCTTCGGAGGCACAACTCTTCGTAGGATAAACATCTCTAATGGGACTTGCCAGAAAAAGAAAGTTCTCTTCCTCGATAAAAAGTTGTGGACTGACCGGTGGCACGGGTCATTCGTTAACTAGCTGAGAACGTTTGTGCGAACAAACAATCCAAGTAACTTGTGTCCGCCCCACGAATCCATCCAACCGAGAGAAGGAAACTTCCAAGCAAAAGCCCTACTCGGAGGCACACATTTCACCGTGATCTGAAATAAAACTTCACACGAGTTGAAAGGTGAAAAGAACTCTTCGGAAGCACGCATTCCACCGAGATTGAAAATAAAACTTCACAAGTGTTGGAATGTGAGAAGCCCTCTTCGGAGGCCCATTTCACCATAGTTGAAATGCTAAAAGACCTCTTCGGAGGCACACATTTCACCGCGATCTGAAATAAAACTTCACACGAGTCGAAATGTGAAAAGCCCTCTTCGGAGGCCCGCTTCCCAACGGACAGGGAAAAAAAAAAGCCGCTCCCCAGAAACAGAAACAAAAAAAAGCCCTCTCCCCAGAGGCACACACACAAAAAAGCCCTCTTCCTAGAGGCACAATAAAGAAAAAGCCCTCTTCGGAGGCACAAACAGGTCGAAACCCTTTTTCGGAGGCCCACTTTACCACGAAGGAAAATTCACTTGCCAAAATAAAAGTGACTTTCTCTAAAAGTGAAGTGTAAAAACTTCGCAACAAATAAAAAGAGAGAAGACTTCTCCAATACGAGGCGCATTCTACTAAATCAGAAAATTATTTCCTTAAAACGGAAATATTATCCTATAAAGTACAAATGCAAATCTCCTTCAAATGGAAAAGTTGTTCTCTAAAGAAAGAGTACAGGTCTTCTCGAAACAGAAGAGTTGTTCTCCAAAAATTTTCCAATGTCAAAGAGATTGCAATAAACCATGGTTTGGGGGCAATATAATATAGTTGCAAAAATAAAAACAATGCTCAAGCAACATACCATAGGTTTACTGCAACATCACACAGAGAAAATAAAGAAACTTGTATGAAAAAGAAGAATAAATGCATTCTCAAATACAGACAGAGGTTTGTACAAGTGAAAGAGTCATTTTATTCCATGCTATGAAAAGTTTATACATGTGCAGGTTTCAAAACAAAAGAAGGCAGGGACCGGTACCCGGACAATCTCCGGTCAACACAAGTCTTTATATATACAAGCAAAAAAGCAAGGCGAAAAGCATAAGTCCCAAACCCATCACTTCCTCTTCCTGCCACCTTTCGAGCCATCACCTGGCCGAATGATCAAATTTTTGGGCCGGCTTGTGAGAGTAGGGGAAGAAAGAGGAAGGGGTGCAATTAGACTCTCTTCTGCTTTTTCTTCGCCGCCAGAAGCTTCCTTCTTTTTCTTTGAGACTCCGCGTTTCCCCCTCTTCTTAGAAGAAGACTAACTACCCGGAGTGAAAAGAGCGGAAAATTTCATGTCATCAGAAGCAGTCGGCTCCGGAGTTCTCTCCCCTTCTTCAGGTTCTTCGGCCTTTTGTTCCTAAGAAGCAACAAGATCGTCCAAGTCACGAAGAGCTTCTATCTGCTCTTCTCGCGACCTAGGATGAGAGATAGAAGGAGGAGTAATCTGAAGAGATGGAGGGGGGACAGTTGGAGGAGGGGAAGTCTGAACAATACTTGGTGCTTTCTCTATAGGAGAAGAAAAGTTAAAGTTAGTATTCCTCATAAAAAGAGGGGATAATGGCTCATCGACACTTAAGAAATAAGCAAGAAGCTCATCGAACTCGATCGAAGCGAACAAGCAGTCCACTTGAGCGAGATCGACACTGAGGTTACTTGGAGAAGTAGGTTTTATTATGTCAACTTCAAAAGCTTGCACGTCAGTATTATCTTGGACCTCATCTCCAGTGCGGTCGATGGCACTTTCGACAACAGCCTGAGCAGGAGGTGGAGAATGGGAGCTGGAGCCAGCAATATCGATGTCGGCTGAAACTGAAGGTAGAACTAGGTCGGTTGAGATTGTCTTTCCTAAATATTCTCCTTCTACCATTCCAGCTCTCTCTCTGGCAAGTTGCTCCTTTCCCCTGGCAAGAGCGGCACATGCATCATCATCTAGATAGTGCGTCATTAGATCTACTTCGGCATATCCGGCTCCTCCAAGCATATCAAGTATGGCCTCCCACACTTTGGCCAAAGTGATCTCATATTCCGGTCCCAAAAATTTAAGGCTACCGTGTCCCAGAACACTATGGATGTAAAACTTGAATAGAGTGGAGCTGACTTCAGATTTAGTTGCCATATGAGATTCTTCGGCTGCAGCTTTGTCGGCAATAGCTTCATCACGCTCCTTTTCAGCTTTAGAAAGTCGAGCTTTTAGTAATTCAATTTCCAGGTTCTGGGAGTTGGACTTTTCTCGTAGATGAGCAACGTCGGCTCGGTATCTATCCACAACCTGTTGCTGTGCTTCAAATTTAGCTTCAGCATCTCTCTATGCCGCGTGAGCATCTCTCACTTGTTTTTGAAGCATTTCTTCTCTCTGAGAATGGGAAGTGGAAGAAGTGGTGAGCTCTTCCTTAAGTTTTTCGACCTCTGCTTCAAGCTTCTCATTACAAGAGGCAATACTCATCATTTCGGCATCATGTTGATCAAGTGTTTTCTGCCACTCAGATTTGTCATTTTCCATAGTCAGCATGGCTTCAAGGTTTGCGCGATTCACTCTTTGAAGCTCGTCAACGAGTTTCTGCCAGCCAGACATTCTCTCGATATCGAGTTTGACGACATCAAGATTTCGCAACATGGCTTTCTTATCAATCGGGACCAAGTCAAGATCGAAGCGTACTCCCTTTAAGCACCAGCGTGGGAATCGGCTTTGAAGAGTAGCCGGACCCTGTCCAACTTGATAGAGGGGCCTGCTTATGACAGTTTGAATATCAGCTCTTCGAAGGGGGGAGAGCCAGAAGGGATTTCCAAAGAGACGGGAGCAGCGGGCTTTTCAGAGAGTTTGGATGTCAGTTTTTCACCAAGTTTGGCCCGTTTACTCGGGTCCTCAGTGACATGGCTTTTTCCCTTGTCATCATGGAACTTTCACTTGTGGGAATCATCCTCTCTCTGGGAAGAATCATGTCGTTCGTCCCGTCTCCCGTAGCGCTCCTCATAAGCGCGCTTCTCACGAACCTTCCTCGCAGCTCTTTCTTCGTCCATTTCCCAAGAGGCAGGAAGATACCTCCTGGGGTCATAAGAACCGTGCTTCCTATGACGCTGGAAATCGTCGTAGTAAGAGCCACTTCTTCCCATTGGAGAACCTTAAAATGAAGAAAAATAAACTCAGAAATCTTGAAAGCAAGAAAGTTGGACGCATATAAGTGCTGAAAAGTCCTAAGTGTGTGTAACGTGCAAACTATGCGCGTCGAACTACGAACCACTCCTGGGTTGGGAGGCGATGATGGATTTTACAGCCAGTATCAACTCTTGGGCCGATGGAGTTTGTTGCAGAACGGATGTCGCTTCAACCGCTGGAGAACTAACTTTAGCAGTGATACGATCATCTTTAAAAAGCTCCTGTGAAGTAATCATCAGGTCGCTCAACCCCTCAAAAGTATCATCACCGCTGTGCCGGGCGGGACTTGCTCTCTCAGTTCCTTCGTCACCAGGTTTCCCAGATTGTTAGGGAGTTTCCTCTTCTTCGATGACCGGGGCAAGTGCAAGTTTGTCGGATGACCCCGCAACATCAATTGAAGTAGAACACTTTACCAATGGAGCCTCAACAGTACGTTCTTTCGACGTAAGTTTTCCAACGGAAACTGGGGCATCCGATGCCTCTACTGGAGAGTCGGGGACTTCATGAGGTTGAGTAGAACGGGAGGGGTGCAGAAGCCCGTATTGGTGAAGAAGTTCATCTTTCAGCAGAAACTTAATACTTCTTTCCTCAACCGGCACGACGCTTAATCTTTCAAAAGTCGTTTTGTGACTGGGAATTCTAAAGAGTGGAGGAAGTGCTGTAAAAGAAAAGAATGAAATTAGCACTTAGCAATTAGGATCTCGAAAAATTCAGAAACGGAAAGAACGGGGATGAGCATTCTTACCTCCTATTATCTAGATGGCATAAAACGCTTCGGGGCGACGAACGAAAAAGAATTGATTCAGAAAACCGTGAGCACTTTCGGAAAGATCGGTCATAAGTTTACGATTTCTGGCACTTCTCACGAGTATAATGGAGGGGTGGTCTTTATTCTTTACGAACGTGCATAAGTAGCAGATTTCTTCGAAGCTCGGAAGACGGTTAAGTGTCCTTCTTAATAAAACACAAAATCCCATCAGGATGGCGTAGCCATTGGGGTGCAGTTGAAAGGGAGAGATGGTTAGTCGGAAAAGGAGTTGATGAAGAAATTCATTGAAAGGAGGAATGGCACCACAAAGGCACATCTGATGGTTGATGGTGACAAAACCGAGAGGTGGCCTGTCAGTAGTATCATTTGGCCCAGGAAGTATAACATCCGCTTCGGCAATCCCAAATTGAATACGTAATTGGTTGAATGCCCGTTGACTCAGGGTAGTTGGAGTTCTTTCCGGAGGATTATCCAATGGGTCGGCTATTGGGAAGACTCCTTCGGATTTCTCGATTATCTCTTCTTGAGAAGACATTCTACACAAGGTACTGGATATTCAAATATGAAGGTGTACGCTTCCTAAATGTGCGAAGTGTTGTGCAGAACTAATAAAATGACAAGCAAATATAACTGAAATTAAACTAACAGGCATTTGTCAGTTACAATGCTTCAGGTTTCTTTGTTTTAAGTCCAAATGCAAGTGCAGTATTGATGCAAACAAATCAGTTTTAATTGATTAATATTGCTTTGCTTTATTACTTCACTTGAATTTGTTGGTTCATAGCACTTCATAAAATTTCTTTAAGTTGGTTATCTTTTATTGACTAATTTGTCATTCGATGTGGGCAATCAATGGCAGTATATTCGCCCTAGTTTTCTACAAATGTTGTGTTCAGCAGGTTGTTAGCTTACAAGTGAATATAATCTGTAAAGAAGTGCAGCAAAGTTCAAGCAGTTCATTCTAGCAGTTCAATTTAGAAGTACAATCAAGTTCTATCAAAATTCTGAAGCTTTCAAGTTTTGTTCAAGTCCTTAAGTCACAATCTGAGTCAAGAAGTTCCCTAAGTCCTAGGTCGCTCGCGACCTAACAGGTTGGGTTGAAATTGGTCTAGGTCACAAGAAGCAACTCGGCAGTGAAAAATTGTTTAAGTCCTAAGTCGTTCACACGACCTAGCGCTAAGTCATTCACGCGACCTAAAGACTAGGTCGCTCACGCGATATAAAGTTTAAGTCGCTATGAGTTAAGTCGCTTAGCCCCTTTTTGGGTCATAAGGATCCTTAGGTTGCGCCGATTCTTTAAGCCGTTTGCCGAGTTAAGTCTCATGATTCACGTCTCGAACCGCTAAAACCCTAAGTCGTTCAAGGCTCCTAAGTCGAGCACGACCTATCTCCCCTTAACTCGCTAACTCTTCTTCTCTCAGCAAATCACCTAACCCGTTAACCCAATAACCTGTTAGCCTCTCTACAATAAAATCCACCATATCTCCACGCCACCAGATCATCTAGAACCAACGCAAATCACCTCAGATCCGTCAAAAACCCGATGTACTGTTGTACTCTCATGATTCACAGCGACAACGTGTCCAAAAACGATCAAAAGCTAATCATAACATGATCCACGGCGAAATGCAGCATGCAAAATCGGGAGAGGGCTGAAAATTGGGGGATTCACAATTCGATGGTGGTCGTGGTTGAGTAATGGTCGAATTCACTTATGTAGTGAGATTGAGGAGATGATGATCAAATCAACATGTAGATTCGCTTCAAAAGTTCTCGAGCTCAAATATAGTAATGGCGGAAGCAGAATACAATAAGGTGAATGAAGAAGAAACGACCTAACGGCTTATATAGGGGAGAGAAAGGAACACGAATCGGCACGAGCAACCTAACTCTTTCATAAGCCGCCCGCGGCTTAACGATCTAAGCTTGCACGGGCTAAAAGATATCGAAGAACACGACCTAACTCTTAGGCGTATACTTCTAGGGGCAAGTGTTAACCCTCTTCTTTCTACGACCCTGCAATTTAGAGAAAGTAGCGACCTAGCGACTCAACTAGTCAGCGACCTACCGAGCTCAACGATCTAGCAACCTAAGGCCCGCGACTTAACAATCTATAACAGGCTGTGACCTAAAGAGTTAAAGCGGAAATGACCTAACAACTTAAATACTCCACGACCTAACAACTTAACGAGCTAAAGGTTCTGGAGGTATTAGCGACCTAAAGATAGAACGGTCCTAGCGACCTAAGGATGAAGTGACCTAAAGAGGCTATGACCTAAGGGCTCCTACAACACAGCGACCTAACAAGCCAAGAAGCTTAGCGACCTAAGGGTTGGACGACCTAGCAGGGAAGAAGTTCTGCAGCGAGCTAAGGTGTAACGACCTGTTCCTATGTCGCTCACGACCTAAACATACCAAAGGAACTTCTTATGTTGCTTCCTACCTAGGTCGGCCATGACCTATGACTTGTTAGTTTATCCAGAATGATTAAGTGAACCATGTTTAAGCCATAAACGACTCCCACTATGTCGCGGACGACCTACGACCTATCCAAGGACGCTTGCGACCTACGACCTAATGCCGAACTCTCCTATAAATACCACGCCTACTCCAACTAAAAGGGGATCTTTTTGGCTTATTTCTGGAACGCCGATACTCTGCTGAATTCTCGACTCACTCGACACTTCAAACACGGAAGACATCTCAACAAACTTCAAGAGGAAATCTAATACAATCCACATGGATTCAAAGACCTCTTCTACATCGGAGTTCCAGTTGTTTGTCCCACCAGTGTTGTAATTGAAGATTATTGTAAAGTTGTAATTGATTCAGCTATAAAGAGGATTAAAGTGGACGTAGGCTTAACCTGAAGCCGAACCACTATAAAACTGTTGTTTTTTACTGCTTTCTCTGTGACTTTTTTACTTGTTTCTAATTCCCGTATTCACGGGTGGTGCTTTCACTCAATCTCTACATACACCAGGGTGTTAGCATTCAATTTTAAGCGTTAACATCTGACTTAACCAATTTCCTCGTAAAACCCTTATTTGTGTGTGTATGGTGTAGTCCAGGGGTTTTACACAATAGTGCAACATCATCAATCATCAAAGATTCAATCATATCAATATCGATAAGCGGTATAATCTATAACACTTATCTTCCATTTACAGATTCACAAATAAATATTATACATTCATTGCAGATAAATAAATTACTTTCGTCACAGATCACACCTAAACAATTCATAGCACAAAGCATAACATATCAGGGATATCAAACAATTTAACATTCAATGGCATCCAAACATCCATAAGTAAGATCAATTAATTATCCGATTAATGTAAATCAGATTAATTTCTTATAAATAAACTACTAATCCTGGTTAATTAAATATTAATTAATTACAAACATCTTAATTAACCATACTTTAATCATTTATTAATTGACCACTGATAATAAATTAATTAACCTTCAATTATGTAATTATCCTTTACTTAATTATCCTTAATTAATTACATTAATTGAATTAACCTAATGTTAATTACATAATTAATTAACCCTTAGTTAATTACCTCAATTAATTAACCCTTAATTAATTATTATTTAATTAATTACAATAAGTGATTATCCTTAATCACTTAATCAACTTTAACCATTAATTAATTACTTATAATTATGCAATTATCTTTAAGTAACTAATTTCCCTTTAATTAATTAAGTAAATATCTTCTAATTATAAATTAATGAGCCTTTAATCAATTTAATTAATTAATCTTAATTAATCTTTAATTAGGTAATACCTTCATTGATCAATTCTTCCTTAATCACTTTTATTAGTTAACAGTTCTTTAATTAAGAGATAGCCATTTATCTTTATTTATCATCATTTAATTCTTATTTAATAATCCTGTGGAAATAGGCCGTCATCAATATATTTATTAATTTAAAATCTTTAAGTTAAATTAAGGATTATAAAACCATTTTATTTTCCCAATTATTTACTTAATTATAAAAAATTTAGTTTATAAACTTTTAAAACAAAAGTTACATGGATTAAAACATTTTTTAACTTTATATATTTGAAATAATTAATTTAAAAATACAATTTTAAAACTTGGTTGAACAATCTTTTGAAACTAATCATTTTAATAACTTTTGAAACTTTGAACTAGTTGTTTCCTTTTCAAAATTTCAAAACTGTACAAATATTATCTTCAATTTCGAAAACCTGTTATCTATCAAAAAGACCGGAGCTAGAGAAAAATTTACTCAAGGCCAAACCTATATTTCCCGAGAAAATCTAACAAAAACTTCGAGTCTCACATCATCTTTCCAAATGTCTTGATCGACCATGCACAAAAGTGCATGCGTACACCTGTATAGTTGCTCGCCGACGATCTGACCACCATTGGGACCACCAGCATGTTGCCGCCGACCACCCCACGTCAAGCAAGCACCAAGAAACGTCGAACTCATCTGGAACCAAAATTGAGTATACCCACACTTCTTGGTACCAAAACTCGATCCACACAAACCCCCTTCGCCGACGATCACATCCATCAGAGTCCAAGCCAATCCACGAGAGTCTTTACCTCTAAACCCCACATCCATCTTCCTAGGTCCGGTCAAGACCGATGCACCCATGCCTTTGAAATCTTTTCGCAAACCTTGCCGACTCGAGCATGTCCGTAAACCCTACATCAATGTCGTATCGCCGCCCCGACCATCAGGAAAATCTACAACCATTTTTCCTAGGCACCTCTACCCACACGCTACCTCCATCATGAATCACGATGAACCTAACCTCGCCGGTCATCGAATTTTTGTAAAAATCCATTTTTCATTTATACAACCAATACGATCTCAATTCGCAACTAAAAAAAATCTGATTTTTGTTTTAAAAATCACTATTTTTAAATGATTTGGATGATGTAAATGAAATTCAAAATCGTGATACTCAAATTGGCCATATTTTTAAGTTTTCACTGTATTATTTCAGTTTTTAGATCATTTGCTGTGTTTAAAATTCCAAAACTACTTTTATAATCATTTTTACACTTAAACAAACAATTTTCATTTGAATGTCAAAGGTTAATACTGAGAGATTTAAATTTTTGAAATAACTTATGCCTGTAACCTCTAAACATAGGTGTATATAGACATGCACACACCCAATTCTTCACATATACATGCATATTTGCATGCACACAAACACATTTACAACTTCATTTCTACATTCATTACAACATCAGATCAAAGGTTTAAACAAAGGCAAGTTTGATTACCTTGAAGTTTGAAAACAGAGAGGCCTTGAAAAACCCAGAACTTGATATTTGAATTTGAGTGGATATGTTACTTGCATTTGATTGAGTTGCACTGAAGCTTGATTTTAATTGATGTCAGGTTGAATTACTTGTTTAGTTGCATTTGCTTGATCAGGGATTGAATTTGAACTTTACTTCAGATCTTCTTTGCCCAGCTTAATGCTTTTGCTTATTTTCCAGTTTGGTTTGAATTGCTTTGCGGTTTGAAAATCTGGAATTGCTTGATCAATAACTTGCTTGCTATAGAATTGTTTCAGGCTTTTAATCCTTTCTTTCTTTTCAGGTTTGAAGCTTTAGTTTGAATTTCATTTTACAGGTTTTATGCATTGAGGTTGAAAGCTTTTCAGGTTTTTAATTTGAAGAGGTTGTGACTGTTTTGTTATTCTCTGATTACAACTTATAGGTTTTTCAAATTGAGGTGGTTTGTTTTTATTTTTGATTTCCTTTGATTTTTTTCTTTTGAATGGTGGAAGAAGAAATTCGAAAATGAAGATAAAAAAACTGGAAATTGCTTTCTTCTCTTGTGATTGTATTTAAAATTAAATCTTAAAAGAAAAACAAAGATGCCACTTGTTTGTATTTGTGAACACTTGTAATAATCTTTTATCCTTATATTACACTTATTGTTCACTTGCATTATCATTTTACAAATGTTAAAAAATCACAAAATTTATGTTTAAGTCCTTGTTAAATAAACTATGCTTTAAACCCCTCACTTAATTTTATTTATATTTACATATGTTTATCTTAGTAATTTCCAAATATACAAAAGAAAACTAATTTAAATCTTTTATCAAATCTTATTTTACATTTTAAATTCGAGTTATTAGGAATGTTTATATTTATGTGTTTATATTTTATTCATACATTTTTCCATATTTACACATATGACGTTTTAAATAACCCTAAGACAAATGCTTTGAAATCAAATTATACATTACTAATAAAAAATAGTATATACATATATTAGTTTATATATATATGTTGAGATCCTATTTTCAAATTTTTATAGTTATTTTTCCCTTTTTAAATACTTTATTCAAATTTTAATAATTTTTCAAAAGATATGTATATATTTGATCTAAACTTTTTAACAACTTTTGTAAATTTATTTATATCAGTTTCAAAATATAACTTTCAAATCATCATATTATAAATACAAAATAAATTCTTTTCTATTATTAAAATATAGACTTTTAAAATCAATGTATTATTTAAAATATTTACTTTTAAATTTTGAATTCAAAAATTATGATACTATCAATTTGTATATGTAAATGAATAAACAAACAATATCTTTTTACAAATACTTATCTTAAACATATGTGTATTTGAATTTAAAATTGAAATTCCAAATTCTAATCTATTTATATATCTTTATTCCCATATTTTCAAATTAATTCACAACTAAAATTCAAAATTTGGTATTAATCACCAATAAATTCAGGAATTAAATTCCAAAATCTAAAGAAATCGCCAAATTAAATCTACCTAAAATCCGGGAATGTCACAGATTCACCCCTTAAGAAAATTTCGTCCCCGAAATTTGCTAGGGAGACAACAAAGAAGGGATACACAAAGATAGAGAAACAATTTTCTAGATAAAACTGAATATCTATTCTGCATTTGCTTAACAAATTTGAATATAGCCAATAGATATGAGAAAAAACTCATTCAATATTACACAAGATACTGGGGTCACCAGATCTACGAAATATACAAGGGTATAAGTGAGTTCGAAAGATAACTAACCATTCGTAGTACATATCTGAACCAAACGACAGATAAATGGATTTAATCGTCTATAATTTTCAAACACTTGGCATAGACTCCAAACTCAGGTCGGGGTATCTCAAAGTATACAACTGCTCGTCCCTCTTCGGACTTTGATCCACCCAAGAAATGACAATAAAATTTCAAATTTGGGTTTTACCCAATATTATTTTATCGATACAATTCAAATTCAGCTTCATATTCTTGTTTACCCATTTATTCCAATTAAAGTTTCAAATTTATTAAGGTTAAGAAAAGATTTATTCTAGTTACGCAGGGCCACCATCGCACCAAAACTTCTCCCTCGAGCTGCCACGAAGTCATCAGAGAATTTGAAATCGGTTCAAAGGAGATCGATAGAAAAGTTGTTTCCATTGTTGTTACAGGGTATTGACCATTTGTAGTGGTACTTCCTCCGTCCCGTATCTCGTCCTCTTCTTACACTCATACTCACTATTAGTGGATAGCAAGAGAATTTACTGAGGCACACAAACGGATATCTTAGGGATATACTCATTCTTGGGTATACTTCACCCTATCTCTAATAAGCTACCTAATGTGTTATACTCCTAAGCTAAAGTTTCAACCTTCAGCTCTGATACCAAATGAAACGACCTTGACTCGACCTTCGAAAATTGACACCCGTACTTCACTTGTACTCAAATGCCGCAGATTCAAACACCAAATCTGGCTCACCGGAGCTTATAACACATTAAGCATAACAACATAGCGGTAGAAAAAGATAATATCATATATCTCCAATGAATAAAATATCCAAATATGATACAACACTGATCATCAAATGTATGAGAGCACAATGTACAACAGCGGAACATTATAACAATGGACAAGATAATTCAGATATAATCTTCGATGAAGAGTGAATCCAAAATCTGCAACTCCAAGCCAAAAGCTCATCCCAAAAGCTACGAGGACTCCAAACAAATAAGCTCGAACCGCTATCATCGATGACTTAAGCAAGGTCAGTCATCCAAAGACTGAAGAAGACTATCGAATCTACATCTATCATCTGAAAATCCCAACTCTAAATTGCCCGCATGGAAAATTTTGGGAACTTGGATTTTAGGAAGGAAACAATAAACCTCGGGTCAGTCATGGGACTGGTGTAAGCAAACAAAAATGGTTTATCTTTATCAAAAGAAAACAAAAGAATTTTAAAGAAATCCACAATGCTTTTAGGAAAATGAAACTACTATAAGGCCTCCCACCGCACACACAATGCAAACGCAGAATTGGAGGATATTTCTCCTTATGATAGTCAAACATGCTTAATACGCAAAAACTTTTTGATATTATTATTAGTGCATAGTGGAAAACAATTGCAAGAATAATATTAATCTTAGCCAGCATAAACATTTCGAACAATGCCTACTATAGCTACCATCTAAATAGTGGTGACCACCATAGGTAAATGGCAGGTTCTACAACTAAAATTATACAAGGTGCGTATTAGTGATTGGATTTCCAACAAATGGTCAGGCTAAGGAGCTTCCTACTTCCTTATAGGTACGCCTCTGGAGGGACGTCTCGAGAACCTATCCGGCTCTCTGCCAACACAAGGTCGGGTTACCTCTGTAACTAGGTAACTACAACTCGAGGATGCCATCCCTCGGTCGTTTGCGATCTTTATCTGAGGTACCTTTACACCAACAGCCACAAAGCAATCACAAAGTAATAGATTTGCAGTGACCCACATGAGTTAAGTATCTGGGCTCCATACCATGATACCACTCTTTTCCAGAAGGGAAGGAGACACCCTAAAGGGCGCAACCCTCATAACCTTGCCGCATCTTTCGTGTTTCGACCATTTTCGGGATGCGAGGTCCTGATGCACTCTCGTCCACAATGCTACGCTTTACACAAAAGCCATGCTTTTATCAACAAATGATCAACAACACACAGTAGCACTCAGCATGCCACACTACCGAATAGGGAGTATATCGCTGATAACTATCAATTACATAACCTCTGAGCTTGTACGTCTCTGAGAAGGGTGTTAAGCTAAGAGAAAAAATCTCCGCCACCAAACAGAAATGTATTTGATAGAGATCAGTTTTATATCTCAAAGTGTAATGTCAGACATGCAACCATACAAGTCCGTTCCGGGTTCGAACGGAACCGAAGGCACTTCATCCAATAAAGGAAGAAACCCATGCAATACGGGTATCCACAATCCCGATTGTACTCCACATCACATATGGAGATCTCCTTACCAGAGCAACTCAGTGCAAAGTCATTCCACAGGTTATCCCATCGTTCCCGAAGACACCCGGTTTTGAAATTTTTTCACAAAGATTCATTCACAATATTTAAACGAAAGTTCTATCTTTGAGATCCTCTTTTTTCTGAAAACAAAGTTCACCAAATATTCCATAAAGATTCCTTCATAGCTATTGAAACAATTCCATTTCAAATCCTTTATACAAAAGATACACCTTTAAGATTTTCTTAAATTTCAAAACAAGGTTCAACAATTTTTCACAAAGATTAATTCATAGTTTTCAAAGCTATTTAAATTCCATTTCAAACTTGAAATCCTTCAACACAAATTGGATATCCTTTCTTTATATGAAAGCTATTTTTATTTGAAAACAAATATTTTTCATTTCGGAAAAATCCGATTACATTTGCACGAGTTAAAACCTTTCAAGTATAAAATTTGGGTTAAATTTGAATTCCCAAAACAAGACTTTTTAAATGGTTTAAAACCCAAATAAACATATTTATAACTCGTATAATATTTTTAAACTAAATATTCTCAACATAAATTCAATTTCAAATCTTGAATTCAAATTCAAATCAAATTATTTAAATTACAAAAGTTTATCAAGTTATTCAAAATAACTTTTTATCTTTGAAAAACTCCCTTTCAAAAGCTTTTCATATTTAACCCAATTCAATTTCCAAAACCATTTGGATTCAAAGTTCAATTTTATAACCATTTCAAAAATCTGTGACTTAACCAGTTTCCTCGTGTAACCCATATTTGTGTGTTTATGGTGTAGTCTAGGGGTTTTACACAATAGTGGAACATCATAAATCATCACAGATTCAATCATATAAATATCGATAAGCGGTATAGTCTATAACACTTATCTTCCATTTACAGATTTAGAGATAAATAATATACATTCATCATGGATAAATAAATTACATTTGTCACAGACCACACCAAAACAATTCATAGCACAAAGCATAACTTATCAGGGATATCAAACAATTTAACATTCAATGGCATCCAAACATCCATCAGTAAGATCAATTAATTATCTGATTAATGTAAATCAGATTAATTACTTATGAATAAACTGCTAATCCTGGTTAGTTAAATATTAATTAAATACAAACCATCTTAATTAATCATCCTTTAATCATTTATTAATTAACCATTAATAATAAATTAATTAACCTTTAATTATGTAATTATCCTTTACTTAATTATCCTTAATTAATTACATTAATTGAATTAACCTTAAGTTAATTACATAATTAATTAACACTTAATTAATTATCTTAATTAATTAACCCTTTCTTAATTATTATTTAATTAATTACAATAAGTGTTTATCCTTAATCACTTAATCAATTTTAACCATTAATTAATTGCTTTTAATTAAATAATTATCTTAAGTTATTAATTACCCTTTAATTAATTAATTAAATATCTTTTAATTATAAATTAATGAGCCTTTAGTCAATTTAATTAATTAATATTAGTTAATCTTTAATTAGGTAATACCTTCATTAATCTATTCTTCCTTAATCACTTTCATTCGTTAACAGTTCTTTAATTAAGAGATAGCAGTTTATCTTTATTTATTATCATTTAATTCTTATTTAATAATCCTTTGAAAACGGGCCGTCATCAATATATTTATTAACTTAAAATATTTAAGTTTGATTAAGATTATAAAACCATTTTATTTTCCTAATTATTCACTTAATTATAAAAAATTAAGTTTATAAACTTTTAAAACAAAAGTTACATGGATTAAAACATTTTTTAACTTAATAGATTTGAAATAATTCATTTAAAAATACACTTTTAAAAATTGGTTAAACAATCTTTTGGAACTAATCGTTTCAGTAACTTTTAAAACTTTGAACTTGTTATTTCCTTTTCAAAATTTGAAAACCTGTACAAATTTTATCTTCAATTTTGAAAACCTATTATCTATCAAACAGACCCAAGCCGGAGAAAAATTTACCGGAGCCCAAACCTATATTTCCCGAGAAAATCTAACAAAAACTTCGAGTCTCACATCATCTTTTCAAACGTCTTTATCGACCAGGCACAAAAGTGCATGCGTGCACCTGTATAGTTGCTCGCCGACGATCTGACCACCACTAAGGCCTCCAGCATGTCGTTGCCGACCACCCCACATGTAGCAAGCACCCAGAAATGTCAAACTCATCTATAAGAAAAATTGAGTATACCCACACTTTCCGGTACCAAAACTCGATCAACACAAACTCACTTCGCCGACGATCACATCCATCATAGTCCAAGCCAATCCACTAGAGTCTTTACCTCTAAACCCCACATCGATCCCCCTAGGTCCAGTCAAGACCGATGCATCCATGCCTTTGAAATCTTCTTGCAAACCTTGCCGACTCGAACATGTCCTTAAACACTACATCAACGTTGTATCGCCACCCCGACCAATAGGAAAATCTTAACCATTTTTCCTATGCACCTCAACCCACACGCTACCTCCAGCATGAACCACGACGAACCCAACCTTGCCGGTCATCGGATTTTTTTTAAAAATCCATTTTCCCTTCATCCAACCAATATGATTTCAGTTCGCAACTAAAAATCTGATTTTTGTTTTAAAAATCATTATTTTCAAAATGAATTTGGATGATGTAAATGAAGTTCAAAATCGTGATACTCAAATTTGCCATAGTTGTAAGTTTTCACTATATTATTTCATTTTTAAAATCATTTGCTGAGTTTAAAATTCTGAAACTACTTTTATAATCAATTTCATACCTAAACAAACAATAATAATTTGAATGTCAAAGGTTAATCGTGAGAGATTTAAAATTTTGAAATAACTTGTACCTGTAACCTCTAAACAGAGGTGTATACAGACATGCACACACCCAATTCTTCATATATACATGAATATTTGTATGCACACAAACACATTCACAACTTCATTTCAACATTCATCACAACATCGGATTAGAGGTTAAAACAAAGGCAAGTTTGCTCACCTAGAAGTTTGAAAACAGAGAGGCCTTGAAAAACCTGGAACTTGATATTGAATTTGAGTGGATCTGTTACTTGCATTTGATTGAGTTGCACTGAAGCTTGATTTTAATTGATGTCAGGTTGAATTACTTGTTTAGTTAAATTTGCTTGATTAGGGATTGAATTTGAACTCTACTTCAGATCTTCTTTTCCCAGCTTAAAGCTTTTTCTTATTTTCCATATTTGTTTGAATCGCTTTGCTGTTTCAAAACCTGGAATTGCTTAATCAATAACTTGCTTGCTTCAGAATTGTTTCATGCTTTTAATCCTTTCTTTGTTTTCAGGTTTGAAGCTTTAGTTTGATTTTCATTTTCTAGGTTTTATGAATTGAGGTTGAAAGATTTTCAGGTTTTGAATTTGAAGAGGTTGTGGTTGTTTTGTTTTCCTCTGATTAAAACTTATAGGTTTTTCAAACTGAGGTGGTTTGTTTTTATTTTTGATTTCTTTTGATTTTTTTCTTTTGAATGGTGGAAGACGAAATTCAGAAATGAAGTTAATAAAAACTTGAAATGGCTTTCTTCTCTTATCATTATATTTAAAATTAAATCTTTAAAGAAAACCAAAGATGCCACTTGTTTTTATTTGTGAACACTTGTAATAATATTTTATCCTTATAGTACACTTTTTATTCACTTGCATTATCATTTTAAAAATGTTACAAAATCACAAAATTCATGTTTAAGTCCATGTTAAATAAAACTATGCTTTAAACCCCTCACTTAATTTTATTTATATTTACATATGTTATCTTATTAATTTCGAAATATATAAAGGAAAAATAATTTAAATCTTTTATCAATCTTATTTTACATTTTAAATTCGACTTATTAGGAATGTTTATATCTATGTGTTTGTATATTTTCGTACATTTTTCAATATTTACACTTATATAACTTTTTAAATAACCCTAAGCAAATGCTTTGAAATCAAATTATACATACTAATAAAAAAATCTTATATACATATATTAGTTTATATATATATATATATATGTTGACATCCTATTTTCAAATTTTTATAATTACTTTTCCATTTTTAAATACTTTATTCAAAATTTATTAATTTTTCAAAGATATGTATATATTTGATCTAAACTTGTTAATAGCTTTTGTAAATTTATTTATATCAATTTCAAAATATAACTTTCAAATCATCATATTATAAATACAAAATTAATTATTTTCTATTATTAATATATAGATTTAATTCAATGTATTATTTAAAATATTTATTTTAAATTTCGAATTCAAAAATTATTATACAATCAATTTGTGTTTGTAAATGAATAAACAAACAATATCTTTTTATAAATATTTATCTTCAACATATATGTATTTGAATTTCAAATTGAAATTCCAAATTATAATCAATTTATATATCTTTATTCCCATATTTTCAAATTAATTCACAACTAAAATTCAGAATTTGGTATTAATCACCAATAAATTCACAAATTAAATTCCAAAATCTAAAGAAATCACCAAATTAAATCTGGGTGAAATCCGAGAATGTTACAATTAATGCAATAGGATATAAACCAATGCTATTTATGCCCATAGATTAATGATTGATTGAATAAAAAGGTTGTAATCGAATTAAATCAATTTATTGGAATTAAAATATAATTAATTGGGTTCTATTTATAGTTGAAACTGAATACTGTAATTAGTGTAATATTTAACACTGAATTGATTTGTAAATTTGTTTTAAATTATTGTATATGTCTAGGTAATCAAAAATGATAAAATTAGTTAAGTATAAAATTGGAATTAAAAAGGTGGTCTAATTAATTCAATATTTATTTAATTAATGAGAAAATAGCCATTTTGGCCACAACCTTGGATTTTGACAAATGTAGTTTCATCGAATCTGTAACGGTGAATCATTGTAGGATTTCAAATTTCATAGCGATCGAACTTGTCTTGATTGTACGGGCTCGAAACGCATAGAAATCGATTAATTTGAAATTAATTTAAAATAAGATGATTTTAAAAGCTAACTTCCTCACACGATGGAATTAGGACTTGAAACTTGTTCCATTGAGTTTAAAAATATCGAAAAAAACTATTTCGATATGTGGGATGACCCACTTTCATTACGGAGGCAGAACGGGCTTTTTGGGTCGTAATTGTCATTCGTACGAATTCGATTGTCTTTATTTTCTTATCGGGTCTTCTTCAAATAGATTGTTCTGTTCTAACCCTAGAAGTCTTTCTATTTCTTATTCCTATACGTACATCAACTTCTGTTTGCTCCTTTCTTTAATGGCAGAAACAAATTCTAATTCCAAACGATACAATTCAGTATCCAAACCAATTTCAAAATCAAACTCCTCCAAACCATATCAAATTTTACACTGTATTGAAGCTTTCGATGAGCGCATCCTAGATCTACAATTCACTTTTTCCATCGAATCACCATTTGTCCAAAAATCGAGGATGAACCATAGCCATCTGTTTTTAGGGTTTCGTGATCCAACGGTAGATCGTCGACCAATCGATGATCGGAGGGGCACGGGTTGTAGAGGAGGAAGAGCAGCACTCATCCTTGGTGTTCGCCTGTATGGTAGGGGTCATAGTTTGCTTTAATTGGTGTTTGAACTCGCATGACGGCGGTGGTGAAATAATTGACCGGAGGTGGCCGCGTCGGGTGGCCTAAGGGTGGTTTGAGATGGAGAGGTCAATGAGATGCTGTGATCTGGTCGTCGTGCGGCAAGGAGGTGGAAATAATTTCTTAAAGGCGGCGACGGGTTCGTGTATCAGGCATTCACACATAGGAATCGCGACTAGGGTTTGCGTGGTTGTAGCTGTTGTAACGCCGTGCCTTTTCGCACGTTTTAAATCGAGATAAACCACACACGTTAGACTTAAAACAGACAGAAGGGCGGATTGTTATGGGGCAAATAATAAAAAGAAGGAGGAAACAAAACAAAACAGAATCTTGCAGCGGACCGATACAATGTAATAATCAAATATACAGTTCATGAAACAGTTTTACAAAATATTCGATTTTCTTTACTTATACAATGCAATATTAGAGTACACATACCAGAGAATAATAATTAATGCACCGGAATTACATGGTGTAGTGGAATAATATAGTAGATAATAATACTACAAATCTTCGTCTTCGTCCTCCAGAATAAAATCTTCAAATCCTGAAACGCTCTGACTGACCCGAGCGAATTGAAAGAAAAAACACTCGAGTCAGAACTAAAAGATCTTATGTAAGTTAAATCAACAGTAAATAATATGAGTGGAGCGGCGTCAGAGATGTTACGGGTTTTGACATCTCCTATCCGGTGTCAACGTGAGTGCAGTAACTCAAGAGATGCTCGGGATTCACATCTCCTAAGGATCCGTTAAACTATTTACTATGTAGTAATATTTCGCTATTATAATAATGTCTACTAGTAAAATAAACTTACTTTTAAATAGTGTTAAGGCTTTAAATTTTCCACCTCAACACATTTATATATTCCCATAGTCTATACAGCACCGTAATCTCTCCCTACTGGGCGTCGTCAGAGGGCACTCCATAGGTATGGTATAAAACCAAAATCGTATAAGGCGCGCTAGGGTCGGTGACACGACACAACTAGGAAATGCCAGGGTAGATATACCAATTGCTATCCGGGCTGGTGGTAAAGCATAGCCACAGCTACCGCCCACCTTGAGCCACACCTCGAAATACAAAAATCAAAAGTGGCCACTGAATCAATCCAAAAGTAAAAGTATAACATCAAAGGGACGTGTCCGATCAACGGTGCTACCTCATTGGCTCGAGAATCGCTCTTGTTTTAGCCATCTTATGCCAACTCACGGGAGTGGGGTCCATGTATTTACCTCAAAGGAAACGCCGCCATAATCCTACTTCATTCTAGAATCTCCACCGCGTACACGGTTGTTAAAGTGGTTTTGGGTGTTGGCAGAGAGTATGACAACTTCCGATCTCGATCTCTTTAACAACCAAACGTTATTATAACACCACGGTCATTTCAAAATAATTTACACTTTTAAAACTGGAATATAATATCCATTTTAGAACTATATAAATACGATGTCATTTCTTTTTTAGAAAAACTAATCAATATGATATCATTTTAATTTCAAATATATTCTTTTCCAAAAAATCATGGTGCTTTCAAATCTACATACCTTGAAACCCGTAGCTTTGAAACATAACTTCTAATACTTAAATGGTTTAAATGTTAAATTCCTTCATATAGTAACATAGCTTCTTTAATTTATCAAATAATTCCAAATACCGATTTGAACCTCCAAATAAACCATTTCAAATTCAATATATTTCAAAGCTTAAATATTCAATATTTCAAAACTAAATTTTATAATTTCCATATAAATCAAATTCAATTACTATTATTTAGATTTGAAATGTTTACATAATAAAATGCAATATTATTTAAGTAAAACCTTTAAACTTCAAATAACAGGATATTCTTTAAATTAAATTAACTTGATAATATTCATATAAATCAACTTGATAATATTTTAAGTCCTCTACCAAAATCAGGTTATAGAATCATACCTCTTTAACATCTCAATTTTTTTTAATCTTTCAAATCAATTTTATTTGAGGGTATTGCTTAAATACTTTAATTCAATCAAATTCACATTTATCTATCAATCCTTAATTTCATTTAGGTCTTTATAACTCTATAAATAAAATTTAAATAAATACTCAACTGTATAATATCTTAATAAAATCAACTTTTATTATTATACATCTTTAATACTTTAAACCAACTTTATACATAGCTTAAAACCAAGAAATAAATTATATATATAAAATAACATTTATAGATATCCAAATCAATATCTCATAAACCGTATATTTCTTTACCAAACCATAGAAATCATTTTAAAATATTATATATATATAGACCACGGTGTATGTATAAAATTTTCTATCCTATGGTCAAGTGATACGGATATTTATCATTTCAATCCGCAATTTAAAAATAAAAATGCGGTTGTGTATCATTTCAAACCGCAATCCCAAATCAAAATAAATGCATAACAACTTGCAGATTATGATGATATAAATACAACATCCATTCATCCATCATAAGATCATACATCCATCACAATCATCATCCAAAATAATCAATCAATATAAATATATAACTGATAATATATAATAGTTAATTAACTGGCAGTTATATTCAATAATAAATTAAATAACGATTTAATTTAAATAAATGCAATAACTGAGACGATGATTAAAAATATACAAAAAATTCGTAATTAAATGCATAATCACAAAAAAAAAATTAACAAACATAAGAAATTTTAGAAGTTGTAAGTGGTTTAAAACACTCACCTTTTGAATTTAAATCGAATTCCAATCCAATTTAAACCCAAAATTCAAACAGTCCCCAAATCCATCCAAACTAGCGCCAAAATCTCCGGAATTTCAATACGATCCTAAATAAAGATACCGCAAGTAAAATGGGTTTCGTATGCGAAAGTTATCATCGTTAAAAGATTACACAATTTAAATTAAATAAACAAAATAAATAGATTAAGAATTCTCGTTACAATATAATAATCAAATATACAGTTCATGAAACTGTTTACAAAATATTCGATTTTCTTTATTTATACAATACAATATCAGAGTACACATACAATAGAATAATAATTAATGCAGTAGAATTAAATGGTGTAGTGGAATAATATAGTAGATAACAGTACTAAAAATCTTCGTCTTCGTCCTCCAGAATAAAATCTTTAAATCCTGAAACGCTCGGCTGACCGAGCGAATTGAAAGAACGAAACACTCGGGTCAGAACTAAAAGATCTTATGTAAGTTAAATCAACAGTAAATAATACGAGCTGAGCGGCGTCAGAGATGTTACGGGTTTTGACATCTCCTATCCAGTGTCAACGTGAGTGTAGTAACTCAAGAGATGCTCAGGATTCACATCTCCTAAGGATCCGTTAAACTATTTACTGTGTAGTAATATTTCGCTATTATAATAATGTATATTAGTAAAATAAACTTATTTTAAATAGCGTTAAGGCTTTAAATTTTCCACCTCAACACATTTATATATTCCCATAGTCTATATTGTATCGTAATCTCCTCCGTACTAGGCGTCGTCAAAGGGCACTCCATAGGTATGGTACAAAACCAAAATCGTATAAGGCACGCTAGGGTAGGTGACAGGCACAACTATGCAATGACAGGATAGATATACCAATTGCTATCCGGGGTTGTGGTAACGCATAGCCGCAGCTACCGCCCACCTCGAGCCACGCCACCAAATAAAAAAAATCAAAAGTGGCCACCGAATCAATCCAAAAGTCAAAGTATAATATCAAAGGAATGTGTCCGATCATAGGTGCTACCTTATTGGCCCGAGAATCGCTCATGTTTTAGCCACCTTATGCCAACTCACAGGAGTCGGGTCCACGTATTTACCTAAAAGGAAACGCCGCCACCATCCTACTTCATTCTACAATCTCCACCGCGTACACGGCTGTTAAAGTGGTTTTCGGAGTTGTCAGAGAGTATGACAACTTCCGATCCCGGTCTCTTTAACAACCAAACATTATTATAACACCGCGGTCATTTCAAAATAATTTATACTTTTAAAACCGGAATATAATATCCATTTCAGAACTATATAAATATGATGTCATTTTTATTTTAAAACAACTAATCAATATGATATCATTTTAATTTCAAGTATGCTCTTTTCCCAAAAATCATGGTGAATCTACATGACTTGAAACCCATAGCATTGAAACATAACATCTAACACTTAAATGGTTTATATTAAATTCCTTCATATAGTCAAATAGCTTCTTTAATTTCTCAAATAATTCCAAATACCGATTTGGACCTCCAAATAAACCATTTCAAATTCAATATATTTCAAAGCTTAAATATTCAATATTTCAAAACTAAATTTTATAATTTCCATATAAATCAAATTCAATTACTGTTATTTAGATTTGAAATGTTTACTTAATAAAATCCAATATTATTTAAGTAAAACCTTTAAACTTCAAATAATAGGATATTCTTTCAATTAAATTAACTTGATAATATTCATATAAATCGACTTGATGTTCATTTAAGTCCTCTACCAAAATCACGTTATAAAATCATACTTTTGAACATCTCAACTTTTTTATCTTTCAAATCAATTTTATTCGAGGATAATGTTTAAATACTTTAATTCAATCAAATTCACATTTATCTATCAATCCTTAGTTTCATTTAGGTCCTTATAACTCTATAAATAAAATTTAAATGAATACTCAACCGTGAAATATCTTAATTGTAGGATCGATTTCACCTTAGAGGGGGGTGAATAGGGTGGTGGTATTAATTATAAAAATTAATTGCGGAAGCTTCTAAAATTATTTCAACACAGATCACGGATTAATAGTAGCACGGAAAAATAGCAGAATAATAAAATGCAGAGATAGAACGACACAGAATTTACCCATCTTCGGCAAAACCCTGCCTACGTGCTGCCCCCAAGGTTTCTACTAGAAATTAGATAGTCACACGCTTACACACGTAAACTCACGATACCCGCTACTGACTAACCTAACTCTACACTCAAAACCCTGCCACAACTCAGCTGTTGAGTTGCGAATTCTCAAGCTACGCCACGTAGCTTGTCCCCTAGTAACACGACTAGCAAATACAACGGTTTGAAAAGAGTTTTAAAATTAAAAACAAATTTAAAACAAAAAATAAGATAAAGCCCTTATTTTAAAAACTAAAACCGTTATTTAAAAAAAAACAAAAACCCTAATTCTTAAAGGCCGGGCCCTTTTCTCTTTTTATCTATTTGAGTTCGGCCCGGTGTTTCTTGAGATAGCGGTGGCTCTTCATTCGTTCCTCTTTGCAATTTTTAGGGCTTCGTTCCTTCGATCCAATTTAGGGTTTGTTGTAGCGGCTTGTTCGATTCGATGCTATTTGACTTGGCTTGCCGATTGTTTCTTCTAGCTCCGCTTCAAACATGATCGAGACTAATTACGAATTTGGTATGTGTTTTAGTGCTTTTGATTTCTGGTTTCGATGCTTGTTTGAACTCTGATGCTTTTAAATTGCCGATGATGACGATTGGGGCTTTAATGCTTGAACTCGATCGAATTTTTCGTACATGTCGATGATGATAATTGGGTGCGAATTTATATGGATTCCATACTTTCCTATTTCATGATTTGATGACTTGATGGACACGGTTTCTATTCTGTAGCATTCGATTTTCCCTTCGTTCAAACGGCAAAAACATTCCTTTTTTTATTTGTCGCTTTTTCAAACATACGTATTTGATTTTTGACTTGGTCATCTCTGCACTGTTGAACTTCGTTCATCCACTGTATCATTGATTACACGGCATTGAATTTATTACGTGGTCACCATGGTGTTGAATTTATTTGACTTCGGCCATGATCTTTGACGTTGAACACTTTATATACAGTTGAGTTTTGTTCATTCAATTCATTGAAATTGATATTACTTCACTGTGTATATTTGGTTGTTGCTTGATGAAGAGGTTTGCTTAGTCTTGAGCATTGCACTTGTATATATTCACTATCACTTGCTCTTAGCTTGGAGTTGCATCTCTGAGTTGAACTGGTGCATTTTCTGTTTACCCATGTACATGCTTTTTGATACATGTTTGAACCGTCTCTGTCATTTGCTTAGTGCATTGTGCATTTGTTTTGGACTTGCAGTTTTGACTTGACATCATTACTTCAATGTTTCTGATGCTCCTTGGATTCAGTGAGGCTTGTATTTGAATGTCGGTAGTATTAGTCCTTGGTGAAGTTGATTTGTAGTCTCTGGTTCTTTGTTATTGTCTCTGTCCATTGGACTGCACATGTTTCACTGGCACATATATTTTCATTTGAAGTGATATTGTCATCTTGTTTGCTTGCATGTATATATATGCATTCGTGTATGTATATATGTGCTGTCATTTTTTGATTCTTGCATTCATTGGTCATTCTGGCCTTGTACCTGTAGCACGGTCGTGGTTTTGAAGTTTCTGTCATTTGTCGATTTGTTGGTCGATTCTGTTTTTACTGTAGTCATTTGGGTTCATATGTACTTGATGGTTGTAGCTTGGTTTGTGTTGTTGCTTGAGTCACTTTGTTGCTTGCCTGACCTGTGCATGATTCATATTGCCCGACCATTGTTGCTGTGTTGATCTTCATGTGCCCTTGACTTTTCCCATGCTATTCACTGGTTCGTTTATATGAGTTGTTTCACTGGTGGCCTATGTACATGCTTCACTGCATCTTCAATTACCTGTTAGTCGATCTTGCATACTTCATGTTGCCTTATTCTCTGGTCATACCTGTATCATGCTTGGCTTTGTGTAGCATTCTGATCATTTTGGCACTTGTATTTAGTTTGCGTTCATGTCTGATCATTGAAGAATTGCATTGTTCCATGTATTTGTGCTTTGATGCAGTTTTAATTTGTCGAAGCTTTGCATTTGAGTTGAGTCTGGACAGTGTATTAACCTTGAGTTGAATCCGGCTTGGATTTGACCATGTGCTGAATGACATTGTTTTATTGCACTTGTGTTGAAGCCGTCATTTTATTTTGGGTTTGACCTTGTGCTCACCTGTCCCTGTAACATTATCACGTGTATATCGGTGTGCACGGCCTTGTGGCATGTACAGCGATACACTGTGCATGTCACATTGTTCGTGTGTGAAGAATTCAAATATAAATCATGACGAACAACTCAAATAACTGAGGCAAATATTATTTTAAAAATCCACTTTTTATTTTATACCGCAAAAATATTTCTTTTTCAATTTTACTGCGTTAGTGAATATTTTTGCAGATTGCTCAGATGTTGGATTCTAACTGGAATGAAGTTGAAGATAAAATACGAGTGTGAGTGATATGTAGTGAGGAATTTATGTAAATTAATTTGTGATGTAATTGTAATCAAAGTTGTATATGTATAGTGAGAGCATGAATTTGTACTATTCAGAAATGTAATAAATATTAGTTTGAATAAAATTTTTGTTTGAATTCAAATTCTGTGTATTTAATTTTATTCAGCAAATATTTATTTAATCTATGAAAAATAAAATAGTACATTAACAAATACATTTAAACGAATGTATATATGTTTATTATCATCAAACAAAAATCATATAAGTGCATATTCAACAATCTCCCCCTTTTGATGATAACAAACATATATTTAAGATTTTGAATATGTTAAATGTATTTGATCATTCATATGCTCTAATTGCTCCCCCTATTTAAATGCTTCCTCTCTACACAAAGCTCCCCCTATATATATGCATACAAATAAAAATATGCAAATGAGCCTAGATGCAAATAGAAAATTATTTGACATTTTCTTGATTTTATTTGACAAAATCTTAACTTTTCTCTCCCCCTTCTGTTATCAGCAAAAGAATGATAGTGTTAGAGAAAATAGAGGTAAAGTGATCGATATTAATTCAACATTAAAACTCAATTGAATATAAATATTAAATTTCAATAAAAAAATCAAACAAAAATCATAACTACCCTCGTTAGGCGTATATTCCACTTTTAGAGGTAATGGAAATGATGTCATCATACAAAACCATACAGTTGTATCTGTTTGTGGTACATTTATATCAAGAATTTGAATATCTACTAATCATGCATAACTGTTAGGACTTTTATATGAGGTTAGTAGTATTCCAATTTAATTTTAAAAATGAATTCAAGTATCTTCTAATCACGCATAACCGTGAGGACTTTTAAGTGGGATTAGAATCAACTTGTTTATCTAATAAATCAATTTTGATATACGTTCCATACATGCATAACTGTGAGGACTTTTAAATTAGCATGAAAGCACATAACAAATTCCAAGTAATTCACCCATGCATAACCGTGAGGACTTTTAAATGAGAGTGAATACTTTGGATTTTGTTTTGTTTTATAAAACGAAAAACGAATGATTCCTGTTTAAAGTACCACATACCGACAAACTATATTGAATTTTTAATGAGCGATGGTTGATAGAAATATGATAGACATAGAAATGGTTATGGAATCTTTACCCAACAAAAAGTTTTATAACTCTTGTTTGAATTTCTAAAGAAATTTACTAATTATACCATCTCGAGTCATAATATATGATCAATATTAGCACTCATCACTCTTTCAATCACTATTCATCTTTTTGATAATCATAGGTAGTCAGATTAGTCAAATTAGCCATTTAAAATCAAATTCAAACATAATTATGAAACCAATTTTTCAAAATAACTAATCTGAAAATATGGTCAAAAATGATTTTTTCGAGGGGGTTTTATAAGAAAATTTTCTGCTATTTGAAAATTATTTGAAATGAAAAATATGCAAATATTTTCTTTGAAAAACGATGCAGTAACTAAATATCTCAAAAATCACGTTCAACTAGTAATTTTTCTATCAACTAGATTACCAATGTAATCTGCATCTGAATTTCTTTTTCACTTAAAATTATCATTAATTGAATTTGATTGACCAGACCATGAAGTATGCAACAAAATATCTCAAAATAAAATTTAACAGCTTTTCAAATGACATTCTCTTGAATTTGAAATAAAGCCGTGTAAATAATCAAAGAACCATGAACATAGAGTTAGCCAAATTATAACCAAATGTATTAATATCCAATAAAACACTATTTTTGATCCAACCTAATATAATCAAAAAATTAGAGAATTTTATAGTGTTTTTGGCATAAATATAATCGGCCAACTATGCTGAATAAGTCAGAATCAAAATCATCATCTCTTCACCATCTCAATATTGGCTGATTTTAATTCAGACTATGGTGCGGATCATCACATTTAATATATCGTAAATATACCATTACCTGTTTTACCATTACAATATTTTTCGTTGTTTATCCATTGTGATTCTGTCACCTTTATAATAGGCTAAGGAACTTTGCTTTGTCGCCCGTTATGTTTCTGGAACAGCCAAAAATCCAGAAAACACTATTGTTGTTCTTTAGCCTGCCACCACACCTACACGGGAAAAGATTTATGTGACCTATTTGTTTTTATAGGTCCATGGTTGTTAGTGGCAGAAGATTTAGAAAAATAATTTTGTGGAGACCCAAAACTGTTTATATATGTTCCTTTTGGCACCCAAATTTGTTTAACTTTGAGAGATTTTATATTTTTGCCTTTTGGAACCCAAATTGGTATGGTTTTCACATGTTTGGGTCTATACCAACAATTATTGTGATCGTGTCCATATTTTCTACAAATTGTGCACATGGAATTTTCTTGATTAATATCACTTTCAACATTTTCAGATTGATTATATCCAAGTCCTTGTCTAGCTGTATTAACAGTTTGCTTCCCTAATAGCAGATTCAATGATTTCTCACTTTTTGAAAATTTATCTAAAGTTATTGACAATTGTTGGACTTGTATTTTGAGAGATTCATTTTCTTTCAATAATTGTGTGCACTTTTTGATAGAATTTTCTCTCCTAGTATTTTCGTTCTCTTTCAAAATCAGAATTTCATTTTCAAGTGATTTTATATTAATTTCTGATTTTTTAATTTCTTCTTCGAATGTTGGACACTTATCACACTTAGGGATCCTACTTTGTTAGGTTTTAATTAATTGGTCAAGTTGTGTATTTAAATATATCAAAGTATCTTTTTGCGATTCAAGTTTGGCATACTTTTCCCTAAGTCGTTCAAAACAACCATTCACTTCGTGGAAATATATAAGTAATTCCGAATGAGAAAGTTTTGATACCTCACTTGGCTCGTCATCATCACTGTTAGTTATTTCACCATGAAGACACAAGTCTGCTTTTTCATTCTCACTGTTAGCACTTTGATTATCTTCATCACTTGTATTCCACGTGGTAGCAAAACTTCTCCTTTTTGATTTCTTTTCAAAGTCACGTCGAGTTTGAGGACAATTGGGCTTTATGTGTCCGGGTTGATTGCACTTATGATAGATGATCTTTGGTTCTTCTGGATTGTCTAATATTTTACTTATTCTGCTTTTCAATTTTCGATTTAGAGCTGAATTTCCATATTTGTAGTTCCATCTTTTGATTTTCTTTATTATCAGCTCCAATTCTGCTGCTCCATCATCATTATCATCACTATCACTTTCTGTTGTTCCTTTAAGAGCTATTGATTTCTTTCGAGTATCACCTCCTTCACGTTCTTCCTTGAATTTCATTTCTAGCTCATAAGCGGTGAGATTTCCGATGAGTTCTTCGACTTTCATTTGTTTCAAATCTTTTGATTCTTGAATGGCAGTCACTTTGGCTTCAAAACTTCGTGGAAGGACTCTGAGGATTTTTCAGACTATCTCCAACTCTGTATATGGTTTTCCAAGAGCTTTTGATTTGTATACGATATTGGAAATTCGTCCATGCATCTCTTTGACATTTTCTTCTTTTGCCATTGTGAAATTCTCGTATTCGCTGCTTAGCATGGCAAGGTGAGATTCTTTGACTTGAGATGTTCCTTTGTGAGTCATTTCTAGCGTGTGCCATATTTCCTGTGCAGTTAGACAATGTGAGAAACGATTAAATTCAAATTGATCCAATGAATAAATAATAGAATTCATAGCTCTAGCATTAGCATTTTGTAATTTATTTTCTAGTTCTGTCCATTGATCCATCGGTTTATCTATTTCCTGATTATCTACAATTATAGTTGGTGCTCTATATCCTGTCTCAACAATGTTCCAAGCGTCAATGGTTTTCAGAAAAATTTTCATTCTATTTTTCCAATAAGCATATTCACCATTGAACATTGGTGGTCTAACTATGGACTGACCCTCAGCAAAAGCATTATTAAAAGAAGCCATTTTAAAAATTCAAACTTAAAAAAAAAAACTGATTTTTGAATAATGAAATTTCAAAGCAAAAAATTTACTTCTATTCCTAGCTCTGATACCACTTGTATGGTCGATTTCACCCTAGAGGGGAGGTGAATAGGGTGATGGTATTAATTATAAAAATTAATTGTGGAAGCTTATAAAATTATTTCAACACAGATCACAGATTAATAGCAGCATAGAAAAATAGCAGAATAATAAAATGCAGAGATAGAACGACACAGAATTTACCCAGCTTCGGCAAAACACTGCCTACGTGCTGCCCCCAAGGTTTCTACTAGAAATTAGATAGTCACACGCTTACGCACGTAAACTCGCGATACCCGCTACTGACTAACCTAACTCTACGCTCAAAACCCTGCCACAACTCAGCCATAGAGTTGCGAATTCTCAAGCTACGCCACGTAGCTTGTCCCCTAGTCACACGACTAGCAAATACAACGGTTTGAAAAGAGTTTTAAAATTAAAAACAAATTTAAAACAAAAAATAAGATAAAGCCCTTATTTTAAAAACTAAAACCCTTATTTAAAAAAAACAAAAACCCTAATTCTTAAAGGCCGGCCCCTTTTCTCTTTTTATCTATTTGAGTTCGGCCCGGTGTTTTGTGAGATAGCGGCGGCTCTTCGTTCGTTCCTCTTTGTAATTTTTAGAGCTTCGTTCCTTCGATCCAATTTAGGGTTTGTGGTAGCAGCTTGTTCGATTTGATGCTATTTGACTTGGTTTGCCGATTGTTTCTTCTAGCTCCGCTTCAAACGTGATCGAGACTGATTACGAATTTGGTATGTGTTTTAGTGCTTTTGATTTCTGGTTTCGATGATTGTTTGAACTCTGATGCTTTGAAATTGCCGATGACGACGACTGGGGTTTTAATGCTTGAACTCGATCGATTTTTTCGCACATGCCGATGATGATAATTGGGTGCGAATTTATATGGATTCCATACTTTCCTATTTCATGATTTTATGACTTGATGCACACGGTTTCTATTCTGTAGCGTTCGATTTTCCCTTGGTTCAAACGGCAAAAACTTTCCTGTTTTGATTTGTGACTTTTTCAAAGATACGTATTTGATTTTTGACTTGGTCATCTCTGCGCAGTTGAACTTCGTTCATCCACTGTAAGATTGATTTACACGTCATTGAATTTGTTACGTGGTCACCACGGTGTTGAATTTATTTGACTTCGGCCATGATCTTTGACGTTGAACACTTTATATGCAGTTGAGTTTTGTTCATTCAATTCATTGAAATTGATATTACTTCACTATGTATATTTGGTTGTTGCTTGATGAAGAGGTTTGCTTAGTCTTGAGCACTGCACTTGTATATATTCACTATCACTTGCTTTTAGCTTGGAGTTGCATCTCTGAGTTGAACTGGTGCATTTTCTGTTTACCCATGTACATGCTTTTTGATACATGTTTGAACTGTCTCTGTCATTTGCTTAGTGCATTGTGCATTTGTTTTGGACTTGCAGTTTTGACTTGACATCATTACTTTAATGTTTCTGAAGCTCCTTCGATTCAGTGAGGCTTGTATTTGAATGTCAGTAGTATTAGTCCTTGGTGCAGTTGATTTGTAGTCTCTAGTTCTTTGTTATTGTCTCTGTCCATTGGACTGCACATTTTTCACTAGCACACATATTTTCATTTGAAGTGATATTGTCATCTTGATTGCTTGCATGTATATATATGCATTCATGTATGTATATATGTGCTGTCATCTTTTGATTGTTGCATTCATTGGTCATTCAGGCCTTGTACCTGTAGCACGGTCATGGTTCTGAAGTTTCTGTCATTTGTTGATTTGTTGCTCGATTCTGTTTTTGCTGTAGTCATTTGGGTTCATATGTACTTGATGGTTGTATCTTGTTTTGTTATGTTGCTTGAGTCACTTTGTTGCTTCCCTGACCTGTGCATGATGCATATTGCCCGACCATTATTGCTGTGTTGATCTTCATGTGCCCTTGACTTTTCCCATGCTATTCACTGGTTCGTGTATATGAGTTGTTTCACTGGTGGCCTATGTACATGCTTCACTGCATCTTCAATTACCTGTTAGTCGAGCTTGCATACTTCATGCTGCCTTATTCTCTGGTCATACATGTATCATGCTTGGCTTTGTGTAGCATTCTGATCATTTTGGCACTTGTATTTGGTTTGCGTTCATGTCTGATCATTGAAGAGTTGCATTGTTCCATGTATATGTGCTTTGATGCAGTTTTGATTTGTCGAAGCTTTGCATTTGATTTGAGTATGGACTGTGCATTAACCTTGAGTTGAATCCGGCTTGGATTTGACCTTGTGCTTAATGACATTGTTTTATTGCACTTGTGTTGAACCCGTCTTTTTATTTTGGGTTTGACCTTGTGCTCACCTGTCCCTGCAACATTATCAAGTGTATATCGGTGTGCACGGCCTTGTGGCATATACAGTGATACACTATGCATGTCACATTGTTCGTGAGTGATGAATTCAAATATAAATCATGACGATCAACCCAAATAACCGAGGCAAATATTATTTTCAAAATTCACTTTTTATTTTATACCGCCAAAATATTTCTTTTACAATTTTACTGCGTTAGTGAATATTTTTGCAGATTGCTCAGATGCTGGATTCTAACTGGAATGAAGTTGAAGATAAAATACGAGTGTGAGTGATATGTAGTGAGGAATTTATGTAAATTAAATTGTGATGTAATCGTAATCAAAGTTGTATATGTATAGTGAGAGCTTGAATTTGTACTATTCAAAAATGTAATAAATATTTGTTTGAATAAAATTTTTGTTTGAATTCAAATTCTGTGTATTTAATTTTATTCAGCAAATATTTATTTAATCTATAAAAAAAATGGTACATTAACATATACATTTAAACGAATGTATATATGTTTATTATCATCAAACAAAAATAATATAAGTGCATATTCAACATTAATAAAATCAAGTTTTATTATTAAACTTCTTTTATACTTTAAACCAACTTTATACATTGCCTAAATCCAAGAAATAAATTATATATAAAAAATAACATTTATAAATATCCAAATCAATATGTCATAAAACGTATATTTCTTTACCAAACCATAGAAATCATTTTAAAATATTATATATATAGACCACAGCGTCTGTATAAAATTTTCTATCATATGGTCAAGTGATACAGATATTTATCATTTAAATCCGCAATATAAAAATAAAAATGCGGTTGTGTATCATTTCAAACCGCAATCCCGAATCAAAATAAATGCATAACAACTTGCAGATTATGATGATATAAATACAACATCCATCAATCCATCATAAGATCAAACATCCATCACAATCATCATCCAAAATAGTCAATCAATATAAATATATAACTGATAATATATAAAAGGTAATTAATGGGCAGTTATATTCAATAATAAATTAAATAACGATTTAATATAAATAAATGCAATAACTGAGATGATGATTAAAAATATACGAAAAGTCGTAAATAAATGCATAATCACAAAAAAATTAATTTAACAAACATAAGAAATTTTAGAAGTTGTGAGCGTGTTAAAACACTCACCTTTTGAATTTAAATCGAATTTAAATCCAATTTAAACCCAAAATTGAAACAGTCCCCAAATCCGTTCATGTAACGACCCGTAAATTTTCGATAATAAAAATAGCTAATTTGATAAGATTTCGTGATTTAAGGTTAGAAAAAAATTGTAATTTATGTATGGTAATAATAACTGGAATGAATTGCAACAATAATTATCCAAGTAATGAAAAATAAAAGCTAATTAGTGAATGCCTTTGAAATCAAAAGTTGAATAGGATAATAAATGTTGAATTCATTGGGTATAATAGAGTAATTGATTGATAAGTAAAATCTATTTAAAATCAAATATTGAATATTGAACAGGTAAATTGTTTAAATTAAATATTTAAATTTTTTTGAATAATTGAATAATCGTATAATGGAAATAGTTTCTATAATTTTAATTCGTTTCAAAAGTTAAATTTTTAAGTTCGTTTTTGAATATCTCAAAAGATAGCGATTCAAGAATAATAAAATTTGCTTAAATTAAATATTACAAATGTTTGAATAATTAAATTTCGAATTTGATACGATTAATTTGATATGGAAATTTAATATATGAAAATAGAGTGAATAATTGAAATTTGATTTAATATGATTCAAATTGGTTTCCAAGTGAATGTAAGTTATATTGGGATTATAATAGAGTTAATAAGATTTTGAAATTGGAATTTATTGGATAATTGAATAATGGGTTTAATATGATTAAAAATGATTTGTAAAATTTTATTTTATCATATTAAAGTTAGAATGATGTTGTGGAACTTTTAAAATCGAATTAAAGGTAAATTTGTGAAAATTGAATATTTTAATATTTAATTATCAATTGAAAAATAGCCAATTTTTGAACAGTCTCAAAATTGGACGAAACTAGTTCCATTGGATCCGTAATAGTTAGTTATTATCGGATTTCAATTTTCGTAGCAATCAGAGTTGTCGTTTGACCGTGGCAGCTCGAAACGCATCGAAATTGTTTTAATATTAATTTAACGAGTTAAAATAGTCGTTTTACAAACAGTCTCGGATTTCGATGAAACCAGTTTCATCAGATCTGTAATGTGATATTTTTGTAAGGTTTCAAATTTCAAGTCAATCAGATTTATCGTTTGTCCGGTGCAAGCCAAAACGCCTAGAAATTCGTTTAAATCGATTTAATTTAAATTGATCGTTTATCGCTATAAGTCTCACATACGATCGAATTAGCTTCCGAAACCTGTTCTATTGTGTCCGGAAAGCGGGATAAACTATAGGAACGTCAGTTACCGCGTGAAATTCGGAGTTTGGAAAAGCCGGATGATTAGTATTCGTCGTTTCCTATAAATAACCCCTTTATATATAAAAAAAGAAATAAAAAAAATTAGCTAGGGTTTTGGAGCCAACCGCCGTTATTTTTTTTCCATGGCCGAAATTCACCCTCGTTTTTCCCATTTTTCTTGCAATTCATCGATCGATTCATAAAAGTTACAACTACAAAATTATAGAGGGCAGTGAGTTCTATAACTTCAACGGTTGTGATTGGAAACGAAGCTACCAATCGCAGTCAATTCCCGTTCAAAGTCGTCGTGTTCATCCTCGATTTTCATGAAAGGGAGGCGGCCGAGCTGCATCATCCTTGGGCCGAGGGTCGTGCTCGCAGTGGGCTTCGATGTGGTATATGTTGATCGTCCTGGAAGTCGATGGATTGGGTGCGGCCAACTAGGGTTTTGAACGATGTTGGGTTCGGTGTTGCGTGAGCTACCTGGAGCGAACGAATGAACGGAGGGGAGAAGCTTTCGTGCAGCCTTGATTATATGGAAGCAGATCAACGGCTCTGATTAATAAAGGTTAATTAAAATAAATAAAAATGTGAATTAAGCTGTAATTAAATTCGTATAAACTTTGAACTATCATAACTTTTTCATACGAGGTCGGAATTCGGCGAAACAAGTTACGCCGTCTTCGTTTCGTCGAGCACTACGCGATGGAAATGGATTGGAGTCGTTTGGAGCTAGAGAAAATTTTGGGTCAAATCGAACGTCGTTCGATTTGATTTAAAATCGTAAAAATCAAGTTGAGTGTTTTATAACGCTCACAACGTACTGAATATCTTTATGCTAGTTAAGTTGAATATTATGAAGGGATGTGAATTTTATTTGTCGTTGTTTGATAAAATTTAATTGTCATATAGATTGTTATTTAAATTAACCGTTGAAAATTAAAATTGACAGTTAAATTGAAATTAAAATTTAATTCGATTAAATTACCTGACATTGATAACTATGAAATTGCCATGAATTGTATTGTTTATTGGATGATGTATTTCGATGGATGTTATTGGTTGATATTTAAATGTTTGGATGTTTATTTGCTTATATATATCCTATTATGCATACTTATGACACTGTGATTTGATTTAAGTGATATATATTCATCCCTGACATTTAATTGAAATAAATAATCACTTGGCCATAGGATAGAAAATTATATACGGACACCGGATTGGCTAAATTAATAATTTTTAAAATCGTCGATTTGAAATTTATTTAAAGGTTTTGATTTAAAAGTTATAAATAGAAATCAATTTATAGAAATCGAATTTATCGAAAAAATTGATTTTGGAATGTTGAAATAAATTTTGGTTAAAAGAAATTGTTAAAAATTTAAAGTGGAGAATTTGGAATTTTAAATCGGGATATGATTGAATTTCGAAAATTGATTTGTTTAAAGATTTAACCTTAATTTGAGCTTTGAATATTACTAAGTAGAAGTGATATAAAAATGATATTTTGAAATCGAGCTTGGAATTGAATCATATTTGAAATTTAGATTTAAACTTGAATATTGATGGAAAATTTTGTTAAGTGTTATAAATGGATATTTTGAAAATCAAGCTCCAAATCGATATAAATTGGAATTGAATTAATTGAAAATGAATATAAAATTTAATAAATTTGAAGTCAAAGTTGTCATTGATTGAATCGAAATCGAAATCGAATCGGTAGAAGTGATATTGAAATTGTTTTGAATTGGGAAGTTATAATTGAAATGGTTCGGTTTTGAAGCTGTTTTATTTGTTTTCCAAATTACTCAGTTATATAAACCATTTTGAATACTTAAATTATTTTAATCTATTTTAAATCTACTTAACCCAATTTAAATTATTTTAAACTAATTTATCTATTTTAAATCCATTTTAGATTTTAAGTATCTTTTGCTATTTTAATTATTTAAAACTACTTTTAAACTACTTAAACTATTTTCTAAAAATTTCAAGCTGGTTAATAAGGTGAAATGTTATGTTTAAATCTTGAATTTAAATACGAATTGGGTTAAATGTAGTTGCAACCTAAATTGAAATTCGAAATGATTTTGAAACCGAAATGAGATACTGATGCGAAAAATGACTTTTGAAAAGGAATCTTACATTTGAATAGATACGATGATATTTGAATTGGACTTGATTTTTGAAGCGAATATGATATTTTGATATCAATTATGTATCGATTTGAAATATAAAAGAGCCATCGGTGTAATAATACGTAGTTATTAAAGAGACCGGGATCGGATATGGACATACTCTCTGTCGATACCGAAAACCACTTTAATAACTATTATACGTGGAGTGTTGGTCCAGAATAAAGTGGATGGTTTGGTGAACGCGTTGACTGAAGAAAGAGAACAATATTGGATGACCCCTGACATGACTAAAACAGGAGCCGCGACGGGTGATTGAGGTTCGCCACCTCTAGCGGACACACTTCTTCGATACCATATCTATTACATTTGTGATGCGATTTGGGTGCACCCCTTGATTTGGGAGTGTTGTTTCACGGTGTTGGGGTAGCTGCTGGCTATGCTCAACATCAGTCCGGATTACGCAACTACTAGTATCCTAGTTGGTATCGCCTCATGTACCTTGTCATACTGATTATCCTATTCGCGATCACTACGTTTTGTTTTGTGTTATACCTATGGGGTACCCTCTGATAACCACCAGTTTACGGTGGGGATTACGGTGCCGTATAGACTATGGCATTATAAAAGTGTGTTAAGGGGGATTATGGCAACGCCTTAACGCTATTTTGATACTTTATATTTCTGATAGGCATTATCTACTTAGCGTATTGTACTACATAGTAGATAGTTTAACGGATCCTTAAGAGATGGAAAATCCCATAACATCTCTTGAGTTATTGCACGCACGTTGACACTGGATATGAGATGTCAAACCCCATAAACATCTCTGACGCCGTTACACTCATATTTATTTAAGATGGATTTAACTTTCATAAGGATATTTTAGTCCTGACTCGAGTGTTTTGTCTTTTCATTATGCTCGGGTCAGTCCTGGGTTTTTCAGATTTTGAAGATCTATTCTGGAGGATGAAGACGAAGATTTGGTATACTATTACTATTATTACCCTTGCATCATGCTATCTGCTGCATTATTTTAATTGTTCTGTTGTATGTGTATAACTCTGATAAATGTTGTATAAATAATTGTCAAAGTATAGTAAACAACTTCATGAACTGTTTATTTGACTATTATATTTTATCGTTCCGCTGCGAGATTCTGTGTTGTTTCATTTCCTTTTTTCTTTCTTTTCTTTTCTTATTTACCCCAATAACCATCTGCCCTTCTGAATGGTTCGGAATCGACATGTGTATTTGATCGTCGGTTTAGACTGTCCAAAAAGGTGGGTCGTCACAGTTGTTATCAGAGCTTTGGTTTAGTGATAACCTTAGCTTTGTAGGGTCTGACTCTTTATAAATAGGGTAGTAATACCCTATGATGAGTCGCTGAGTGTATATATATGAGAGAGCGTATTTGTTAGTGATATAAAATGTTTTATATTGTGTCGGTTGGTTTGTTGAGTGGCTTATGGATTCTGGTCAATACGAGTAATTAACGTCATTGATAGGGATCTCTAAACAATTAAACAGAACAATTCGACAAAGTATTGTTTTGAAATTGGGTAAATGAAATAATTTTGCCCTAATTATATTTTGTATATAAAGAATTTATTTCAAAATTTATTGTGATCTATCTAGCTTATTTGGTCGTTGGAAACGATAATATTGATTGTTATCATTAATCGGATGTTATGTTTTAATAAATAAGGCTTATTGAAAATAAACAATAATAAAACAACTTGTGGAATATTCCAAGAAAGTAAAATCCTATAAGAATATTGTATAAAGGTGACATATAAATTAAAATGGATCTAAATTGGAAATATTGAATTTAAGACCCGGAGATCTTGAAATATGGTTTTTAAAGCTTTGAAGAAAATATATTGTGATATTAGTTGGAAATTATTTATGGAAATATTTTGAAAGGATTTTTTTTAAAGGAAAGAAGGAATTCAGTACTCCTCTCTTCTGTCGCTGGAAAATAATTTCGGTGATGACTGCGCAGCATCATCGACGTTCATTTTCGAGTCTCAAAGTGGGGGAGACTTCTAAGAAGCTTTGCTTTGCTTCAAAATTATTTTGGGTAGATGGGTTTTGGTTTAAACTCCAATGGTATGATTTGATATATATTAAAGATATAAGTGTATATATTTATTTCAAACAATTTGAAAGAAGCGGGCAATTAAAATTCTAAGTTATGTTAATTAGTAATTTTCAAATTATTTGAATGAAATGAGAATGACCAAAGTTTATAAAATAAGAGGATTAGGATATCTAAGCTATTGTTTGTGAAAACTTTAAAGTCAAAAGGTAAAGAGAATTTAAATAAATCAAATTTGTGTACATTCTAATCAAGAAAAATGAAATTCTATAAATTTGTATAATACCGAATTTGCATTCTAATAACATATAATATGACTTACCAAATTTTAAGAAGTTGAAATAATGTTTGGATATGTAATGAGATATTGTATAAATAAACAAAACCTGAAAGTAATTGAAATATACAAGTAAGGAAAACTCAAAAGGGAATTAAAATGTATATAAATGAAAATTTGGTTGTGATAAAAAGGTTATATACTTAAATAATAACATGAAATGATAAATGGATAAATGGAACAAGTAAGTGAACTTAAGAAAGAAGACAAATGAATCGTATTATATCTTTGTAAATTGGTTATAGAAAATAAATATAAATTGCAAAGGGATTGTGAAATAATTGAATTTGTAACCTTTAAGATAACTGTAAACTAAGAAAAGTCATTTAGGAGAAGATAGACTTTTATGAAATGACTATAAACTAAAGTGTTGATTAATAAAATGTTCCACAAATGAATTCGTTATTAACTGAAATTATGAAAATGAAATAAATGTAAACAAAGGAATTTCTTATAGCTAAGAATCAATTGGAAAATGAAATTGAATTTAATTAAATTATATAGAATGTTTAAAATGAACTTGAGTAAACAAATTCTATGATATGATGTTTAAGAAAAGATAGTGTTAAAGAACATGCGATGTAAAGAAATGAATATACTAACTGAATAATAGATTGTGAATAATTAATTGGAAAAAAAAGAAGTCAATAAAATAATTTAGTATATATAAATTGGATAGAAATCCATTGGAAGGTAATACGTGAGATTGTACGTATATTATTTTATTTGCATAACGATTTGGTCCAAATTCGAGCACAAAATTTCGAGATGATTTATATCGATCCAAGTTACGTTTTTTCACTCGATTTTCGACGGCGGACCCTAGATATGGATTTTTGATTTGATTCTAGAATTCTCTATCATAGTATATGGCTATGCAAGGAGAGTAACAGTTTCCAATCAAGGAACCAAATCTATGTCCGCACTAGAGAGTCGGGTGAACGATACTAGTTTGGAAGTGAAATGGTGTGATCGAATAAGCGATTAGATTGATATTGCTCACGGATGATATATATACGGCTTACGGACTTAATTAAAACTTAATATTGGAAATTTAAGATGCCAAATATAAAATGATTCTTTTCAAATTATATAACAGGATATATATATATAAAAGAGATAAACCAAATTGAATGTAAAATTAATAATTTGGTTATGTTGGGTATGATTTGGTTGTTATATGATTGTTAGTTGATTGTATATAATTCATTAAGTGATAGGGAAATTGAAAGCTATAAATCATTGAAATCAAATTGGAAGTTAAATGAATTTAAATAGAATTTAATTTGATTCAAATTGGAAGTGAACTAATGTAAATATGAATTAGTGAATGTTAACTAATTAAATTGAGAATGAATGTTAGTAAAATCCAATGTTAATGAATCAACTGTGATTAAATTTGAAACCAAGTGAATAAATATTAATGAGAAGTGAATTTATATTGATTGATTATGGATTTGTTGGATGATAGTTGATCGATGGTTGCATTTGTTGTTTTGTTGCATTTGCTATGTTGGCACATGTAGTTGTTATGTTGCTATATGATGTATATTGATACTATTTTCATATATACATGATTCTCATTGTTTGTTGAGTGTTTAGTAGGTGCGGATTGCGCTTGCTTCGCATTAGGAGCTCGCTTTCGCGCTATATTAGTCGTATATGCTCGCTAATAAAATATAAGGTACATGTTTATTTTGTCATTGGATTTGGTGATTTTTGATGAGCCACTTGGCTTTTGATTTTCTTTTGTTGGTTTGTGGCCCGTAGAGGCGTTTTGTAGTTGTACCGATCGAGCCGCGCAAGGGAGACTCTGCCGAAATTTTCCGTAAATCCGGGTGTTAGAAATTTTTTTCAAGTTTTAATTTTTTTTTTATAACTAGTTTGATAACTTACTTTTAAAGTTAGAAAGCCGTTCAGAGTAACTTAGTGGAAGTGTAGTAATGACTTTATAAGTGGAATTACATTGTTTTATAAGTTGGTAACTTTGAATAAAATATATCTAATGTTGAATTCTATACATAGTTCCTTTTCCCTTCTTTTTTCATTTCGGGGACGAAAAGTTTTGAGTGGGGGAGAGTGTAACGACCCGTAAATTTTCGATAATTAAAATAGCTAATTTGATAAGATTTTGTGATTTAAGGTTAGAAAAAAATTGTAATTTATGTATGGTAATAATAACTGGAATGAATTGCAACAATAATTATCGAAGTAATGAAAAATAAAAGCTACTTAGTAAATGCCTTTGAAATCAAAAGTTGAATAGGATAATAAATGTTGAATTCATTGGGTATAATAGAGTAATTGATTGATAAGTAAAATCTATTTAAAATCAAATATTGAATATTGAACAGGTAAATTTTTTAAATTAAATATTTAAAACTTTTTGAATAATTGAATAACCGTATAATGGAAATAGTTGTTCTATAATTTTAATTCGTTTCAAAAGTTAAATTTTTAAGTTCGTTTTTGAATATCTCAAAAGATAGTGATTCAAGAATAATAAAATTTGTTTAAATTAAATATTACAAATGTTTGAATAATTAAATTCCGAATTTAATACGATTAATTTGAAATGGAAATTTAATATATGAAAATAGAGTGAATAATTGAAATTTGATTTAATATGATTCAAATTGGTTTCCAAGTGAATGTAAGTTATATTGGGATTATAATAGAGTTAATAAGATTTTGAAATTGGAATTTATTGGATAATTGAATAACGGGTCTAATGTAACGACCCAGAATTTTTAATAAATTAAATTTGAATATTTAATTAATTTTAAATATTAATAAGTGAATTTTTTAAGTCAAATAAATTTTTATTTGAATTTTGGATTTAATTGGATAATTAAATCGATAAATTTAATATGTTAAATTATGGAAATAATTGAAAATAGAGTTAAATATGATAGAAAATGATTTGTAAAATTTTATTTAATCATACTGGAGTTATAGAAATATTTTAGAACTTTTAAAATCGAATTAAAAGTTAATTTGTGAAAATTGAATATTTTAATATTTAATAATCGACTGTAAAATAGCCAATTTTTGAACAGTCTCAGAATTGAACGAAACCAGTTTCATTGGATCCGTAATAGTTAGTTATTACCGGATTTCAATTTTCGTATCAATCGGAGCTATCGTTTGATCGTGGCAGCTCGAAACGCATCGATTTATTTTTAATTTAAATTTGGCGAGTCAAAATAGCCATTTTTCAAAAAGTCTCGGAATTCGACGAAACCAGTTTCATCGGATCCGTAATGTGATATTATTGTAAAGTTTCAAATTTCAAGTCAATTGGATTTACCGTTTGTCCTGTACGAATTAAAACGCCTAGAAATCGACTTAAATCGGTTTAATTTAAATTGAGCGTTTTCAGCCATAACTCGCACATACTTCCGAATTAGCTTCCGAAACCTGTTCCATTGTGTCCGGAACGCGGGATAAACCCTAGGTACGCTGGTTACGGCGTCTAAATCGGAGTTCGGAATTTCCGGGATGAATAGTGTCGCTCGTTCCTTATAAATAGACCACCATCTTCATAAATTTGATAAAAAATAACCCTAACCCTAACTAAAAACTGTAGCCGCCACTTCCTAAATTGAATGGCCAGAAAATCATCAACTTTCTCCTCCATTATCTTCAAATCCAAGCATTATTTCAAGAAAGTTTCAACTAGAATGTTGTAGAGGGCTGTGAGTACTACGTTTTCAACGGCTATGATCTAAAATGGAGTTGTATTTTGGGAGATATGGGGGCCGATAGGGGGGGACCTGCGCACGCACTCCCAGGTGGAGGAGATGGCCGAGCTTCCTAGGGTTATGGCCGAACTTAGCTTGCGACGAAAGCTTTCGCATGGTGGTGTTGTGATCGAGTTTCATTGAGTAAATTGTTTGTAAAATCAAACCCTAGATGAACTTGGATGGGTTCTTGCGTTTGTTATTTGCTGTAGAAGTTGCGTGCAAAATGAAGTGGAGGGAGAAGGATGGGGACGGCCAAGATCTGTTGGATTGGGATCCTATGGCTATAGATGGATATAGGTTATAAATTATTAAGTTTAAGTTGTAATTATTAAGTTTAAATTTGTGTAAACTTCAAAAATTCATATCTTTTTCATACGAGGTCGAAAAAATGCAAACTCAGTTGCGTTGGAATCGTATGGACGAGCACTACGCGATGGAGTTGGTTTGGAGTCGTTTGGAGTTAGTGAGAATTTCGGGTAAAATTAAACGCGCGTTTAATTTTATTCGAAATAAAAGCTAAAACGGAATTTAAAACCAAGGTGAGAACTTCTCACTCAATCGAATAGATTTCGATTTTATTTTAAATAGTTAGATTTAAAATATTTGAATGCATGTTTGAATGATGACTGTAAATTATTGATTGTTAAAATAGACATTATGCGCCGTTAGTAAGCGGATGTTATTAATATAAACATATACCGCGAATATTTCATAAACAGTGAAATTGGTATTATATATAATATCAATATATATATATTGGCATATGTATATATTGCAGTTGTTGATTTCCCGCATTTTTTGTTTAGCGGATGAGACCCTGTTACGCCGTTATTAAGCGGATAATATTTAATAAGAACATGTACCGCGATAATTTCGTACTGGAGCGAAATTGGTATTGTGCTAATGTTTTTGGATGCAGGAAACAGGTTGGAGGGATCCAACTGGATTCCTCAACAGTATTTATTTTATTTCAGATATTTTGATATTTGATTGATTATCATATCGATATATGATATCGTTGTGGTCGTGATTGACTATTTGATGTGTAGCATCATTGGACCCAGATTTTGGGATTTTAAAATGGTTTTAAAGTGATTTTTGAAAATATACTATATTTTTGGAATTGATCCATTATAAATAAATAAAAAAACGTTATAATTTTTAAAGTTATAAAAATTATGGTTTTTGTGAAATATAGTTAAAAAGCTGATTTTTAGAAATACGATTAAAAGTCGATTTCTGAGAAATATGAACCAATGATTTTATAAAATAGTTTAAACTGGATTTTTGAGTTTATTATTAAAAGTTTGAATATAAGATTTATAAAATTTGATTATTTTATAAATCAAGAGAACGGTGAAATTTTTAAAGGAATTTAAAGACGTTTAAAAGAATAATATAAATTAATTTATATTAAGAGATTTATAAATGGATATTTATAAATTGAATTATGGACATTATAAAACGAGTTTTTATAAGTGTTTGAATGTAGTGAAAATGAATTTCCTAAATGAATGAAATTTATGAAATTATAAACTGTAAAGTTATAAATGAAATTTTATAAGCAATAGGTTTATAAAATTTATAAAGTTACCGAAAGAATGAATTTTGGATAAATAAACAATCTTATAAGTTAAGATTAATAATTTGGGAAGTTAAATGAACGATTTTGTAAAATAATCGTTTTATAAGTAATTAACTTATAATATGAACTTGTAGTTTATAATTTAGTTATAAACTGGAATAGGTTAATAAAGGAATTTATAAAAAGGAAGTTTTTATAAATAAATAGATATGGAATTTATGAACGTTGTTTTATAAATTCGCAAACGACTTATTTTGATAAGTTAATTGTTATAACTTAGAAATAGAGTCATATTCACGTTTTTAGACAGTGAATAATCCTTTGAATTAAAATGAATAAAAGGATGGAATTTGTTAAAGAAGTATATTCACGTTTTTAAATAGTGAATGATATGTTAAAGAAATTGTTTTGAATGAGATGTTTAATTTGAATTAAAACGATCTAACGATGTTTTAATTGTGTTGAGATTCGAAATCATAGATTTCAACATTTATTGTTGAAATAGACGTTTTCGAGAAATAAAAGGAAATGTGGACTATAACACTGTTGTTATAGTAAATGATTTCCGAAAGGAAATGTTTTTGTATAGTATTGGAATTTATATATCTATTTTAATTTCAAATCCCTATACTAGTGATTTTGGGACGTTGTAACGATGTTTTACGCAACATTCGTTTTGACCCAAATAAATATGTTTAAGAACATAATTTCCTTAAAGAATGAAATATATACTTAATTCGATTTAAGTATATTGAATATTTTCTAAGGTTGAAAATAAAAAGATTTGTGAATTACTTATTTTTAATAAGTATGGAAATGTTTTCCAATATGAAGTGAAAAATTAGAATTTATCTTTTTGAAGATAAATTGAAATGAATAGTTGAAATCATATATGCATGGATATTTTGAAATATAAATTCATTATGGAATTTATATGTGAAAAGTGAAATTGGTTAAAAATAAATATTGATTTATTTTTGAAGTGTTGAAACTATATATCTAGTAAAGATATTTTGGAAAATAAATAATTTGGAAAATTATTTGGAATCTGGTGATGTATGCATATCCATTGATAGTTCAATAGCCGACTATCAATATTTCCCTTTGAATGGGTATTTGATGTGAATTGATTGAATTTGAATGCACACTTATTTTTGAATAAGCGCTCACTATTCGGGTTAACCGGGAAAGGACCATGGGGTCGTATAACCCACTCCGAATATGTGATACGTCGTTGTAAATCGCATTTGAAGATCGGTGTTGAAGACCGGTATTTGCGAGAGTGATAGGATGAACTATCGATTGACTCTGCACCGAGTAGCTACGGTATTGAGTTCTCCATATGTGATGGTGAATCCGATCAGGATTGTGAATATCCGGATTGCAAGGACTTCTTTGTAAGTGCCTTCGGTTCTGTTCGATCCCGGAACAGACTTGTATGGATTGTGTGTCTGACATTACAATTTGAGATATAAAGCCGATTTCTTTCAAATATATTTCTGTTGGTGGCGGAGAATTTATTCTTTGCTTAACACCCTTCTTTGAGACGTACGAGCTCAAAGGTTATATAGTTGAAGTTATCAGCGATATATTCCCAATTTGGTAATGTGATATGCTGAGTGATGCTGAAATGATCATTGTGTTGATTATTGTGATAGGATCATTCATTTGATCGTCTATCTTAGTGATCATTGTGTTGATCATTTGTTGACCCAAAGCACGGCTTTTTGTACAAAGTGTGTTTTTGTGGACGTGAATTCGTCGAGCCTCACATCCCGGAAATGGTCAAAACAGGAAAGATGCGGCAAGGTTATTAGGGGTTGCTGTAGCTCCCCTTAGGGTATGTACATTTCCTTCTGGATAGAGGTTGTATCATGGTATGGAGCCCAGATATTTAACCTATGTGGTTACTACGAGTTTATTACTTTGTGGTTGTTGGTTATCGGGATCCCGTGAAAAAGGTCGTTTACGATCGGGGAATGGCGTGCTCGTGTCAGTAGTTACCCAGTTAGGGGTAACCCGGCCTTGTGTTGGCAGAGTTCCGGTTTGGTTCTCGGGGATGTCTTTCCAGAGGCATTCTCATGTGGCAATGGGAAGTTCCTTGGCCTGACCATTTGTTGGAAATCCAATTCCCAATACGAAACTTGTACGGTATTAGTTGTAGAACCTGCTATTCACTTATGGTGGTCACCACTGTTTGGATAGTAGCTATAGTAGGCATAGTTCGAAATGTCTATGTCGGCTAAGATTTATATCTTTATTTTTGAAATGACTTTCCTACACTATGCACTAGTAATAATATCAAATGTTATCTTAAATGCGTATCAAGCATCTTTGACTATCATAAGGAGAAATCTCCTCCGATTCTGCGTTTGCATGTGTGTGTGTGCGGGAGGCCTTATGGTAGTCTCATTTTTAAAAGCATTGCGAATTGATTTAAAAATATTCTTCTATTTTGATTTTAAAGTAAATAAACTGTTTTGAGTTCTCACACCAGTCACATGACTGACTTGGAGTTTATTGTTTTCCTTCCTAAACTCTGGGTGCCCACCAATTTCCACACGGGCAGTTAAGAGTTAGGTTTATCAGGATATTCTGGATATTCTGGAGTTGCTGGAGGCAAGCTGGATGGCATGGCGTATTACTAGTTTATATAGTATTTCTTTTCCGCTGCACTGTTTATTGTTGTATGTAGTTGTACACTCTGATGATATGATATGATGTAATGAAATATAATGTGATGTAATAACTGATATAGTTCTTTATTTAAAGATTATTCATTTATTATTATATGTTGTTCCGCTGCGAATTGTGAGATTCTGATGTGATTCTGTTGTTCTGTTTTCTTTCTGTTTTCTTCCATTTTAAAATATTCTACCTTCTTTTCTCTCTTCTCTCTTTTTTTCTATCTTCCTCTCCCTTTATTTTCTGTTATCTTCTTCTACTTCTCTCTTTTTCTTTTCTTAAAATTCTTTTTAAAACCCATAACTTCTCGGTTTTCGGCCTTCGATATTCGGCAGTCGATAAAGTGAGTGTCGATGTTGAATTTTCGAAAGTCCAAAATTTTAGAATGTTACATCTAATATGATTAAAAATGATTTGTAAAATTTTATTTTATCATATTAAAGTTAGAATGATGTTGTGGAACTTTTAAAATCGAATTAAAAGTAAATTCGTGAAAATTGAATATTTTAATATTTAATTATCGATTGAAAAATAGCCAATTTTTGAACAGTCCTAGAATTGGACAAAACTAGTTCCATTGGATCCGTAATAGTTAGTTATTATCGGATTTCAATTTTCGTAGCAATCGAAGTTGTCGTTTGACCGTGGTAGCTCGAAACGCATCGAAATTGTTTTAATATTAATTTAACGAGTTAAAACAGTCATTTTTCAAACAGTCTCAGATTTCGACGAAACTAGTTTCATCGGATCCATAATGTGATATTATTGTAAGATTTCAAATTTCAAGTCAATCGGATTTATCGTTTGTCCGGTGCAAGCCAAAACTCCTAGAAATTCGTTTAAATCGATTTAATTTAAATTGATCGTTTATCGCTATAAGTCTCACATACAATCGAATTAGCTTCCGAAACCCATTCCATTGTGTCTGGAACGTGGGATAAACCCTAGGAACGTCAGTTACCGTGCGAAATTCGGAGTTTGGAAAAGCCGGATGATTAGTATTCGTCGTTTCCTATAAATAGCCCCTTTATAAATAAATAAATAAATAAATAAAAATTTAGCTAGGGTTTTGGAGCCAGCCGCCGTTGTTTTTTTTCCATGGCCGAAATTCACCGTCCTTCTTCCCATTTTTCTTGCAATCCATCGACCGATTCATAAAAGTTACAACTACAAAATTATAGAGGGTAGTGAGTTCTATAACTTCAACGGTTGTGATTGGAAACGAAGCTACCAATCGCTGTCAATTCCCATTCAAAGTCGTCGTGTTCATCCTTGATTTTCGTGAAAGGGAGGCGGCCGAGCTGCATCATCCTTGGGCCGAGGGTCATGCTCGCAGTGGGCTTCGAAGTGGTATATGTTGAACGTCCTGGAAGTCGATGGATAGGGTGCGGCCAACTAGGGCTTTGAACGATGTTGGGTTCGGTGTTGCGTGAGCTACCAGGAACGAACGAACGAACGGAGGGGAGAAGCTTTTGTGCGGCCTTGATTCTCTGGAAGCAGATCAACGGCTCTGATTAACAAAGGTTAATTAAAATAAAAAAAATGTGAATTAAGTTGTAATTAAATTCGTATAAAATTTGAACTATCGTAACTTTTTCATACGAGGTCGGAATTCGGTGAAACAAGTTGCGCTGTCTTCGTTTCGTCGAGCACTACGCGATGGAATTAGATTGGAGTCGTTTGGAGCTAGAGAAAATTTTGGGTCAAATCGAACGTCGTTCAATTTGATTTAAAATCGTAAAAATCAAGGTGAGTGTTTTATAACGCTCACAACGTACTAAATATCTTTATGCTAGTTAAGTTGAATATTATGAAGGGATATGAATTTTATTTGTCGTTGTTTGATAAAATTTAATTGTTATATAGATTGGTATTTGAATTAACCGTTGAATATTAAAATTGACAGTTAAATTGAAATTAAAATTTAATTTCGATTAAATTACCTGACATTGATAACTATGAAATTGCCATGAATTGTATTGTTTATTGGATGATGTATTTCGATGGATGTTATTGGTTGATATTTAAATGTTTGGATGTTTATTTGCTTATATATATCCTGTTATGCATACCTATGACGCTGTGATTTGATTTAAGTGATATATATTCATCCCTGACATTTAATTGAAATAAATAATCACTTGGCCATAGGATAGAAAATTATATACGGACACCGGATTGGCTAAATTAATAATTTTTAAAATCGTTGATTTGAAATTTATTTAAAGGTTTTGATTTAAAAGTTATAAATAGAAATCAATTTATAGAAATCGAATTTATCGAAAAAATTGATTTTGGAATGTTGAAATAAATTTTGGTTAAAAGAAATTGTTAAAAATTTAAATTGGAGACTTTGGAATTTTAAATCGGGATATGATTGAATATCGAAAATTGATTTGTTTAAAGATTTAACCTTAATTCGAGCTTTCAATATTACTAAGTAGAAGTGATATAATAATGATATTTTAAATCGACCTTGGAATTGAATCATATCTGAAATTTGGATTTAAACTTGAATATTGATGGAAAATTTTGTTAAGTGTTATATGGATTTTTTGAAAATCAAGCTCCAAATCGATATAAATTGAAATTGAATTAATTGAAGGTGAATAAAAAATTTAATAAATTTGAAGTCGATGTTGTCATTGATTGAATCGAAATCGAAATTGAATCGGTAGAAGGGAAATTGAAATTGTTTTGAATTGGGAAGTTATAATTGAAATGGTTCGGTTTTGAAGCTGTTTTATTTGTTTTCCAAATTACTCAGTTATATAAACCATTTTGAATACTTAAATTATTTTAATCTATTTTAAATCTACTTAACCCAATTAAATTATTTTAAACTAATTTATCTATTTTAAATCCATTTTAGATTTTAAGTATCTTTTACTATTTTAATTATTTAAAACTACTTTTAAACTACTTAAACTATTTTCTAAAAATTTAAAGCTGGTTAATAAGGTGAAATGTTATGTTTAAATCTTGAATTTAAATACGAATTGGGTTAAATGTAGTTGCAACCTAAATTGAAATTCGAAATGATTTTGAAACCGAAATGAGATACTAATGCGAAAAATAACTTTTGAAAAGGAATCTTACATTTGAATAGATACGATGATATTTGAATTGGACTTGGATTTTGAAGCGAATATGATATTTTGATATTAATTATGTATCGATTTGAAATATAAAAGAGCCACCGGTGTAATAATACGTAGTTATTAAAGTGACCGGGATCGGATATGGACATACTCTCTGTCGATACCGAAAACCACTTTAATAACTATTATACGCGGAGTGTTGGTCCGAAATGAAGTGGATGGTTTGGTGAACGCGTTGACTGAAGAAAGAGAACAATATTGGATGACCCCTGACATGACTAAAACAGGAGCCGCGACGGGTGATTGAGGTTCGCCACCTCTAGCGAACACACTTCTTCGATACCATATCTATTACATTTGTGATGCGATTTGGGTGCACCCCTTGATTTGGGAGTGTTGTTTCGCGGTGTTGGGGTAGCTGCTGGCTATGCTCAACATCAGTCCGGATCACGCAACTACTAGTATCCTAGTTGGTATCGCCTCATGTACCTTGTCATACTGATTATCCTTTTCGCGACCACTACGTTTTGTTTTGTGTTATACCTATGGGGTACCGTCTGGTAACCACCAGTTTACGGTGGGGCTTACGGTGCTGTATAGACTATGGCATTATAAAAGTGTGTTAAGGGGGATTATGGTAACGCTTTAACGCTATTTTGATACTTTATATTTCTGATAGGCATTATCTGCTTAGCGTATTGTACTACACAGTAGATAGTTTAACGGATCCTTAAGAGATGGAAAATCCCGTAACATCTCTTGAGTTATTGCACGCACGTTGACACTAGATATGAGATGTCAAACCCCGAAAACATCTCTGACTCCGTGACACTCATATTTATTTACGATGGATTTAACTTTCATAAGGATATTTTAGTCCTGACTCGAGTGTTTTGTCTTTTCATTACGCTCGGGTCAGTCCTGGGTTTTTCTGATTTTGAAGATCTATTCTGGAGGATGAAGACGAAGATTTGGTATACTATTACTATTATTACCCTTGCATCATGCTATCTATTGCATTATTTTAATTGTTCTGTTGTATATGTATAACTCTGATAAATGTTGTATAAATAATTGTCAAAGTATAGTAAATAGCATCATGAAGTGTTTATTTGACTATTATATTTTATCGTTCCGTTGCGAGATTCTGTGTTGTTTCATTTCCTTTTTCTCTTTCTTTTCTTTTCTTATTTACCCCAGTAACCATCTGCCCTTCTGAATGGTTTGGAATCGACATGTGTATTTGATCGTCGGTTTAGACTGTCCAAAAAGGCGGGTCATTACAGTCCAAACTATCGCCAAAATCTCTGGAATTTCAATACGATCCTAACAGAAACTGCAAGTAAAACGGGTTTCGTATGCGAAAGTTATCATCGTTAAAAGATTACACAATTTAAATTAAACAAATAAAATAAATAGATTAAGAATTCTTGTTACAATATAAAAATTAAATATACAGTTGTTTGTCGACGGAAATTTTCTATCGGTTTATAAAACCGTCGAACGAATTTGAATTAAAAATTTACCGCAAGCGCACGGTGTACGAATGCAGTACGCGGCGAATACGGGTCGATCCGCCGGGAATTGATGATTTTAGAAATCTATTCAATCAAATTAAACCAAACTTGAAGAGAATGTTAAACTAGAAAAGAAGAAAAACAAGCAAAAGAAAATTGATAAAAATATGAGTGTTAAGACAATTTAGAGGCAATTTCCACTCTCTAGATCACATAAATCAATAAAATGAAGTTATGATCTCTCTTTTCTTGTCATTAGTGAATTATTTGATGTGCTTATCATAAGTGTGGTATATTTGTGCTATTAATTAGCTCAATATAAACCATCAAAATATAACACAAACACTAATACATTTCTAAATCTCATAAAATATGACAAGAAAGTTGAAAGCAAAATCTATTTTAAGCATGGCCTATTAACTATTAATTAGAAATATAAGCCATCAAATTTTAATTTCAGCAATCACTTCTTTGCCATAATCATATGTAGATGAAGAGGCAATTTGTGTTTTGTTTGACTAAGCATAGCCTATTTGTTACAAACAACATAGACTATCAAATTCAAATCTAAACAACATCATTAAACCACTTCAATCATTCTCATTTAGCACAAAAAGAGAGCATAAACATCAAATTAAGTTGAAGCTACATGATTAGAGAGCTTCATTCCCTCTAAATTGAAGGGGTTTAGCCTCTCATATTTGTTATCATATGAACAAATGTAGCTTGCAACATAAGAGAAAAAGAAAAGGAAAAGAGAGAAAAGTGAAATGGAAAACTATTCTAATTGCATAAAGGAAAATCTACACTAATTGCATGAAAGGAAATGAACATGTAATTAAAAAGAAACAATAATTAACATTGCATAAAAAAAATTACATAAGAGAAGAAATGACTAAGTAGCCATGGAAAGAAAGGGAGATTTTGATTTATTTTCTAAACTAAAACTAACTAACTAAGAGGAAGATGGCTACATGAAACATAAGGGTATTTATACATGTATGAAACCCTAATACATATTTTTAGGGAATGCCCAAAATGCCCCTTAGGAAGTGTGGAGGCCAAGTAATCATTAATGTCTTAATCCCCCATTAAGTGTACATGAAGCCATTAACTCCAAAAGCATGTGCATTAGCCTTTAATTTGTACATTAAGGTAGGTGGGTAGGTGGGGTCCTCCATGTTCTTCACTTTGAATTATTTCCATCTTCATTCCTTTGTATTAATTTTGTGCATGCATATCTTCATGAAACCACTTCTATTTGAGATCAAATTCTTACAAAAATATATACAAATTTTCAATTAATTTTTCTCAAATTAATATACGCACAAAAATGACCATTTTGCCCTTGGATGAAGATGAATATGTGACAATTTCAAATAATATGAATTTTGGTTTAAACAAGTTAAAATACCCAATACGATCATTTATTTAATTTAAAAAGAATAAATATGATGATAAAAATATGCACATTTACGTGCACATCAAATACCCCCACACTTATCTTTTTATCCGTCCTCGAATAAAGGGAAACTAAGATAAATCCATTTTCGTAGGAAGCACGATTGCATTGAGCGTATGCAACAAGCTTTTAAACCTCTGGGTGTCCCTAGTAGGACGAGTGTTGTCTCGTGAGGGTTTTCAGCGGATACTACCCACAAAATCCAAATGCATGATGAAAATATTTACAAAATGCAAGATTTATTTACAAAGAGATGAATGCAAATTTTTGAAAATATTTACAAATGAAGGATTTATTTTTAAATTGACACAAATAAGTTAAATATAGGTTTTGGTCATATCATGAAAATTTAAGTCATTTACTTGTCAAATTTCCAACAAAAATCAAGTTATCATAACAAATAGACAATAGTTTAACTTGTTGTTTCGGTTGATAACAAAATGTGATTATAAAATGGATCCTTAGTTGATTATCAAAGTTTATCAAAGTGGTATTTTCATTTCTTTTCAATAAGAAATCAAATCAACTAAGTAAAAATAGTGCTAGGATTTCAATTTCTTGCTCTCTCATTATTTGCAAGAAAAATTACACACCTAGCTCAGGTAAACTGAGGCCATATGTACCACTCATGCACTGCCTTCCGGGCTTATGTGAGGGGAGTACAGAGCATGGCGAGTGCACACACTTTCGTGCATACACCTATCGACCGTAGGTGTAACAGCCCCAGTTTTTAGCTATTTATTTCTTTTAATTATAAGATTTTGAAATATATTTTATATAATATTTGTAAACCAATAAAGTTTTAATAATAACTGTGAAATTTAAGCTATGTTTGAACTGTTAAATTTCGCATTTAAAAGACGCGTCAATTATAGGGTATAAGTAACGTAATAAAACGTGTAAGTTAAAAATGTTATTTTTATAGAAATTTTTGATGTTCTGTATTACGGCAGTTTGACGTATTGTAAAAATCATATTTTTAATATTTTTAGATTTAAAATATCAGTCAGTGGTTTTATAGCAAACGTTATTCTGTTTTAACTGAAGTTGATTTTAAATAAATGGGTATACATTCTCATCCCAAAGCTTTGCAAGATCCTTGCCGTTCTTTTAAAATTCAATCGGAATACAAATCAAATATCGTACCACTAATCAAGCAGATTGGTGAATGTTTCACTGCCTTTTGTTTCAGTTTCAAAACATAGGAGAATGTGCTCACTGGTAACGTTATCCCTTGAACAGTTGCTTCCTTTTATTTTTCCTATGATCTCGCCTGCAAAACGTTCATATACGTTTCCAAACCTTTAGTCAATTGCCTTTTTCTTCTCTGTGCATTTAATCACGCATACATATACCAGTAAACTATTTATATGTTGTAACTGATATCTTGAAAACCACTTAGCTGCTTGCCCTTTCTTTTCATTTTCCAGTTAAACTCGCCTCAAATAAATCCTTTTTCATCAATCACACCACCATGTTTCATACGAAAGTTATATCTAAGCAAACTAGCAATCAATAAATCTAGCATTTAATTTATCATCAAAACTTTTTGTGAACTCTCGGCCTTCCCCTGATGGATGCATCTTGCATTGAATCTGGAAATATTTGTACTTACCTTTCCCTGTAATTTCGCAAGATATTGCCTACAATCCATGCTTGCCTGTGTCTTTGCCAAGAAGCACGCATAAATCACGCATGTGTAAATTAAGATCCTTGCATCTGATAGCTTCAAGTCTCTATGACTACTTGCTTCTCTTCCCTTGATCTTGCAGCAGTTCAAATCCTTTAAGTTGCAACGTTCGAACCTATTTATTCCTTGTGCAAACTGTAGAGAGAAAATCACGTGAATAAACAATTAACAATAGTAACTGATAGCAAAATGATCGGCCCTCCTTTAATTCATTCAAAATATTTGCCTTCATTTGGGATTAGGCAGTAAGTAACATACACAAATTTACTTATATATTCGAAACTTTATCAATAAAATCAAATTTTCACATGGCCTTTCACCTGTAATCTCGCAAGCCTTACCTATAAGTATACCCTTTCTCCTCTGCATCTCATTTATTCTGCCTTGCTTCCTCTCAAGTCATCAGGTAAATTCCCTTGTCTTCTTCAGTTCTTCTTTTTCCTTTCCTTGATGCCTTGCTCGGCCATTCTATTTTGTTATACCGTGCTTTGCCATAGGACTTTCTGCATAGGGATCCAAAATTTGCATAAGTTGAAAGATCTAGTGGGATGGGATTGGAATATAGGCAGAGAGTGGAGTGAGTTTTGTTTTGCATAAAAAAATGTAGACTAGGAGAAGTCTGTAGGTAGAGACATGGAAATACTTTGAAACATATATAAAACAGAGGGTTGTATTTGTAAAAGGTATGAGATATCAATGTAATGCCTTAGTGGCTGATGCGTAGGTCTGAGTGGAATGAGTAGGGCCTCGTGCATGTTGAAGTTTTAAGATTTGTATATAATATAACTGTGATGCATTTTTGGTGGGAGCATGCATATGGTATCATAGAGTCTGTCAGGATATTTGGCCCAATTGTGTAAGTGCATAGCTAAATAGTGGACTTAGGCTGAAAATTTAAGAGGAGAGCCAAGTTCTTTTAAATTAATGTCAGTGGCTGTTTTTTTTTTAGTTGCTTGTAAATTTGTTGCATAGGAGTCATAGGGAGAATCTGCATATAAAATTTTCCATAGTAGGCTATACATATCTGAGTGGCACTGTGTACACATATATATATCAGTGAGGCATGCACTAGGTTAGAATACGTAGGTGGACATATATGCATTGACTCAAGAGAAGTGTGGAAGGCGGTGTGTGAAGTTTTGTTTACATGCCACTAGTGTACAGGGAGGTATTGCATAGGGTAGGTGGGAATGCACAGATTCTTGTGTAGCAGTGTGCATGTATGTATACCCAGTCCTCACCACTTCTGTTAAAGCGTGCATTAGATAAGATGGCCGAGCTTGGTGAGAAGATTTGCATCTGACCTGGTGTGTAAGTGAATACTGGGAGTTGTTGATGATGAATAGAAGTAAGGGGTAGTTGTTTTGTTCAAGTTTCAGTGTTGAGTGTAGCGGTTGGTATCATATTTTCAGAGAATGGTGCACAGACATTTTACCCGGAGTTCTGGCAAATTTGACTCGAAGAAATCACATGTTGGCTCGAAGTATTTGGAGGGGTGACTCGGGTAGTTGATGTTTTAACTAATGCAGTTGAAAGTGGGTGAGTTACACGAAGTTTTGCAGATTTGTCTCGAAGATCTTGCATGGTTGGCTCGAAGAAATTACATGATATACTCGGTGTAGTTGCGTGAAAGCTTGGGTTTTCTGCCTGTACAAATTTTAAAGCCTGGAAGTCTAAATGGAAGATGAGTTAAATTGTAGCTGAGTTGGAATAATTTAGGCTAAAGAGATGGTGAAGTGAGTATACGTGTACAGGTGTGAGTTGAAATAAAGATGTGCACGTGTACATGAGTGTATCACGGCATATAGTAGGAAAAAAACTTCACCATATTGTTTAGTCAGCCTTTAGGAATTTTGTCGTAAATTTTAGTATTGGCAGGGTTCACGGATTTGGGTACATTTTAGTCTATTTACACGGTGGAGTGGTCGAGCAAGTCAAACCAATTCTCGTTCTATTTTAAATTTTTCTTTGACCGTAAATTCTAAAGTCGCGTATTCAATATTTTGAATCTTGTTCTAGATTTGAATCTAGGCGACATCCGAGAAATTTTGATCGGTACTCTCCGTCGTTCTTTTCCGGCGAAATTGTCGTTTTTGAAATTCAAATTTTCTGCAGCTTTCAGGTGAGTATTTCTCGCCAGACATACGTACATATATTTTGGTAAATTATCGCAAGTGTATGTGTAAAATTTTATTTAAATATTATCTGTCTGTAGTATAACGTAGAATGATGAACCCTATTTAAATTGACACCTCATCAGTTATTTATCTGTTGTATTATTTCTGCAGTTATATTATTAAAAGTTTATTTACTGTTTAATCATCACTGCAAGTTCCCTGTAAAATTTAGATTGTTATGGGCTGAAATGATAGGCCTAAAATGATTATTATTGTCCAATTATTCTGTAAACTGCTTAACTGTTAACTTGGGATAGCGGGTTTGAAATGGTAGAACCCAGGGTTTTGTAAAGTGCGGATTAAAATGATATAATTCCGTATCACTTGACCTAGGCTAGAAAATTTTATACAGACCCATGGTTCTTATAATATTTTCTGAAATATTTAAAAATTATTTTGGAAGTTAAATATTTTGATTTAATATCTTTAAAGGATTTTTATTTGATTTTGAATGAGTTATAAATGTTAATGAATAAATAAATGTTGAATAAAATTTGGAATATAACTTATTTTGGTAATTCTGGATTTTTGAAATGGTAAGATTTCAGTTAAGAAAATAATTAATAATAAGTTATATTTGAAAATGAATTGTTAAGTTAATAATCTATTACAGCATTTAAATGCTGTCTTTTTAAGATTGGACTATTTTAACCCATAGACCTTAGGTAGCATTTCATAAGTGCTACAGAATCTAGAATTTGATTGTTTTAAAATTTATGGAAATTAAATTTGGGAAAAGTTGTAAATTTTGGAATTTAATATGTAACAAGTTAAGAATTTGTTTTGTGGTTTTAAAGGAAGAATTTAACTTCAAAAAAATTTGGTAAAGCTATAAATTCCAAAATAGATTGAATAAAATTTAAATGGTATATTATAACATGAAATGTTTAAATCAATAGTTTGATATTGAAGGAATTTGAAATTTATTTTGATTTCAAAGTATAAATACCATTTTTAAAGTTGTAACCACGGGTTATAATAACGATGGGTTGGCAAAGAGACCGGGATCGGATATGGACATACTCTCTGTCGATACCGAAAATCACTTTGACTAACCGTGTACGCGGTGGAGATTCCAGAATGAAGTAGGTGGTGGCGACGTTTCCTGTAAGGTAAATACGTGGACCCGACTCCCGTGAGTTGGCATAAGGTGGCTAAAACAGGAGCTATTCCCAGGCCAATGAGGTCATACCTCTGATCGGACACTCCTCTTCGATATTATACTATGACTTTGGATTGATTCAGTGGCCACTTATATTTTGATTTTGGGGGAGTTTGTTCGAGGTGGGCGGTAACTGCGGCTACGCGTTTCCATCAGCCTGGGTACGCAAATGGTATATCTACCCTGGCATTGCCTAGTTGTGCCGTGTCATCTACCATACCGAGCCTTTACTACGAGTTTCTATTTGTGTCGTACCTATGGAGTATCCTCTGGTAGCTTCCCGATCAGGAGGTATTACGGTACTGTATAGACTATTGGCATTATTCTGTGTTAAGGGCTATATGGGTAACCCCTTAACGCTACAAAAAAGTAAGTTTATTTTATAAATAGACACTATTATAATAGCGCAATATACTACATAGTAAATAGTTTAACGGATCCTTAGAGGATGGGCGGTCCCAAGCATCCTCTAAGTTACTTGCTCTATATTACAGTACACTTGAATTAGCTTACATTATATAAGTATGTATGTCCTGACTCGAGTGTTTATGTTTTATTTTACGCTCGGGTCAGCCTGAGTTGCAGCTTCAGTTTCTATCCGGAGCTAGGACATCCCATAGATCATTCGTGCTGCCGGAAGCTTTTCAGTCTTTATCTTATTTGCAATCAAGACTTTGGAAGACTCTGTTTCTATTTATGTCTAAACTGAATTGCAGATTCTAAACTTTGTAATTCTGTTTGGTTAAAGTTTTTATAGTGGCTTCATGAACCACTGAATATTATATTTCCGCTGTGAGTTCTGATATCTGTGTCTGTGATTCTGTGATTTATTTACTGCATATTCTGAGTTTTGCCAAATTTATTTTACAACGCAGTATTTTGAACAATTCAAGTCCGACATGTGCGGATGGGAATGGTTGAAAATACTGGGTCGTTACATTTGGTATCAGAGCTTTGGTTCTAGGCAAAACTTAGAATGTATGGTAAATTTGATTTACAGAATCACTTTCATTCGAGCTTGAACCACTTTCTTTTCAAATTTTGGAACATTCCCTACAGTTCCAAAGCTCATTCGTGTCCCACACCTTTCATCATCTTTAGATTCTGGAGTATCCCATAACTCCACTTGGATGATCTTTATAGTGAATTGGCGGTCTCGCCATTATTCTAATAAAGGGGTGGAACTCCTTTACAATTAGCATTGATTCACCGGAGATTTATATTTATCCTCCGTTTATATGCTAGTATCATTGGTTATTCCGAACTCTATCTCTTCAGATTAAATGTAGATTTACACCAACCACATCGATCTGACTCTTTAAGTCACGGTTGACCAGGTCAAGGTTGTCTGCGATTTATTTAAACTTACCCAGTTCCTTATTCTGTTATTTAATCATCAGATCTTCTGATTCCAACTTATCTTGAATTCTATTTGATTTGAGTTCATCAAATTTGAATCTCTATCCTTGTTTTGGAAAAAAAAATTATGCCTATATTTGAAAATAAAATCTAATATTATATATAAGTATAATTTTCAGAATTTTATAATTAATTTAACTAGTTGTCAAGAAATAATAATTAGATTTTATTTATGGTTTTGTAAACCATGTGTTTTGTCTAATAAAAATTGAATATAAACAATGGTTATAAATTAATTTGGAAACAGAAATGAATTTAAACAAGAACTTGAGAATTCAATTTCCGATGGTTTCAAACCTTGGGTTAAAATTTTAAAAGGATATATTATTTAAAGTATTTCGAATAGAAATTTGTTTCCAAAGAATTTGAAAATTTAGTGCTCTTCTCTTTGTCGCTGGAAAATAATTTCGGTGATTACTGCAGCATCATCGACATTCATTTTCGAGTTTCGAAGTGAAAAGACATTCTGTAGTCTGGCTACAGTGTTACCTTGAAAATTTAAATGATTTGAACTTCTAAAATATGACTTAATGTATAATATATATAGATATATAATTTAAATTTGATTTGACATATTATGTATATATATTTATTTATCCCTAAATGGTTTAAAGGGAATCAGAAATTTAATTCTTAAATTTTATCTTGACGAATAATTTCAAAAAAAAAATAAAAAATAAAAAAAAATTTGAATAAGGAATTCCAACTGGAGATAATTGGATTTGGAAGTTTTAGTTGTATAATACTCAATTTCATTTCAATATAACTTACCTTGATTTTCAGAAGTTAACAATGTAATTGGATAATATACAATATAAAATGATGTTAAAGGAACTAAGGACAAATTTAAGCAGTCGTAATAGGTGTAAACATATTTAACATAAGATGAAGAAAATTATATTGGGAGAAATGAATTTAGTTAAAAATTATTAAAACACATTTTGAGTATAACAAACAATTTTCAAACTTATGATTTTAGAAATTTTTATTTTAAGATGATTGGAAGAGGGAGCAAGTTTCTATGGGTTTTACCGATGGTTTGCCGAGATCTAGGAAGGGAGATGAAAGCATCTGAGTTATTGTGGATAGACTGACTAAGTCCGCTCATTTTATTCCAGTCAGACCTACCCGCACAGCTTCGAGTTTATCCGAAATTTATATGAGGGAGTTTGTGCGTCTCCATGGCGTTCCCCTTAGCATTATTTGCGATCAAGACCCTAGTTTCACTAGTCAGTTTTGGAAAGCGTTCCAAGAATCCTTGGGTACTCGTTTGAACCTAAGCATCGCTTACCACCCACAAACTGACTGTCAAACTGAAAGGGTAAATCCGATTCTTGAGGATCGTCTTCGTGCTTGCATCTTGGACTATGGAGGATCTTGGAAAGATCATCTCCATCTTGTGGAATTCACCTATAACAATAGTTATCAGGAATAAATTCCAATCCTTTGTCCTTATTTACCTTAGTTTCTCTTTCCATCTCATCCTACCTTTGCAGGCTAGTCTTAAGATGTCCCCTTTTGCTGCTCTATACGGGAGACCGTGTAGATCTCCTTCTTGTTGGATTGAATCCAGTAACCGCTTAGTTCTTGGCCCTGAGATGATTTTTGAAGCTTCGGAGAAAGTGGAGGAGATTAAGAGAAGATTTAAAAGTTGCTCAAGATAGACAAAAGAAGTACGCTGATCGGCGTAGAAGGAAGTTGGAGTTTGATGTTGGTGATTTGGTATTTCTTAAGGTCTCTCCTTTAAGAAATATGGTTCGGTTGGTCGTAGAGGAAAACTGGCCCCTAGGATCATTGGTCCATTCCGTATTTTGGAGAGGATTGGATCTCTTGCTTATCGACTAGATTTACCCGAGAAGTTGCTGGAATCCACAATGTGATCCATGTATCTCACCTTCATCGCTGTCTTCACGATCCATCTCTTGTCATCCAGCCTACTGCTCTTGATGGTCTGGACATCGAGCCTGATCTAACTATTGAAAGAAGCCACTTCGTATCATCGATCGAGGTACGAAACAGCTTAGAAGAAAATCTGTCCTATTTTTCAAAGTGCAATGGAGCACCGATGAGCGAGATTGCACATGGGAGACGGAGGAGAGCATTCGTGCTTCAAATCCGGAACTATTCGTTTAAGATACTTTGCTCTACTATCTTATCTTCCTTGGTTTTTCTTTCTTTCGTTCCTTTTCGAGGACGAAAAGTTCTTGAGTGGGGGAGAGTGTAACAGCCCTAGTTTTTAGCTATTTATTTCTTTTAATTATAAGATTTTGAAATATATTTTATATAATATTTGTAAACCAATAAAGTTTTAATAATAACTGTGAAATTTAAGCTATGTTTGAACTGTTAAATTTCGCGTTTAAAAGACGCGTCAATTATAGGGTATAAGTAACGTAATAAAACGTGTAAGTTAAAAATTTTATTTTTATAGAAATTTTTGATGTTCTGTATTACGGCAGTTTGACGTTTTGTAAAAATCATATTTTTAATATTTTTAGATTTAAAATATCAGTCAGTGGTTTTATAGCAAACGTTATTCTGTTTTAACTGAAGTTGATTTTAAATAAATGGGTATACATTCTCATCCCAAAGCTTTGCAAGATCCTTGCCGTTCTTTTAAAATTCAATCGGAATACAAATCAAATATCGTACCACTAATCAAGCAGATTGGTGAATGTTTCACTGCCTTTTGTTTCAGTTTCAAAACATAGGAGAATGTGCTCACTGGTAACGTTATCCCTTGAACAACTGCTTCCTTTTATTTTTCCTATGATCTCGCCTGCAAAACGTTCATATACGTTTCCAAACCTTTAGTCAATTGCCTTTTTCTTCTCTGTGCATTTAATCACGCATACATATACCAGTAAACTATTTATATGTTGTAACTGATATCTTGAAAACCACTTAGCTACTTGCCCTTTCTTTTCATTTTCCAGTTAAACTCGCCTCAAATAAATCCTTTTTCATCAATCACACCACCATGTTTCATACGAAAGTTATATCTAAGCAAACTAGCAATCAATAAATCTAGCATTTAATTTATCATCAAAACTTTTTGTGAACTCTCGGCCTTCCCCTGATGGATGCATCTTGCATTGAATCTGGAAATTTTTGTACTTACCTTTCCCTGTAATTTCGCAAGATATTGCCTACAATCCATGCTTGCCTGTGTCTTTGCCAAGAAGCATGCATAAATCACGCATGTGTAAATTAAGATCCTTGCATCTGACAGCTTCAAGTCTCTATGACTACTTGCTTCTCTTCCCTTGATCTTGCAGCAGTTCAAATCCTTTAAGTTGCAATGTTCGAACCTATTTATTCCTTGTGCAAACTGTAGAGAGAAAATCACGTGAATAGACAATTAACAATAGTAACTGATAGCAAAATGATCGGCCCTCCTTTAATTCATTCAAAATATTTGCCTTCAGTTGGGATTAGGCAGTAAGTAACATACAAAAATTTACTTATATATTCGAAACTTTATCAATAAAATCAAATTTTCACATGGCCTTTCACCTGTAATCTCGCAAGCCTTACCTATAAGTATACCCTTTCTCCTCTGCATCTCATTTATTCTGCCTTGCTTCCTCTCAAGTCATCAGGTAAATTCCCTTGTCTTCTTCAGTTCTTCGTTTTCCTTTCCTTGATGCCTTGCTCGGCCATTCTATTTTGTTATACCGTGCTTTGCCATAGGACTGTCTGCATAGGGATCCAAAATTTGCATAAGTTGAAAGATCTAGTGGGATGGGATTGGAATATAGGCAGAGAGTGGAGTGAGTTTTGTTTTGCATAAAAAAAATGTAGACTAGGAGAAGTCTGTAGGTAGAGACATGGAAATACTTTGAAACATATATAAAACAGAGGGTTGTATTTGTAAAAGGTATGAGATATCAATGTAATGCCTTAGTGGCTGATGCGTAGGTCTGAGTGGAATGAGTAGGGCCTCGTGCATGTTGAAGTTTTAAGATTTGTATATAATATAACTGTGATGCATTTTTGGTGGGAGCATGCATATGGTATCATAGAGTCTGTCAGGATATTTGGCCCAACTGTGTAAGTGCATAGCTAAATAGTGGACTTAGGCTGAAAATTTAAGAGGAGAGCCAAGTTCTTTTAAATTGATGTCAGTGGCTGTTTTTTTTTTAGTTGCTTGTAAATTTGTTACATAGGAGTCATAGGGAGAATCTGCATATAAAATTTTCCATAGTAGGCTATAAATATCTGAGTGGCACTGTGTACACATATATATATCAGTGAGGCATGCACTAGGTTAGAATACGTAGGTGGACATATATGCATTGACTCAAGAGAAGTGTGGAAGGCTGTGTGTGAAGTTTTGTTTACATGCCACTAGTGTACAGGGAGGTATTGCATATGGTAGGTGGGAATGCACAGATTCTTGTGTAGCAGTGTGCATGTATGTATACCCAGTCCTCACCACTTCTGTTAAAGCGTGCATTAGATATGATGGCCGAGCTTGGTGAGAAGATTTGCATCTGACCTGGTGTGTAAGTGAAGACTGGGAGTTGTTGATGATGAATAGAAGTAAGGGGTAGTTGTTTTGTTCAAGTTTCGGTGTTGAGTGTAGCGGTTGGTATCATATTTTCAGAGAATGGTGCAAAGACATTTTACCCGGAGTTCTGGCAAGTTTGACTCGAAGAAATCACATGTTGGCTCGAAGTATTTGGAGGGGTGACTCGGGTTGTTGATGTTCTAACTAATGCAGTTGAAAGTGGGTGAGTTACACGAAATTTTGCAGATTTGTCTCGAAGATCTTGCATGGTTGGCTCGAAGAAATTACATGATATACTCGGTGTAGTTGCGTGAAAGCTTGGGTTTTCTGCCTGTACAAATTTTAAAGCCTGGAAGTCTAAATGGAAGATGAGTTAAATTGTAGCTGAGTTGGAATAATTTAGGCTAAAGAGATGGTGACGTGAGTATACGTGTACAGGTGTGAGTTGAAATAAAGATGTGCACGTGTACATGAGTGTATCACGGCATATAGTAGGAAAAAAACTTCACCATATTGTTTAGTCGGCCTTTAGGAATTTTGTCGTAAATTTTAGTATTGGCAGGGTTCACGGATTTGGGTACATTTTAGTCTATTTACACGGTGGAGTGGTCGAGCAAGTCAAACCAATTCTCGTTCTATTTTAAATTTTTCTTTGACCGTAAATTCTAAAGTCGCGTATTCAATATTTTGAATCTTGTTCTAGATTTGAATCTAGGCGACATCCGAGAAATTTTGATCGATACTCTCTGTCGTTCTTTTCCAGCGAAATTGTCGTTTTTGAAATTCAAATTTTCTGTAGCTTTCAGGTGAGTATTTCTCACCAGACATACGTACATATATTTTGGTAAATTATCGCAAGTGTATGTGTAAAATTTTATTTAAATATTATATGTCTGTAGTATAACGTAGAATGATGAACCCCATTTAAATTGACACCTCATCAGTTATTTATCTGTTGTATTATTTCTGCAGTTATATTATTAAAAGTTTATTTACTGTTTAATCATCACTGCAAGTTCCCTGTAAAATTTAGATTGTTATGGGCTGAAATGATAGGCCTAAAATGATTATTATTGTCCAATTATTCTGTAAACTGCTTAACTGTTAACTTGGGATTGCGGGTTTGAAATGATAGAACCCAGGGTTTTGTAAAGTGCGGATTAAAATGATATAAATCTGTATCACTTGACCTAGGCTAGAAAATTTTATACAGACCCATGGTTCTTATAATATTTTCTGAAATATTTAAAAATTATTTTGGAAGTTAAATATTTTTATTTAATATCTTTAAAGGATTTTTATTTGATTTTGAATGAGTTATAAATGTTAATGAATAAATATATGTTGAATAAAATTTGGAATATAACTTACTTTGGTAATTCTGGATTTTTGAAAGGGTAAGATTTCAGTTAAGAAAATAATTAATAATAAGTTATATTTGAAAGTGAATTGTTAAGTTAATAATCTATTACAGCATTTAAATGCTGTCTTTTTAAGATTGGACTATTTTAACCCATAGACCTTAGGTAGCATTTCATAAGTGCTACAGAATCTAGAATTTGATTGTTTTAAAATTTATGGAAATTAAATTTGGGAAAAGTTGTAAATTTTGGAATTTAATATGTAACAAGTTAAGAATTTGTTTTGTGGTTTTAAAGGAAGAATTTAACTTCAAAAAATTTTGGTAAAGCTATAAATTCCAAAATAGATTGAATAAAATTTAAATGGTATATTATAACATGAAATGTTTAAATCAATAGTTTGATATTGAAGGAATTTGAAATTTATTTTGATTTCAAAGTATAAATACCATTTTTAAAGTTGTAACCACGGGTTATAATAACGATGGGTTGGCAAAGAGACCGGGATCGGATATGGACATACTCTCTGTCGATACCGAAAACCACTTTGACTAACCGTGTACGCGGTGGAGATTCCAGAATGAAGTAGGTGGTGGCGACGTTTCCTGTAAGGTAAATACGTGGACCCGACTCCCGTGAGTTGGCATAAGGTGGCTAAAACAGGAGCTATTCCCAGGCCAATGAGGTCATACCTCTGATCGGACACTCCTCTTCGATATTATACTATGACTTTGGATTAATTCAGTGGCCACTTATATTTTGATTTTGGGGGAGTTTGTTCGAGGTGGGCGGTAACTGCGGCTACGCGTTTCCATCAGCCTGGGTACGCAAATGGTATATCTACCCTGGCATTGCCTAGTTGTGTCGTGTCATCTACCATACCGAGCCTTTACTACGAGTTTTTATTTGTGTCGTACCTATGGAGTATCCTCTGGTAGCTTCCCGATCAGGAGGTATTACGGTACTGTATAGACTATTGGCATTATTCTGTGTTAAGGGCTATATGGGTAACCCCTTAACGCTACAAAAAAGTAAGTTTATTTTATAAATAGACACTATTATAATAGCGCAATATACTACATAGTAAATAGTTTAACGGATCCTTAGAGGATGGGCGGTCCCAAGCATCCTCTAAGTTACTTGCTCTATATTACAGTACACTTGAATTAGCTTACATTATATAAGTATGTATGTCCTGACTCGAGTGTTTATGTTTTATTTTACGCTCGGGTCAGCGTGAGTTGCAGCTTCAGTTTCTATCCGGAGCTAGGACATCCCATAGATCATTCGTGCTGCCAGAAGCTTTTCAGTCTTTATCTTATTTGCAATCAAGACTTTGGAAGACTCTGTTTCTATTTATGTCTAAACTGAATTGCAGATTCTAAACTTTGTAATTCTGTTTGGTTAAAGTTTTTATAGTGGCTTCATGAACCACTGAATATTATATTTCCGCTGTGAGTTCTGATATCTGTGTCTGTGATTCTGTGATTTATTTACTGCATATTCTGAGTTTTGCCAAATTTATTTTACAACGCAGTATTTTGAACAATTCAAGTCCGACATGTGCGGATGCGAATGGTTGAAAATACTGGGTCGTTACAGTAGGTGGTTTTTATTAAGTCTGTCTTTTTTACATGTGTTCCATACATGCATAACCGTGAGGACTTTTAAATGAGTATGAAAGCACATAATCAAAGATTCCAAGTAATTCACCCATGCATAACCGTGAGGACTTTTAAATGAGAGTGAATAATTTAATTTGGATGTTATAATTTTTTTTATTTTTTTAATATTTTCTAAGAAGAGAGAGAGAGATTTGCAAAATCATATTAGCACCATTTAACTTAGAAGACAAAAGAAATGTTATATCCTTTACTTTAAATCAACCACTTTTTAAAACAAAGATTTTCAATTAGGATGTATTTCATAATTAACACCTATGAATCTTCCTATATACAAGTTAAAAAATTGTTGCTTGTAATCAAACTTCATTTTTATTTTTGTTAAGATAAATAAACTTTCAAAATTTTCAATTTAATAAGCCAAAACGGTATATTTATCCTATAGCGTTTTTTAAAAATAATTCAAAATTGCTCAAATAAAAAAAAATTGTTGTTTTTTTAGATTTCTTTTTTTTTGCAAAGAAAAAGTAAAAATAAATCATGAAAAATCAAAAATGAAGATGAGTCTCCCCCCACACTTGATTTTGACTGTGTCCCCACAGTCAACCCAAGTGGAAGGAGAAAAATAAAATAAAAACCTAATATTTGCATGAAAGATTATTATTTACAAGAGATGAGAAAGTATACTGTCAAAAAGTAAATGAAACGGTCTTCTAAAGCCCGATTCATTTGTCTCGTCAAATGTGTGAGACACAATTTAAGCACGAAAAATCAAATCGTAAAAGATTTCGAAGTTGAGTGTGTATTTGGAAAAACGAAAGTCGTTTTATTGAAAATCGTATGATTTGTTTTATTTTCGATGATTTTTGGGGTTGATAAAACAATTGATTGAAATTCAAGTTTATTTTCACCAAATTGAAGTTCAAACTTATTATTGAAAACTTCTTCAAAATTATCGATTTCAAAATCAAAATGGTGATCAAAATTTTCCCCTTTAGAATTCAACAACTCATTTTCAAAAAGTCCATAAAACTCATGTTTGTTAAATTCGACTTCCTTTGTTGGATTATCAACAACTTCATCGTGTAAATGGAGTTTAAAATTCAAAGTTGTCGTATTCAAGTTTTCAAATTAAGGAAGATCGAAGTTTAAATCGAATTTTGCACCCCCAAAAGAATTGAAATCCAACTCAATTACCGTATTTTCAACAACTTCATTAAGATTTTCGTTTTCATTCAAAAGTTGTTATTTGAAAATCATCGATTTAGGAAAATGATGGATTCTCACTTGACTCATCATACATTGGAATTTGATTTTTCTTTTCACGTTGTTTCATATAAGTTTCAAACAACAAATCCGTGTGATCATCGTAGATTTCGTTCGCTTGTTCAACAAAATCCAATTTGTAATTATTAACTTGATAATTTTCGATTTGGATTTGTTTAGAACAAAAAATTTCACTCGTATCATAGTCAAGATTATTCCCACTGCCAAAATTATTTGAAAAGTGGATTACATTTTCGTTTTGATTTTGAAATTCATTTTGGAGTTCAAAATTATATTGGCATGGATTATACTCGAAATCTTTTGAATTTTTAAGTGAATTCAAATTTTGATTATTTTGAAAACTTTGATTCGAGTTATTGCATAAATATGAATTACACAACTTATTTATCATTTGATTTTGTTGTGTAGCGATTTCAAGTAAAGATGAAATGCTATTTTCAAGATTTGAAGGTTGGTCATCATTTTCAAAATTTTGAGGTTCAAAATTTGAATCGTTTAAACAATAGTTGTTGTTGAAATATCCATAAGAATTTGAAGTGAAATTATATGGATTACATTGATTTTCACAACTTTTGTAAAATTCATGTATGTGGGGAAACTCGGACATTTTGAAGAATGTTTTTGTGTTTTTTTTTGTAAAAGAAAAATATTTACAAATGGAATTTATTTTCAAAATGGGAAATTGATTTTTGTTTGGTTATTTGTTTTTTCAATTTTTTTTTGTTTTTGAAAGGTTTTTTATTTTTATTTTTGTTTTTCTAAAAATTTTTTTGTATTTTTTTGAAATTTCAAAGGAAAAGGATTTAAAGATTTCAAAGAAAAATAAAATGAATATTTACAATTTTCTTTTTAGTTTTGGATTTTTGAAATTTTTTTTTGTTTTTTTTCTTAAATATGCATGAACTAATGCAACTAAATGAATGCAAGGTTTAATTACAAATGATTTATCCTAAGTTAACCCAAAATTGTATATTCACACATTGTCTTAGATAAACAAGATAGTTCTCGGCCAGGTAACAGACAGGATTTATCGGTGCACCACGAAGATGACAAATTGTTAATATACAATTAAGTGTTAATGATGTCTAATTGTTGTTAATAACAAAATTCTAGAATGAAATGCAAAACAGAAATTAAATGTGAATTAACAATGCAACTACGAATGGATTTTTGGTTTTTGTTCTTGAATTTTTTTAAAATGCAAATGCAAACAACCAACAATGCAAGACAAAAAACATTATATACAAGCAGGTAGGTTTTTTTTTTGGCAACCGAAGCGAAGCAATTATTTTTGGCAAGCAACACCTTCTTCTAATGTGCTTTGGCAATCTGAAAATAAAACAAGAAATATATACAGTGTTTTTTTTGGGATATGAAAGAAGCAACTAAAAAAAAGGGAAGATCAAAAAAATGAAATAGAAATTAATCAAACAAAACCAAGGATATTATTGAAAAGAAGTTAGAATCTTATTTGTTTGTTTGTTTTTTTTTAAACTAGGGGGAACCCAAAAAAAATTAAGAATTTTTTTATTGATTGTCCCTTGAAACAAAGGAATTTTTTTTCCTCTCAAGCGGTCCTCTGACTTGGAAGATACATACACAACTTCAAACAACTCAAACTCAAACACAATGTAGTTATCCCCACTGAAATAACTCTAACTCAACACACAATCACACAAACTCAGGCCCACGAAGCAAGCCCACAAACAAACCCTTGTATACGTTAAAAATAAAATCACACTTAGTTATCCCCACAGTCCGACCCTTCTCTGAAACCAAAGACGACGAGTAAATTTTGTTTTTTTTTAATTTTCGGTCAACATCAAAGAAACCCAAAATCAATCGAATCAAACCCAAAATCACGATCAAATTCAAAATCTAGGCTCGAATTTAAGCTCGGTTCCTATTTGATTGCTGAGAGGGTCGTGAGTTGGAGGAGGAAATCGGGTTTTTGATGGATGATTGAGTGACTTAAGGGGGTTTGCGAGATCGAAGGGATGTTCGAGGCAATTGAAGTTCAATACGGTGATGTTCTACGATTGGTAAAGGAGGTCGGGGGTAGTGATGATTGAGCTTCAACTCGGGTTGTTCGAATTCCAGCAGGTGATGGGTTGTTTGCGTGAAAAACTTGTTGATAGCAGTTGACTTGGTCAGGGATGGCTGATGGTGTGTAGGGAAGTGAAAATGATGGAGGTCTGCTGTTGATGGTCAGGAAGAAGTAAGGCTGTTTTTTCTTTCTTTTGTTTTGTTTTTGTTTTGTTTTTTTTTCTTTTTCTTTTTTTATCTGTCGTTTTGGAGTTGGGAAGTTGTCGTTGAATCACGGTGGAAGTGAACAGAGAGTGCAAGGCGATTTTCAAAGGAGGTTGCAGTTTGAATGCAAATGTAAAGGGTTGAAGAAGTTTTGTATGTGGTAGACTTGAATTTTTTTGATGTTAGTAGCAAGTGGATGGAAGGTTCGCAATTTTGAATGGATGAAACGGTGGTGGCCAATAAAACAGTGGAAGGCACTGTTGTAGTGGTACAGCAATTGGTTGTGAGAAGATTTGGTTTGAGTGGTTCGTGGGTGGTTGAGGATGAAGGGAAGTTTTGGAATTGGGGTAGGAGTAGGAGATGCAGGAATGGTATTGGCTTTGTGGGGCTGATGAAGTGAATAAGAGCAGAGGTGCTTGTCAGTTTTGTAGTTGATGGGGATGGTGGTGTGATGAAGTAATGGCAGAAGTTGAATGGGAAGTATGGTTTGGCAAATGTGGTTAGGTAGTTAGCAAGGATGGATGAAGTGGTGCAGTGATATACGAAGTGGTGCAGTTTGGCAGAGTAGAAATGCTTGAAGGGGGAGTTATGATGGTGGTTATGGCAGCTTTGAGGTGGAGAGTATGGAAGCTGGGCGATGGTCTGTGATTGTTTGGGGTGGTTGAGTGTTTAGCAGTTTGTTGGATGCGTTGGAGTGAATGGTTGTGTATCACAGTGGAGAGGTGATTTGTAGCTGTGTTTCTAGTTGTTCTGGTGGTCAACAGTCAGGAGGTTGATGGCTTGTTGGATGAAGTAGAAATGGTATTGTTTGAAGTGTGTTCGTATGGGGCGATGTCAAGTTGCAGTGGGATTGTGTTGAGTTGTTTGTAGGCTGTGGTATGGAGTGGTAAAGATGTGCACTGTCAAACAGTGGAGTGCAGAGTGAACAGAGAGGAAATGCACAGTGAATAGAGAGGAAAACAAAGGAAAACCAAAACAAATGTTTTCTTTTGGAAATGCAAATTGATGTAAAAAAAATGAGATGAAATATAATTTTGTAAATGAAGTTGTGTATTTTTTTTTAATATGCAAATGCAACTAGAAAACACAAACACACAAACAAAATAGAAAAAAAATCACTCAAACACAAAACACAACATCATTCTAAAAAAATGCAACACAAAAATAAATAAATTAAAACACACAAAAAGCAAACGAAAATAATTCGAAGAGTAGAAAATCAATATCAAAACAAATCCCCGGGAACGGCGCCAAAAACTTGTTCGTCGACGGAAATTTTCTATCCGTTTAGAAAACCGTCGAACGAATTTGAATTAAAAATTTACCGCAAGCGCACGGTGTACGAATGTAGTACGCGGCGAATACGGGTCGATCCGCAGGGAATTGATGATTTTAAAAATCTATTCAATCAAATTAAACCAATCTTGAAGAGAATGTTAAACTAGAAAAGAAGAAAAAGAAGAAAAACAAGCAAAAGAAAATTGATAAAAATATGAGTGTTAAGACAATTTAGAGGCAATTTCCACTCTCTAGATCACATAAATCAATAAAATGAAGTTATGATCTCTCTTTTCTTGTCATTAGTGAATTAGTTGATGTGCTTATCATAAGTATGGTATATTTGTGCTTTTAATTAGCTCAATATAAACCATCAAACTATAACACAACCACTAATACACTTTCAAATCTCATAAAATATGACAAGAAAGTTGAAAGCAAAATCTATTTTAAGCATGGCCTATTAACTGTTAATTAGAAATATAAGCCATCAAATTTTAATTTCAACAATCACTTCTTTGCCATAATCATATGTAGATGAAGAGGCAATTTGTGTTTTGTTTGACTAAGCATAGCCTATTTGTAATAAACAACATAGACTATCAAATTCAAAGCTAAACAACATCATTAAAACACTTCAATCATTCTCGTTAAGCATAAAAAGAGAGCACAAACATCAAATTAAGTTGAAGCTACATGATTAGAGAGCTTCATTACCCCTAAATTGAAGGGGTTTAGCCTCTCATATTTGTTATCATATGAACAAATGTTGCTTGCAACATAAGAGAAAAAGAAAAGGAAAAGCGAGCAAAGTGAAATGGAAAACTATTCTAATTGCATAAAGGAAAATCTACACTACTTGTATGAAAGGAAATGAACATGTAATTAAAAAGAAACAATAATTAACATTGCGTTAAAAAAAAGAATTACATAAGAGAAGAAATGACTAAGTAGCCATGGAAAGAAAGAGAGATTTTGATTTATTTTCTAAACTAAAACTAACTAACTAAGAGGAAGATGGCTACATGAAACATAAGGGTATTTATACATGTATGAAACCCTAATTCATATTTTGGGGGAATGCCCAAAATGCCCCTTAGGAAGTGTGGAGGCCAAGTAATCATTAACATGTCTTAATCCCCCATTAAGTGTACATGAAGCCATTAACTCCAAAAGCATGTGCATTAGCCTTTAATTTGTACATTAAGGTAGGTGGGGTCCTCCATGTTCTTCACTTTGAATTATTTCCATCTTCATTCCTTTGTATTAATTTTGTGCATGCATATCTTCATGAAACCACTTCTATTTGAGATCAAATTCCTATAAAAATATATACAAATTTTCAATTAATTTTTCTTAAATTAATATACGCACAAAAATGACCATTTTGCCCTTGGATGAAGATGAATATGTGACAATTTCAAATAATCTGAATTTTGGTTTAAACAAGTTAAAATACCCAATATGATCATTTATTTAATTTAAAAAGAATAAATATGATGATAAATATATGCACATTTACGTGCACATCAACAGTTCATGAAACTGTTTTACAAAATATTCGATTTTCTTTACTTATACAATACAATATCAGAGTACACATACCAGAGTATAATAATTACTGCAGCGGAATTAAATGGTGTAGTGAATAATATAGTAGATAACAGTACTAAAAAATTTCGTCTTCGTCCTCCAGAATAAAATCTTCAAATCCTGAAACGCTCGGACTGACCCGAGCGAATTGAAAGAACAAAACACTCTAGTCAGAACTAAAAGATCTTATGTAAGTTAAACCAACAGTAAATAATACGAGTGGAGCGGCGTCAGAGATGTTACGGGTTTTGACATCTCCTATCCAGTGTCAACGTGAGTGCAGTAACTCAAGAGATGCTCGGGATTCACATCTCCTAAGGATCCATTATACTATTTACTGTGTAGTAATATTTCGCTATTATTACAATGTCTATTAGTAAAATAAACTTACTTTTAAATAGCGTTAAGGCATTACTGTAACGATCTAGAATTTCTGTCATTTGAAATTCATATATTTAATAAATTTTCAATATTAATAATTGAAATTTGTAAGTCGAATAAATTATTTTCAAATATTTAGATTTAATTGGATATTTAAATCGGCAATTTAATAATTGAAATTACGTAAATAATTTGAAAATTAGGTTTAATATGATTAAAAATGATTTATAAAGCTATATTAAATCATATTGGAGTTATAGTGATGTTATAGGACTTTTAAAATTCAATTAAGAGTTAATTTGTGAAAATTGAGTATTTTAATATTTAAATCGACTAGTGAAAATAGTCATTTTCCAAACAGTCTCGGATTACGACGAAACTAGTTTTACCGGTTCCGTAATGTTAAATTATTGCATGGTTTCAAATTTTGTGTCAATCGGATTTACCGTTTGTCCGGGGCAAGCCAAAACACACAGAAATTGGTTTAAATCGATTTAATTTAAATTTGATCGTTTATTTCTGTAACTCACACAGATGACCGAATTAGCTTCCGAAACCTATTCCATTGTGTCCGAAACGCAGGATAAACCCTAGAAATGCCGGTCACCGCGCGAGATTTGGAGTTCGAAAAATTCGGGATGAATAGTAATTTGGAAATTTTCTATAAAAGGCCTTGGATTATTCTCATTTGCAACTAAAAACCAAACCCTAGGGTTTTATCATAGCCGGCTGTAACGACCCAGGATTTTTAGTAATTAAAATTTGAATATTTTTTTAATTTTAAATATTAATAAGTGAAATTTATAAGTTGAATATTTTTTTTTGAATAATTGGATAATTAAATCGATAATTTAATATGTGAAAATATAGAAATAATTGAAAATTGGGTTAAATATGATTGAAAATGATTTGTAAAATTTTATTATATCATATTGAAGTTAGAATGGTATTTTAGAACTTTTAAAATCGAATTTAAAGTTTATTTGTGAAAATTGAATATTTTAATATTTAATCGACTGGTGAAAATAGCCAATTTTTGAACAGTCTCAGAATTTGACGAAACTAGTTCCATTGGATCCGTAATAGTTAGTTATTATCGGATTTCAATTTTCGTAGCAATCGGAGTTATCGTTTGATCGTGGCAACTCGAAACACATCGAAATCGTTTTAATATTAATTTGGCGAGTTAAAATAGCCATTTTTCAAAAAGTCTTGGATTTCGACGAAACCAGTTTTATCGGATCCGTAATGTGATATTATTGTATGCTTTCAAATTTCGTGTCAATCGGATTTACCGTTTGTCCGGTGCAAGCTAAAACGCCTAGAAAATCGTTTAATCGGTTTAATTTCAAATCGAACGTTTATTGCCATAACTCGCACAGATGACCGAATTAGCTTCCGAAACCTGTTCCATTGTGTCCGAAACGTGGGGTAAACCCTAGAAACGTCGGTCACCGCGCGTAAATCGTAGTTTGGAAATTCCGAAATGAATAGTGTAGTTCGATTTCCTATAAATAGACCATCCTCTTCACAAAAATAAAAGAAAAAAAAAGAAATTAGGGTTTTGAAAACCCTAGCCGCCAGTAGCTTATACCAATGGCCGAAAATTTACAGTTTTCTTCTTCAATTATCTTCCAATCCACACTTCAATTCAAGAAATCTCCAACTACAAAGTTGTAGAGCTACGTGAGATCTTCGATTTTAACGGTTAAGATCGCATTTGGAGCTACGGATCTTCACCATTCAAGCCGCGTTCGTGTGCGTTTGGGCACGAATTTCGTGGCCATAGAGGTGGCCGAGCTCCACCTTGTCGCAGCCGAAAGTAGCTCGTGTTATGGGCTTTCGAATGGAGGTAGTTGATCGTGCTATAGTTCGTCGAGGAGGCCGAATTTTCAAACCCTAATTTATGCTATGGTTTTCTTCATGTTTCGGCTATTACTGGAGATGATACGCGTTTGGGGGAGATGAGGGGTGAACGGACTGATGATGGTGGGGGGTGAGATCTATGGCTGTAACTGATTAAGGTTAAAAATAAAATAATAATGTTGTAAATTGTTTATATAAAAGCGTGTAAAACTTGTAAAATCCATATATTTTTCATACGAGGTCGAAAACGCGCGAAACCAGTTGCGTTGGAATCGTATGGACGAGCACTACGCTATGGAAATGGATTGGAGTCGTTTGGAGTTAGTGAAAATTTCGGGTATTATTCGAAATAAATCGCTAAAACGAAATTGAAATTAAGGTGATAACTTCTCACTCTATCGAATCAGTTTCGATTTTTATTTTAAATAGTTATATTTAAAATATTTGAATGCATGTTTGAATGATGATTGTTATCTATTGATTGTTATAATAGACATTATGCGCCGTTAGTAAGCGGATGCTATTTATTAAAAACATATACCGTGAATATTTCATAAACAGTGAAATTGGTATTATATATAATAGCAATATATATATATATATATATATATATATATTGGCATATGTATATATTGCAGTTATTGATTTCCCACATTGTATAGCGGATGAGACCCTATTGCGCCGTCTATTAAGCGGATAATATTTTAAATCCCATATACCGTGATAATTCCGTACTGCAACGGAATTGGTATTGTGCTAACATCTTTGGATGCAGGAAAACAGGTTGGAGGGATCCAACTGGATTCCTCAACAGTATTTATTTGATTATGGATATTTTGATATTCGTTGATTATCATATACGATATATGATGTCGTTGTAGTCGTGATTGACTATTTGGTGTGCAGCATCATTGGACCAAGTTTTGGAATTTTAAAAGGATTTTCAAAGTGATTTTTGAAAAATATACGTTATAAAATATTTTTGGAATTGATTCATCTTAAATAAATAAACGTTATAATTTTAATGTTATAAAAAATTTTGAGAAAAATAGTTAAAAGTTGATTTTTGAGAATATGGGGTTAATGATTTTATAAAATAGATTAAATTGGGATTTTTGAATTTATTATAAAAAGTTGAAAATATAGGATTTATAAAATTTGATTATTTTATGAATCAAAGTGGTGAAATTATAAAGGGGATTAAAGATGTTTTAAAAGAATAATAATATAAATTGATTTATATAAGAGATTTATAAATTGATATTTATAAATTAAAACATTTGAATTATAAAACAAGTTTTTATAAGTGTTAGAATGAATTGTGAATGAATTTCATAAATGAATGAAATTTATAGAATTATAAACGGTGAAGTTATAAATGGAATTTTATAAGCAGTAGGTTTATAAAATTTATAAAGTTATTAAAAGAATGGTTTTGGATAAATAAATGAATCTTATAAGTTATAAGATTTATAATTTGGAAAGTCTTAAAAAGAACGATTTTGTAAAATAATCGTTTTATAAGCATTTAACTTATAATATGAACCTTTGATTTATAATTGAGTTATAAATTGAAATAGCTTTAATAAAGGAGATTTATAAAAAGGAAGTTGTTATAAAATAAATAGGAATGGAATTTATAAACGTTGTTTTATAAATTTGCAAACAACTTATTTTGATAAGTAAATTGTTATAACTTATTTATGGAGTTATATTCACATTTTAGATAGTGAATAATCCTTTGAAATAAAATGAATAGAAAGGATGAAATTGGTTAACAAGGTATATTCATGTTTTTGAATAGTGAATAATATGTTAAATAAAATGTTTTGGATGTGATATTTTAAACAGAATTAAAACGATCTAACGATGTTTTAAATGTGTTAAGATTCGAAAACATAGATTTCAACATTTATTGTTGAAATAGACGTTTCGAGAAATAGAAGGAAATGGTGGACTATAACACTGTTGATTATAGTAAATGATTTCCGAAAGGAAATGTTTTGTATAGTATTGGGATTTATATATCTATTTTAATTTCGAATCCCTATACTAGTGATTTTGGGACGTCGTAACGATGTTTTACGCAACATTCGTTTTGGGCCAAATAAATATGTTTAAGAGAATGATTTCCTTAAAGAATGAAATATGTACTTAATCTCGATTTAAGTATATTGAATATTTTCCAAGCGTTGAAAATAAATGGATTTGTGAATAACTTGTTAAGTAAGTATGGAAATGTTTTCCAATATAAAGTGAATATTTTGAGAATTTATCTTTTTGAACATAAACTGTAAATGAATATTTGAAACCTATTGAAATCGTATATCAGTAGATATTGTGAAATATAAATTCACTATGGAATTTATAAAAAAGGGAATTTGTTTAAAAATAAATATTGATTTATTTTTGAAGTGTAAAGATATTTTTGGGAAATAAATAATTTGGAAAATTATTTGGAATCTGGTGACGTTGTGCATATCCATTGATAGTTCAATAACCGACTATCAATATTTACCTTTGAAAGGTATTTGTTGTGATTTGCTGAATTTGAATGCTACACTTATTTTTAAATTATTGCGCTCGTTATTTGGATTACCCATTCCGAATAGTGATACAACGTAATGGATAGCATTGATAACCGGTGTTGAAGACCGGATATTTTTGAAAGCGAAAGGACAACTCGTCGATTGTCTTTGCACTGAGTAGCTACGGTATAGAGAATCCCTATGTGATGGGAAGTCCGGACGTGATTAGAGATTATCCGAATTGCAAGGACTTCTTTGTAAGTGCCTTCGGTTCTGTTCGAGCCCGGAACAGACTTGTATGGATTGTATGTCTGACATTACAAATTGAGATATAAAGCAGATTTCTTTCAAATATATTTCTGTTGGTGGCGGAGAATTTATTCTTTTAGCTTAACACCATTCTCTGAGACGTACGAGCTTAGAGGTTACGTAGTTGATGGTTATCAGCAATATATTCCCAATTTGGTAATGTGACATGCTGAGTGTTGCTGTGAAATGATCATTGTGTTGATCACTTGTGATAGGATCATTTATTTGATCGTTTATCTTTGTGATCATTTCTATGATCATTTGTGGACCCAAAGCACGGCTTTTGTATAAAGTGTGTTTTTGTGGACGCGACTTCGTTGAGCCTCACACCCCAGAATGGTCAAAACAGGAAAGATGCAGCAAGGTTATGAGTGGTAGCTCCCTTTAGGGTATGTGCATTTCCTTCTGGAAAAGGGTTGTATCATGGTATGGAGCCTAGATACTTACTCATGTTGAAACACTCTATTTATGATTGTGTGATGTTGATTACGAGCGCTCGGTTAAAGGTCCCAAAGGACCGGGGGATGGCATACTCGTGTCAGTTGTTACCCAGTTAGGGGCAACCCGGCCTTGTGTTGGCAGAGATCCGGTTTGGTTCTCCGGGACGTCCTTCCAAAGGCGTTCTCATGTGGCAATGGGAAGTTCCTTGGCCTGATCATTCGTTGGAAATCCAAAGAAACAATACGAGACTTGTACGGTTTTAGTTGTAGAAACTGCCATTTAATATGGTTGCTATAGTAAGCATAATATAATGGTACCTATGCTGGCTAAGATTTATATTCTACTTTCGAAATCACTTTATACACTATGCACTAGTAATAATATCAAATGTTTCTTTTTAATGCGTATCAAGAATCTTTAACTATCATAAGGAGAAATCTCCTCCAAGTCTGTGTTTGCATTGTGTGTGTGGTGGGAGGTCTTATGGTAGTCTCATTTTTAAAAGCATTGCGAATTGACTTTAAAAATATTCCTCTATTTTGATTTTAAAGATAAATAAACTGTTTGAGTTCTCACACCAGTCACATGACTGACTCGAAGTTTATTGTTTTCCTTCCTAAACTCTGGGTGCCCACCAATTTCCACAAGGGCAGTCAAGAGTTAAGGTTTATCAGGATATTATGGAATTCAGGAGTTGCTGGAGGCAAGCTGGATGGCATGGCGTATTACTAGTATATAGTATTTCTTTTCCGCTGTTAGATGTTGTTTGTTGTTGTAAACTCTGATGATATGATGTAATGTAATGTATAAAATGTAATAACTGATATAGTTCTTTGTTTAAAGATTATTCATTTATTATTATATGTTGTTCCGCTGTGAATTGTGGGATTCTGTAATTGTTCTGTTGCTGTTTTCTGTTCCGTCCTATTTTCTATTTCCTTCTGTTTTATTTTCTATCTTTTCCTCTCTTCTTCTGTCTTTTTCTTTTTCTTAAAACCCTAAGTGTTCGGTTTTCCGTCCTTCGATTGCTCGGCAGTTGATACTGTGAACGTATCGATGTCAGTTTTCAGAAGTCGAAGAACCGGGTCCTTACACCGACCGCCACTAATGAAACCAATGGCCGAAAATTACTAATCTTCTTCCTTCAATTTCTTCAAATCCACTCACCGTTTCAACAAACTTCCAACCACAAAAATGAAGAGCATCACGAGATCTAGGTACTCAACGGTTGTGATCGAGTATGAAGGTGGAGTTTGTCAGCAAATCGAGCTGGAATTACTGCCGTTCGCACGCAAATTTAGTGTGCTAGGTGGAGCCGAGCTTCATGTTCCTCTGGCCGAAAGTTGAGGTGGAGATGGGCTACAAGGTGGTGCTTGCTGATCAACTTCTCGTCGAGCGTGGTGGTGGCGATTTCAAACCCTAGTTCGGCAAAATGTTGGGTTCGGCTGCGTTTTCACCTAGAGCACGTGTGTTTGGGAGTGGAGAGCTTGCGTGCGGCCCTGATGCCTCCAAGTAGAACGTGCGGCCGAGATTAGGTTGAGAAAAATAATAATATAAATGTAAATTGTTTTATATTATAATTCGTTCGATGTTTAAAAATGTGTAACTTTGTCATACGAGGTCGAATTGTGACGAAACGAATTGCATCGGGTTCGTTTGGTCGAGCACTACGCTATGGAACTGGTTTGGAGTCATTTGGAGCTAGTGAAAATTTCGAGTAAAATTAAACGCGTGTTTAATTTTATTTGAAATAAAACGCTGTAATTGTTATCAGAAACTCAATGTGAGAACTTCTCACTCAATCAAATTGTTTCGATTTAAATTTAAAATAGTTAAATTTAAAATTTGCTTGATTGTGTGATTGGATAATAATTTGTTATCTATTGTGTTAAATAGACATTATACGCCGTATATTAAGCAAATGTTATTTATTAAAAACATATACCGCGATAATTCCATCTTGTATGGAATTGGTATTGTATATGTACTTGGAGTTGATTTTCCCGCATTGTATAGCGGATGAGACCCTATTGCGCCGCATAATAGCGGATAGTATTTTATAAATCCCATATACCGCGATATTTCGTCTTGAAGTGGAATTGGTATTGTTCTAACATCTTTGGATGCAGAGAACAGGTTGGAGGGATCCAACTGGATTTCTCAAACATTTGAATTGGTTTCAATGTTGTGTGTTGATCTATTTATTGATCTATTTATAATCTGCGTGATTATCTTTGTGATTGGAATTGTTAAAGGCTAAATTTTAGCCGAATATATTTTGGTATCGTTAGATGCCGAAAATAAATCAAATTTGATTTTTTAAAATTAAGTTGAGAATTCATAATAAAATTGATTTTGGAATTGATTCATTTTAAATGAATAAACGTTGAAATTTTTATGTTATAAAAATTATGATTTTTGTGAAATTTAACCAAAATGTGATTGTTGAAATAAGTAGTTGATTAATTTATAAAATGGTTTAAATTGGGATTTTTGAATTATTATAAATGATTTATATAAAAGATTTATAGAATTGATATTTATAAATTAAAACGTTGAAATTATAAAATGAGTTTTTATAAGTATTAAAATGAAATGTAAATGGATTTCATAAGTGAATGAAATATAGATTTATAAATTGTGAAGTTATAAAATGAATATATTTTTGTACAATAAAAGATTTATAAGTAATTAACTTATAAATTGGATTTTTGGCGTATAAATGGAATATGGATAGAATTTGTTAATAAAGTGATTTTATAACTTGAAGTTGCTATAAAATATAAATGGAATTTATAAACGTTGATTTATAAATTCGAAATCGACTTATTTGATGAGTTAATTATTATAACTTATTAAAGGAAATATATTCATGATTTTGGACGGTGAATAATATGTTTAAGAAATATTTCGGGAGGGGATATTTTAAATAGAATTAAAACGATTCTAAATTATTTTAAAAAGGTGTTAAGTATCGAAACCATGGATTTCAATATTTATTGTTGAAATAGACGTTTTCGAGAAAAAGAAGGAATTGGTGGACTATAACGCTGTTGTTATAGTAAATGATTTCCGAAAGGAAAAGTTTTGTGTAGTATTGGGGTTTATATATCTATTTTAATTTCGAACCCCTATACTAGTAATTTTGAGTTGTCGTAACGATGTTTTACGCAACATTCGTTTTGACTCAAATAAATGTGTTTAAGAGGATGTTTTCCTAAAGAATAAAACATATACTTAATTTGGATTTAAGTATATGGAATATTTTCCAAATGTTGAAAATAAACAGATTTGTGAATTACATATTATTAAATAAGTATGGAAATGTTTTTCCAATATAAAGTGATTTTTTTGAGATTTTATCTTTTAAAGACAAATTGAAAATGAATATTAGAAATCGATTTGGAAATCGTATATTCATAGATATTTTGGAAATGTAAATCCACGATGGAAATTTATAAGGAAATTTGTTTAAAAATAAACATTGATTTATTTTTAAAAGTATGGAAATAAATTTACGAATTCGGAACGTAAATTTAAATAAATCGGTAAGGATTTATTTAATTGGTTTAAATGAACCATTTTGAAATGAAAGTTGTAAGGGGTTAAATTGATTTGAAATTGGTTTTCAAATGGGTGAAGTGTGGGAAATATATCTTGTAAAGATATTTCTGAAAATAAATAATTTGGGAAATTATTTGAAATCAGGTGACGTCGTGAATAATGATTGATAGTTAAATAACCGACTACAATATTGACCCTTAAATGGCTATTGTTTTGAATTGGTTGAAATTGAATGCTACACTTATTTTTAAATTATTGCGCTCGTTATTCGGATTACCCATTCCGAATAGTGATACGACGTAATGGATAGCATTGAAGGCCGGTGGTGAAGATCGGGTATTTGTGAAAACGATAGGATGACTTATCGATTGTGTCTACACTGTTAGCTACGGTATAGAGATTTCCTTTGTGATGGGAAATTCGATCGGGATTGTGAATACCCAGATTGCAATGGCTTCTTTTGAAGTGACTTCGGTTCTGTTCGATCCCGGAAAAGACTTGTATGGTTACGTGTCTGACATTACGTTTTGAGATATAAAGCAGATTTCATTCAAATACATTTCTGTGGTGGCGGAGAATTTATTCTCTTATCTTAACACCCTTCTCTGAAACGTACGAGTTCAGAGGTTATGTAGTTGAAGGTTATCAACTATATATTCCCAATTTGGTAATGTGGCATGCTAAGTGTTGCTGTGTAATGATTATTTATTGATCATTTGTTGATCAAAGCGTGGCTTTGTGGACGAAACTTCGTTAGACCTCACACCCCGGAAATGGTCAAACAGGAATATGCGGCAAGGTTATGAGGGTCGCGCCCTTTAGGGTATGTCATTCCCTTTTGGAAAAGGGTGGTGTCAGGTATGGAGCCCTGATGCTTAACCTATGTGGTTGCTCCAATCTCATTTTTCTGTGTGGTTGTTGCTTGGTGATAGAGGACCCTCGGATAAAGGTCCCAAAGGACCGGGCGGTGGCATAGTCGTGTAGTAGTTACCTAGTTACAATGATAACCCGGCCTTGTGTTGGCAGAGAGTTGGTTAAGTTCTCGGGACGTCCCGCCAGAGGAGATCCCATGTGGCAGTAGGAAGTTCTTTAGCCCGACCATTTGTAGGAAATCCAAACAAAACAATAAGAGCCTTGTACGGTTTTAGTTGTAGAACCTGCCATCTAATATGGTAGCTATAGCAGGCATAATATAATGGTACCTATGCTGGCTAAGATTTATATTCTACTTTCGAAATGTTTTCTACACTATGCACTAATAATAATATCAAAAATGTTTTGATTTTGCGTAGTAAGCATCTTTGACTAACATAAGAAGAAATGTGACGCCCCACCTCTATACCCACACTAGCCAAGGACACTACGGAGTAGTGTTGTCAACTAGCGCGGAGAATAAGGCTGTTGAGGAGCTACCATCCATGTAATTGCTTATCACACGGTGGCTATAAATAATCTTCGGAAACAAACATAGAAATAAGCACAACACAAATCAGTCACAGCATCCATATCACAGAGGCGGAAGAAGATATGAATATATAACTAACACATGAAAGTGTACATCAGAGTAGTGGTCAAAGAGATCCACAATAATACAAAAGAATAGCAACACGTGCTATACAAAAGAATACAACTATGAGTCTATGTCTCAAGTGTATACAACAAAAACTGCTAATCTAAATAGTTAGCAAAAGTCAGAGTAGCAAATCCCAGGAAGAAGTCAAGCAGAAGCACCTGTAACATCTCAGTCTGACCCAAGTATTATTTAAGAAAATAATAAACGGATCAGTCTAGCTATAAATATCAGATGACATGGTATAAAATAAAAGATATGGCATAACAGAAAAATATCCATACTGACATACTACTATAAGTATGCAAATGATGACCAACAGAAGATCAATCAATAAGAGATAAATTGATATCACAAGAATCTTCTCACAGATCCAAAGAGGGCATCATACCCTAAACTCGTACTCATAACAAGTCAATGACATAAATTCCAGAAATCAACACAAGAAATCCAGAAATCACAGAAAAGGGGAAAGAGGCCTATCACATGACGGTCCGAAGACCATTGGGAGCTACCCCATATGTGTGAGTCAAAATCACACAGATGAGGTCTAGACTAACCAAAAATCAAAAAGGTATGTGTGAGTGAAATCACACAAGTGGTGTCTAGTCTAACCTCGCAAACAAAAACGTATGTGTGAGTGAAATCACACAAGTGGTGTCTAGACTAACCAAGAAGGTAAAAAGGTATGTGTGAATGAAATCACACAAGTGGTGTCTAGTCTAACCAAGCAAACAAGAGACATCGCACAATTGCTAGTCTAAATCATAAGAATGATCGTCATGATCAACGAGGAGTGTCAATTACACTAAGCTAGTAAATATAAAAGTTTAGCTTCATGTCCCATAACCACTTGCTTAACTTAAATATTTACGAACAAACTGTAAATATTCACTAGAAAATTGTCACAAGAGGTTCAATCGAACAAGTCCAAGAATTAACCGACGAAGCAAACGCAAGCGTTTCATAACACTTGTTTTACTAAGCCGTTTAATTAGATTTCTCATCCGAGTGAGGTAAAGGTTTGTATATACTAATAGATTGGAAAACGGGTTAAGAAAAGAGCTTTGTTATTAAAAATAGAGTTGAAATCCTTTTATTGAAAGAGTTTTGATATTTACTACTAGTTTTGAAACCTTTATATTTCAAAGTGACCAATCACAGAAGCGATTGTAGAAACAATCAATCACAAAGATCACATTCGGAGATGTGATAAAAATCCAAGGAAATCAGCGCAGCAAGTTCTGGTGAATGTTTTTCATATAAGGTCCCCTATGAAGGGGGGGTCCGGGGGGTGGCAACCCCCCAAGGTGGGGGTGCGGGGGCAACGCCACCGCTACGGGGTTCGATCTGCCCGGTCAGGTCGCGAGGGTCCAGGGGGCAGCGCACCGTCCAAAACGGTACGACCTAATGGTTGCGACCTAGGGGTCTAAGGGGTCAACCGACTTAGAGGTTGCGACCTAGAGGTGTTCGCGACCTAACGATGACTCGCGACCCAACATGGCCGACCTAACAGAGGTTGCGACCTAACAGAGCAACAGGACGAGTGACTTAACAAAGTGGCCGAGCGACCTAACTGGAGCAAGCGACCTATAGGTCATGCGACCTAAAGTACAACGCGACCTAACAGGGTTCATGACCTAAGGTATTCGCGACTTAGGGACAGAAGCAGGACCGAGCGACCTACGACCTAGGCGACTTACGACCTATGACCTAAGGCGACTTACGACCTACGACCTAAGGCTCGCGCGACCTAGTGAAATAGCAGTATTAGGTCGGAGACGACCTACGACTTAAGGCCATACGACCTACGACTTAAGGCCTACGACTTAAGGACATACGACTTAAGGCCATACGACCAACGACCTAAGCCCGAACGACCTAACACCGAACAAGCATTTAGAAGGCCCAGCGACCTATGGTACTAACTCGCGAGCGACCTAACGAGTTAACTCGTGAGCGACCTAATTCCGAAGTGCCAATTCTTCTACAACGACCTAACGTTAACTCGTAAGCGACCTACGACCTATGGACGAGCGACCTAACTCCGAACGAGCTAAAAATGGCCAGAACGACCTAGGATTAACTCGTAAGCGACCTACGACCTATGGACGAGCGACCTAACTCCGAACGATCTAAAAATGGCCAGAACGGCCTAGTAGCAGTTTTTCACCAAAATCACTAAAATTTGGTGTTTTTCGCCAATCCAATCCAAACCAAATGCAAATGTGCATACTAAAGTGATAAGGAATCATTCCCAACAGTCCAATACAGATATAGACTAGATTTGTGGGATAAAAATCTCGCCTTTGCACCAAATATTAATGAAAATGAAGTTTTAAGCAAGCAAGAGTCAATCCCTCTTCTATCTAAGCACAAGAAGCTTGAATCCAACGTCTTCTTCTTGAATTTGGAGTAGAAAGATGGATTGCAATTGAATTTGAGTTTTAGAATTTTAATTTCCCATTCCCTCCACCATTTTTGACGAAGCTTGAAGGCTTAGGCAAATAGAAATGAAGTTATGAAGAGGAGGGGTGAAGGTTGGGTCTAATAGGCTAAAAGCCCAACCTAAAGTCTCAAGTGAAAAAGTAGTGAAATTCTACTATCTCCAATCATATCAATGTTTATACTTAAAAATGTTGTAAATAGCATTTCGAACTCAATGGAAGTGGTCTCGAGTCCTAATTTGTCCATTTGCAAAAAGTAGCTTTTCGGACCAAAATCCGTTTAACGATTTAATATTTAAATAAAATATTTAAATATAAACTCGATAAATATGCGGGTTGTTACAAGAAATCTCCTCCAAGTCTGCGTTTGCATTGTGTGTGTGGTGGGAGGTCTTATGGTAGTTACATTTTCAAAAAGCATTGAGAATTGACTTCAAAAAAATTACCCTGTTGTTTGTTTTTAAAGATAAACTATTTTAAGTTCTCACACCTGTCTCATGACTGACCTGGAGTTTATTTTTTCCTTCCTAAACTCTGGGTGCCCACTAATTTTCCACACGGGCAATCTAGAGTCAGGTTATCAGGTCATTCTGTATTAAGAAGGGCTATGGAGCTCAAGTGGCGAGCTGGATGGCAAGACGTATTACTTGTATATGATATTATCTTTCCGTTGTATATTTCACTTGTAGGGACATGTTTGTACAGCTGCCCATTCTTGAATTGTGTTGTATATTGTTTTTGTATACTCTGATGTAATATAATATATTAACTGAGATAGTTCTTTGTTTTAAAGATTATTCATTTATCTATTATATATTGTTCCGCTGCGACTGTGAGATTCTGATATGTTTCTGTTCTGTTTTCTTTCTTCTTCTATCTTTTCTTCTACCTCTTCTTTTTAACCCTAACAGTTCGGTTTTCCGGCATTCGATTATGCAGCATCTGATACAGTGGACGTATTAATGTCGATTTTCGAAAGTCGAAAATCCTAAAACGTTACATGTGGTATCAGAGCGTTTGGTTAAGTGACAACCTTGGCTCTGTTGGGGATTACTCAATAGAGATAGAGTCAGCAGTACTCTAGAATGAGTTGAGTGTAATAATAGATACGAGCGCGTATTTGTTAGTGAATGTGAAATTGTTTTGTATTGTGTTGACTTATCAGTCGATTGTTTATAGATTCTGGTTGGTGCATTCTGGCCAACTGTTTCGATAGGGATGTCTAAACTCTTGAACAAGATAAACGGACACAGTATTGTTTTGAAAAAGGGGTAAATGAAATAATTTTTACCTAAAGCTATTTTTGTATATAAAGGAAATGATTTTGTGTAAATGTTTATAATATATGATTGCTTGGTTGTTTGGAAGTGATGATATTGAAGTATTATCATTGTCGTATAGGAATTGAAATAATAACCAAAGGAATGAATTTATATACAAATGAAATTTGAGTATGAAAAGAAAAATGTGATTTATAATTTGGGATAAAATTCATTAATGGAATGAAATTGGCAATGTGAATGTATAAATGAGTTTTATGAGTTGAAATGAAATTTGAACTAGTATGATAAAAATATATGATGTGAAATTTAATTAAAGGAAGTTAAATAAATTAAATCAAATTGGAAGTTAAATAATAAGTTGTATAACTTATTAAATGTGAAAATGTAAGTAAAACCAATTATTAAAATGGTCAAACAACTTTGTTAAGAAAAACGAGGTTCGAATTTGAATAAGTGATAAAATTGACTTTGGTAAAAGTTAAATAGAATTACTTATGAGTTGGAATCTGAATTGGATTTTTACTGGATTAGATATGTTATTGAAATGGAAATTTAAGTTAAGTTAAACGAATGATGTTTAAAAGGAATATAACTTAAGTAAAGTTGAATAAAGTTGATTTTGGTATCAAAATGAATTAATGAAATGAAGTCATTAAATGGATGTGAACTTGAGCTATATAAAAGAGATTCAACTTTATGTGTAAAATAAATTAGTAATTGAGCTAATGAATTGAATATTAATCAATTGAATGTAATAAATTGATATCGAATAATGGATAGAAGTGTTAATTCATTTAATGTTAATTGAATGTTAAACCAAATTGAAGGCAAATAAAGTAAATATGAATGTTGAATGTAAAGTGAATGAATTTGGTTGTGTTAGATATACATTGGTTGTTAGATTATTGTTAATTGGTTGAATAGTAATTCATGTGTATTGAATGAATAAAATCGAAAACTAAAGCAATTGAATTCAAATTGGAAGTTAAGTAAATCTAAATTGAATAGAAATTGATTTGAATTGAAAGCGAACCAATGTGAATGTAAATTAGTGAATGTAGACTAATTGAGAATGAATAGTTGAATGTCATTGTATATGAATTGGTTATAAACAATTATAAGTAATGTCAAAATCATATAAGTTGCTTATAAACCTTGTTTAGTATGCATTTCTTTCAATATGCATTTGTTGTAGTTGTTTAAAAGTGTAAAATGCTAATAACTTCTTATATATGTCACTTACATGTTTATATTGAGTAAGTACAGGTATCGGGCCTAGCGTTAGCGGGATTTGGGTTGCGCAAAATGCTAAATTAATAACCGCTTTGCTTAAAAATGCTAAAACGGTACGCCTACGCAATAAAAATAGGAAATATGAACTATTTTTCTGTTTTTCCGACCGGGTGGGTCGATGTATATATATTTATCTCTATTGTGATATTGTAAAAACTCCTCCGTACAAAGGAGGTTATGGCAAAATATTTTGGAAATTTAAGGCGTTAGAAAATTTTCGGGAAATTTTGGAATTTTTTTTTATGAAAACTAAGTTTTGATTTGAAGTTAAACGTTAAACGATATAGTTGATTTTGAAAAGATAACCGTATACGGATTTGAAAACTTAGTAAATATTTTGTAAGAAGTTTAACTATGGATTTAGAAAAGTGAAACACTTAAGAGATTTGTAAATCAAATTTGAACGATTTGTTTTGAAAAGTTAATGGATTTCAAAACTCTTTCTTACTTGGCAATTTCGAGGACGAAATTCTTTTTAAGGGGGGAAGTTTGTAACGACCCAGAATTTCTATCATTTGAAATTCGTATATTTAATTAATTTTAATTATTAGTAATTGAAATTTGTAAGTCGAATAAATTATTTTTCGAATATTTAGATTTAATTGGATGATTAAATCGCCAATTTAATAATTGAAATTGCGTAAATAATTTGAAAATTGGGTTTAATGTGATTAAAAATGATTTATAAAGTTATATTAAATTATATTGGAGTTATAGTGATGTTATAGGACTTTTAAAATTGAATTAAGAGTTAATTTGTGAAAATTGAATACTTTAATATTTAAATCGACTAGTGAAAATAGTCATTTTTCAAACAATCTTGGATTTCGACGAAACCAGTTTCATCGGATCCGTAATGTTAAATTATTGCATGGTTTCTAATTTCGTGCCAATTGGATTTACCGTTTGTCCGGGGCAAGCCAAAACGCACAGAAATTGGTTTAAATCGATTTAATTTAAATTTGATCGTTTATTTCGGTAACTCGCACAAATGACCGAATTAGCTTCCGAAACCTATTCCATTGTGTCTGGAACGCGGGGTAAACCCTAGAAATGCCAGTCACCACGCGAGATTTGGAGTTCGAAAAATTCGGGATGAATAGTAATTTGGAAATTTTCTATAAAAGGCCTTGGATTATTCTCATTTGCAACTAAAAACCAAACCCTTGTGTTTTATCATAGTCGGCCGCCACTAATGAAACCAATGGCCGAAAATTACTAATCTTCTTCCTTCGATTTCTTCAAATCCACTCACCGATTCAACAAACTTCCAACTACAAAAATGAAGAGCATCATGAGATCTAGGTACTCAAGGGTTGTGATCGAGTATAGAGGTGGAGTTTGTCGGCAAATCAAGCTGGAATTACTGCAGTTCGCATGCAAATTTAGGGTGCTAGGTGGAGCCGAACTTCATGTTCCTCTGGCTGAAAGCTGAGGGGGAGATGGGCTACAAGGTGGTGCTTGCTGATTAACTTCTCGTCGAGCGTGGTGGTGGCGATTTCAAACCCTAGTTCGGCAAATTGTTGGGTTCGGCTGCGTTTTCACCTGGAGCACATGCGTTTGGGAGTGGAGAGCTTGCGTGCAGCCCTGATGCCTCCAAACAGAACGAGCGGCCGAGATTAGGTTGAGAAAATAAATAATATAAATGTAAATTGTTTTATATTATAATTCGTTCGATGTTTAAAATTGTGTAACTTTGTCATACGAGGTCGAATTGTGACGAAACAAATTGCATCGGGTTCGTTTGGTCGAGCACTACACTATGGAGCTGGTTTGGAGTCGTCTGGAGCTAGTGAAAATTTCGAGTAAAATTAAACGCGTGTTTAATTTTATTTGAAACAAAACGCTGTAATTGTTATCAGAAACTCAATGTGAGAACTTCTCACTCAATCGAATTGTTTCGATTTAAATTTAAAATAGCTAAATTTAAATTTTGCTTGATTGTGTGATTGGATAATAATTTGTTATCTATTGCGCCACATAATAGCGGATAGTATTTTATAAATCCCATATACTGCGATATTTCATCTTGAAGCGGAATTGGTATTTTGCTAACATCGTTGGATGCAGGGAATAAGTTGGAGGGATCCAACTGGATTCCTCAAACATTTGAATTGGTTTCAATGTTGTGTGTTGATATACTTATTGATCTATTTATAATCTGCATGATTATCTTTGTGATTGGAATTGTTAAAGGCTAAATTTTAGCCGAATATATTTTGGTATCGTTAGATGCCGAAAATAAATAAAATTTGATTTTTGAAAATTAAGTTGAGAACTCATAATAAAATTAATTTTGGAATTGATTCATTTTAAATGAATAAACGTTGAAATTTTTATGTTATAAAAATATGATTTTTGTGAAATTTAACCAAAATGTGATTGTTGAAATAAGTAGTTGATTAATTTATAAAATGTTTTAAATTGGGATTTTTGAATTATTATAAATGATTTATATAAAAGATTTATAGAATTGATATTTATAAATTAAAATGTTGAAATTATAAAACGAGTTTTTATAAGTATTAAAATGAAATGTAAATGGATTTCATAAGTGAATGAAATCTATAGATTTATAAATTGTGAAGTTATAAAATGAATATATTTTTGTAAAATAAAAGATTTATATGTAATTAACTTATAAATTGGATTTTTGGTGTATAAATGGAATATGGATAGGATTTGTTAATAAAGTGATTTTATAAGTTGAAGTTGCTATAAAATATAAATGGAATTTATAAACGTTGTTTTATAAATCCGAAATCGACTTATTTTGATAAGTTAATTATTATAACTTATTAAAGGAAATATCTTCACGATTTTGGACGGTGAATAATATGTTTAAGAAATATTCTGGGAAGGGATATTTTAAATAGAATTAAAACGATTCTAAATTATTTTAAAAAGGTGTTAAGTATCGAAACCATGGATTTCAACATTTATTGTTGAAATAGACGTTTCGAGAAATAGAAGGAAATGGTGGACTATAACACTTTTGTTATAGTAAATGATTTCCAAAAGGAAAAGTTCTGTGTAGTATTGGGGTTTATATATCTATTTTAATTTCGAACCCCTATACTAGTAATTTTGAGTTGTCGTAACGATGTTTTACGCAACATTTGTGTTGACTCAAATAAATGTGTTTAAGAGGATGTTTTCCCTAAAGAATAAAATATGTACTTAATTTGGATTTAAGTATATGGAATATTTTCCAAATGTTGAAAATAAACAGATTTGTGAATTACTTATTATTAATTATGTATGGAAATGTTTTTCCAATATAAAGTAAATGTTTTGATATTTTATCTTTTAAAGATAAATTGAAAATAAATATTAGAAATCGATTTGGAAATCGTATATTCATAGATATTTTGGAAATGTAAATCCACAATGGAAATTTATAAAGGAAATTTGTTTAAAAATAAACATTGATTTATTTTTAAAGTGTGGAAATAAATTTACGAATTCGGAATGTAAATTTAAATAAATCGGTAAGGATTTATTTAATTGGTTTAAATGAACCATTTTGAAATGAAAGTTGTAAGGGGGTAAATTGATTTGAAATTGGGTTTCAAATGGATGAAGTGTGGGAAATATATCGTATAAAGATATTTTTGAAAGTAAATAATTTGGGTAATTATATGAAATCGGGCGACGTTGTGAATAATGATTGATAGTTAAATAACCGACTATCAATATTGACCCTTAAATGGCTTGTTAACTCCTTTGTTTCACGACTAAGCGACCTAACGGATTAAAGAGCATAGAGACCTAAAGTTATCACGACTTAACGAGCTAAGTAGCTTAGGCGACCTAGCGACCTAGTGCCAAACGAGATAAGCACTCGAGCGACCTAAGTGTATAGCGACCTAACCAATCAAGCGGGTTAGAAACCTAACCAATGAAGCGGGTTAGCGACCTTACCTGTTAAAGGACTCAACGACCTACAACTTAACGGCTAAAGACTCTGGTGATTCCATGAGAGGTGCGACCTAGCGACCTAGCGACCTAACGGGTTAAGACAGCGTAAGCCCGCATACATATTGCTCCTTCATTAGATTGCTCACGACCTAAATAGACCGAGGTAATTCCGTAGCTCGCTCAGGATGGCCTCACTAGGCCGTAGCTTCTTATGCCGCTTCCCTCCTAGGTCGCTACGGCCTATCAGATTGTTAAGAAGACCAAGTGTGACCAAGGTAAGCCGTAGCTCGCGTCTCTTAGGTCGTTGGCGACCTACGACCTACCCCTAGGTCGTCCACGATCTACGACTTACTCCAGAAATCTCCTATAAATACCATGCCTACACCACCGAAGAGGGAATCTTTTTGGCTCATTTCTGGAATGCCTATACTCCGCTGATTTCTCGTCTCACTCGACCCTTCCAACACGAAAGACATCACAACGAACTTCAAGAGGAAATCTAACACATTCGACATGGATTCAAAGAGTTCTTCTACATCGAAGTTCTAGCTATTTGTCCTAGCAGTGTTGTAATCGAAGATTGTTGTAAAGTTGTAATTGATTCAGCAATAAAGAAGATTAAAGTGGGCGTAGGCTTAACTTGAAGCCGAACCACTATAAAATTGTTGTCTCTTTACTGCTTTTTCTATGACTTTTCTACTTACTTTTAATTTCCGTATTGACGGGTGGTGCTTTCACTTAATCTCTACTTACACCGGGGTGTTAGCGTTCAATTTTTAGCGTTAACATTTTTGGTGCTTTCACTGAGAACCCAACTCAGGCTACTTGCATCATTACTTCGCAAAAGTTTGTCGAAAGAACCTCTCTTAAAACCAGAAGTCTATCAGATATAATGGCTCTTGGAAGAAAGCTCAGATCTGTTAGATCCGGTGATGTCCAAGAGAAAACTGCCACTTCTCCTTCATCAGGTCAAGCAGCACCAAGTGCTGGAATTACACGAGCAGAATTAGATGCTGCAGTATTTGGGTTATACCAGCAGATGGAAACCCAGAATGCTTTAATGCTTGATAGGTTAAATGCTTTGCTCGGAGCTAACCATCAACTGGTGAATAATGTAGAAAACTTCGCTGATAATGTTCATAATCCTGAAGAAAGGAATATTCCTCAAAGAGAAGCTAGCCCCGCCAAAGAATGACCTCCCCAAGCTGGAGGATCCAGACCACAACCAACTCACCGCGAATGTTTGTCGAGGCAAACTTCCGAGAAAATGGCTGAAGTCTGTCCTACAGAGCCTTTAAATGATGAGGAATACCTTTCGGGCATGGATGGACAAATCATGAAAGAGAGCATGCAGAGAGAAGAAGATGAAAAAGAATGGGGATTCGCTCCGAGCAAGACTTCGTTCACTGAAAGGATTTTGAAAGCTGAATTTCCAAGGAAGTTTGTTCCCCCTACCATCTCGGCTTATAAGGGAATAAGCGACTCTAATCAATTCCTGTATAAGTATGATTGGCACATGACTGGTGCTAGGGCATCTGATGAGATCAAATGCCGGTACTTTCCGGTATACTTGGAAGGAGTGGCTCTACTCTGGTTCACAAAGCTACCGGTCCGATCCATGGACCAGTTCTCCGATTTGACTCGGAAGTTTAAAGAACAATTCAGGCTATATGCTTCGAAGGCAAAGGATATTATGTCACTGTCTAGCCTGGAATAGAACCCTGGGGAATCTATTAGATCTTTCTTGAACCGCTTCAACATAGCTTTGGATGAAGTGAATAATGAAGAGCCGCGAATGGTCTTGACATACTTAATGAGGGCAATAGACAAATCGAGTGAATTTGGGAAGTGGCTGAAGATGGAAGAACAGAACTTGCTTGAGAAATTCTATAAGAAAGCTGATGAATTCATGCGCTTGGAAAGCCTTCATGCACCGGCTAAAGTAGCATTGACAGAGGTCAAAAATTACACTGCTTCTCCTCCCAAAAAAGAGTCCGGAAGTCAGAAAAGGGAGAATAACGACAGGAAGAAACAGAAGGATGCGAAGAATCCTCGCTTCTTAAAACTTTTAGATTTCACTCCTTTGACTGACACCCTGAAGAATATCTTTTTTTCTACCAAAGATGCGGTAGAATATCCTAAACCGCATGAGATGAGAGTTGGGAAAAAAGCTGCTCAAAGTGGGAGATTCTGTCGGTTTCATAATCAATCCGGTCATGAAACCAACGAATGTCGCCATCTAAAAAGTTTGATTGAAGAATTGCTAAGAGAGAACAAGTTGCAGCAATATGTTAAGAGAAATAGGAATGACCCGACTTCATCTACTAAGGGCCAGCAACTTCCTGCTCATCCATCCAGCTCGGGTGCGAGGACTACTGTGTATGAATCAGAAAGGGCCGTTATTAATGTGATTACAGGAGGTCCCCACCCAGCAGGCTGGAGCTGGGGTGAGATGGAAAGGTATGCCCGTGCCTTGAAGTATACACCAACAGAAGAGAGTGTCTTTGTGTTGGAAGATGCTGCACCTTTGAAGCAGCAGAAAACTTTTAATGATGACATTGTGTTCAGAGCTAGGCACTCTATGGGCATTGAAGCTCCAACCATGGATCCCTTGGTCATCTCTGCAGGCATTGGGCCGACTATTGTAAGGAGAGTGCTTGTTGATTGCGGTGCTTCCTGCAATATTCTCTTCAAGAAGACATTCGATCAAATGAAAATTCCGATGGCTGATGTTCAAGCTTCATCGCAGAAAATTGTTGGGTTTACCGGGGAAACGAAGCAGCCAATTGGAACTATTGACTTGTTCGTAGAGCTTGGAAAGGGGCAGAAAAAGGTGGTTCAAAAACAGACTTTTGTAATTGTTGAAGAATTTTCTGCTTACAACGCCTTCCTAGGCCGTCCAACTCTTGCAGCATTTAAGGCAATTCTCGCTCCGTGGTGCCTTACCATGAAATTCCCCATGGATAATGGAGTTGGTATTATTAAAGGGGACCAGAATGCTGGGCGAGAATGTTATCTAATAGAGTTACGTGAAGCAAGGAAGAGAAAGATAGCGTGTAGCAATTACAGGGTGGACCCTGCACCGGCGAGCATAGCGGGGCACGAAGAGAAATGGATCCCAGAAAAGCCAGCGCAGGGGAGAATAGAGTGGTACCAGTGGAAGTATCAGTCCCCGTACCTGTTGAACCGAAAGATCCGAACAAAGTGGTGAATGTGGGTTCGCAACTTAGTGTGACGGTTCAAAATTCCTTGATATCCTTCTTGAAAGCAAATCTCGACGTATTCGCTTGGACTCATGCTGATATGTGTGGAATATCCCCAGAAGTTGTAGTACATACTCTGAATATTGATCTGAAGTTTACACCTGTAAAGCAGAAAAGAAGAACCCAGGGTCCCGAGAGGTCAGCAGCATTGAAAGAAGAGGTAGATCGGCTTATGGAAAATGGTTTCATCAGGGAGTCTACTTATCCGAGTTGCGTTTCAAATCCAGTACTGGTTAAGAAAGCTAATGGAAAGTGGAGAGTATGCATCGACTTCTCAGATTTAAACAAAGCCTGCCCCAAAGACTGCTTCCTGTTACCCAGGATAGATCAGTTGGTGGATGGAATAGCCGGGCATGAATTGTTATCTTTTATGGATGCTTACTCCGGATACAACCAGATCATGATGCATGTGCCGGATCAGAAGGACACGAGCTTCATCGCCGGCGTTGGTCTCTACTGCTACAGAGTCATGCCCTTTGGACTTAAGAATGCAAGGGAATCTTATCAAAGACTTGTCAATGCTATGTTCAAGCCACAAATTGGCAAAACTATGGAAGTTTATGTTGACGATATGCTGGAAAAATCAAAGAAGGCAGTAGACCATATGGATCACTTGGCGGAAATGTTTGTAGTCCTCTGAAAGTTCGGAATGAAACTTAATCCTTTGAAATGTTCATTTGGGGTAGAGTTCGAAAAGTTCTGGGGTTTCATTGTGAGTGCTAGGGGCAATGAAGCTAATCCTGCTCAGATTGCTGCCTTAAGAGAAGTCAAAGCCCCTAGAACGAAGAAGGAATTGCAAAGTCTCAATGGAAAAGTCGCTGCCTTGAGTCGGTTTATTTCCAAATCCATTGATAAATGCATTCCATTCTTTGATGCTCTGAAGAAAGGAAGGAAATTTTTTGACTGGACTCTTGAATGCCAGAAAGCTTTCGATGAGTTGATTCGTCATACGGAAACGCCTCTAATACTTTCTAAGCCCGACAATGGTGAAGATCTTTTCGTATATTTGGCAATCTAATCTCATGCTCTCATTGCAGCTTTGGTACGAGAAGACGCAAAAATTCAGCGCCCGGTCTATTATATCAGCAAAAGATTCACTGGGGTAGAGATGAATTATTCGAAGTTAAAACAGCTCGCCTATTGTCTGCTGATTGCATCAAGAAAATTGAGGCCATATTTCCAAGCTCATCGTATCAAAGTCCTCACTGATCAACCTCTAAAGCAAGTCCTGTTTCGCCCTGAGACCTCGGGTCGTCTTCTAAAGTGGAATATTGAACTCAGCCAATACGACGTCACTTATCATCCCCGGAAAGCAATCAACGGACAAGCTTTAGCAGATTTCATCGCAGAATGTACAGATAAAGGTGATAGTAAGGAAGAGGAGACCCATAATACCCCAATTCGATGGAAATTATATGTTGAAGGGCGGTCATTGTGCTATGCATTGAGATTAGAATTCCCTTCGACAAACAATGAAGCAGAATATGATGCTCTCATTGCCGGCTTGAAGATTGCTAAAGAACTGAATGTCAAGATGTTGCAGATCTTCAGTGATTCACAGCTTATTGTATGCCAAGTCAAGAAAGAGTTTCAAACTAAAAGAGGGAAATCTGCCTGCTTAATTGTCAAGAGCCTGGGAACTTCTCGATGATCTTGACCATTATACGATAAGTCATATACCCCAGGAACAGAACATGAAGGCATATTCTCTCGCAAAGTACGTAAGCACTGGTGAAGCTCAATTATTTGGATTAGTTCCTGTGGATGTCCTGTCAGCTCCAAGCACTTATGAGATGGATATTGACTAGATCATGACTATATCTCAAGAGCAAGAATCGTGGATGACTCCGATAATGGAATATCTGCTCAACAGTTCTCTACCAGAAAATTCAGAGGAGCGTCAGAAGCTGTTGAGGAAAGCCTCTAGATATATAATTCAAGATGGCCGATTGTACGGGCGGGGATTCTCAATGCCATTACTCCGATGTGTGATCAAGGAAGAGGCTAAGAAAATTCTATCTAAAGTACATGGAGGAGAGTGTGGAGATCACTCAGGTGGTCAAACTCTAGCAAGGAAAATTCTCCGTTATGGGTATTTTTGGCCAGACGTTAATCGTGATGCTGCTAGATATGCCCAAAAATGTGACCGATGCCAGAGATTTGCAAAAATCCTAAGAGCACCTTCCACCGAGATAACACAGATGGTCAGTCCGTGGAAATTTTCTATTTGGGGAATAGATCTCATCGGACCCTTGCCAACCGCCAAGTCCGGAATCAGATATGCCATTGTTGCTGTTGATTATTTTACTAAATGGGCTGAATCTGAACCATTAGCTACTACTACCTCTAAAAAGATGATAAACTTTGTAACTAAGAATATCATTTGCAGGTATGGTATGCCTCAAAAGATAATCACAGACAATGGAACCCAATTCGAAAGTGAAGAGTTCTAAGAATTTTGCAAGTGATTCAAGATCCAAAAAAGCTTTTTAGCAGTGGCTCATCCACAGGCAAACGGGCAAGTGGAAGCAGTAGAAAAAATTATCAAATCAACCATCAAAAAACAGCTGGAAAAAGCAAAAGGTGGTTGGGTCGATAGGCTACCACTAGCACTATGGGCATACAGAACTACCCACAAAACTGCGACTAGGCACACTCCATTTTCATTGGCATATGGATCAGAAGCAATGATTCTGGTGGAGACAGAAGTCCCTTCGCACAGAAGAATCCATTTCGATCAAGCTGAAAATGTAAAGCTGCAACTTAAAGCACTTGACCTCCTTGATGAAAGAAGGGAAGAGGCTCAGCTTAGAATAGCGGCCCATCAGCAAAGAATTGCCAGGCACTTCAATTCCAAAGTTCGCCAACGCAGCTTTGAGATTGGGGATCTAGTCTTGAAAAGGATCATGACAGCAACATGAGTGTTTGCGCCAAACTGGGAAGCGCCGTATGTCATAGGCAAAAAACTTCTTGATGGCGCTTACAAACTGATAACTGTCGAAGGAGATCCAATTCCAAGGACTTGGAACAGCAATCACTTGCGCCCATATTTTACTTAAAAGCTTTACTGAAATACTGTAAAAGAATTATGGATGTACGATTCTTGTATTGAAAACCATTGTAAAGCCAGTGCAAGTGAATAATAAGAACTATAAAGTGTATGTAGGCCCAGTTCTTGGCCGAACCACTATAAATCTTGTGTTCTCTACTATTATAAACTTCCGGTTTTATTTCGATATGTAAAGTACTTTAATTGTATTACTAATGTATCAATTTAATATTACAGGCCATTAATACAAAGCTCACCCATCACAAGATCAAGCGATCCTTGACATCACTCAACAAACAAATATTAAGCCACAAAAATTCCAGACTCCAATCCTATATAAGAAGTGCTTCAAGCAGACAGTTAGTAGTTCTGCCGGAGGTGGGCCCTTGTTAACTAATTGTGATCGTTTGTGCAAACGAACATCCGATTAATTATCCTGTGTCTGCCCCTACGAACTCACTTAATAATGAAGTACACTTCTTTGGATAAAATAAGCTACTTGCAAAAGAAAGGAATGTGTGCTTGAAGATGATAACAAGGAGTCGCTGATATGTGCAAATGGCGAAAAGACATGGGCGAGCAGGCAGGAAACAATCAAAGACCACTTCGGAGGCACAAGCCCTCTGCGGAGGTACAACTCTTCGGAGGATAAAGACCTCTAACGGGGCTTGGCAGAAAAAGAAAGTTATCTTTCTCATCCAAAAAAGATTGGTGGAATGACCGATGGCACCTTCCCAAGTAACTTGTGTCTGCCCCGTGAATCCATCCAACCATGGGAAAGAAACTTCCAGGCAAAAGCCCTACTCGGAGGCACACATTTCACCGAGATCTGAAATAAAACTTCACAAGTGTTGAAATGTGAAAAGCCCTCTTCGGAGGCCCATTTTACCAGAGTTGAAATGCTAAAAGACCTCTTCGGAGGCACACATTTCACCGAGATCTGAAATAAAACTTCACAAGTGTTGAAATGTGAAAAGCCCTCTTCGGAGGCCCACTTCACAAGAGTTGGAGTGCCAAAAAATCCCTCTTCGGATGCCCGCTTCCCAGCGAATAGGGAAAAAACAAAAGCCTCTCCCCAGAGGCAAAAACAAAAAGCCCTCTTCGGAGGCCCGCTTCGCAGCGAACAGGGAAAAAACAAAAGCCTCACCCCAGAGGCAGAAACAAAAAGCCCTCTTCGGAGGCCCACTTCCCCGCGTATAGGGAAAAAACAAAAGCCCTCTCCCCAGAGGCACACACAAAAAAGCCCTCTTCCCAGAGGCACAATCAAACAAAAGCCCTCTTCGGAGGCACAAACAGGTCGAAGCCCTTTTCGGAGGCCCACTTTACCGAGTAGGAAAATTCGCTTGCCAAAAATAAAAGTGACTTTCTCCGAAAGTGAAGTGTAAAAACTTCTTCAAAAAAAGGGAAAGAGAAGACTTCTCCAATGCAAGGCCCATTCTACTAAATCAGATAAATATTCCCTTAAAATGGAAAAAATTATTCTCTAAAGTATGGATGCAAGCCTCCTTAAAATAGAAAAGTTGTTCTCCAAAGATAGTGTACAAGTCTTCTCAAAACAGAAGAGTTGTTCTCCAGAATTTTACTAATGTGATAAAGGTTGCAATAAACCGTGGTATGGGGGCAATATAATATAGTTACATTCATAAAAGCAATGCTCAAGCAACATACCACAGGTTTACTGCAACATCACACAAAGAAAATAAAGAAACTTGTATAAAAAAAGAGAGAATAAATGCATTCTCAAATACAGATAGAAGTTCGTACAAGTAAAAGAATCATTTTATTCATACTATGAAATTTTATACATGTGCAGGTTTCAAAATAAAAGAAGACGGGGACCGGTACCCGCATAATCTCTGGTCAACACAAGTCTTTATATATACAAGCAAAAAAGCAAAAAGCGAGACGAAAAGCATAGGACCGAACCCATCACTTCTTCTTCCTGCCACCTTTCGGGCCCTTCCCTGGCCGGATGATTAACTTTTTGGGTCGGCTTGTAAGAGTAGGGGAAGAAAGAGGAAGGGGTGCAATTGGAATTTCTTCTGCTTTTTCTTCACTGGCAGAAACTTCCCTCCTTTTCTTTGAGACTCCACGCTTCCCCTTCTTCCTTGAAGAAGACTCACTGCTCGGAGTGAAAACTGCAGACAACTTTATGTCATCAGAAATAGTTTACTCCGGAGTTCCTTCGCCTTCTTCAGATTCCTCGGCCTTCTGCTCTTGTGAAGCGACCGGGTCATCCTAGCCTTGAAGAGCTTCTATCTGCTCCTATTGTGACCCCGGTTGAGAGGCGGAAGGTGGAGTAATCTGAAGAGGCGGAGAGGGAACAGCTGGAAGAGGGGAAGTCTGAACAACTCTTGGCGCTTTCACTACAGGAGAAGAGAAGTTAAAGTCAGTATCTCTCATAAAAAGAAGAGAACGTGGCGCGTCAAGATTTAAGTAATAATCAAAAAGTTCATCAAGCTCATGTGAAGTAAACAAGCAGTCCACTTAAGCAAGATTAGCATTAAGGTTACCTGGAGAAGTAGGCTTTACTACTTCAACTTCAAAGTCTTGCGCCTCGGTGCTTTCTTGAGTCTCATCTCCAGTGCGGGCGGTTGCACTTTCAATGACAGCTTTAGCAGGAGGTGGAGAATGGGAACCGGAGCCAACAATATCGATGTCGGCCGAAACTGAAGGTTGAACTGGGTCGGTTGAGGTTGCCTTCCCCAAATGTTCTCCTTCTGCCATTTCGGTTCTCTCTTTAGCGAGTTTCTCCTTCCCCTTGGCAAGAGCAGCACATGCATCGTCATCTAGATAGTGCGCCATCAAATCTTCTTCAGCATATCCAGCTCCTCCAAGTATATCAAGTGCGGCTTCCCACACTTTGGCCAAAGTGATTTCATACTTCGGTCCCAAAAATCTAAGGCTACCATGCCCCAGAGCACTATGAATGTAAAACTCGAATAAAGTAGAGCTGACTTCGGCTTTAGTTGCCATATGAGATTCTTCGGCTGCTGCTTCGCCAACAATAGCTTCATCATGCTCTTTTTCCACTTCAGAAATTCGAACTTTTAACATTTCGATTTCCAAGTTCTGGGAGATGGTTTTTTCTCGCAACTGAGCCACGTCAGTTCGGTAGCTTTCTACAACTCGCTGCTGTTCTTCAAATTTAGCTTCATCGTCTCTCTGTGTAGCGTGAGCATCTCTCACCTGTTTTTGAAGCACTTCTTCTCTTTGAGAATAGAAAGTGGAAGAAGTGGCAAGCTCTTCCTTATGTTTTTCAACTTCTGCTTCAAGTTTCTCATTATAAGCGGCAATACTCTTCATCTCTGCATCATGCTGATCGAGTATTTTCTTCCACTCGGATTTATCAATTTCCATTGTCAGCATGGCTTCGAGATTTGCACGATTTACTTATTGAAGCTCGTCAACAAGTTTCTGCCAACCAGACATTCTCTCGATATCGAGTTTGACGGCATCAAGATTTCGCAATATGGATTTCTTATCGATTGTGACCAAGTCGAGATCGAAACGCACTCCCTTTAAGCACCAGTGCGGAAACCGGCTTTGAAGAGTAGCCGGACCCTGTCCAACTTGATACCGTGGCCTACTGATGATTGTTTGAATATCATCTCTTTAAAGGGAAGGAGAGCTGGAAGGGATTTCCAAAGAGACGGGAGCAGCGGGTTTTTTCAGAAGTTTCAGATGTCGGTTTTTCACCAAGTTTGGCCAGTTTACTCGGATCTTCAGCGACATAACTTTTCCCTTTGTCATCATGGTATTTTCGTTTGTGAGAATCATCCTCTCTTTGGGAAGAATCATGTCGTTCGTCCCGTCTCCCGTAGCGTTCTTCGTAAGCACGCCTCTCACGAGCTTTCCTCGTAGCTCTTTCTTCGTCGGTTTCCCAGAAGGCAGGGAGATACCTCTTGGGGTCATAAGAACTGCGCCTCCCATAACGCTGGAAATCATCATAGTAAGAGCCACTTCGTCCCATTGGAGAATATGAAAATGAAGAAAATACAATATTTAGAAATCTGCAAAGCAAGGAAGTAGAATGCATAAAAGTGCCGAAAAATCCTAAGTGTGTGTAACATGCAAACTACGCGCGTCAAACTACGTACCACTCCTCGGTTGAGGGGTGATGATGGATTTTACAGCAAGTGCCAACTCTTGGGCTGACGAAGTTTGCTGCAAGACAGATGTCGCTTCAACTATTGGAGAAATGACTTTAGTAGCAGTAGTATTGTCTTTAAAAAGCTCATGTTAAGTGATCATCAAGTCGCTCAATCCCTCAAAAATGTCGCCACCATCGTGCCCGGCGGGACCCTTCCCCTCAGCTCCTTCATCAATAGTCTTCCCGGGCTGGTGAGGAGGTTCCTCTTCCTCAATGACCGGGGCAAGTTCAAGTTTTCCTGATAACCCCGCGATGTCAAAGAAGCAGAACACTTCACCAGTGAAGCCTTGATAGTAGGTTCTTTCGGTGTAAGTTCTTCGACAGAAACTGGGGTAATCGATGTCTCTACTGGAGAATCAGGGACTTCATGAGGCTAAGTAGAACGGGAAGGGTGCAGGAGTCCGAACTGGTGCAGAAGCTCGTCTTTCAGCAAAAATTTAATACTTCTTTTCTCAACCGCCACGGCACTTAATCTTTCAAAAGTCGGCATGTGGCTGGGATCTTTAGAGGAAGGAGGAAGTGCTGTAAAAGTAAAGAATAAAGTTAGCATCTAGCAACTCGGACTTCAAAAAGCTCAAAGGGAAAGAGCGGGAATAAGCAATCTTACTTCCTACTCTCCAAATAGCGTAAAATCCTGGAGGTCGACGAACGAAGAAGAATTGATTTAAGAACCCGTGGGCGTTTTCCGGAAGATCGACGATCAATCTACGGTTCCTGGCACTTCTCACGAGTGCGATAGAGGGATGATCTTTGTTCTTTGCGAATGTGCACAAGTAGCAGATTTCTTCAAAGCTCGGAAGACGATCGAGTGTCCTCCTGAACAGACACAAAGTCCCATTAGGATGGCGTGGCCATTGGGATGTAACTGGAAAGGAGAGATAGTTAATCGGAGAAGGAGTCGTTGAAGAAAGTCATTAAAAGGAGGAATAGCACCACATGGGCACATCTGACGGTTGACAGCGAGAAAATCGAGAGGTGGCCTGTCAGCAGTATCGTTTGGCCCAGGAAGAAAAGCATCTGCTTCAGCAATACCAAACTAAATACGTAGTTGGTTGAACGCCCGCTGACTGAGGCTAGTTGGAGTTATTTCCGGAGGATTATCCAATGGATATGCCATCGGGAAGACCCCTTCAGCTTGCTCTATTATCTCTTCTTGAGAAGACATCTACACAAGGAACTGGATATTCAAATATGAAGGTGTACGTTTCCTAAATGCGTGAAGTGTTGTGCATAACTAATAAAAAGACAAGCAAATATAACTGAAATTAAACTAATATGCATTTGTCTATTATAAAGTTTCAGGGCTTGTTGTTTTAAGTCCAAATACAAGTGCAGTGTTGATGCAAACAAATCAGCCTTAATTGATTAATATTGCTTTGCTTTAATACTTCACTTGAATTTGTCGATCCACAGCATTTCATATAATTTCTTTAAGTTGATTATCCTTTATTGACTAATCTTTCATTTGATGTGGGCAATCAGTGACAGTATATTCGTCCCATTTTTCTGCAAATGTTGTGTTTAACACGTTATAAGCATTAAAGATAATATAATCTGTAAAGGAGTACAACAAGTTCAGGCATGTTATCTCGACAGTTCAAATTGAGAATTCAATTCAACAATGTCATGTTCATTCAAGTCAAATAGTTCCTTATTCAAGTTCCTACAAGTTAAAGTTATGATGCATGTGAAGGAATAAGGCTTCAGGTCAAGATAATGAAAATTTTTCTAAGTCCTAACTCAGCCGCGGCCTAAAACCTGTGCTGCAGAAAGTTAGGTCGTTAATTTTCTAAGTCGCTTTGCTTTAAGTTTTACGGTATTCCAGCAAGATAGGTCGCGAGCGTGATAAGTCGCGAGCATCGTAAGTCGCGAGCATGGCAGGTCGCGAGCAAGTTAGGTCGCAAGTAAGTTAAGTCGCGTGTTTCATGATCAAACCAATAAGCCTAAGGTCGGCCGAAATTCCTCAACCAATCATTTCCTGACCCTCTTTGCTCCTCTCCACTCTACAAATCACCTAATTAACAAACCCGTTAACCCGATAACTTGTTATCTCCTACACAACAAAATCCATCATCCTTCAACATCACCAAATCACTCGAAACTGATTCAAACCACCTCAGATCCATCATAGATCCAATGCATTACCGCGTTCTCATGAATTATAACATCAACGCGTCCAATGGCCATCGAAAACCGACCGCAACATTACTCGGAAGTGAAGCGCAGCGCATGAAATTGGGTTAAGGCCGGAAAAGGGGGATTCACGTTTCGATGATGGCCGTGATTGAATATTGATTGAATTCACTTACGCAAAATGATGGTGGAGATGAATGATGGTTGAGTAATTGGAATCGTCTTCGAAAGCTCGGAAACTTGTTAATGGCAGGATGTAATGTTAGAGAAGATGAAGAAAAGAAGGAACAACCAAAGCTATTTATGTACCGGAGCAGTGGAACTCGAATCGGTGCAAACGATCTTATTTTCTCATAAGTCGCTTATGACCCAACAAATCAGAATAAGTGCGAGTTAAGAGGTATCGAAGCATATGACCCAACCCTAGGCGTGTACTTCGAGCGGCAAGTGTTATCTTCTCTATTTCATGACTAAGCGACCTAACGGATTAAAGAGCCTAGCGACCAAAAGTTATCACGAATTAACGAGCTAAGAAGCTTAGGCGACCTAGCGACCTAGTGACCAAACGAGATAAGCACTTGAGCGACCTAACCAATGAAGTGGGTTAGCGACCTAACTTGTTAAAGGACTCAACGACCTACAACTTAACGGCTAAAGACTCTGGTGATTCCATGAGAGATGCGACCTAGTGATCTAGCGACCTAAGTGGTTAAGACGGTGTGAGGCCGCATACATACTGCTCCTTCATTAGGTCTCTCACGACCTAAATAGACCGAGGTAACTCCGTAGCTCACTCAGGATGGCCTCACTAGGCCGTCACTTCTTATGCCGCTTCCCTCATAGGTCCCTACGACCTATCAGATTGTTCAGAAGACCAAGTGTGACCAAGGTAAGCCGTAGCTCGCGTCTCTTAGGTCGCTGGCGACCTACGACCTACGACCTATCCCTAGGTCGTCCACGACCTATGACTTACTCCAAAAATCTCCTATAAATACGATGCCTACACCACCGAAGAGTGGGTCTTTTTGGCTCATTTCTGGAACGCCTATACTCTGCTGATTTCTCGACTCACTCTACCCTTCAAACACGAAATACATCTCAACGAACTTCAAGAGGAAATCTAACACATTCGACATCGATTCAAAGAGTTCTTCTACATCGGAGTTCTAGCTATTTGTCCTAGCAGTGTTGTAATCGAATATTGTTGTAAAGTTGTAATTGATTCTGTAATAATGAAGATTAAAGTGTACGTTGGTTTAACTTGAAGTCGAACCACTATAAAACCGTTGTCTCTTTACTGCTTTTTCTGCGACTTTTCTACTTACTTTTAATTTCCTTTAACGGGTGGTGCTTTCACTTAATCTCTACTTACACCGGGGTGTTAGCGTTAAATTTTTAGCGTTAACATGGCTATTGTTGTGAATTGGTTGAAATTGAATGCTACACTTATTTTTAAATTATTGCGCTCGTTATTCGGATTACCCATTCCGAATAGTGATACGACGTAATGGATAGCACTGAAGACCGGTGGTGAAGACCGGGTATTTGTGAAAATGATAGGATGACCTATCGATTGTCTCTGCACCGTTAGCTACGGTATAGAGATTTCCCTTGTCATGGAAAATTCGATTGGGATTGTGAATACCTCGATTGCAAGGGCTTCTTTTAAAGTGCCTTCGGTTCTATTCGAGCCTGGAACAGACTTGTATGGTTACGTTTCTGACATTTCATTTTGAGATATGAAGCAGATTTATTTCAAATACATTTCTATGGTGGCGGAGAAATTATTCTCTTAGCTTAACACCCTTCTCTGAAACGTACGTGTTCAGAGGTTATGTAGTTGAAGGTTATCAGCGATATATTCCCAATTTGGTAATGTGGCATGCTGAGTGTTGTTGTGTGATGATTATTTATTGATCATTTGTTGATCAAAGCGTGGCTTTGTGAAATAGCGTAGCTTTGTGCACGAGACTTCGTCAGACCTCACACCCCGGAAATGGTCAAAATAGGAATATGCAGCAAGGTTATGAGGGTCACGCCCATTAGGGTATGTCATTCCCTTCTGGAAAAGGGTGGAGTCAGGTATGGAGCCCTGATGCTTAACCTATGTGGTTGCTCCAATCTCATTTTTCTGCGTGGTTTGTTGCTTGGTGATAGAGGGGCCTCGGATAAAGGTCCCAAAGGACGGGGGGTGGCATAGTCGTGTAGTAGTTACCTAGTTACAAAGAAAACCCGGCCTTGTGTTGGCAGAGAGCTGGTAAAGTTCTCGGGACGTCCCGCCAGAGGCGATCCCATGTGGCAATAGGAAGTTCCTTGGCCTGACCATTTGTCGGAAATCCAAACAAAACAATACGAGCCTTGTACGGTTTTGGTTGCAGAACCTGCCATTTAATATGGTAGCTATAGTAGGCATAATATAATGGTACCTATGTTGGCTAAGATTTATATTCTACTTTCGAAATGTTTTCTACACTATGCACTAATAGTAATATCAAAAATGATTTGATTTTGCGTAGTAAGCATCTTTGACTAACATAAGAAGAAATCTCCTCCAAGTCTGCGTTTGCATTGTGTGTGTGGTGGGAGGTCTTATGGTAGTTAAATTTTCAAAAAGCATTGCGAATTGACTTCAAAAAAATTACCCTGTTGTTTGTTTTTAAAGATAAACTATTTTAGGTTCTCACACCAGTCCTATGACTGACCTGGAGTTTATTGTTTCCTTCCTCAACTTTGGGTGCCCACTAATTTTCCACACGGGCAGTCCAGAGTCAGGTTATCAGGTCATTTTGGATTCAGAAGTGCTATGGAGCTTAAGCGGCGAGCTGGATGGAGAGACATATTACTTGTATATGATATTATCTTTCCGTTGTATAATTCACTTGTAGGGACATGTTTGTATAGCTGTCCATTCTTGTATTGTGTTGTATATTGTTGTTGTATACTCTGATGTAGTATAATATATTAACTGAGATAGTTCTTTGTTTTAAAGATTATTCATTTATCTATTATAAGTTGTTCCGCTGCGAATGTGAGATTCTGATATTGTTTCTGTTCTGTTTTCTTTTTTCGTCTATCTTTTCTTCTACCTCTTCTTTTTAACCCTAACAGTTCGGTTTTCCGGCATTCGATTACGCGGCATTAGATACAGTGGACGAATTAATGTCGATTTTCGAAAGTCAAAAAACTCAAAACGTTACAATTACATTTTCCACCTTAACACATTTATATATTCCCATAGTCTGTACAGTACCGTAATCTCCCTCGTACTGGGCGTTGTCAGAGGGCACTCCATAGGTATGGCACAAAACCAAAATTATAAAAGGCGCGCTAGGGTAGGTGACATGGCACAACTAGGCAATGCCAGGGTAGATATACTAATTGCTATCCGGGGTTGTGGTAATGCATAGCCGCAGCTACCGCCCACCTCGAGCCACACCCGCAAATAAAAAAATCAAAAGTGGCCACCGAATCAATCCAAAAGTCAAAGTATAATATCGAAGGGATGTGTCCATCAAAGGTGCTACCTCATTGGCCCGAGAATTGCTCCTGTTTTAGCCACCTTATGCCAACACACGGGAGTCGGGTCCACGTATTTACCTCAAAGGAAACGCCGTCACAATCCTACTTCATTCTACAATCTCCACCACGTACATGGTTGTTAAAGTGGTTTTCGGAGTTGTCAGAGAGTATGACAACTTTCGATCCCGGTCTTTTTAACAACCAAACGTTATATAACACCGCGGTCATTTCAAAATAATTTATACTTTTAAAACCGAAATATAATACCCATTTCAGAACTATATAAATACGATGTCGTTTTTATTTTAAAACAACCAATCAATATGATTTCATTTTAATTTCAAGTATGTTTTTTCCCAAAAATCATGGTGAATCTACATACCTTGAAACCCATAGCTTTGAAACATAACTTCTAATACTTAAATGGTTTAAATATGAAATTCCTTCATATAGTAAAATAGCTTCTTTAATTTCTCAAATAATTCCAAATACTGATTTGAACCTCCAAATAAACCATTTCAAATTCAATATATTTCAAAGCTTAAATATTCAATATTTCAAAACTACATTTTATAATTTTCATATAAACCAAATTCAATTACTATTATTTAGATTTGAAATGTTTACTTAATAAAATCCAATATTATTTAAGTAAAACCTTTAAACTTCAAATAATAGGATATTATTTCAATTAAATTAACTTGATAATATTCATATAAATTGACTTGATATTCATTTAAGTCCTCTACCAAAATCAAGTTATAAAATCATACCATTTAGCATCTCAATTTTTTTATCTTCCAAACCAATTTTATTCGAGGATAATGCTTAAATACTTTAATTCAATCAAATTCACATTTATCTATCAATCCTTAGTTTCATTTAGGTCATTATAACTCTATAAATAAAATTTAAATAAATACTCAACCGTACAATATCTTAATAAAATCAACTTTTATTATTAAACTTCTTTTATACTTTAAACCAACTTTATACATAGCTTAAAACCAAGAAATAAATTACATATAAAATAGCATTCATAAATATCCAATTCAATATCTCATAAACCGTATATTTCTTTACCAAACAAAAGAAATCATTTTAAAATATTATATATATAGACCACGGTGTTAGTATAAAATTTTCTATCTTATGGTCAAGTGATACGGATATTTATCATTTCAATCCGCAATTTAAAAATAAAAATGCGGTTGTGTATCATTTCAAACCCGCAATCCCGAATCAAAATAAATGCATAACAACTTGCAGATTATGATGATATAAATACAACATCCATCCATCCATCATAAGATCAAACATCCATCACAATCATCATCCAAAATAGTCAATCAATATAAATATATAGCCGATAATATATAACAGGTAATTAAATGGCATTTATATTCAATAATAAATTAAATAAAGATTTAATTTAAATAAATGCAATAACTGAGATGATGATTAAAAATATACGAAAAAGTCATAAATAATTGCATAATCACAAAAAAATTAATATAAAAAACAGAAGAAATTTTAGAAGTTGTGAGCGGGTTAAAACACTTACCTTTTGAATTTAAATCGAATTCAAATCCAATTTAAACCCAAAATTCAAACAGTCCCCAAATCCGCCCAAACAAAACCAAAATCTTCGGAATTTCAATAAGATCCTAACAAAAGAAACCGTAAGTAAAACGGGTTTCGTATGCGAAAGTCACCATCGTTAAAAGATTACACAATTTAAATTAAACAAATAAAATAAATAGATTAAGAATCCTCGTTACAACATAATAATCAAATATACAGTTCATGAAAATGTTTTACAAAATATTTGATTTTCTTTACTTATACAATACAATATCAGTGTACACATACCAAAGAATAATATTTAATGCAGCGGAATTAAATGGTGTAGTGGAATAATATAGTAGATAATAGTACTAAAAATCTTCGTCTTCGTCCTCCAGAATAAAATCTTATAATCCTGAAACGCTCGGACTGACCGGAACGAATTGAAAGAACAAAACACTTGAGTCAGAACCAAAAGATCTTATGTAAGTTAAATCAACATAAAATAATACGAGTGGAGTGGCGTCAGAGATGTTACGGGTTTGGACATCTCCTATCCAGTGTCAACGTGAGTGTAGTAACTCAAGAGATGCACGGGATTCACATCTCCTAAGGATCCGTTAAACTATTTACTGTATAGTAATATTTCGCTATTATAATAATGTTTATTAGTAAAATAAAATTACTTTTAAATAGCGTTAAGGCATTACATTTTCCACCTTAACACATTTATATATTCCCATAGTCTATACAGTACCGTAATCTCCCCCGTACAGGGTGTCGTCAGAGGGCACTCCATAGGTATGGTGCAAAACCAAAATCGTATAAAGCGCACTAGGGTAGGTGACACGGCACAACTAGGCAATGCCATGGTAGATATACCAATTGCTATCCGGAGTTGTGGTAACGCATAGCCGCAGCTACAGTCCACCTCGAGCCACACTGCCAAATATAAAAAAAATCAAAAGCGGCTACCAAATCAATCCAAAAGTCAAAGTATAACATCGAAGGGATGTGTCCGATCAAAGGTGCTACCTCATTGGTCCGAGAATCGCTCTTGTTTATGCCACCTTATGCCAACTCACGGGAGTCGGGTCCACGTATTTACCTCAAAGGAAACGCCGCCACTATCCTACTTCATTCTACAATCTCCACCGCGTACACGATTGTTAAAATTGTTTTCGGAGTTGTCAGAGAGTATGACAACTTCCGATCCCAGTCTCTTTAACAACGAAACGTTATTATAACACCGCGGTCATTTCAAAATAATTTGTACTTTTCAAACCGGAATATAATATCCATTTCAGAACTATAAAAATGCGATGTCATTTTTATTTTAAAACAACCAATTAATATGATATCATTTTAATATCAAGTATATTCTTTTCCTAAAAATCATGGTGAATCTACATACCTTGAAACCCATAGCTTTGAAACATAGCTTCTAATACTTAAATGGTTTAAATATTAAATTCCTTCATATAGTAAAATAGCTTCTTTAATTTCTCAAATAATTCCAAATACCGATTTGAACCTCCAAATAAACCATTTCAAATTCAATATATTTCAAAGCTTAAATATTCATTATTTCAAAACTAAATTCTATAATTTCCATATAAATCAAATTTAATTACTATTATTTAGATTTGAAATGTTTACTCAATAAAATCCGATATTATTTAAGTAAAACATTTAAACTTCAAATAAGAGGATATTCTTTCAATTAAATTAACTTGATAATATTCATATAAATCGACTTGATATTCATTTAAGTCCTCTACCAAAATCAAGTTATTAAATCATACCTTTTAACATCTTAATTTTTTTTATCTTTCAAACCAATTTTATTCGAGGATAATGCTTAAATAATTTAATTCAATCAAATTCACATTTATCTATCAATCCTTAATTTCATTTAGGTCATTATAACTCTATAAGTAAAATTTAAATAAATACTCAACCGTATAATATCTTAATAAAATCAACTTTTATTATTAAACTTCTTTTATACTTTAAACCAACTGTATACATAGCTTAAAACCAAGAAATAAATTGTATATATAAAATAACATTTATAAATATCCAAATCAATATCTTATAATCCGTATATTTCTTTACCAAACCATAGAAATCATTTTAAAATAATGTATATATAGACCACGGTGTCTGTATAAAATTTTCTACCCTATGGTCAAGTGATACAGATATTTATCATTTCAATCCGAAATTTAAAAATAAAAATACGGTTGTGTATCATTTCAAACGGCAATCCCAAACCAAAATAAACGCATAACAACTTGCAGATTATGACGATATAAATACAACATCCATCCATCCATTCATCATAAGATCAAACATCCATCACAATCATCATCCAAAATAGTCAATCAATATAAATATATAGCAGGTAATAACCTAGGAGTTATATTCAATAATAAATTAAATAACGATTTAATTTAAATAAATGCAATAACTGAGATGATGATTAAAAATATACGAAAAAGTCGTAAATAAATGCATAATCATAAAAAAAATTAATTTAACAAACATAAGAAATTTTAGAAGTTGTGAGCGGATTAAAACACTCACCTTTTGAATTTAAGTCGAATTCAAATCCAATTTAAACACGAAAATTCAAACAGTCCCCAAATCCGTCAAAACTAGGCCAAAATCTCCAGTATTTCAATACGATCCTAACAAAAGAAACCTCAAGTAAAACGGGTTTCGTATGCGAAAGTTATCATCGTTAAAAGATTACACAATTTAAATTAAACAAATAAAATAAATAGATTAAGAATTCTCGTTACAATATAATAATCAAATATACAGTTCATGAAACTGTTTTACAAAATATTCGATTTTCTTTACTTATACAGTACAATATCAGAGTACACATACCAGAGAATAATAATTAATGCAGCGGAATTAAATGGTGTAGTGAAATAATATAGTAGATAACAGTACTACAAATCTTCTTCTTCGTCCTCCAGAATAAAATCTTCAAATCCTGAAATGCTCGGACTGACCCGAGCGAATTGAAAGAACAAAACACTCGAGTTAGAACTAAAAGATTTTATGTAAGTTAAATCAACAGTAAATAATACGAGTGGAGCGGCGTCAGAGATGTTACGGGTTTTGACATCTCCTATCCAGCGTCAACCTGAGTGCAGTAACTCAAGAGATGCTCGGGATTCACGTCTTCTAAGGATCCGTTAAACTATTTACTGTGTAGTAATATTTCGCTATTATAGTATGTCTATTAGTAAAATAAACTTACTTTTAAAAAGGGTTAAGGCTTTACATTTTCCACCTTAACAAATTTATATATTCCCATAGTCTATACAGTACCGTAATCTCCCCCGTACTGGGCGTCGTCAGAGGGCACTCCATAGGTATGGTACAAAACCAAAATCGTATAAGGCGCGCTAGGGTAGGTGACATGGCACAGCTAGGCAATGCCAGGGTAGATATACCAATTGCTATCCGGGCTGGTAGTAACACATAGCCGCAGCTACTGCCTACCTTGAGCCACACCTCTAAATAAAAAAATCAAAAGTGGCCACCGAAGCAATCCAAAAGTCAAAGTATAATATTGAAGGGATGTTTCCGATCAAAGGTGCTACCTCATTGGCCTGAGAATCGCTCCTGTTTTAGCCACCTTATGCCAACTCACGGGAGCCGGGTCCACGTATTTAGCTCAAAGGAAACGCCGCCACCATCCTACTTCATTCTACAACTCCACCACATACACGGTTGTAAAAGTGGTTTTCGGAGTTGGCAAAGAGCATGACAACTTCCGATCCCGGTCTTTTTAACAACCAAACGTTATTATAACACCGCGGTCATTTCAAAATAATTTATACTTTTAAAACCGGAATATAATATCCGTTTTAGAACTATATAAATACGATGTCATTTTTATTTTAAAAAAACCAATCAATATGATATCATTTTAATTTCAAGTATATTCTTTTCCCAAAAATCAGGGTGAATCTACATACCTTGAAACGGATAGCTTCAAAACATAACTTCTAATACTTAAATGGTTTAAATATTAAAATCCTTCATATAGTAAAATGGCTTCTTTACTTTCTCAAATAATTCCAAATACCGATTTGAACCTCCAAATAAACCATTTAAAATTCAATATATTTCAAAGCTTAAATATTCAATATTTCAAAACTAAATTTTATAATTACCATATAAATCAAATTCAATTACTATTATTTAGATTTGAAATGTTTATCTAATAAAATCCAATATTATTTAAGTAAAACCTTTAAACTTCAAATAATAGGATATTCTTCCAATTAAATTAACTTGATAATATTCATATAAATCGACTTGATATTCATTTAAGTCCTCTACCAAAATCAAGTTATAAAATCATACCTTTTAACATCTCAAATTTTTTTAATCTTTCAAATCAATTTTATTCGAGGATAATGCTTACAATCAAATTCAAATTTATCTATCAATCCTTAATTTCATTTAGGTCATTATAACTCTATAAATAAAATTTAAATAAATACTCAACCGTATAATATCTTAATAAAATCAACTTTTATTATTAAACTTCTTTTATACTTTAAACCAACTTTATACATAGCTTAAAACCAAGAAATAAGTTATATATATAAAATAACATTTATAAATATCCAAATCAATATCTCATAAACCGTATATTTCTTTACCAAACCATAGAAATCATTTTAAAATATTATATATATAGATCACAGTGTCTGTATAAAATTTGCTATCCTATGGTCAAGTGATACAGATATTTATCATTTTAATCTGTAATTTAACCATAAAAATGCGGTTGTGTATCATTTCAAACCACAATCCCGAATCAAAATAAATGCATAACAACTTGCAGATTACGATGATATAAATACAGCGTCCATTCATCCATCACGAGATCATACATCCATCACAATCATCATCCAAAATAATGAATCAATATAAATATATAACTGATAATATATAACAGGTAATTAATTAGCACTTATACTCAATAATAATTTAAATAACGATTTAATTTAAATAAATGCAATGACTGAGATGATGATTAAAAATATACGAAAAAGTCGTAAATAAATGCATAATCACAAAAAAAAATTTAACAAACATAAGAAATTTTAGAATTTGTGAGTGGGTTAAAACACTCACCTTTTGAATTTAAATCGAATTCAAATCCAATTTAAACCCAAAATTCAAACAGTCTCCAAATCCGTCCAAACTAACGCCCAAATCTCCAGAATTTCGATACGACCGTAACAAAAGAAACCGCACGTAAAACGGGTTTTGTATGCGAAAGTTATCATCGTTAAGAGATAACACATTTTAAATTAAACAAATAAAATAAATAGATTAAGAATTCTCGTTACCCACTCAGATCGCCACGCCACCTTCCTACTGTTCACATGTAAAATGCCCAGATCCCTACTTCCCGTCATTACGCCCAAAGACGCCACGCCATGGCGCGATCACGACGACCCACTCCACCCTGGAACGCCGTGCCTCACCTAGAGATGACCCGCCGACCTTGCCTCGATGTTTACATGGTTCCGACATCATCGAACATGCTTGAGAAGAGCTGCAGCCGCCGTTCTATTAACCCTAAATCGAATTAGATCGATAAATCTACTCGTTAACCTACCATAAGAATGGATGTATTGCGCTTGAGAATCTCTACAAGCCCATGTGGTCGATTCGATGATCGGTCGAAGTCCATGCAGCCCAATGAACGGCCAAGAATTGTTCTTTGATTTCTGGAAAAATATTGTGTCGAATTGAAAATTGAGTTACAGATCTGAGTTAGGCTCTTCGAGAGCTTCGAATCCATATAAAATTCGGCATATGTTGTAGAGTTTGAAATTTCAGCTTTGGATTTGGTTTGGGATTGCTAATTGGAATTAGGGTTTTTCTACCATTGAAGTGAGGTGGTGAATAGAACGTATAGAAATGAGGAATAGAGGCTGCTAGGGTTGATGTAATTCCCCGCCTTTTCGCATGTTTTAAACCGATGATATACCACACACGTCAGACTTAAAACGTGCGAAAAGGCGGGACGTTGCATCTGGTATCAGAGCTTTGGTTTAGCGATAAACCTTAGCTTTATGGGGTTTGACCTTTACTAATAGGGTAGTTGTAACGACCCGATATTTTCAACCATTCACATCCGCACATGTCGGACTTGAATTGCTCAAAATACCGCGTTGTAAATAAAATTTGGCAAATCTCAGAATATATAGCAAATAATAATCACAAAACACAGACACAGAGTAAGAAATGCAGCGGAAGTAAAAGAGATAATAGTTCATGAAGCTACCATAAAAATATATAAGAGTTAAATAAAACACAACAGAATAAATAAAGTACAACAGAAGTCTCAAGATGATAACCAAGTACAAGATGAATAGAACAACAAAACTGGAATAGATAAAACTAAATAAGCAGATGATCTTCAGCGATTCCAATCTCGAGAAAGTGGAATCCAAATCTGTGAATAACTCAGGCTGACCCGAGCGCAAATAAAAATACAAACACTCGAGTCAGGACAATATATACTTATATAATGTAAACTAACTCAAGTGAACTGTAATAAGGTACAAGTAACTTAAAGGATGCTTGGAACCTCCCATCCTCTAAGGATCCGTTAAACTATTTACTATGTAGTAATATTTCGCCATTATAATAATGTCTACAGTAAAATAAACATACTTTTAAATAGCGTTTCGGGCTACCCATATCACCCTTCACACATAATAGTCCCAGTAGTCCATCCAATATCATGCCATCTCCACTCCGGGTGATTGTCAGAGGATACCACGCGGGCAATGGAAGAAAAACAAACTCGTAGTAAAGGCTCGGTATGGTAGGTGTCACCGCACACAAGGCAATGCCAGGGTAGGTATACCAATTGCGCACACGGGCCGGTGGTAACGCAGAAGCCACATATGCCCACCTCGGAACACACTCCCATATAAAAATCGGAGGATGGCCATCAAATCAATCACCAGTAAGAGTATAATATCGAAAGAATGTGTCCAATCGGAGGAATGACCTCACTTGCCTCGAGATCGCTCCTGTTTTAGCCACCTTATGCCAACTCACGGGAGTTGGGTCCACGTAATATACCTCAAGAACGTTGCCACCATCCTACCTCATTCTGGAATCTCCACCGCGTGCACGGTTGTCAAAGTGGTTTTCGGTATCGACAGAGAGTATGCCAGATATCCAATCCCGGTCTCTTTGCCAACCAATCATTATTATAACCCGTAGTTATAATTTTAAAATGGTATTTATACTTCAAAACAAAATATCATTTCAAATCCAAATCTTTATCAAAATAAAGATAAGATTAATTCCAAACCACTTCAAAAACATCATATCTTTCCAAAACTTCCTGTCAAATCATTTCAATATATCAAAATATCATATCTTTCCAAAACTTCATTTCAAATCATTTTAATATATCAAAAGATATCATATCTTTCCAAAGCTTCATTCAGATCATTTTACTATATCAAAAATATCATCTCTTTCCAAAGCATCATTTCAAATCATTTTAATATATCAGAAGATATCATATCTTTCCAAAGCTTCATTCAAATCATTTTACCATATCAAAATTATCATATCTTTCCAAAACTTCATTTCAAATCATTTTAATATATCAAAATATCATATCTTTTCAAAACTACATTTCAAATCATTTTAATACACCAAAAATATCATATCTTTACAAAACTTCATTTCAAATCATTTTAATATATCAAAATATCACATCTTTCCAAAACTTCATTTCAAATCATTTTAATATATCAAAAGATATCATATCTTTCCAAAGCTTCATTCAAATCATTTTAATACACCAAAAATATCATATCTTTTCAAAACGACATTCATTTCAAATCATTATTCATTTTATTCAATTTAAAATACCATTTCAATTTACATTTCAAAACGGTTTATACTTCAAAAAATCATTTTTAAACCATTAAAATGAAGTTATTATATTTAATAATTAAATTATTAAATTTTCAAAATTTTCAACTTCCAAAGTTCATTTATTCACTTAAGTTTATCAAAACAGTGAAAATTCACTTTTCGCAGCATTTAGAAAACGCTACGGAAAGTTACATTCAAAACAGTTCAATTTAACAAAAGACAGCATTTTAAAAATGATGTAATAGGGTTTACTTAATATTTCAAATAAACTTTGTTAAATTCAACAATTATAGCACTTAAAAAGATTACTATAATAGCCTTTAATTCAATTTAGCTTTTTAGTTCATTATCATCAACTACAACATTTACAAATGCTGTAATATCATTTTCATTGCAAGTGATAGCATTTCAAAAATGCAGTTAATTAACTTCAAATATTCAATATAATTTCACAACCAATTATATTTTTATTTAAAACATTTGTAACTTATAAAATCATACATTTTCACATTTATAAACATTATTTAATTTTCCTTAAGTTCATGATTTTATAAAGTTGAATTTCCATTCAAAAATCAAGATTTAATAATAATTCACTTATTCAATTGCAATGTTCAAATTTGAATTCATTACATTAAATTTCAACTTAACACTTAAGTTCAAATTCTCAAACAAAACTTAGTTTTTTTTTTTTTTTTACTTAACTAAAAATTCACTTTTAAGTCAATTTCATAAATTTCTAATTTTTGTTATATTTCAAAGTTTCAACTTAAATATTCATTCATTTCACATTTCAACCTTATTAAAATCATTAATATGATATAAAATCACTTTAAATTCATTTAAATTAAAATTATCATAAATTTATCATAATTTCATATTCAATTTAATTTCCAATTATAATTAAATCAAATTTTTCCAAAATAACTTACATTCAAACTTTCTAACATTTTCATTATTTCATTTCACTTATAATTATTCAGCAAATCAATAATATTTTACAAAAATCCTTCTTAATTAAATTTAAATCAAAATATTTTAATATGTACATTTCTAAAATAATTTTAATAATTTTAGAGAAACATATAGTAACTACGGGTCTGTATATAATTTTCTACACTAGGAAAAGTGATACGGGTAATATATCATTTCAACCCGTAATGTACAAAGAAAAATCCAGGTTTTATCATTTCAAACCCGCAGTCCCAAGTAAATGAAATAAATTGAAAATCATTCAGGCCTATCATTTCAACCCTAACAATTTTCCCTTATTCTAAAGTCCGTTCGAGTATGTATCATTTTAACCCATAGTGATTCTAATCTACAGGGAACTTGCAGTGTGATAAAATGATAAAAATAACAGAACAACATAATATAACAGTAACAGATGTTATAACAGGTGTTTAAGCATGGGTGAACATAATATAATCATAATATATCAGGTGTAACATGATAATGCATTTTATAGATTCAAAAGGGGTCCGTTTACTAGTTATAGAAGTACAAATCGTCTGGTGAGAATTACTCACTTGTTAAAAGCTAGAGATAGCCAACAAAGCACAAAACAGAGACTCTACGAAGGCACAACAACTCGAATATGACTGAAGAGTGGTGAGCCAAAGCTAATTTCCTTATTCAAACAATTAAACAAAACAATACAACATATAAGTTGCAAAACAATGTAACACTTGAACAACACTAGAAATCAATGTCCAGAACAAAGTCAAATGCTTTGCACTTGTTCTCAACTTCACATGGATCAGTTATGGATTGGTTAAGCTCAGCTATGCCATGGGTTAAGGTCAGGTTTGGGTGCAAAGTGGTCGGCCTACATTGGTTTAAAGGAGATGAAGATATAGGTGCAACACTTTACAAAACAAGGCAAATATCATCACATCTTGGCTTCTATTGGGCTCGGCCTCATGCTCTATGGTCATGGCCTGATTTACAAAGGGTGGTGGGTGATGTGTCAGAGGTTGGAGGTTAGGTCAGAGGTGGTGGTGGTGGAGGAAGTGGCAACTAGGGGTGGTAGAAGGTGATGGTAATCATGGTAGCTCGGTTTGCATACAAAGTGATGGAGTTGTAAACTTTTGGTGGTGATCTCTTGCCATAGGGTGCTCGGCCTAGGGTGGTGGTGATCTGGAGGCAGTGGTGGTCGGAGTAGGTGGTGGTGAGGTTGGCCTAGCTGTTGGAGGAGGGAGGAGCTGATCAAAAAGTGAAGAACAAGTGCAAAGATTCACATAGAAACAATAGAAAACAAGAGAAGGAAGAAGATGTTTTTTACCCAAAATTTTGAAGCAATGGCCATGCAATTTTTTTTGTGAGTTTGATAAGGTTTTTCTACGTGATAAAAAGTGGAAATGTGACTGGAATGATGGGATGGACGCACGACCAAAATAGTTGGTGTATTGATTGAAAAAGAAACGGTGGAATTCAAAAAGGCAAAAGGCAATTCAAAAGTCAAAAACTCTTCATATATCCTTATTTAATTTATATAACTTTATATTACTTGAAAGAATAATAATCCCAGATAAAATTTCAAAAATTTATCAAAACATAAAAATTTATATAATATTTATTAATCATATAAAGTTAAATTAAGAAAAATAGCTAAAAATAGTGAACTAGACTAGAAAAATTGAAATTAAATAGAATAATTTTTAGAAAATTCATATGAGCTTGTAAAATATTTTTAAGCATAAATAATAGCATAAAATAAAAAATAAATTCACAAAATAAATATTTAAAATTTAATTAAATATAATTTAAATAAAGAAAATAGCAGAAAAATTGAAACTAAGCTTAATAAATTGAAATAAATTCAAATAAACTTTAGAAAAATTATATTATCAGTATAAAAATAATAAATACAAAAATATACATACAATAACATATTAACACAAATTAAAATAAAATGTGACAAAGAAAATATAATTTATATAATTTACAGTAGACAAAATTGCAAAATAAAACAAATTATACTCAAAATTGAAATGTACATAACTTTTGCAGTTTAACTCTGTTTTCAATTAAATGAAAAGAAGTGTTCAAGTTATTTAATCTATTTTCATAATGTTAACTCCGCCTCGGCCATGACCAAGCGACCTAAAAAGTTACCGACTTAAGACTTAATAGAGTTGCCGACTCAATGACTTGACCCAGTTTCCGACCTAATGCTTTAAAGGGATGCCGACCTAAGGCTTAAAAGGGTTGCCGACCTAACAGGTTTAAGAGGCATACTGACCTAACTGTCTTGATAAGGTTACCGACCTAACTGCCTTGATAAGGTTACCGACCTAACTGTCTTGATTAGGTTTAGGAGGACGACCTAAGGCCTGGAATGGATACTGACTTAAGGCTGAACAGTTGCCACCGACCTAAGATAGCTACGGACCTAAGTCGCCACTGACCTATAACATATGTTAAGTCGTTCACGGTCCAAGCAGAGGAAGACAGGTTCAATGCATCTACTTGGCGCAGTGGTCTCCTAACTCGTACACGGCTCACGACCTAACTCGGGTCGTCCATGACCTAAAGCTACTGGGTGAAGGTTCAATGCCGCATAAGGAAGACCGATTGACTCATTTGCGACTCAGAGGATGACTCGTGGGTGAATTAGGACTTGTACAAATAAAATCTTGAGAAGCCATGGAGGGGCCAGATGAATCGGCCACGACCTAACTTAGACCGGCCACAACTCACCTTAGACCGGTCACGACTTACGACCTAAGGGGGGATTTCCCCTATAAATACCAACCTACCTCAAGCATGAAAGGGACTTTTGGCCGATCTCTTGAAGCGCCGATACTCTGCTGAATTCCCAACTCACTCAACACTTCAACTACGAAATACATCTCAACTAACTTCGGGAGGAAATCTAACTCAATCTACATGGATTTGAAGAATTCTTCTACATCAAAGTTCTAGTTGTTTGTCTCATCGGAATTGTAATTGAAGATTGTTGTAAAAGTTGTAATCAATTCAGCAATAAAGAGAGTTAAAGTGGACGTAGGCTTACCCTAAGCCGAACCACTTTAAAAACTGTAGTTTTTTCTGCTTTTTCTGTGATTTCTCTACTTGTTTGTAGTTCCCGTGTACACGGGTGGTGCTTTCACTCAACTTCAATCTACACTGGGGTGTTAGCGTCTGATTTTTACGTTAACATTTTTGGTGCTTTCACTGAGAACCCCAACTCAGGAAACTTCCACTATTGCTCCGCGAAGGATTGTTGAAAGGATTTCTTTCAAAACCAGAAGTTTATTGGAAATAATGGCTCCTGGGAGAAAACGAAGTTCTGTAAGATCCGACAATGTTCAAGAGAATACTGCTACCTCTCCTCCTTCAAGCTAAGCAGCTCCAACTGTTGGAGTTACACGAGAAGAATTGGACGACGTAGTTTTGGGATTGAACCAGCAATTGAATGCTCAGAATGCGCAGTTGGATTCCCAGAATGCCCAGAATGCCCTGATCTTGAGTAAGTTGAATGATCTACTAGGAGCCAATCGTCAACCGGTTAATAATGATGGGAACCCTACTGCGGGAGTTCATGATGTTGAAGGGAACATTTCTCAAAGAGCCGCAGACCCTGTAGAAAGGACTCCTCTTCAAGCTGGAGGATCAGGGCCGCAGCCGACCCTCCGTGAACGATTGTCAAGGCAGAATTCAGAGAGAGTGGCTGATGTGTGCCCTCTAGAGCCTCTAAATGATGAAGAGTATTTTTCGGATATGGTTCGTCAAATCATGAAAGAAAGTATGCGAAGAGATGAAGACGAGAAAGAGTGGGGATTTGCTCCGAGCAAAACTCCATTTACTGAAAAGATCTTGAAGGCAGAGTTCCCAAGGAAATTCGTTCCCCCTACTATTCTAGCTTACAAGGGGACGAGTGATCCAAACGAGTTTCAATATAAGTACGACTGGCATATGACTGGTGCCAGGGCGTCGGAAGAAATTAAATGTCGATATTTCCCGGTATATCTCGAAGGTGTAGCTCTATCATGGTTTACGAAGCTGCCGATCAGGTCCATCGATCAATTTTCCGATTTGACCAGGAAGTTCAAGGAGCAATTTCGATTGTATGCTTCTAAAGCAAAGGATATAATGTCGCTATCAAGTCTAGAGAAAAATCTAGGAGAATCTATCAGGTCGTTTTTGAATCGCTTTAACATAGCATTGGCTGAGGTAGATAATGCTGAGCCACGCATGGTCCTGACATACTTGATGCAGGCGATTGACAAATCGAGCGAATTTGGAAAATGGTTGAAAATGAAAGAACCAAACTCGCTCGACAAATTCTACAAGAAAGCGGATGAATTCATGCGCTTGGAGAGCCTCCAAACACCGGCAAAGGTGGTATCAGCGGAAGCTGGGAACAATGGTGATGCTTCGAATAAGAAAGAACCTAACACTCAGAAAAGGGGAAATGATGGTGGAAAGAAATAGGGAGACGCTAAGAAAGGCCGTTCTTTCAATTTCACACCCTTGACTGATACCCCCGAAAACATCTTCTTTGCAACCAAAGATGATGACAATTATCCTACACCACCTAAAATGAGAGTTGCGATTAAGAAGGAAAAAAGTGGAAGGTTCTGTCGGTTCCACAACCAGCCCGGCCATGACACCAACGAATGCTGACAGTTGAAAGAGGTGATTGAACAACTCTTGAAGGAAAACAAACTCCAGCAGTATGTGAAAAGGAACAGAAATGCCCCAGCTTCGTCAACTCAAAGACAACAAGTTCCCGCTCACCGTCCTGCCTCAAGTGAGAAAGCCATGGAACATGAATCGGAAAGACCTGTTATCAACATAATAACTGGAGGACCTCACCCAGCAGGCAAAAGCTGGGGCGAAATGGAAAGGTATGCCCGGGCCTTGAGGCATGTACCAGCTGAAGAGAATCTTTTTGTCTTAGATAATGATGCGCCTTTAAAGCAACAAAAGACTTCCACAGATGATATCGTGTTCAGTGCCAGGGATTCTTTAGGTATTGTGGCTCCGACCATAGATCCTTTGGTCATATCCGCTGGTATTGGGCCGGCAACTGTGAGAAGAGTTCTAGTTGATTGTGGAGCTTCATGCAACATCCTCTTCAAGAAGACCTTCGATCAAATGAAAATTCCAATGGCCGACGTTCAAGCTTCGTCACTTAAGATTGCTGGGTTTGTTGGAGAACCCAAACAGCCGATTGGGACCATTGATTTGTTTGTAGAACTCGGAAAGGGGCTAAGGAAGGTAGCTCGAAAGCAAACCTTTATAATTGTTGAAGAATTCTCTGCCTACAATGCCTTTATACGCCGACCAACTCTTGCTGCGTTCAAAGCTGTTCTTGCCCCATGGTGTCTGACTCTAAATTCCCCACAGATAATGGAGTTGGTGTGATTAAGGGAGACCAAGATGCGGGGCGAGAATGTTACTTTGCAGAGTTGCGAGAATCAAGGAAAAGAGAAATGGTAAAAGGTGCGGCGGCTCCAGTCCGCACCAAGGAACCGGCCTTGTAGCAATTACAGGGTGGACCCTGCACCGGCGAATGTAGTGGCGCACGAAGAGAGATGGATCCAAGGAAAGCCAGTGCAGGGGAGAATAGGGTAGTACCGGTAGAGGTAACAGTGCCGGTGCCCGTTGATCCAAAGTACCCAAACAAAGTGCTTAATGTGGGTTCACAACTCAGCACAACAGTTCAGAATGTTCTGATTTCATTTTTGAAGGCTAATTTGGATTTATTCGCTTGGACTCATGCTGACATGTCCGGGATATCCCCAGAGATTGTAGTACATACTCTGAACATTGATCCAAAGTTTACACCTGTGAAACAGAAGAGAAGGACTCAGGGTCTTGAAAGAACGGCAGCGTTTAAAGAAGAAGTGGATCGGCTCATGGAGAACGGGTTCATTAGAGAATCTACTTATCCAAATTGGGTCTCAAATCCAGTGCTGGTTAAGAAAGCTAACGGAAAGTGGAGAGTGTGCATTGATTTTTCAGATCTGAACAAAGCCTGCCCCAAAGACTGTTTCCCGCTGCCCAGGATCGATCAGTTGGTGGATGGCACGGCAGGACATGAATTGTTATCTTTTATGGATGCATACTCCGGATATAACCAGATTATGATGCATGAGCCAGATCAAGAGGATACGAGCTTCATCATAGATGTTGGACTCTACTGCTACAAGGTCATGCCTTTTGGACTCAAGAATGCAGGGGCAACTTACCAAAGGCTTGTTAATGCCATGTTTAAACCACTGATTGGTAAGACAATGGAAGTTTATGTTGATGACATGCTAGTAAAGTCTAAGAAAGCGGTGGACCATATGGATCACTTGGCAGAGATGTTTGTAGTACTCCGCAAGTTCAGAATGAAGCTTAATCCCCTGAAATGTTCATTTGGAGTGGAGTCCGAAAAGTTTTTGGGTTTCATTGTGAGCGCTAGGGGCATTGAAGCCAATCCAGCTCAGATCACTGCCCTGAGAGAGGTTAAGGCTCCTAGAACGAAAAAGGAATTGCAAAGTCTCAATGGAAAAGTTGCTGCTTTGAGTCGATTCATTTCCAAAGCTACTGACAAATGCATTCCATTCTTCGATGCTCTGAAGAAAGGAAGGAAAAACTTTGAGTGGACTCCTGAATGTCAGAAAGCATTTGATGAGTTGGTTCGTCATATGGAAGTGCCTCCGAAACTTTCAAAGCCTGACAGTGGTGAAGATCTCTTCGTGTATTTGGCAATTTCGTCTCATGCTCTCAGTGTAGTGTTGGTACGGGAAGACGCAAGGATTCAACGCCCAGTCTATTATATCAGCAAAAGATTCACTGGGGCAGAGATGAACTATTCAAGATTAGAAAAGCTCGCCTATTGTCTGTTGATCGCATGAAGAAAATTGAGGCCGCATTTCCAAGCTCATCCCATCAAAGTCCTCACTGATCAACCTCTAAAGCAAGTCCTATTCCGTCTAGAGACTTTGGGCCGTCTTTTGAAATGGAATATTGAACTCAGTCAATATGACATCACTTCGCATCCCCGAAAAGCAATCAATGGACAAGCTTTGGCAGATTTCATTGCAGAATGTACGGATAAGGGTGATAGTGAGGAGGAAGCTACTAATAGCGTCCCAATCCAATGGAAATTGTACGTCGATGGCGCGAGGAATGATTACTGTTCCGGAGCAGGGGTTGTCCTTGAAACCCCAGAAGGGCGATCGCTATGTTATGCGCTGAGACTAGAATACCCTTCGACAAACAATGAAGCTGAATATGAAGCTCTCATTGCTGGTTTAAGGATCGCTAAAGAACTAAACATCAAGGCATTACAGATCTTCAGTGATTCTCAAATTATTGTTTGCCAAGTCAGGAAGGAATTTCAAGCTAAAGGAGGTAACCTACCCGCCTATTTATCAAAAGCCTAGGAGCTCCTTCAAGATTTTTACCGTTCTTCAATAAACCATATACTCCGTGAAGAGAACATGAAGGCGGATTCTCTCGCAAAGTATTCGAGTACTGGTGAAGCTCAACTATTGGGGTTAGTTCCCGTCGAAGTCTTGTCAGCTCCAAGCACAGACGAAATGGATGTTGATTGGATTATGAATGTATCCCAAGAACAAGAATCATGGATGACTCTGATACTTGAATATCTACGCAATGGTTCTCTGCCAGAAAATTCAAAAGAACGACAAGAGCTGATGAGGAAATCCTCCGTACATATAGTTCAAGATGGTCATTTGTACAGACGAGGATTTTCAATGCCATTACTCCGATGTATGACAAAGGAAGAAGCTAAGACAATTCTAACTGAAGTACAGGGAGGGGAATGTGGGGATCATACAGGTGGTCAAACTTTAGCAAAGAAAATCCTCCGTTATGGATACTTTTGGCCAGAAATTAATCAGGATGCTGCTGACTATTCCCGAAAGTGTGATAAATGTCAAAAATTCGCTAAAATTCCTAGAGCACCTTCCACTGAGCTAAAACAAATGGTCAGTCCATGGCCGTTTTCCATCTGGGGAATAGATCTCATTGGGCCTTTGCCGACTGCCAAATCAGGGATTAAATATGTTATCGTTGTTGTTGATTATTTTACTAAATGGGCTGAGGCCGAACCATTGGCCACCATTACCTCTAAGAAAATGATAAGTTTTGTGACTAAAAATATCATTTGCAGCTATGGTATGCCTCAGAAGATAATCACAGACAATGGTACTCAGTTTGAAAGTGAGGAATTCCAAAATTTATGCAAACGATTCAAGATCCGAAAAAGCTTCTCAGTGGTGGCTCATCCGCAGAAAAACGGGCAAGTGGAAGCATTAAACAAAATCATCAAATCAACCATCAAAAAGCAGCTGGAAAAAGCAAAAGGTGGTTGGGTCGATAAGTTACCACTTGCCCTATGGGCATACAGGACCACTCACAAAACTGCGACTGGGTATACTCCGTTTTCATTGGCATACGGATCAGAAGCGATGATTCCAGTGGAAACTGAAGTCCCCTCACACAGAAGGATCCATTTTGATCAAAATGAGAATGAAAAATTGCAATTGGAAGCACTTGACCTCCTCGATGAAAGAAGAGAAGAGGCAAGGCTTAGAATTGCAGCTCACCAGCAAAGAATAGCCAGGCACTTCAATTCCAAAGTTCGTCAGCGCAGCTTTGAAGTTGGGGACTTAGTCCTGAAGAGGATCATGACAGCCATAGGTGTGTTTGGACCAAACTGGGAAGGGCCATATGTTATTGGCGCAAAACTTCTTGATGGTACATTCAAACTCACAACTGTCGAAGGAGAACCAATCCCAAGAGCTTGGAACAACAATCATTTGCGTCCCTATTTTACTTGAAAGCATTGCTGAAATGTTGTAAAGGAATTATGAATATATGATTCTTGTATTGAAAGCAATTGTAAAGCAAGTGAATAATGAAAAGCTATAAAGTGGATGTAGGCCCAACTTTTGGCCGAACCACTATAAATCTTGTGTTCTCTACTATTATAAACTGCTTTGTTTTATTTCGACATATAAAATACGTTAACTGTGTTACTAAAATGTCGATTTGATAATGCAGGCCACAAAAGCAAAGCTTACCCATCGCAAGACCAAGCGATCTCCGACATCACTCAGCAAGCAAAACATCAAACCATTCAAAATTTCCATACTCAAATCCTACAAAAGAAGTGCTTCGAACAAAAGTTAGCAATGTGGATGGAAGTGGACCATCTCTAACTAACTGCAAATGTTTAAACAAACAAACAACCAGTTAAATAGCCTGTGTCTACCACCACCAACTCGCTTAACTATGAAGTATATTTCTTTGGATAAGGGAAATTATTGGCAACTAAAAAGTGATGACACTTGCAAAAGACAACGGGGATCGCCTACATGAATAGATGGCAAAGAGACATGGGCGAGCAAGCATCAATCAGCAAAAGACCTCTTCGGAGGCACACGCCCTCTTCGGAGGCACAACTCTTCGGAGGATAAAGACCTCGAGTGGGCTTAGCCAGAAAAAGAGAGATCTTTCTCAATACAAAGTTGCGGAATGATCGGTCGATACACTCCCGTGAATCCGTCCAACCGAGAGAAAGAAACTCCAAACTTCCATGCAAAAGCCCTACTCAGAGGCACACGTTTCACCGAGATTGAAATAAAACTTCCAGGTGTTGAAACGTGAAAAGCCCTCTTCGAAGGCCCATTTCACCACAGTTGAAATGCTAAAAGACCTCGAGCGGGCCAAACCAGAAAAAGAGAGATCTTTCTCGATACAAAGTTATGGAATGATCGGTCGATACACTCCCGTGAATCCGTCCAACCGAGAGAAAGAAACTCCAAACTTCCAGGCAGTAACCCTACTCAGAGGCACACATTTCACCATGATCGGTCGATACACTCCCGTGAGATGAAATGTGAAAAGCCCTCTTCGGAGGCCCGCTTCCCAGCGAACAGGGAAAAATAAAAGCCTCTTCCAAGGGGCAGAAACAAAAAGACCTCTTCCCAGAGGCACAACCAAACAAAAAGACCTCTTCCCAGAGGCAGAACAAAAAAGACCTCTTCCCAGAGGCAGAAATAAAAAGACCTCCTCCCAGAGGCACAATCGAACAGAAAGACCTCTTCGGAGGCACACGTTTCACCGAGATTGAAATAAAACTTCCAAGTGTTGAAACGTGGAAAGCCTCCTCGGAGGCACAACTCTTCGGAGGCACACGTTTCATCGAGATTGAAATAAAACTTCCAAGTGTTGAAACGTGAAACAGCCCTCCTCAGAGGTACAACTTTCCAAAGAAGCATTTCGTCAGAAAATGCAAAGCAAAGATCAAAGCCCTCCACCGAGGCGCAATATAAAAGAAAAAAAAGAAGGAAGCCCTCTTCAAAGGCACACTTTAGCTTTCAAAGGAAGATTTGTTCTTCTATTCTTGAAAATATTCCTCCTCAAAAAGAAGTTAAAGTTTCCTTCAGAGGCCCGCTTTACCACATAGAATAATTCACTTGGTAAAAATGTGTGAAGGCACAAAAGAAAAGGTGATATCATCGAAGGATAAAGCGTAAAAACTCATATGAAGGGAGCTGTACTCTATTTTTAACAAGATAATATTCCTCCAAGTATGGAATAATTATTCCCCAGAAAATAGGAGTACAAGTCCCCTCAAAGTATAAAATATTGCAATGAGCTTATGGTATAGGGGCAACATGGTATAGTTACATACAACATGGTATAACTACATTGGCAAAATTACGCTCGAACAACATACCACAAGCTCACTGCAATATCATATAAAGAAACTTGTACAAAAAAAAAGTGAATAGTAAATGCATTCTCAGATACAGACAGAAGTTTGTACAAACAAAAAGAATCATTTTATTCAACACTGTCAAAATTTTGTACAGGTACAGGTTTCAAAATTAAAAGAAAAAAGAAAGGCGGAGGCCGGTACCCGCACAATCTTCGGCCAATACATGCAAAAAGAAAAAAGTAAAGATAAGTCGAAGCAGGAACCCTTATTTCTTCTTGCCACCGCCCATAGAGCCTTCACCTGACCTAATAGGCAGCTTTTTAGGACGGCTTGGGAGAGTCGGGGATGAAGGAGAAAGGGTTACTGCCAGATCAACTTTCGTTTCCTCTTCAGAAATAAGAATGCCTTTTCTTCTCTTCTTCGAAGTGGCACGCTTCCTCCTTCTCCTTGAAGAAGACTCACTTCCCGGAGTTACAAGAGCAGATAATTTTATGTTACCAGAAGTAGTTCGCTCCGGAGACTCATCGCCTTCTCCAAGCCCCTCTCCCCCATGTTCTTGAGAAGCAATAGGATCATCTAAGCCATGAAGAGCTTCTATTTGCTCCTCTTGCGACCCGAGTTGAGAGGCGGACGGAGAAGTGACCTGGAGAACCGAAGGAGGAATAATTGGAGGAGGGGAAGCTTGAACAATGCTCGGTGCTTTCTCTACAGAAGAAAAGAAGTTAAAGTCAGTAAAGAGAGGAGATAAAGGCTCATTGAGGTTCAGAAAATAGTCGAGAAGCTCATCGAACTCATAAGAAGCAATTTAGCAGTCTACTTGGGCAAGATTGACAGTAGAATTACCTGGAGAAGTCGGCTTGCTGATATCAACCTCATAAGCCTGTGCTTCGGCACTCTCTTCGCCTTCATCTCCACCCTGTATACTTGTGATCTCAGTTGTAACTTTAGCCAGGGATGGAGAATGAGAACTGGAGCCGACAATGTCGATTTCGGCCGAAGGTGAAGGCTGGACTGGAATAGTTGAAGTAGTTTTTCCTAACCGTTCCCCTTCTGCCATTTCAGCTCTTAATTTTGCAAGTTGTTCCTTTCCTTTGGCAAGAGCAGCGCGAGCATCATCATCCAAGTAATGCTCCTCAAGAGCTGATTCGGCATAGCCAGCACCTTTACCGCCAAGCATGTCAAGTGCAGCCTCCCACACTTCAGCCAGTGTAACTTCATATTTGGGGCCTAGAAAGGCGAGACTACCGTGCCCCAAGATGCTGTGCAGGTAAAAGTCAAACAGTGTCGAGCTAATGTTGGTCTTCGTTGCCTCATGAGATTCTTCAGCTGCAATTTTACCGGCAACGGCCTCATCGCGCTCTCTTTCAGTCTTAGAAAGTTGAAGCTTTAGCATTTGAATTTCCGCCTCCTGAGAGTTGACTTTCTCCTGTAACTCTGTAACCTCCGCATAAAACCTTCCCGCTGTTTTCTGCTCAGCTTCAAGTTGTGCCTCGGCATGTCGCTGAGCTGCGTGAGCATCGCGAACTTGCTTTTGAAGTACTTCTTCTTTTTGAGTATATGTGGTAGAAGAAGTAGCAAGCTCTTGTTTAAGTTCCTCAACTTTCGCTTCAAGCTCTTCATTGTAAGTAGTAATGCTCCTCATTTCGGTATCATGTTGCTCAAGAACCTTCTTCCATTCGGCCTTATCATTCTCCATAGTAAGCATGGCCTCTATATTCGCACGGTTGATCCTTTGAAGCTCGTCAACAAGCTTTTTCCAGTTCGACATCCTTTCAATATCAAGCCTGACGGCATCGAGATTTCGCAGCATGGCAGGCTTGTCAATAGGGACCAAATCAAGATCGAACCGCACTCCCTTTAGGCACCACTGTGGAAACCGGCTTTGCAGAGTGGCTGGGCCTGGTCCAACTTGGAATTTAGGTGTGCTGATTATTGTCTGAATGTCTGTCTTCGCGAGAGCAGGGGAGCCTGAAGGAATGTCAAGTGAGACAGAGGCAGTGACCTTTTCGGGAGTTATAGAAGGATGCTTTTCACCGTGCCGGGCACGCTTGCTTGGGTCCTCAACTATGTGGCTTTTTCCCCGATCATCATGCGACTTTCTCTTGTGAGAATCGTCACCTCTCTGGGAAGAATCATGGTGCTCCTCCCTTTATTTCCTCTCATAACGCTCTTCTTGAGCCCTTCTCTCCTGAGCCTTTCGAGCGGCTCTCTCTTCATCGGTTTCTCTGTGAACGGGAAGGTAGCGCCTATAATCATATTGACTACGCCTTCCGTAGCGCTGAAAGTCGTCATAGTAAGAGCCGCTGCGTCCCATCGGAGAATCTGAAATAAAAAGAGAGACAAGTCTTAAAAGTCTTCAGAGAAAAGAAATGTAACTTTAGAATCTTCAAAGTATAAAGAGTTAAGTGCATGAAAGTGATGAAAGGTTCTAAGTGTGTGTGATGTGCAAACCACACGCATCAAACTACGAACCACTCTTTGACTGCGGAGTAATCGTGGGAGTAGTAGTTAACACCAACTCTTGGGTCAACGGAGCTTGTTGCAAAGAAGAAGTTGCTTCCACTACTGAAGAAGAAACCCTGGCAGTGACAGGATCGTCTTTAAAGATCTCCAGTGAGGTAGCAAAGAGGTCGCTCAGCCCTTCGAAAGTGTCGTCCCCGCTTTGCCTAACAGGGCTTGTTTTTCTGGCTTCTTCACCAGACTTCTATGAACGTTGGGGAGATCCTTAAGGCTCCTCTTCCTCCATAACTGGGGCAAGTGTAAGTTTGCCAGATGACCCCGCAACATCGACGGTAGTAGAACATTTCACTAAAGAAGCTTCGAAAGCGGGATCTTTTGGTACGGGTGCGTCAGAACAAACCGGGGCATCTGATGCTCTAGCCGGGGAGTCCGGGATCTCATGAGGATGTGTAGAGCATGAGATGTGTAAAAGCCCGTACTGATGTAAAAGTTCATCCCTCAACAAAAAATTTACACTTCTCTCTTCCGCGACCACGGCACTCAGTCTCTCAAAAACTTGCTTATGGATTGGGTCTCTAGAAGGGAGAGGAAGTGCTGAAAAGAGCAAAGAATGAGATTAGCAATTGATAGTTCGGGTCTCGAAAAAAGTTTGGAAATGGAGAAAATAGAAACAGGTAATCTTACTTCCTACTCTCCAGATGGCATGAAACTCTGGGGGGCAGCGAGCAAAGAAAAACTGGTTTAAAAATCCGTGAACGCTTCCTGCAAGATCAGAAATAAGTTTGCGATTTCTAGCACTTCTCACGATAATGAGGGAAGGATGGTCTTTACTCTTTGCAAATGAGCATAAGTAGCGAATTTCTTCAAAACTCGACAAGCGATCAAGAGTTCTCCTAAACAAAACACATAACCCCATCAAAATGGCGTAGCCATTAGGATGAAGTTGGAATGGAGAGATTGTCAACCGAAGGAGAAGGGTTCGGAGGAAGTCGTTGAAAGGAGGAATCGCCCCGCTTAAGAACATTTGACAATTGACTGCAACAAAACCATGAGGAGGACTGTGGGCAGTATCATTCGGTCCGGAAAGTAGAGCATCATTTTCAGCAAAGCCAAACTGAGTGCGTAGCTGAATAAACACTCTCGGACTTAAGATAGTCGGAGTTCTCTCTGGAGGGTTCTCTATGGGAATAGCTATCGGAAAGGTCTCTTCAGCTTGAGCTACCCCTTCTTCTTCTTGATGGGAAGTCATTCTACACAAACAACTGGATATTCAAACATGAAGGTGCACGTTTCCTAAAGTGTGTGAAGTGTTGTGTAAAATCAATCAAGCAACAAGCAAATGTAACTGGAATAAAAAATAATAAATAGCAAATATTTATCAGTTGCAAAGTCCAAGGTACGTTGTTTTAATATGCAAGTGTAATGTTAATGCAGACAAATCAGTTCAAGTTAACGATGCTTTGCATTAATGCTTCACTTTAGTTGATTGGTTCACAGCATTTCATATAATGTGTTTAAGTTGATTACTTTATGTCGACTAATCTATCATTTGATGTGGGCAGTCAATGGTAGTATATTCATCTTGGTTTTTTTGTGATTGTTGTTTTCAGCAGGTTGATAGCCTATGAGTTAATGTGGTCTGCAAAATAAGACAGCAAAGTTGAAACAATCCAGGATTTAAGCAGTTCAGTCCAGTAAATCTAGTTAAGAATTCAAATTGAAGTTATGCTTTTAAGTGAGGATTCGAGTTGGGCATCCAAGTGTTAACTCGGTTGCGGCCCAAGGAATCTCTCGCGAGTTAGGATTATGTTCCTGGTTCCTTAAATCGGCAGTTCTTTAGGTCATGAAGAGTAGTAAGAAGGAAAGCTCTGGTTCAAAAAGTGGTGTGAAATTCCCTAAGGGTTAACTCGGCCACAGTTCGAAGGTTTACTCGGCCACTATTTAAGGTTTAACTCGGCTACGATTGAAGGGTTAACTCGGCCACGGTTTAAGGGCTAACTCGACCACGGCTTAAGGATTAGCTCGGCCACGGTTTAAGGCTTAGATCGACAGAGGAATAGGTCGGTAGATTTCCCTCAAGTGCTAACACGGCCACGATTTAAGGATTGGGTCGGCCAAAAGCTAAGTCACCTAAAATCACCAGGTCGCATCTAAATCAATACCTCGCCCCACTCAACCCGTTAACCCATTAGCCTCTCCCTCAACCAAAAAACCCTCATTTCATTTATGCTACTTCATGCTATCAGATCATCCAATACACCAATTCGAAACCACTGCAAATTCAACACCTTGCAATCCTAGCGCGAATCAAAATCAACTAGCCTGAATCAGTAAACCATCTTCGTCGTCTCATCGGTCAGTTAAAGTCAAACCGAGCAACCTAAACTCCATCAGCCATGTGTGTAATAGGATTCGCGATGGAGCATCGTGCAAGGAAGCGGTTTAAGTGACGGAATTCATGAGCCAACAGTGATCTATAATCGAAGAAGAGGGTTTACTTACACAATGAATAACAGAGGTTGTCAGTGGTTGATTGGAATTAAATCGCCTTTTGGAGCTCGGAAAATTTTTAATGGCAGAATCAAAGGAATAGGTAATGAGAAGGAGGGATGTGATTTATACCTTGCAGTGGAGGGATCTGGAGCGGCACGTACGACCTAACTGTTAGGTTGCGTACGACCTACCGACTTAGAGAGTGGACGGGTTAAAGGACATCGAAGCACACGACCTAACCGTTAGGCGTGTGCTTCGAGGGGTAAATGTTAACTCCGCCTCGGCTATGACCCAGCGTCCTAAAAATTTACCGACTTAAGACTTAAGAGAGATGCCGACTCAATGACTTGACCCGATTTCCGACCTAATGCTTTAAAGGGATGACGACCTAAGGCTTAAAAGGGTTACCGACCTAACAGGTTTAAGAGGCATACCGACCTAACTGCCTTGATAAGGTTACCGACCTAACTACCTTAAAAGGAGGACGACCTAAGGCCAGGAAGGGATACCGACTTAAGGCTGAACAGTTGCCACCGACCTAAGATAGCTACCGACCTAAGTCGCCACTGACCTATAACCTATGTTAAGTCGTTCACGGTCCAAGCAGAGGAAGACAAGTTCAATGCATCTACTTGGCATAGTGGTCTCTTAACTCGTACACGGCTCACGACCTAACTCGGGTCGTCCACGACCTAAAGCTACTAGGTGAAGGTTCAATGCCGCATAAGGAAGACTGGTTGACTCATTTGCGACTCAGAGGATGACTCATGGGCGACTTAGGACTTGTACAAATAAACTCTTGAGAAGCCATGGAGGGGCCAGATGAATCGGCCACGACCTAACTTAGACCGGCCACAACTCACCTTAGGCCGATCACGACTTACGACCTAAGGGGGGATTTCCCCTATAAATACCAACCTACCTCAAGCATGAAAGGGACTTTTGGCCGATCTCTTGAAGCGCCGATACTCTGTTGAATTCCCGACTCACTCAACGCTTCAACTACGAAAGACATCTCAACTAACTTCAGGAGGAAACCTAACTCAATCTACATGGATTTGAAGAATTCTTCTACATCAAAGTTCAAGTTGTTTGTCTCATCGGAATTGTAATTGAAGATTGTTGTAAAAGTTGTAATCAATTCACCTATAAAGAGAGTTAAAGTGGACGTAGGCTTACCCTAAGCCGAACCACTATAAAAACTGTTGTTTTTTCTGCTTTTTCTGTGATTTCTCTACTTGTTTGTAGTTCCCGTGTACACGGGTGGTGCATTCACTCAACTTCAATCTACACCGGGGAGTTAGCGTCTGATTTTTACGTTAACACATAATAAAAGATAAAGTTTAATATTTAAAATAATTTAAATTTGAAGTTTAAAAGTCAAAGTTTGAACAGTTTGACGAGAAATTCACTTTACAATAAAATATTCAAATTATACTAGTTTGAACTATACATCACTTAATAATCAACATTTATATTTAAAAATGGAATTTTTGAAATAAAACAAATTTAAATTAATTTAAAAATAAAAGAAAGTCCAAATTAAATAATATACAAAAATCTAGGGTTGTTACTGTAGTAATACCCTATGAGAGTTGTTGAGTGTATATATATGAGAGAGCGTATTTGCTAGTGTTATAAAAAGGTTTTGATATTATGTTAATTTGTTTTGTTTTGTATTTATAAATTCTGGTTGGTGCATGGGATGCTATGACATCAATAGGGATTTCTAAACAATTAATAGGACAAACCGACATAATATTTGTTTTTAATATAGGTGAATGAAATAATTTTGCCTATTATGTTTTATATATATATAAAATAATTTTTTTACAAAGGTTATATTTGGTTGTATTATATTGGTTGTTGGGTAATGAAATTTATAAATAATAGTGGGAATAAGATTTCTAATAAAATAAATAAAATTGGAAATTTAGAACTTAAGTTCCGTGGTTTTGAGTATTTCTTTCAAATGGTTTTGGAATATAATAGTGAATTGTTTAGAAGTATTTTCGGATAAATATTTCAATATAAATTGAAAGAATTGTTTAAAGAAATTTTGGAAAAGGAATAAGTTCTGTACTTCCCTCTCTGCCGCTGGAAAGTAGTTTCGGTGATGGCGGCCGCATCATCGACATTCATTTTCGAGTTTCGAAGTGGAAAGGCCACTATAGTAGTTTTACTACAGACTTATTTGATAAAAAAACTAATTTTAAATTGTTTTAAATATAATTAGTAACATAAATTGGAAGTATGTGCATTTATCTATTATTTTAAAATGATTTGAAATTTAACCCGGTATTTAGTTGTTAAACTTCCGTTAATTAATAGTTCAATTATTATAGTGAAATGGAACGTAAAGTAACTAATAATTGAAACCTCTAAGTGAAATAAGAATGTAATGCTAGGTTATAAATGAGATTAATAGAAAGTTGAAATTGTAACTTGTAAGACAAAAGATAAAATTACTGAACATCTAATTAATTAAGGGAAATAAGATAAAATTGTATGATTTTAATTACAATCTTAAAGGCATATGTATAACTTACCAAAGATATAAAAAGTTGAAATGTTAATAAGAAACTGTAATAGAATATTATACGAGTAAAAATTTGAAATAATGAAGGTATTCAATGAAATTCTTTAATAAATAAGAATTGTGTGTTGTAGTTGTTATAAACTTAATTAGAATTGAAATAATACTAATTGAATATAGTAGAAGGAAAGTATTATAAGTAAGAAATTTTAACTTAAGTAAATAAGTCGAAGTTATTTCTAAATAAAATTGTAAGAAATAAATGTAAAATAAAAAGATAAATCATTATATGAAAGAAAAGAAATCAAATAACTAATGTATGAAATGAAATTAATAATAAGTAAATTTGATTTGTTGTTTGGAATTGTTGTTGTTTTGGTTTATGGTAGTTTGGGCAAGGATACTTTAAATTTGTTGGATGGTACGAATAATCTATTTAGTTTCATCTAAGAGTGTTTAGTGAAGGGTACGCTTAGTAGTTTATTTCTCTTTCCGTACAATGTAAAGTTTTGAACCCGAACAACAATTTGTTTTGTTTGATATGAATGAATGATTGATGCGTGTTGATTTTATACGATGGATGTTATGCTTGTTGCAAGTAATGGTTGTATATTGATTTGTTTATTGGTTGGTAAAAAAACTTTAAATATTTCATTTTACATAATTGTTAACTTTTTTCAGATTATATAAGTGAAATACAGGTTATGGAAGCAATTGCTACTGCTTTTGGTTTCATAATTAAGCGTAAATTGCCCGACAAATAGGTAAGTTTTCGGATTACGGTTTATAACTTTATTATATTATTTTTCCTAGGTTGGGAAATATTATTTTGGATAATATATGTTGTGTATTGTTATATATGATATTATATTTTCTCCCAAGCATCTCCATACAAAGTAGACTCTGCCAAAATTTTCCGTAAATTTTGGACTTAGAAAATATTTTGAAAATGTTTTCCAAACTTTATTAATTTAAGTACAAGAAGATCTATTGGTTATAAATTGCTATATTTTATTTAAGTTAATTACTTTTGAAAAATGTATTTGTCTATAAATTAAATGTTTTAAGTAAGATATATGGATTTCCAAATTCTTCTTTTCCCTTCTTTTCCTTTTCGGGGACGAAAAGTTTTGAGTGGGCGAGAGTGCAACGACCCATAAAATTCGATAATTTAAAATGAGTTAAATTAATAATATTTTTAATTAAATTTATAAAGAAATAAAAATCTTATAATTTAAATTGGAGCGAATGTTAGAAACTAGGTGTAGCAATGGTAAATCACTTAAGACTTTGGGATTTAATATTTGGAGAAATAAAATTTGGGTAACTTATTAATGAAATAATAAGTGAATTAAAACGTAACAATGCTTACATTTTTTTTCATGTATTATAATTAATCAATGTTCTATTCAATGAAAACAAATGTAAGCATTGAATTTAATTAATCAAGTTGAAATAAACTGATTTTAGCATAACTTCTTCATACAATGGAATTTAGACTTGAAACCTATTCCATCTCGTTCAGAATATATTAAAACATCTATTTTGATATATGGGTTGACCCAATTTCATTCCGGAGTCGAAACGGGCTTTTTGGGCCACTTTGGCGTTAGCGCGTAAATCTATCTTATCCATCCATTCAAATGTCAACCCTGCCTATATATACCCTGCTATAGACCCTAGCAGCCTCTGTTTTTCATTTCTATATGTTCTGTTCACCTCCTCACTTCAATGGCAGAAAAACCTTAATTCCAATTTGCAATCCCAAGTCAAATCCAAACCTGAAATTTCAAACTCCAGAATATATGCCAAATTTTATATGGATTCGAAGCTCTCGAAGAGCGTAACTCAAATCTGCAACTCGTTTTTCAATTTGATGCATTGTTTTTCCAAAAATCGAAGAACAATTCTCGACCGTTCGTTGGGCTGCGATCGACTTCGACCGATCGTCGAATCGACAACATGGGCTTGTAGAGATTCTCGAGCGTAATCCATCAGTGCAAGTTTTATGGAAAGTTAACTCAATTCTAATTCTAATAGAATTTATATCAACATTAGAAATCGTTTTCGATTCCTATTCAATTCAAATTCAATTATTTCAATGATTTTCAACTATTAATTCAATAACTAAATTTATTCAATAAGTCGCTATATTTGAAACTTAAATTTTATTCCACTTATTTGATCGATAAACTTTATATTAAAATTCCATTTATATTTCAAATTCAACATTTAAAATAAATCATTGTTCAAAATCAAATGACTGAAAATCCAGGTCTTTAAATTCCACCCCCGTCCCCGAAATTGCTAACGTAGGACGAATGATCCAAACCCATTACTTTTCAAAAACCCACTTAGTTAAAATTCGACACTTCGCCTCTCTATATCCTTAAGTTCCATACAACAATAAGTTTCCATTTCCAAACCAAAATCCTTTATTTCATATACAATTCAAAAATCACTTTTTCTATAAACAAAAAAATATACATCGACCCACATGGTTGGAAAACATAATATATTACTATTTCTTGATTTATTGCATAGATGTATCTTATATTAGCGTTATTAAGCAAGCGAGCTTATTTTATATGTAATTTCACAACCCAAATCTAGCCCAACATCCTCCCTGTACTTGTACTTACTTAAATAAAACCCATAAGTTTCATAAATAGCAAAATCAATAACATTTCATTCATCTAACTACTTAAACACGTAAGTTTCATTATCAAGTCATGTTATACGTGAATGTTTAGAATTTATAACCAAATACAAGGTTCAAACATTGAATTATCAACTTCCACTCGATTTGTAGACCATTTAAATTGATTCTAAATAAATTTATCAACTTCTATTATTACATGTTCAATTTGTTCACAAAAATCTTGTTCGTCCAATTTTATATTCAAAAAAAACCAATCCATGCCCATTTGTTTACGAATCATCTCATAAATTAGTTACATAAGTTGAATTCCATTCTTAACAACAATATTCCCAACCATATCCAGTTTACACTTAAATTGAATTTATTTATAACTTTAGTCCGTTTCAATCCATTTCTATTTTGTTCGATAATATTTCGTTTTGACAACGAATTTATTTATCTTTGATATCTTTCATTAAGTAAGCAAGCTTTCACAGAGGTATGTAAATTTATTTTCGTAAATAATAAAGAACTAGAAACCCTTTGCAAACTTAACCTAGCTGATTTGGTATGTATATATAACCTTTTAATACCATATTTAGTCGTATAAAAAAAATTCAAGAATAGAAAATAAATAAATAAAAAATTTGCACTCTATAACCGTGTTAGCATTTGTAACCTTAGTGATGGATGCACCCTCCAATATGCCAGAAAGTTGTAGCAATTCAAATAAATAGATGCGTCCAGCGATCAGAGTGTAGCCTATTCAGCTTCCTTATATTGTAATGGAAAAGAATGGACAATTATGTGCGGATTCAATTATCTACATACATAAATCTTGCCATATTGATCAAAAGGTGTGCCATTGAGTTATAAAAAATTCTTGCATATCGATGCGGCAACCGATTGGGTGATTCAACATCACGCGAAATAAGGCAACCAACAAATACAAGTACAATGTATACTACTATGAAAAATGAAGCTATACTGAGTTGAGTATTCACTACCAATAATTAAAATTAATAATATGACTAAAAACAATTAAATTTTAGTGAATTAATAAATTTAGGATTTAATTAACAAATTAATTTGTCTCATTAGTTCACTTTATTAGCATCAAATTCAATTTCATTTTTGGGTCAAATCCATTTTCACTAAACTTAACTTGAGTTAATCTCATTTATAATTCAGTTCTAGCTTTAGTACGTATTTACTCCATTAACTCCAAATATTTTTTAAGCTATTCAACTTATTTATTCACAATTCCAAAAAAAATTCACTTGTATTTTATTCCATTCAAAATTAATAACTTATAGTTATTTGGTCACTTTACAATTCAAACTTTATATCGAATTCTATTTGGTATTGTTTCAAATCCAATCCAATTTTATTTTAACTTAGCTTGAGTTAAATTCAAATCCAAACAATTTCCCTTCACAAGTTTAATTTATTTAACTTGCATAAGTTAAATTTTAATTATATATTGAAATTCACATTTCCAGGTCACAAGTTAAAAATTCTATTTTTCACAGGTTCCATAAAACATGTAAATGAATATTCCAGAATTCAAACACCCTGTTTCATTTCAAATCATTTGAAATCATATATATATATATATATATATATATATATATATATCTATGTACCAAATCCTAAATTTTAAATTTAAACCAACCTCGGTTTTTATCCAAAGAAAATTTCTTTCGGAATTTCAAAAACAATCATTGTTTCCAAACAAAAAAAATCCTCATATCTAATTACTATGGTAGCATCACTAAGAAACTCAAAAATGAACAACGATGATGTTGCGATCATCATCAGAATTATTTTCCAGCGACGAGAGTAAGTTTAGTGCTTTATCACCATAAATATCCATTTAAACCATTTTTATTCCAAAAATATTATAAAAAATAATACCATTTTAATTTTCACAATACTGTGGAAAAATATTTTCCAAATTTTTTGGGATTATAAATCTCTGAACTCTGGTTTGAATCCATTTTTATTTATAATTCATTTGCAAAAGTCCTTCTTATACTATCTCTATTTGGTTATATACAACCATTTCAAATTTTGTAATCTGGTTTAGATCATAATAATAACAAGCACAAATACCAATATACTATAATAATTTCAGAAAATTATTTCTTTTATATCAAAATATAATTTGGGCAAAATTATTTCATTTACCCATTTCAAAACAATACTGGTTGGTTACCGGGTTCAAATGTTTAAAAATTCCTATCGATTTTGTGGCATCCCACTATTTGACCTGAATTCTTAAACCACTCAACATATAAGTAAACACAATATAAAATAATTTACATTCACTAACAAATACGCGGTAAAATCTATAATACACCCAGACTCTATGACGACCCGGAATTTTGGACAACTTAAATTGGGATATTTAATTGATTTTAAATATTTCAAATTAAACCTTTAACTTGAATTCAAATATTATTATTATTATTTAGCAATTAAGTTATTGGATTTAATAAACTGAAATTGGGTAAATTGTTGAATCTTCTGTTTTAGGCCTGTCAAAAATAATTGGAAGGCTTGTAAAATTTATATTGATAATACTGAAAATGGTAAAAGTGTTAAAATTGAATTTGGAAGTGTTTTGTTAAGTTTTGAAATTTTATCGTTTCAACTAGCATTTAAAAATAGCCTTCCGAGGCACAGTCTTGGAATTCGACGAAACTCGTTCCATTGGATCCATGATATTGAATTATTGTTGTATCTCAATTTTCGTATTGTTTTGATTTGTTATGTGAGCGTACAAATATAAACGTGCTGAAATTTGTATCGAAAATTTAATATAATAACTAATTCAAAAAGCTATCTTCTCCATACGATCGAATTAGGACTCGAAAACTTTTCCATTATGTTCGAATTAGGGGTATAACATTATGAATGTCTGGCAGCACGCCTCGATAGGAGGTCAAGATTTTGAGTGGAATTTGTCGAGACAATTTGAATTTGAATTAAATTAAGTGTGTGTATATATATATTTATTTATACTAGTCAGCGTTAGCCGAATTTCCAACACATCTGAACTTTTCGAATCCCTGTAGCAAATCCATTCTAACACGTTAATTTCTAATCATGCCCCATTATTTATAACCCCTCCTTTTCTTTTCTAAAGACAACAGTTCGTTTAAAATAAAAATAAATCTCGAAGAAAAAAATGGCAGAAACAAAGTATTCAAATCGGAATCCCTTCGTACGCGATCAATTAAGACAAGCCCACCCCCTTGTTCGAAATCGAATTTCAATTCAAAGAAAATATAGACGCTCGTGCAATCGAGGTCACGTCGGAATAGGTAGAGAAAACGGCGACTTAAAGCTCAGTGAGTTCGCCGGCGAATCGGAAGGGAACGACAACGATGGGTTCATCGCTTGTCGCAAGCACGAGCGGAAAGGTGCCGCATGTGGCGAATCGGGGTCTGAAACAACGTGGTTAGAAGAGGCGAAGTTGCAAGTTGATTTTGAAACCGCGATGGGAAGTCAAGACTGCGTCGGTGGCAGTGCCGGTGGGTGTGTTTGTCGATGAGATGGTTGCTCAAGACCTGGAAAGATTTGGGTAGTCGCAAGTGTGCAGGATTGGTCGCAGTATCGATGGCCTGAGTCGTGAAGTAGTGAGGTAATTTGTTTGGGTTTTTTTTTTTCTTTCTCTTCTTTTGAATCCAATATATAATAGGAAAGGTTTTGAAAACATATTTAGTAAATAGATACATATAAAAGTTTTAACCCTACCAATTTATTTTAAATGTGTATTTAGGGTAATTAATGTTTAATGAATGCAATTAATTATTTTAGTCACTGGAAAAAAATTTACAAAAAGATTTCTTAAAGGGAAATTATTTAATAAGAATTAAACTGTTAACTAATTAAATTTTATTAAAAAGGGAAATTGATCATTCGATTATTTCGAATATTAATAAATTGTATAAATGTTTATACAAGGTTTAGTACTGTGGGGAAAACAAGTCAGAATTCGATCGGATTGGGAAAACAAAAATCAAAGGTGAGTTCATCTCACTTGTAACAACCCGCATATTTATCGATTTTGTATTTAAATATTTTATTTAAATATTTTATCGTTCGTCGGATTTTGGACTGAAAACCTACTTTTTGCATATGGTCGAATTAGGACTCGAGACCACCTCCATTGAGTTCAAAATGCCGTTTGCGACCTTTTTGAGTATAAGCTTCGATATGTTTGGAGAAAGTTGATTTTTGCTGCTTTTTCCCGCTTAGGGCTTTGGTTGGGCTGAGCCAATTAGCCACTTAACTCAGTTCCAACACTCTCCTCTTCATTCACTTCTCTTCTATTTTCCTAACACTAAAGCTCAAATAAAAATGGAGGAAGAGAATGGGAAATAGAAATTCCTAAGCCCTAGCTTGCTTTGCAAATCCATCTCTTTGCTCCAAAGTTCATGAGAACCCATTGGTAAGCTTCCTCTTCTTCTTCTCCAACTCATTCTCTCTTTGAATTTCAGAAATTTCCTAAACCTAACTTAGGAAATGTTCTTCTTTTTAGCTTAGATTCAAGCTTCTAGAGTTGGATTTGAAGAGTGGTTGATTCCCCTTTGCTTTCAAGCTTCATCTTCATTAATTTTAGTGCAAAGGTGAGATTTTTATCTCACATCTATGACTATAATTATCTTTGGTTGTTGGGTATGAATTCCTAACACTTCTTCATGTGCATTTGCTCTTGTTTTGGATTGATTTTGTGAATACTCCAATTTTTGGGGTTTTAAGTCAAATTTGTGTGAAATCCTTTTATGGATGTTTGATCATGTTTTTGGTGATGCACCGAGGAGCATATAGGGCCGGGTTGCCGATTGGCATAAACCCTTAGAGCCAATGTTCGTCCGGTTGCATTTTGGAAGAATTTTCTCTTCATTTGAATAGGCTGAAAAATAGCCCAGGCATGATTCAGTCGACTGAAAACTCTGTTCAGTCGACTGAACCTGAAACCCGAGAGTTTCCAGGCATGATTCAGTCGACTGAAAAACTCTGCACAGTCGACTGAAACTGGAAACAGAAAGTTTCCTGAACCTGGAAAATTTCCAGGCAAAGGGTCAGTCGACTAAAAACTCTGTTCAGTCGACTGAACCTGCTGTTTTAGTCCAATTTGCCTTTTTGGATTGAATTTCACATTTAAATCGATTCGTGATGATCCTATTTATTGTCATCATTTATTATCATCTTTGATGACTTATTTTCTTTGGGAATTTTAGATATATCCACTTCGATGGATCCTTTATCGATTTCATTGGATTTTTATTCACATCTTCGAATGTGATCTTTGTGATTGATTGTTTCTACAATCCCCCTTGTGCTTTGTCACTTTAAAAATATAAAGGTTTTCAAACCTTTACCTCACTCGTATGAGAAATCTAATTAAACGACTTAGTAAAACGAGTGGTATGAAACGCTTGCGTTTACTTCGTCGGTTAATTCTTGGACTTGTTCGATTGAATCTCTTGTGACAATTTTCTAGTGGAGATCTACAATTTGTTCGTAAATATTTAAGTTAAGCTAAATGTTATGGGACATGAAGCTAAGCTCATATATTTACTAGCTTAGTGTAATCGACACTTCTCTTTGATCATGACGATCATTTTAGGTTTTAGACTAGCATCGTGCTATGTCTTTGTGATTTGGTTCATCGGACGTCCTGCTGTACGACGTCGTTGTTCCCTTTGATTGTGATTTGGTTCATCGGACGTCCCGCTGTACGACGTCGTTGTTCCCTTTGATTGTGATTTGGTTCATCGGATGTCCCGCTGCACGAAGTCGTTGATCCTTTCCTTGTGATTTCTGGATCTCGTGTGTTGAATTCTGGAATTTATGTTTCACCAACTTTTACGATAGGCATTGATATACGTGTCATATATTGTGGCTTGGTGAATGAAATTAGGAGTATGACATTCCTTTTTATCTTGAGTAGATTATTGTGATATTGATTAATCTCTTGTTGATTTCCAATTTACTTTTTTATCACAGCATGGCATTGTGATTATTATATGTTTATGTCATATCTCTTATTATATATCACTTCATCTGATATTTATAGCTAGACTGATCCATTTATTATTTTCTTATTAAATAATAGTCGGGTCAGACCGAGATGTTACAGGTGCTTCTGCTTGACTTCTCTCTTGGGATTGATCCCTCTGACTTTTGGCTAACTACTTAGATTAGTAGTTTTTGTTGTATACATTTGAGAGATAGACTCCATAATGTATACTTATTCTTTTGTGTAGTTTATGTAACTATTTCTTTTGTGATATGTGGATCTTTTTAGACCACTACTCTGATGTACACTTTCATGTGTAATATTCATATCTTATTCCGCCTTTGTGATATGAATTATCTGTGACTGATTTATGTTATGTTTATTTCTATATTTGTTTTCGAAGGATTTATATAGCCACCGTGTAGTAGCTTTGAGTTTGCGTCGGTATGTCGGATTTTCTCTTTAAAATAGAATGCATGTTATATTATCTGACATATCGGTGCTCGCGCAAAGCAATTACACGGATGGTCGCTCCTCAACAGCCTTATTCTCCGTGCTAGTTGACAGCATTATATTGTAGTGTTCTTGGCTAGCGTGGGTATAGAGGTGGGGCGTCACATCACTCATCTGAATTATTTAAATTTAATAGTTAAATTTAAAAAATTGATTGAATGATTGAATTGTTTTGGATGTGCTATACTATATGTAGTAGTATATATACAATATCTTGGAATGATTGATTTCCCGCATTATATAGCGGATGACACCCTATTAGCCGCATAATAGCGGATGGTATTATATTTAAAACCCATATACCACAATATTCCACCTCGATGTGGAATTGTTTTTTTATATTGTGCTAACATGTGCGGATACATGGAAACAGGTTGGAGGGATCCAACTGGATTCCTCAAAATTATTTATATTGTTTAAAATATTCTGTGTTATGAATATTCGATATTCTGTAATGAGTATAATTGATAATTGGAATATTGAATGCTATGGTTTACTTGAATATATTCCGATACACTGAGTTATCAAAATATATAGAATAGGATTTTTGAAAAGAAGAGAATTTGTAAGTGAAATATTTATAGAGAATTTAAATAAATTTAAGAATGAACCGGATAAGAATAATAGTGGTTTTAAAATTCTAATAAATAAATTCCATGTGTAAAAATGGGGATTTTGAATAAACAGGAAGACAATGAATTTTGAAAGAATAAAGAAGGACTTTGGGAAAAATCTAAAATTGGTGTTTTCAGTTAAAAGATTTTAAATCATAATTAAGGAATAAAAATCTGAAGTCAATGAGTTTTGAAATAAATGAGTAAGGAAGGTAATTTATTTAAAGGTGAGGTAATTTGGAAATCAATTTGAAAATTTATTTAAGTGTTTAAAAATTGGAGTTTTAAACAGGAAATGTGACTATGACATTTATGAATTGCGTTTAAAAGCAAAGTAATATATCAGTGGATATTTGAAGAATAACTTCACGACGGGAATTGATTAAAGAAATGGAATTTTTTTTAAAAATAAACAGTGATTTATTTTAAAGGATTTGATGAGAAGTATATTTCCCTGGATAGCCAAGTACGGTTACAAAGTAATTTTTAAAAAAAAATATAAGTTAAAAGTTTTAATGTTGTTTAAAAAGCATGTTTTGGAAAAGTTATTATTTTTTTAAAACTATTTAAATTCTAATGTAAATATTCTTCAAATCTATTATCGTCGTAATTAATTAAAGGTGTCTTGGTATTTTTTTTAAAAAGAGAAAAATCTAGTTTTATATTTTATAAAGTTATCTTATTTTCAATATTTCTATAGTATATATTTTTAATAAAGTATTAATGTAATTTTTAATTTAAATGTTTTAAAGGATAATTTATAGTAAAGAGTTTTAAATTATTTTTAAAAAACTAAAGTATTGTGCTTGGTTGTTTTTGGTGGAAATAAATATTTGAAAATTTATCTTACGAGGAAAGTATGGTTTGAAACTGTTTTCAAAGGGTTGAAAATAGAAATATATCTTGTGAAGATATTTTGAGGTTAATAAATAATTTGGTGACATTATATATGGTTGATGGTTGTTGTGAATGTTAATTGATAGTTAAATAAACGACTATCAATATTGGACAATGCGCTGATCGTTTCGAAGAGTCCGGGATCGGGATTTATTTCTCGAAAACATCTTTGATCCGGTTTGTACGTTTTCATGAGGAAGACGAGTTTGGATTCAAAGATGGAGCAGTGAAGTGTAAGGGCTAGTCGCTACTAATCCTGAGGATGATTCCAAAATGGATGTAGTAGGAGTATTGCCTTCGGTTCCGTTCGAACCCGGGACGGACTTGTATGGATTGAATGCTTTCAAAACATCGTCAGGTGGACGATGGGCATTCTAAGTGAAACATTCTAAAACGGTAACACTTAGCCTCAAGCTTCATCCACTGGGAATTACTGAAAATCAGGGGTTATGAAGCAAGGCTAGGTGGGTAGCACCCATTTCGGGTAAGGTCATCCATGTCTAGATGTCCCTTTTTATTCGGCTTAGTGGTGCGGATGCCGATCCCAACTGTGGGTTGATCTTACTCGGGATTATCTAATAAGGGGTAGTCCCGGTCTTGTGTTGCACGAGGTCGGGTGTGATCCTCGGTATGCTGATCTAGACCAGGTACCATGACAGGTGGTAGCCCAATGCCTAGTCATTAATTGGAAATCCATTTACCCTACGCGCCCGTATGGTTTTGATTGTGCCCAACTATTGCTGAAACGTGAGATGCAAGCATTTCATCTAGATTCTATTTTAGTTTCTATAGACACTATTATAATATCAGAGAATTTTAATAAAAGTGTTTTAGCTATCGTAAGGTAAAAACCCGACATGTTTATTTGTGGCGTGGTCATACGAGATGCTTTTGTTTTCAAAGGATTTTGAAACTTTAATAATCAATTTGAGTGTGATTTCTCATGTTGGTATTCCAGACTGACTCTGGTGTTATTTTAGTGTAATGCTCGGGTCAGACCGAGTATTATAGACTATAGGGAAGGATGCTGAGGAGCTGGATGGCGATACATACTTCCTTACTTGTTATAGATATTTCGCTGTGTTGATTAGCGGTGTATTCAGATTGTGAGGAAAGGTTATGATTGCTGTCCAGTTGTGTGATATGTATTCTGATGATGTATATATATAAAACAGATAAAGTTTTCTTTTGTGTAAAGATCTGTTATTATCTATTATATTTTATTCCACTGCGATGGTTAGATTCTGTTGTTTTTTCTATCTTCTTCTTCTACCTCTTCTTCTTTCACCCAAATGATTCGTATTTCTTTTCATCTTGAGTTGATTGATGTGGAATAGTGTTGACTCAAGGTGTACGAATTTGCGGGACATTACATTTGGTATCAGAGCTTAGGTTGGTGATAGCCTTGGCTCTGGTGGGGATTACTCATTGGAAATAGAGTCCGTAGTACTCTAGAATGAGTTTGATTGTATTAATAGATACGAACGCGTATTTTTTAGTGGGTATAAATTTTTTTAATATTGTGTTGACTTATTGGTTGGGTGGAATATGAATTCTGATCGAGTAAGTTGGCCGCTATTCGAGAAGAGTTTATAAACACCTAACCGAATAAATTGACACGGTATTGTTTTAAAGATGGTTGAATGAAATAATTTTACCCAAAATATACTTTGACATAAAAGAAATATTTTCTTAAATTATTGTATAACTTGGGCGTTTGGATGATAATATTTTAAACAAATAAGATTATAAAAAAGAGAGAAATTGGAATGACTTTTATAATCAAATGAAAAAAATGGTATGAGTATAAGTTATACCAATAAATTATAGTTAAAATTCGATTTAAATCAGATTTGGAAATTTAAAACCCCAGAAATTTTGGTAGAGTTTTTCGAAGTGTTTTGAAGATAAATAATAGCACTATTATTTTAAAAAGTATTTCTGAAAGGAAATGGTTTCAAATAAATTTTGGGTAGGGATATGGCATTGAACTCACTTTAGTCGTTGGAAAATAACTTCGGTGATGACTACAGCATCATCGATGTTCATTTTCGAGTTTCTAAGCGACGGATTGCTGCCAAATTGATTTGTTCAGAAGAACTAGTTTGTTTTTGAAATTTCAAAGGAAGTTTGCTGGATATAAAACCAGGATTGGTTTTAAAATTTGAAAAAATGTGATTTTGAGATAATGGTGATTTCAAAATGATTTGAAACCAAAAGCCGGGTGTTTATAAATCCTGATGAGATAGGTTGTAAGCTTATAAATTAAGATGATTTTTAAATTACGAAGGAAATATGAGCTTTGAATGTTGGAATTTAAATTTAAAGTGAAAAGTTAAAAATGAAATTAACTAAGATTGAGGAAGAAAATTGAATCGAATTGAATTAAATAAATCTGAGTTAAAATAGAATTGGATTGGAATAAAATTCAGTTGAGTTATAGATGGTATTGAATGGAATTAGATCCTTACTTTAATAAATGGAAGTAAGTTGGATAAGAAATAAGTTGAATAAGAATTGGATTGGAATAAATAAATTAGAATAACTTATAAAAGAATTAAAAATCCATGGAATAAAAATATGCTTGAGTAATAAATAAGCGAAAAATCTTGAGTTAAAATAAAGATGAAAATATTCAAGCCAAGAATGAATGGAAATGTGTAAAATAATAAGTTGTGACTTATAAAACTGGAAAGTGTAATAAAAAAAACCCAAAATAAATATTGTTTGATGATTTGGAAAATAAAACAAAAATCCAAACTTGAATTATAAATAGGGGGGAGAACTAATTAGATAATAAATTAGTTAATGAAATATGTAAATGGAACCTAATGTAGTTAAATAGAAGCTGAATTGTGAGTTAATAATGAAATTTGGAAATAAATTTCGAGTTATAAATTAAATTCGACTTGAATCATTTGTGAAGTAAATATAATTGAAAATAGATTAAAGTAGGGATGGTTTAGTTGAAAAAAAGACCCAAATGAGTGCGAATAAATTGAAAATGGCCTTGTAATCAATTAAATGAATTGAATCTGAAAATTTAAAATTTATAACAACTAATCAAATAAATTTGTACATTGAAATGAGATTTGATTGAAATAGAATCAAGTTAAATTGAAAAGAAAATTTTATTTGTAAAATTAAAATGAGCTTAAGTATGAAATTTGAATAATTTGAAATAAATTAATTTAAGTTTAAAATTAGTGGAAGCTTGGCTTTGAGTAAGGGTCAAAGTCCATTAAATAAAAGCTTGGATAAATTTAAATTGGGGAATAATTATCAATATATAAGCATGGAATGGTTCAAGCTTAATAAATGGCCTCAAATGAAATGAAGGCAAATATAGAATGAAACGTAAATGAATGGACCGTGAGTAAAATTGAATAGGAATAAAATTGAAATTGAATGTGTCCAGCTAAATAAAATGGTTGTGAATGAATTAAAATAGAAGGAATTAAATAATAAATTGAGTTGGAATCAATTTAAAATGATTATAAGCTTAAGTAATTGTTATTTGCATGAATAACATCAAATTTTCACAGAAAATTAGTCTTTTTTCGTAAACGAAAGTAAATGTATTAACAGAGGTGAATAGAATTGATTTTTAAATCAATTGGAATAATATGGGTTTGTTTAAAACTAAAAATGAATTGAATGTAAGCAAGTGGGTTGTAAACCATTCCAATTGAATGGAAATTGTATATGAATTAATTGAAAACAGTTGAATTAGTATTAAAACTATATAAATTGCTTATGGAAAGTGTTTAGTGTGCATTGCTTTTAGAATTCATGTGTTTAACTATTGCAAATAAGTGAAATGTTGTTAAACTTCATATATATGGCACTTGCATGTTTGAATTGAGTAAGTCCATGTACCGGGAAGTCGTTTGGCTGGATTTTGGGTACGCTAACTGCTAAATAATAAGCCGCTTGCTTAAAAATGCTAAATAAAGGTACGCTTACGCAATAATAATAGGAAATATGAACCGTTTTTGTTTTTTCGACCTGGTGGGTCGATGTATATATATTTATATCTTTGTAAAATTGCAAAAGCTCCTCCGTACAAAGAAGACTCTGCCAAAATTTTCCGAAATTTTTGGGAGTTGGAAAATTATTGAAAATTTTTGGGAGTAAGAAAATTATTGAAAAATTTTGGGAAAATTTTTGTTAGCGACAAAACGATTTCAAATTGGAAATTGAAATAAATAGAGTGGATGAAACTAACTTAAAATAATGATATGAATCAGTTATAAATGGAAGATAAAAATTCAATATTCAGAGTTGAAGATAAATTGAATTCATATGAAAATGGAAAAACTAATTTGAATAGAAGTAGATATGAAATTTCGGTAAAAGGGAATGTATAAAATGATTTAAAAGCTATGATTGGTTATTATTGCTAAGTAGGATATGCAGGTATTATAAAGAGAAAGAAAAATTGGTTTTGATTTCAGAAGATAAATTTGAATTACCTGACCAAAAAGGTATGTGTTTAAATTTCTATACGAAATTTGATTGGGTTTTTGATCTAGCCAGTTGGATTTTTGTTTTCTTTTGGAAATTGGTAGCTTATAGAGGCATTTTGTAGTTGTACATGAGCTAGCCGTGCAAAGGAGACGCTAGTTTTGTTAGCGATAAAATGATTTAAATTGGAAATTGAAATAAATTGAGTGGATGAAACTAACTTAAAATAATGATATGAATCAGTTATAAATGGAAGATAAAAATTCAATATTCAGAGTTGAAGATAAATTGAAATCGTATGAAAATGGGAAAACTAATTTGAATAGAAGTAGATATGAAATTTTTGTATGGGAATGTATAAAATGATTTTAAAAGCTATGATTGGATATTATTTCTAAGTAGGATATGAAGGTATTATAAAGGGAAAGAAAAATTGGTTTTGATTTCAAAAGATAAATTTGAATTACCCGACCAAAAAGGTATGTGTTTAAATTTCTGTATGAAATTTAGTTTGGTTTTTTATCTAGCCACTTGGCGTTTTGTTTTCTTTTGGAAATTGGGAGCCTATAGAGGCATTTTGTAGTTGTACCGAGCTAGCCGTGCAAAGGGGATGCTGGCGAAATTTTTCGGAAATTTAGAGAGTTCGAAATTTTTTGAGAAATTTTGAAAATTTAAAACTTGGTTTTGAATTATAATTTGAATGGTTGAATAAGTAAAGATATTTGGAAACTATGGAAAAGTTTGGGAAGTTAGTAAGAAAGATAATGGGTCTTTTATAAAAAGATAGTTGGTAAGATGTTGAATTGTTTGGTTTGGGGAAAAAGTAAACAGGCATTGGACCATTCTTCCTAACTTGTAATTTCAAGGATGAAATTCTTTTAAGGGGGAGGAATGGACGACCCAGAATTTTGGACAATTTAAATTAGGATATTCAACTGATTTTAATATTTAAAGTAAACTTTTAACTTGAGTTCAAATATTTTTATTATTATTTTGCAATTAAGTTATTGGATTAAATAAACTGAAATTGGGTAAATTATTGAATCTTTTGTTTTAAGCCTGTTAAAAATAATTGGAAAGCTTGTAAAATTTATATTGATAATACTGAAAATGGTAAAAGTGTTAAAATTGAATTTGGAAGTTTTTTGTTAAATTTTGAAATTTTATCGTTTCAATTAATATTTAAAAATAGCCTTCCGAGGATAGAGTCGGAATTCGACGAAACCAGTTCCATTGGATTCGTAATATTGAATTATTGTCGGATTTCAATTTTCGTAGTGTTGGAGTCGTTGTGTGAGTGTACGATATATAAACGTGCTGATATTTATATCGGAAATTTAATATAATAACCGCTTCAAAAAGCTATCTTCTCCACACGATCGAATTAGGACTCGAAACCTTTTCCATTATGTTCGAAATAGGGGTATAACATTATGAATGTCTAGCGGCACGCCTCGATAGGAGGTCAAGATTTTGAGTGGCATTTGTCGAGAAAATTTGAATTTAATTAAGAATATATATTTATTTATACTAGTTGGCGTCAGCCGAATTTCCATCACATTTGAACTTTTCTGATCCATGTAGCAAATCCATTCTAACACGTTAATCTCTAATCATGCCCCATTATTTCTAATCCCTTCTTTTCTTTTATAAAGACAACAGTTTGTTTAAAATTAAAATAAATCTCGAAGAAGAAAAATGGTAGAAACAAACTATTCAAATCAGAATCCCTTTGTACGCGATCAATTAAGCCAAGCCCTTCCCCTTGTTCGAAATCAAATTTTGATTCAAAGAAAATATAAACGCTCGTGCAATCAAGGTCACGTCCGAATAGGTGGAGAAAACGACGACTTAGAGCTCAATGAGTTCGCCGGCGAATCGGAGGGGAAGGACAATGATGGGTTCATCGCTTGTCGCAAGCACGAGAGGGACGGTGCGGCGTGTAGCAAAGCGGGGTCAGGATCAACGCGGTTAGAAGAGGCGAAGTCGCAAGTTGATTTTGAAGCCGCGATGGGAAGTCAAGACAGCGTCGGTGGCAGTGGCTGTGGGTGTGTTTGTCGATGAGATGGTTGCTCGAGACCTGGAAAGATTTGGGTAGTTGCGAGTGTGTAGGATTAGTCACGGTATCGATGACCTGAGTCGTGAAGCAGTGAGGTAATTTGATTGGGGTTTTTTTCTTCTCTTCTTTAGAATCCAATATATAATAGGAAAGGTCTTGAAAACAGATTTAGAAAATAGATACATATACACGTTTTAACCCCACCAGTTTATTTTAAATGTGTATTTAGGGTAACTAATGTTTAAGGAACGTAGTTAATTATTTTAGTCGCTAGAAAATAATTTACAAAAAGATTTCTTAAAGGGAAATTATCTAGTTAGAATTAAACTATTAAATAATTAAATTTTATTAACATGGGAAATTGATCATTCGATTATTTCGAATATTAATAAATTGTATAAATGTTTATACAAGGTTTAATATTGTGGGGAAAACATGTCAGAATTGGATCGGATTGGCAAAACAAAAATCAAAGGTGAGTTACACTCATCTGAATTATTTAAATTTAATAGTTAAATTTAAATAATTTATTGAATGATTGAATTGTTTTGGATGTGCTATATTATACACAGTAGTGTGTGTGTGTGTGTATATATATATATATATAGAATATCTTGGAATGATTGATTTTCCGCATTATATAGCGGATGAGACCCTATGCGCCGCATAATAGCGGGTGGAATTATATTTAAAACCCGTATACCACGATATTCCACCTCGTAGTGGAATTGTTATTTTATACTGTGCTAATATCTATGGATGCAGGGAAACAGGTTGGAGGGATCCAACTGGATTCCTAAAAAATATTTATGTTATTTAAAATATTCTCCGTTATGAATATTCGATATTCTGTGATGATTATCATTGATAATTGGAATACTGAATGCTATGGTTTACTTGAATATATTTCGGTACACTGAGTTATCAAAATATATAGAATAGGATTTTTCAAAAGAAAATAAAAGAAGAGAATTTGTAAGTGAAATAATTATAGAGAATTTAAATAAATTTAAGAATGAACTGGATAAGAATAATAGTGGTTTTAAAATTCTAATAAATAAATTCCGTGTATGAAAAGGGGGATTTTGAATAAACAGGAAGACAATAAATTTTAAACTTAAGTGTTATTATTTAAAAGGATAAATCAATTATTTTAAATTTAAGATTTAAATTATGAAAAAAATAAAGAAGGAATTTGGGGAAAATCTAAAATTAGTGTTTTAAGTTAAAAGATTTTAAATCATAATTAAGGAATAAAAATGTGAAGTCAATGAGTTTTGAAATAAATGAGTATGGAAGGAAATTTATTTAAAGGTGAAGTAATTTGGAAATCAATTTGAAAATTGATTTAAGCGTTGAAAAATTGGAGTTTTAAGCAGGAAATGTGGCTATGACATTTATGAACTGGGTTTATAAAAGCAAAGTACTATATCAGTAGATATTTGAAGAATAACTTAACGATGGGAATTGATTAAAGAAATGGAAAAATTGTTTAAAAATAAATAGTGATTTATTTTTAAAGGATTTGAAGATAAGTATATTTCCCTGGATAGCCAACTACGGTTTCAAAGTAATTTTTTTTAAATATAAGTTAAAAGTTTTAATGTTGTTTTAAAAAGCATGTTTTGGAAAAGTTATTATTTTTTAAAAAAATATTTAAATTCGAAAGTAAATATTCTTCTAATCTATTATCGTAGTAATTAATTAAAGGTGTCTTGGTATTTTGTTTTTTAAAAAAAAATCTAGTTTTATATTTTATAAAGTAATCTTATTTTAAATATTCCTATAGTATATATTTTTAATAAAGTATTAAAGTAATTTTTAATTTAAATGTTTTAAAGGATAATTTATAATAAAGAGTTTTAAATTATTTTTAAAAATCTAAAGTTTTGTGCTTGGTTGTTTTCAGTGGAAATAAATATTTGGAAATTTATCTTATGAGGAAAGTATGGTTTCAAACTGTTTTCAAAAGGTTGAAAACAGAAATATATCTTGTGAAGATATTTTGAGGTTAATAAATAATTTGGTGAAATTATTTATGGTTGATGGTTGTTGTGAATGTTAATTGATAGTTAAATAACCGACTATCAATATTGGACAATGCGCTAATCGTTTCGAAGAGTCCAGGATCGAGATTTATTTCTCCAAAACCACTTCGATCCGGTTTGTACGTTTTCGTTAGGAAGACGAGTTTGGATTCGAAGATGGAGCAGTGAAGTGCATGGGCTAGTCGCTACTAATCCTGAGGATGATTCCAAAATGGATGTAGTTGGATTAGTGCCTTCGGTTCCATTAGAACTCGGGACGGACATGTATGGATTGAATGCTTTCGGAACATCGTCAGGTGGACGATGGGCATTCTGATTGAAACGTTCTAAAAAGGTAATGCTTAGCCTCAAGCCTCATCCACCAGGAATGACTGAAAATCACGGGTTATGCAGCATGGCTAGGTGGGTAGCATCCATTTCGGGCAAGGTCATCCCTGTCTGGATGTCCATTTTTATTCGGCTTAGTGGTGCGGTTGCTGATCCCAACCGTGGGGTGATCTTACTAGTGATTATCCAATAAGGGGTAGTCCTGGTATTGTGTTGCAGGGGGTCGGGAGTGATCCTCGGTATGCTGATTTAGACCAGGTACTGACAGGTGGTGCCCCAGTGCCTAGTTGTTAGATGGAAATCCATTTTCCCTACCCGCCCATACGGTTTTGATTGTGCCTAACTATTGCTGAAACGTGAGATGCAAGCATTTCAACTAGATTCTATTTTACTTTCTATAGACACTATTGTAATATCAGATAATTTTAATAAAAGTGTTTTAGCTATCGTAAGGTAAAAACCCAACAAGTTTATTTGTGGCGTGGTCTTACGAGATGCTTTTGTTTTCAAAGGATTTTGAAACTATAATAATCAATTTGAGTGTGATTTCTCAAGCTGTTATTCCAGGCTGACTCTTACAGGGAAGGATGTTAAGGAGCTGGATGGCGATACGTACTTCCATACTTGTTATAGATATTCCGCTGTGTTGATTAGCTGTGTATTCAGATTGTGAGGACAAGTTATGATTGTTGTCCAGTTGTGTGATATGTATTCTGATGATGTATATATATATAAAACAGATATAGTTTTCTTTTGTGTAAAGATCTGTTGTTATCTATTATATTTTATTCCGCTACGATGGTTAGATTCTGTTATTGTTTTCTATCTTCTTCTTCTACCTCTTCTTCTTTGACCAAAATGGTTCATATTTCTGTTCATCTTGATTTGATTGATGTAGAATCGTGTTGACTTAAGGGGTACGGATTTGCGGGACATTACAGGCCCATTCTAGGGTATTACTAACCCTATTTCTAATGAGTAATCCCCACCAAAGCCAAGGTTTTCTCTTAACCTTTGGCTCTGATACAAACTGTAATGAACCGGGATATTTGACCTTCAAAAACCGACATCATACGTTCACTGTATAACATGCCAAGCAATCGAGTATCGAAAATACCAGATAATTAGGGGTGAAAAAGATGAGATAGAAGAAACAAAAGCAATGTCACAGAATCTCACAACCGTAGCGGAACCAAATGTAGTATACATAATAACAGATCTTTATACAAAAGAAAATTGTAACTGTTAATATACACACCATCATCAGAGTACAACAATCAACACATCAATCTAGACGGTTATAATAACTTTTCCTCATAAATAGTGAACATTCGTTTAACACATGCATAGTGGAGTATAATCAATTATGTGAAACACATCCGAATCTCCTCCAGCTCGTCTCCTGAGCTCCATAGCATTCTAACCTGAATCTATAGTACTTAGTCTGACCATAGCACTATAATAAAATAATGCGCTAGTCAGTTTAGAAAACCAACATGAGAAATACATTCAATTAGAATTATTACTATTATCAAAATCCTTTGAAAACATAGTTATATCATAAGGCCACACCATAAATAAATATGATAGGTTTTTACCTTATGATACCCAAAACATTTTATATCAAAATCATATGATATTTTAATAGTGTCTAAAGAAAATAACGAATATATCTGAAATGCTTGCATCTCACGTTTCAATATAGTTGGGCACAATCAAAACCATACAGGCTCCTAGTGGCTATCGGATTCCATAAAATGACCGAGCTACTGGGGTACCGCCTGCCACAGTACACGTCTAGAAATGTACTAGGACCTTGCTTGGATCCCCTTCCAACACAGAACCAGCTCACGTCTTACCAGAATAGTACCAAATATGTACCACCTTGGGAGTTCCCACCCTAATCGGGCGCTCACTTTTCCATGCACAACCATATCCATAATTATAATATAATATATTCAAGAGTATCTAGAAAGGTGATAACATACCCTACTTAGGTGCGGCCAACATAGCCCCGCTGCATCTCCCATATTTTAGTCATTCCTTGTTGATGAAGCTTGAGGCTACGTATTACTTTTAGATTAGCATTCATACTTGGAATGCTAACACTGCCTTCCAGGTAAGCAATGCAATGATAGCATTCAACCATACAATTTGTCCTGGGTCTAGACAGACAAAATCTCCTTGAAGATCACAATCTCCATTATCTTTGAGATATCACAATTCATAACACACAAACCAATTCGAAGTGGTTTTTGGATAATTAAAACTGATCCCGATCTCTTCGAAACAATCAACGAAATTGTCCAAAATTTGATAGTCAGTTATTTAACTATCAAATAACATCCATAAGCAATCACTAAGCCTTATTTTATAAATCTTCTAAACATTCATTCAAAATATATTTACAAAGATAAATATATATTCAAAACTCTTCCAATATTTCCAACGTTGAAAACAATTTCAAATCCTTATATCCTTACGGGACATTTTCAAATCATATCTTACTTAAAAACTTAGTGAAATATTTCCAAATTCAATTTCTAATCCATTACTCCGAAAAATTACTCTATATAAATCCTTCGTCGCTAAAATATTTCAAAAACATCCGAAATCAATACTTTGGAAAATAATATAATTTCACTTTCCCAAAATATTTCCAATATCAATACATTGAATACATCTTCATCAATTATCTCATAAACCTTCGGAATTTTACTAATTTCATTTACAATTTCCAAAAATCGATTATTCTTATTTATAATCTCAACTAATAGTTTATAACTTCTTTTATGAATTCAGAAGTCTCTAGATTTTCATTATATGATTTCTCTTATAAAATCTCATTCATTAAATTAACTTCATTTACAAATCTCGAGAGAATTTATTAATAAATTACAATCATTTCAAAACTATATATATATATATATATATATGTATATATGTTAAGTATATCTAAATAATACTATTTTACTTTTAAACCACGTTTAAGTAGTAATTTAAAATATCCAAAAACTTAAATAAACATCGAATACTCATTTTCATTTCATTTTTAAATAAAACTAATCGCTTTACAAAGCTTATTATAAAAATTAGAATTTTATTACAATTAATATTAGATATTTGAAAAATTCGCTTTCAAAGTATTCCAATACTAACCAACTTTGAATTACATGTTTAATAAATAAAATATTCCTTTTTAAAACAAAAATTAACTTCTTAATAAAATATATTTTTGAAATCCCAATAGGCAATTTCAATTTATAAATCCCTCTCGAATCACAGCACATCGATTTTATTCTGATTTCCTAAATATTTGTAACGACCCAGAATTTTTGTTAAATAAATTCGTCTATTTAATTGATTTTTAAATAATTAAAAGATAAATTTATAAGTCGAATAAATTATTTTTCGAATATGTGGATTTAATTGAATAATTAAATCGATAAATTAATATTTGAAATTACAGAAATAATTGGAATTTGGGTTTAATGTGATTAAAAATGATTTATAAAGTTGTATTTAATCATATTGGAGTTAGAGTGATGTTATAGAACTTTTAAAATTGAATTAAATGTTAATTTGTGAAAATTGAATATTTTAATATTTAATTGACGAGTTAAAATGGCCATTTTTCAAACAGTCTCGGATTTCGACGATACCAATTTCATCCGTAACGTTATATTATTGTAAGGTTTCAAATTTCGTGTGAATCAGATTTACCGTTTGTCCGGGGCAAGCCAAAACACATGGAAATTGGTTTAAATCGATTTAGTTTAAATTTGATCGTTTATTGCCGTAACTCACACAGATGTTCAAATTAGCCTTCGAAACCTATTCCATTGTGTCCGGAACGCGGGGTAAACCCTAGAAACGCCGGTCACCGCGCGAGATTTTGAGTTTGCAAATTCCGGATGAATAGTAATTTGTGAACTTTCTATATAAGGACCTAGATATTCACATTTGCAAACAAATTAGCCCTAGGGTTTCACCTCAACCTTCAGCCGCCACTAGAGAAACCTATGGCTGAAAATTGCCAACTCTCTTCCTTTTTTCTCTTCCAATCCATAGACAATTACGCAAATTCTTCAACTACAATGTTGAAGAGGGCATTGAGATCTGTAAAGTGAACGGCTTTGATCAAGAAACAAACAACGGATTGATGGCAATTTCCCTTGGAACGGCCGAAAGTCATGCATGCATTTTGAGATGGATGCGCAGCCGAGCTTCAAGCCATGGTGGCCGTGCGTAGCTCTCGTCTAGCGATGTTAGATGGGAGCCTCTGATAGAAGTGTAAGTTGACGATGTTGAAGCGGCTATTAACCCTAGCTATGGCGATGGGTTCGGTTTTCATGTGAAAACCTGGGAGCAAGTCGCGTCAGTGAAGAACTCACGCATGGCCTTGATATGAGGAATGTGATCTAACGGCCAAGATTGTTTTGGGTATAAAATAAAAATTAATTTGTAAATTAAATTAAATTATAAATCGTGTAATGTTCAAAACAACGTAACTTTTTCATACGAGGTCGAAAACGCGCGAAACAACTTGCGTTGGCTTCGTTTTGATGAGCACTACGTTATGGAACAGGATTGAAGTCGTTTGAAGTTAGTGAGAATTTCGGGTAAAATTAAACGCGCGTTTAATTTTATTCGAAATAAAACGCTACAACTGTTATCGGAAACTCAAGGTGAGAAGTTCTCACTCAATCGAATTGTTTCGATTTAAATTTAAAATAGTTAAATTTAAAATTTCTAGATTGTGTGATTGGATGATAATTATTATCTGTTGTAGTGAAATAGACCCTATACGCCATATATTAAGCGGATGTTATTTATTAAAAACATATACTGCGATAATTCCAGCTTGTATGGAATTGGTATTATATATGTATTTGGGGTTGATTTCCGGCATTATATAGCGAATGAGACCCTATTGCGCCGCATAATAGCGGATAGTATTTTATAAATCCCATATACCGCGATATTCCGTCTCGAAGCGGAATTGGTATTATGCTAACATCTTTGGATGCAGGGAAACAGGTTGGAGGGATCCAACTCGATTCCTCAAATGATTGAATTGGTTTCAATATTGTGTGTTGATCTATTTTTAATCTGCGTGATTATCTTTGTGATTGGAATCGTTAAAGGCTAAATTTTAGCCGAATATATTTTTGGTATCGTTAGATGCCGAAAATAAATAAAATTGAATTTTTGAAAATTTAAGTTGAGAATTCATAATAAAATTTAATTTTGAAATTGATTCATTTTAAATGAATAAACGTTGTAATTTCTATGTTATAAAAATTATGATTTTTGTGAAATATAACCGAAATGTGATTTTTGAAATAAATAGTTGATTAATTTATAAAATGGTTTAAATTGGGATTTTTGAATTATTATAAATGATTAATATAAAAGATTTATAAAATTGATATTTATAAATTAAAATATTGGAATTATAAAACTAGTTTTTATAAGTATTAAAATGAAATAAAAATGGATTTCATAAGTGAATGAAATTTATAGATTTGTAAATTGTGTAGTTATAAAATGAATAAAATAAAAGATTTATAAGTAATTAACGTATAAATTGGATTTTGGCGTTTAAATGAGATATAAATAAAATTTGTTAATTAAGGGATTTGTATAAGTTGGAGTTTTTGCAATATATATGTGTGTCTGTGTGTGTGAATTTATAAACGTCGTTTTATAAATCCGAAATCAATTGAATTTGATAAATTAAACATAGAAGTTTATTAAAGGAGATATATTCGTGATTTTGGACAGCGAATTACCCTTTAAGTTAAAAGTGGTAATAATAAGAGTTGGTTGGGAAGTATATTCACGATTTTGGACAGCGAATATATTATTAAATAAAATGGATATGTTTTGGGGAAGTGATATTATAAGATGAAGTTAATTGTTTTGAAGATGTTTTAAAAGGTATTAATTATCGAAACCATAGATTTCAACATTCATTGTTGAAATAGACGTTTTCGAGAAATAGAAGGAAATGGTGGACTATAACACTGTTGTTATAGTAAATGATTTCCGAAAGGAAATGTTTTATATATAGCATTGGGATTTATATATCTATTTTAAGTTCGAATCCCTATACTAATGATTTTGGGTTGTCGTAACGATGTTTTACGCAACATTCGTTTTGACTCAAATAAATGTGTTTAAGAGAATGTTTTCCTTAAAGAATGAATTATATACTTAATTGTGATTTAAGTATATTGAATATTTTTCAAGTGTTGAAAATAAATAGGTTTGTGAATTACTTATTATTAAATAAGTATGGAAATGTTTTTCCAATATGAAGTGAATGTTTTGAGATTTTATCTTTTAATGATAAATTGAAAATGAATATTAGAAATCGATTTAAAAATCGTATATTCATAGATATTTTGGAACGTTAAATTCACCATGGAATATATAAAAGAAAGGGAAATTTGTTTAAAAATAAACATTGATTTATTTTTGAAGTGTGGAAATAAATTTACGGATTTGGAAGGTAAGTTTAAAATAAATCAGTAAGGATTTATTTGAATTGGTTTGAATGAACCATTTTGAAATGAAAGTTGTAAAGCTGAAGTTTGATTTGAATTTTTTTTCAAGTGGTTGAAGTGTGTAAAATATATCTTGTAAAGATAATTTTTTTTTGAAATAAATAGTTTGGGAAATTATTTGAAATCGGGTTATGTTGTGAATATTAATTGATAGTTAAATAACGGACTATCAATATTGACCCTTGAATGGCTATTTGTTGTGATTTGGTGGAAATTGAATGCTACACTTATTTTTAAATTGTTACGCTCGTTATTCGGATTACCCATTTCGAATAGTGGTACGACGTAATGGATAACATTGAAGACCGATGTTGAAGACCGGGTATTTGTGAAAACGATAGGATGATCTATCGATTGTCCTTGCACCGTTAGCTACGGTATGTAGATTTCCTTTGTGATGGGAAATTCGATCGGGATTGTGAATACCCGGATTGCAAGGGCTTCTTTTGAAGTGCCTTCGGTTCTGTTCGAACCCGGAACAGACTTGTATGGTTACATGTCTGACATTACATTTTGAGATATAAAGCAGATTTCTTTCAAATACATTTTCGTTGGTGGCGGAGAATTTATTCTCTTAGCTTAACACCCTTAGAGGTTATGTAGTTGAAGGTTATCAGCGATATATTGCCAATTTGGTAATGTGGCATGTTGAGTGTTGCTATGTGATGATTATTTATTAATCATTTGTTGATCAAAGCGTGGCTTTGTGAAAAAGCGTAGCTTTTTGGACGAGACTTCGTCGGACCTCACACCCCGAAAATGGTCAAAACAGGAATATGAAGCAAGGTTATGAGGGTCGCGCCCTTTAGGGTATGTTGTTTCCTTCTGGAAAGGGTGGTGTCATGGTATGGAGCCCAGATACTTACTCATGTTGACACACTATATTTATTACCGTGTGAAGTTGGTTATCGAGCGCTCGGATAAAGGTCCAAAGGGACCGGGGGATGACATATTCATGTAGTAGTTACCTAGTTACAAAGGTAACCCGACCTTGTGTTGGCAGAATCTAACCGTAACGTTAGGTTCTCGGGACGTCCCGCCAGAGGCGATCCCATTGACAGTAGGAAGTTCCTTAGCCTGACATTTGTTGGAAATCCAAATAAAACAATACGAGCCTTGTACGGTTTTGGTTGTAGAACCTACCATTCACTTATAGTTGCGCCCCACTGTTTGGATGGTATCTATAGTAGGCATAGTTCGGAATGTGTATGCTGGCAAAATGATTTGTTTTGCGTAGTAAGCATCTTTGACTATCATAAGGAGAAATCTCCTCCAATTCTGCGTTTGCATTGTGTGTGTGTGCGGGGAGGCCTTATGGTAGTTTCATTTTCCAAAAGCATTGCGGATATTTTTCACTTCCCTTGTTGTTGTTGTTTTAAAGATAAATAGCTGTTTTAAATACTCACACCAGTCTTGCTTATCTTAGTGAAATGTGATGGGGGATTCTCGCTTCGCAGTTAGGTGGGGAACGGGAGACTCTTACCCCTACATGTCCTCTCTTAGTGAATAGGGGTTGGTTAGGCGTAAGCCATGATAGTCGAAAGGCTGGCCGTAAAAGCAAGTTTGGGATACCAGTTGTAGCCATGGCTGTTATTAGCCGCTGTCGATGGTTGAAAAGCCTAGAGCTTTACATTGTGGTATCAGAGCATATGGTTAAGTGACAACCTTGGCTCTGTTGGGAATTACTCATTAGAGATAGATTCCGTAGTACTCTAGAATGAGTTTGAGTGTAATAATAGATACGAACGTGTATTTGTTAGTGAATATAAATTTTTTTTATGTTGTGATAATTGGTTTGTGGAGTGGTATATGGATTCTTGTCGGTATAGTCTGTACAACTCTATCGATAGGGATCTCTAAACACTTATTCAGAACAATTCAGTATGATATCATTTTAAATTGGGTAAATGAAATAATTTTACCTCGATTATATTTTTATATGAAGGAAATAATTTTTCAGAAATTATTAAAGTATATATAAATTGATTGTTTGGTTGTTGAAAATGTAAAAATGTATAATTCAATAAATGTTGTTAGAATAAGTTAGATAAAAACAACAGTTGTAAAAGAATGAATTGTATAAGCAAATGAATTATAAGTATGGAATTATAATTAAAATGATTTACAATTGTAAAATAATCTTATATATAAATAGTGATATTATATGAGGAATTTTTTATAAATGTGATTTATAAATAATGAAAAGGAAAAATTTGAAAGAATATTTAGCACTGATTTTACTATTGTTACTGGGAATTAATAAGGATGATGACTGCAGCATCATCAGTATCATTTTCGAGTTTCTGTGTGATGGATTTGCTGCCATAGTAAATTAAAATTGAAGTTTTGTTGTGATAAACAAATTTGAAATTGAAAATCCAAGTTGGAATTGATAAAGATAAGTAAAACGAGTTTTGAACTTATATTATGAGATAAAAAAATATAGCTTTGGTAAAGTAAAGAATTTGAGTTGGCATAACAAAACATATGATTTGGAATTTAACTAATGGGAGTTAAATAAATTAAATCAGATTTGGAAGTTTAAATAAGTAAGTTATATAACTTATAAAGTGAGAAGATGTAAGTGAAACCAAATGACAAATGGTTAAATAATTTTGATAAGCAAAACGAGATATGAATTTGAACAAGTGATGAATTTGACTTAAGTAAAAGTTAAATAGAATTTACTTTAGAATTGGAATCTGAACTGGATTTGTAAATGGAAATTTAAGTTAAGTTAAACAAATGATGTGTAAATGGAATATAACTTAAGTGGGGCTGAATGAAGTAGATTTTGGTATCAAAGTAAAATAATAAAGTTAATTGAATGAATATAAACTGGACTTATATAAATGAAATTCAACTTGAAATGTTAAATGAATTAGAAATTGGATTACTGAATGGATTGAATGTTAATCAATCAAATGTAAATAAATTGAAATGAAATAATGGATGTAAGTGTTAATTCATTTAAGCCTAATTGAATGTTAAAAGAAGTTGAAGGTAAACAAAGTGAACATGAATGTTGAATGTAAAGTGAACAAATTCGGTTGTGTTGAATATACATTGGTTATTATTTGATTATAAATTGGTTGTATATAAATTCATTAAGTGTTGATGAAATTGAATTAGTGAAATAAAACTATTTTAAAATAGTGATATGAATCAATTGTGAATGAAAGATAATTGATAAATTCAACATTCAAAAGGTAAATTGAATCCAAACAGAATTGAAAGTGTAAATTGAATTCGAATGAAATTGATAATGCAATCTAGAACGAAAATGGACATATAACTTCAATAAGTAAAGTAAAATGGTATAAGAAGTATATATTGAAATTTTTGTAAAGGAATGTGCAAAATAAATTTGAAAGTTGTAATTGGATATTATGGCTAGCAAGATGTACAGGTGTATTAAAGGAAATTGAATTGGGATTTTGATTTTGAAGATAAAAATAGTATTGCTCTACAAAAAGGTATGTATTTGAATTTCAGTATGAAATTTGATAATCTTCTTGTCTAGCCGCTTGGCTTTTTGTTTTCTTTTTGAAATTGGGGGCCCGTGGTAGCAATTTTAAGTCGTACCGAGCTAGCCGTGCAAAGGAGGTTATGGCGAAATTTTTTGAAAATTTAAGGCGTTAGAAAATATTCGGGAAATTTTGTGAAAAAATTGTAAAAACTAAGTTTTGATTTGAAGTTAAAGGTTAAACGATGTAGTTGATTTTGAAAAGATAACTATACATGGATTTGAAAACTTAGTAAAGTTATTGGAAGAAACTTAACTATGGATTTTGGAAAAGTTAAACGCTTAAGAGATTGGTGAATCAAATTTGAATGGTTTGTTCTGAAAAGTCAATGAATTCTGTAACTTTTTCTTACTTGGCAATTTCGAGGACGAAATTCTTTTAAGGGGGGAAGTTTGTAACGACCCAGAATTTATGTTAAATAAATTCGTATATTTAATTGATTTTTAAATAATTAAAAGATAAATTTATAAGTAGAATAATTTATTTTTCGAATATATGGATTTAATTGGATAATTAAATCGACAAATTAATATTTGAAATTACAGAAATAATTGGAATTTGGGTTTAATGTGATTAAAAATGATTTATAAAGTTGTATTTAATCATATTGGAGTTAGATTGATGTTATAAAACTTTTGAAATTGAATTAAAAGTTAATTTGTGAAAATTGAATTTTTAATATTTAATTCACGAGTTAAAATAGGCATTTTTCAAACAGTCTCGGATTTCGACGAAACTCGTTTCGTCGGATCTGTAATGTTATATTATTGTAAGGTTTCAAATTTCGTGTCAATCGAATTTACTTTTTGTCCGGGGCAAGCCATAACGCATAGAAATTGGTTTAAATCGATTTAGTTTAAATTTGATCGTTTATTTCCGTAACTCGCACAGATGATCGAATTAGCCTTCGAAACCAATCCATTGTGTCCGGAACGCGGGGTAAACCCTAGAAACGTCGGTCACCGCGCGAGATTTGGAGTTCGCAAATTCCGGATGAATAGTAATTTGTGAATTTTCTATATAAGGACCTAGATATTCACATTTGCAAACAAATTGGCCCTAGGGTTTCATCTTAACTTTCAGCGGCCACTAGAGAAACCTATGGCCAAAAATTGCCAACTCTCTTCCTCTTTTCTCTTCCAATCCGTAGACAATTACGCAAATTCTTCAACTACAATGTTGAAGGGGCATTGAGATCTGTAAAGTGAACAGCTATGATCAAGAAACATGCAACGTATTGATGGAAATTTCCCTTGGAATGGCCGAAAGTCGTGCATGCATTTCGAGATGAATGCGCAGCCAAGCTTCAAGCCGTGGTGGTTGTGCATAGCTCTCGTCGAGCGCTGTTAGATGGGAGCCTCTGATCGAAGTATAAGTTGACGATGTAGAAGCGGCTATTAACCCTAGCTATGGCGATGGGTTCGGTTTTCACGTGAAAACCTGGGAGCAAGCCGCGTGAGAGAAGAAGTCACGCACGGCCTTGATGTGAGGAACGTGATCTAACGGCCAAGATTGTTTTGGGTATAAAATAAAAATTAATTTGTAAATTAAATTATATTATAAATCGTGTAATGTTTAAAACAGCGTAATTTTTTCATACGAGGTCGAAAATGCGCAAAACAACTTGCGTTGGCTTTATTTTGACAAGCACTACGCTATGGAATTGGATTGGAGTCATTTGGAGTTAGTGAGAATTTTGGGTAAAATTAAACGCGCATTTAATTTTATTCGAAATAAAACGCTACAACTATTATCGGAAACTCAAGATGAGAACTTCTCACTCAATCGAATTGTTTCGATTTAAATTTTAAATAGTTAAATTTAAAATTGCTAGATTGTGTGATTGGATGATAATTATTATCTGTTGTAGTGAAGTAGACCCTATACGCCGTATATTAAGCGGATGGTATTTGTTAAAAACATATACCGCGATAATTCCAACTTGTATGGAATTGGTATTTTATATGTATTTGGAGTTGATTTCCCGCATTATATAGCGGATGAGACCCTATTGCGCAGCATAATAGCGGATAGTATTTTATAAATCCCATATACCATGATATTCTGTCTCGAAGCGGAATTGGTATTGTGCTAATGTGACGCCCCACCTCTATGCCCACGCTAGCCAAGGACATTACGGGATAATGCCGTCAACTAGCACGGAGAATAAGTCCGTTGAGGAGCGACCATCCGTGTAATTGCTTTGTGCGAGCACCAACATGTCAATTAGTACAAGGAAGTCCGACATGCCGATACAAACTCAAGGCTACTACATAGTGGCTATATATATTCTTCGGAAACAAACATAGAAATAAGCATAACACAAATTAGTCACAGACATCCATATCACAAAGGCGGAAAAAGATATGAATATAACACATGAAAGTGTACATCAGAGTAGTGGTCAAACAAGATCCGTAATATCATAAAAGAATGGTTACAAGTACTAGACAAAAGAATATGTATACATCAAGGAGTCTATGTCTCAAAGGTATACAACAAAAACTACTAATCTAAGTAGTTAGCCAAAAGTCAGGATGATAATCCCAGAAGTGAAGTCAAGCAAAAGCACCTGTAACATCTCGGTCTGACCCGAGTATTATTTAAAAGAAAATAATAAACGGATCAGTCTAGCTATAAATACCAGATAGAATGATATAGAATAAGAAATATGACAAAACACATAATAATCACAATACCATGCTGTGATAAGTAAGTAATTGAAAATCAACAAGAGATTAATCAATATCACAAGAATCTTCTCAAAGATAAAAAGGAATGTCATACTCTATAGTATTATTCACCAAAATCATAAGTATTGACAATAATACCAATGCCAATCACAAAAGTCAATGACACACAAAACTCACCAATGCACAAATATTGGTAAAACTTATCAATACAAATCACGAAAATTGGTGAAACACAAACTCTAGAAATCATCAATGGAAATATAGAAATCACAAAAAAAAAGGGAAGCCTATCACAAAATGGGAGCGTGAAAACTCACCAACACGTGTATCACAAACGGGACGCTATCCCATGGTCGCTAACCATAGAGCCGGTGCAACGACGTAGTATAATGGTACGCTCGAGGAACCAGAAACTCGAATAGTTTGAAACAACGACGTAGTACAACGGTACGCCCGAAGATCCGAAATCCATAAAAACGTGGGTCGCTAACCCACAAAAATTGGGTCGAAACCCCAAGAAATAAATAGGTCGTTAGCCTATAATAAAAATGAGGCAAAACTCAATAAAACAAGGTACTGTCCCCTACGTGGACAAAGAAACATAGCATATCGCTAGTCATAATCACAAAAATGATCATCATCGATCATCAAGAAGTGTCAATTACAACAAGCTAGTAAATATATGAGCTTAGCCTCATGCCCCATAACCACTAGCTTAACTTAAATATTTACGAACAAATTGTAGATCTCCACTCAAAAATCGTCACAAGAGATTCAATCGAACAAATCCAAGAATTAACTAACGAAGTAAACGCAAGCATTTCATACCACCTGTTTTACCAAGCCGTTTAATTAGATTTCTCGTACGAGTAAGGTGAAGTGACAGATCACAAAAATGATTGCAGAAACCATAAATCACAACAATTCACATTCGAAGACGTGAATAAAATCCAAAGAATTCGATTCTGAATTCATCAAAGTGGAAATAGCCTAGTGACTCAACTCGGCACGACCTAGCTGCAGAAAGTCCGAGCGACTTAGTGGTTGCAACGACCTACCGAGTTTCATCTTAAGGAGCTAGTATGCGGCCTATAGTGATGCGACCTAATCAAGGAGCGAGCTAATCCATAGTGCGACCTATAGGGGTGCGACCTAATGGGGTAGCGTCATAACACATGGCCGAGCGACCTAATCGAGACAAGCAGGCCGACCGACCTAAGGAGCGCGACCTAAACAAGGCGCGACCTAGCAGTTGCGGGCTAAAACGGTGCGACCTAGGGAGGTAAGGATAGCCGAGCGACCTAATGGTGCGAAGGGCCTAATAAAAACAAGGCCGAGCGACATAGGAAAGGGTGCGACCAAACATGGCACGACCCAACATAGCGCGACCTAAAAGCACGCGCGACCAAAGGAGGTGAGGATAGGCCGAGCGACCTAAGGGGTAAGGCCTAGCGACCTAAGGACCTAAGGCGTGTGAGAGGGTCGAGCGACCTAACGACCTGGGGAGTATAAGGCCGAGCAACGACCTAACGACCTCACTAATGCCGAGTGGCTTAAGGAAGTGAAGACGGCCGAGCGACCTAGCGACCTACGGCCTAGGGCCGAGCGACCTAACGACCTAGGGCGGAAACGACCTAAATGCAGGTCGAGAGTCCTTCATATGCAGGCTGAGCGACCTAAGGGTTTTGGAGCTCAAAACTCGCCCAATTTGCAATTGATCGAGCACGGACGCTAGGGGATTATGCCCATAGGCTATCCGGTCGAATTGGCTCCTCGGTGCATTACCAAAAACGTGTTTAAACATCAAAGATCGGATTTTTAAAGATTTGAACCTAAAACACTAAAAATTGGGATTTTCACCAATTCTATCCAAATCTATGACAAATGCATATGTAAAAGTGTTAAGAATTCATACCCAACAATCAATGATAGTTATAGACAAAAATTTATGAAGAAGAAGCTTGAAAACAAGGAAGAATCAACCCAATAAGCTTGAATCAATGTCTTCTCTTTGAATTTGGAGTTGGGTGTTGGATTTGCAAATGATCTTGAGCTTGGAGTTTTAATTTCCCATTCCATCCCCCATTTTTGATGAAGCTTGAGTGTTAGGAAATGAAACTAAAATTATGAAGAGAAGGGGGTTGAGTTAGAATTAATAGTTTAGGCAAATGGGCTAAACCAAACCCAAAACCCAAAGTGAAAAAGTAACAAAATTCTACTAACTCCAAACATATCAAAGCCCACACTCAAAAACATCACAAACGGTGTTTTGAACACCATGGAAGTGGTTCCGAGTCCTAATTCGACCGTATGCAAAAAGTAACTTTTCGGACTAAAATCCGACTAACGATAAAATACTTAAATAAAATATTTAAATATCAAATCGTAAAATACGCGGGTTGTTACAACTCCCCTCCTTAAAGAAATTGCGTCCACGCAATAATTAAGAAGAAAATATATAGTAACAACCATAAAAGCATATTCAACACAAAAGAAGTTTGAAATAAGAAGTTCACCTCAAAGAGCACGAGAAAGTAAGTCCGGATGTGTTCGCTTGATGAATTCTGTAGATTCCCAAGAGCAATCCTTTGGATTTGAGGACCATTGAACTTTAACAAGCGGAACATCTTTATTTCGAGGGCGCTTGACCTCCGAAGCAATAATACGAACAGGATGTTGCTCATAAGTTAAATTAGGTAAAACTTCAATTTCTTCCACAACACCGGGCTCAAGAATAGAATCGGAATCTCGAAGGCACTTCCATAACTGAGAAACGTGAAACACGTCATGAATAGTAGAAAACCGAGCCGGTAATAAAAACGATAAGCCATGGAACCGATACATTCGGTGATAGGAAATGGCCCAATATATCGAGGCGCTAATTTTCCCGATTAACTGAAACGTACAACACCTTTCATAGGTGAAACACGAATAAACAAAAGGTCTCCCATAGAAAATTCTAATTTCCTTCTCCGGTTATCGACATAGGATTTTTATCAACTCTGGGCTCCTTTCATCCTATGACGAATAATATCAATCTTTTCTGTGGAATCTCGAATAAAATCTGGACCTAAAACCAGCTTCTCATCAGCCTCAAGCCAACAAGAAGGAGATCGGCATGGCCTTCCATAGAGTGCCTCGAAAGGTGCCATACCAATACTAGATTGGAAGCTATTATTATAAGAAAACTCAACAAGAGAAATATGATCTTCCCAACTTCCACCAAAATCAAGAACACATGCACGAAGAAGATCTTCAAGAGTTTGATTCACACGCTCGGTTTGTCCATCGGACTGAGGATGATAAGCAGTGCTAAAATTAAGCTTCGTTCCCAAAGCTTTCTGAAGACTCTTCCAAAATCCACTAGTAAACAATGGATCATGATCACTAACAATAGAAGTAGGAACTCCATGCAATTTAACAAATTCTTTAATAAAGAGCTTGGCCAAAAGAGGAACGGATCGATTGGACCGAACTGGAATAAAATGGGCGGATTTAGTAAGTCTATCCACTATCACCCATAAGTTGTCATGACCCGAACGAGAACGGGGAAGGCCATCTATAAAATCAATGGAAATTTGATCCCACTTCCAAATTGGAATTTCTAAAGGTTGTAATAACCCACCGGGCCTTTGATGTTCGGCCTTAATGAGTTGGCAAGTCATGCAACACTTAACGAAGTTAGCAATATCAGATTTCATTCCCTCCCAATAATAAAGTCGCTTCATATCCGCGTACAATTTACTACTACCGGGATGAATGGTAAATTTAGAACGATGTGAATCTTCTAAAATATCTTTATGAAGATCACTAGTATTTGGCACGATAAGTCTACCAAATTTTCGAATACTGCCACGAGAATCAATATCAAAGTCTTTCAAACATTCAATATCAATTTTATCCCTAAAATTTTGGCCAAGAAGAGCCAATTCGGGATCTAGCTTTTGAGATTCAAGAATGCGGTCTAAAAGAGAAGGATGAGCCTCAAGGCTACATAAAGCAAGAGATGAACATAAATCGGAAAAATGGTCTCGAATCTCAGAAGTGGATAGAATTCTGAGATCATTCCATTCGGATATCATCATAGAAACAACCGCTTGTTGCTTACAACTAAGTGCATCGACAACACGATTTCCCTTTCCGGAAGTATAAAGAATATCAAGTTCATAGGCTACAAGAAATTTGAGCCAACGTTGTTGATGCAAGTTTTGTTCCTTTTGAGAAAATAGATACCTCAAAGATTTATGGTCGGTGTAAAGAATAAACTTTTCTCCTAAAAGATAGTGACGCCAAATCTGAAGGGCGAAAATAATAGCTGCGAGTTCTAAATCATGAGTGGCATATCTAGTCTCAGCAGGCTTCAATTTCCTAGAAGCATAAGCAATAACACTTTCTCTTTGCATAAGAACGGCTTCCAAACCAATGCGACTAACATCGGTATAAACAATCAAATCTTGATTCCCCTCGGGAATAACAAGAATAGGAGCATCGGAAAGGAGTTCCTTTAATTTCTGGAAAGAAGCTTCACATTTGTCCGACCAAATGTAGTTAACACCTTTCTTTTTCAAACTAGTAAGAGGCATGGAAATTTTGGAAAAGTCCTTTGTGAAACGGTGGTAATAACCGGCCAATCCAAGGAAACTACAAATTTATGTCACACTCTCCTGGCTCTTCCAATTTTGAATCGCTTCAAACTTTGAAGGATCCACGGAAATTCTGGATTCAGAAACAATATGACCGAGAAACTTCACACGAGATTCCCAAAAGTGGCATTTAGAAAATTTTGCTTTCAATTGATTGCTCCTAAGAGTTTCTAACACAATCCGAAGATGTTTTTCATGCTCCTCTTCGGTTTTAGAATACACTAGAATATCATCAGTAAAGATGAGAACAAACCGATCGAGGAAGTCTTTGAAAACTCGATTCATAAGGTCAACGAAATAAGCCGGAGCATTCCTTAAACAAAATGGCATAACAAGCCATTCATAAGATCCATAACGAGTACGGAACGATGTCAAAGGAATGCTATCCTTTGCAATACGAAGCTGATGAAAACCGGTAGCTAAGTCTAATTGTGAAAAGACTCTAGCACCACTAAGTTGATCGAAAAGATCATCAATTCGAGGTAAAGTATATTTATTCTTGATAGTAAGATCATTAAGCTTGTGGTAGTCAACGCAAAGCCTGAGTGTACCAACGGATTTCTTCACAAAAATAGCCGAAGCTCCCCAAGAAGAGGAACTAGAGCGAATAAATTGCTTCATCTCCAATTCGGATAATTGTTTGCGCATCTCCTCATTTTCTTTATTGGACATACGATAAGGAGGACGAGTGAGAGGTTGAGCTCTAGGGATGAGATTAATTTTGAACTCAATTGCTCACTTAGGTGGTAATCCTAAAACGGGCTCAAATATGTCGGAAAATTCACGAACAACGTGAATAAGAGAAATAATATCTTCCTCGTCATCATTATCGTCAACTTGAGGATTTAAAGAATACAAAGATGCGACCAAGATGGAATCCGAATATTTAAGATCAATAGAAATCTGCTTAACAGATTGAGGATGTCGAAGATGAATAGTCTGCTTAGGACATAGGATTTGGGCTTCATAACGGTTAAGCCAATCTATTCCCAAAATCATTCCAAAGCCTAAGTAGCGCATAACATGCAAATCGACTCAGAAAGAAAGATCACACAAAATAATCTCGACATCTTTACACAATAAACTGATTGTTGCGGATCCACCAACCGGATTCGCAATTCTCAGTGAAGTCATTAAACACAAAACATCCAAAGAAAAAGTATCAACAAGTTCTTTTGATATAAAAGAATGGGATGCACCCGTATCAAAAAGAACCCGAATAGGTTGATTATGAAACATAATAATGCCATCAAGCATAGAATGAAGAGTACCTTTACCACGAGATGTGTTTCCAGGGGCTTTAGCAACATTAAGCTTTCCCTCCTTCCAGTTTTGAAGTTTGGGACAAGAAGATAAATAATGATCCGGGCATTTGCAATAGCGACAAAGGAGTGGTTTCGAACATCTATTGGCATAATGGTCTTTAGAACCATAATTGTAGCATTGCCCACTACTAGGGGCAGAAGCCTTTGCTACTGGAATTGCTTGCTTCCATTTCTTGTTGAGATAAGACACTTTGAACTTAATAGGCCTTTTCTTCTTGTTATTGAATTTTGGTTTGGCACCCACAATATCAGCATCGCTCTCTTTATCTGCCTCTTCAAGTCGAAGAGCGATATCAACAAGTTGATCAAAAGAAACTTCTAGCTTTAGAAGTAATGGCTTCTTGAGATTTTTATTCAAGCCATAGACGAATCTCTGATTTTTCTTTAATGTGGGTATTAATGTATTCAGCCCCATATTTAGAGAGAGATTCAAAAGACGCGACATAGTCTGCCACGGAGGATTCACCTGAACAAGGTCTATGAAACGACGAGCTAATGTCACCTTCTCAGCTTCTGGTACAAATTTTAACTCGAATCGTTCTCGGAATTTCTCCCAAGTAATATCTGCTTTAACTGTTTCAAAAATAAGAAGCTCATACCAATCTAATGCTCTTTCTTGGAGCATACTAGAGGCCACCTGAACACGGTGAAGATCAATAAGATTCATGCAAGAAAAGATTCGATTGCACGATCTCAGCCAAGCCTGGACTTCGATAATAGTCCCAGAACCTTTGAATGGCTTCCCACCCAAATTGGTATAGTCGCTGCACAAACGTGCAAATCTAGACCTAGGGTGAGTTGACTCCGGATTAGATCCGGCTGCTTGAGCATTCCTCACTAGATCAAGAAGCTGCTGGGCAGACATAAATACTCCATCCTAGGGAGTAGCACGAGATTGACTGGCGCTGGGACGGCCAGGTCTAACCATTTCTCTTCCTTTTTGAAAGAAAGAAAGAAGAAGGATAAGTTTATTTACCAAACAAATATCAAGTAATCTCGATAGATAAACAACGAATCTTAAAGAAAATAGGATGAATCGGTACGAAGACTCGAATTAAATCCTAATGCACGATTCCTAAGATGGACTTAGGATGATGATCCCTGTTAGATTATTCTACATTGTTCCGAAGATTTGCTCTGATACCAAGTTGTGACGCCCCACCTCTATGCCCACGCTACCCGAGGACATTACGGGGTAATGCCGTCAACTAGCACGGAGAATAAGGCTGTTGAGGAACGACCATCCGTGTAATTGCTTTGTGCGAGCACCAACATGTCAGTTAGTACAAGGAAGTCCGACATGCCGATACAAACTCAAGGCTACTACACAATGGCTATATATATTCTTCAAAAACAAACATTGAAATAAGCATAATACAAATCAGTCACAGACATCCATATCACAAAGGAGGAAAAGGATATGAATATAACACATGAAAGTGTACATCAGAGTAGTGGTCAAACAAGATCCACAATATCATAAAAGAATGGTTACAAGTGCTAGACAAAAGAATATGTATACATCAAGGAGTCTATATCTCAAAGGTATACAACAAAAACTACTAATCTAAGTAGTTAGCTAAAAGTCAGGATGATAATCCCAGAAGTGAAGTCAAGCAGAAGCACCTGTAACATCTCGGTCTGACCCGGGTATTATTTATAAGAAAATAATAAACGGATCAGTCTATCTATAAATATCAGATAGAATGATATAGAATAAGAGATATGACAAAACATATAATAATCACAATACCATGCTGTGATAAGTAAGTAATTGAAAATCAACAAGAGATTAATCAATATCACAAGAATCTTCTCAAAGATCAAAAGGAATGTCATACTCTATAGTATTATTCACCAAAATCATAAGTATTAACAACAATATCAATGCCAATCACAAAAGTCAATGACACACAAAACTCACCAATGCACAAATATTGATAAAACTTATCAATACAAATCACAAAAATTGGTGAAACACAAACTCTAGAAATCATCAATGGAAATCCAGATATCACAAAAAAAGGGGAGGCCTGTCACAAAACGGGAGCCTGAAAACTCACCAATACGTGTATCACAAACGGGACGCTATCCCATGGTCGCTAACCATAGAGCCGTTGCAACGACGTAGTACAACGGTACGCCCATGGAACCAGAAACTCGAATAGTTCGAAAGAACGACGTAGTACAACGGTATTCCCGAAGATCCGAACTCCATAAAAACGAGGGTCGCTAGGCTACAAAAATTGGGTCGAAACCCCAAGAGATAAATAGATCGTTAGCCTATAATAAAAATGAGGCAAAACTCAATAAAACGTGGTATTGTCCCCTACGTGGACAAAGAAACATAGCATATCACTAGTCATAATCACAAAAATGATCATCATCGATCATCAAGAAGTGTCAATTACAATAAGTTAGTAAATATATAAGCTTAGCCTCATGTCCCATAACCACTAGCTTATCTTAAATATTTATGAACAAATTGTAGATCTCCACTCAAAAATCGTCACAAGAGATTCAATCGAACAAGTCCAAGAATTAACCGACGAAGTAAACGCAAGCGTTTCAACCACCTGTTTTACCAAGCAGTTTAATTAGATTTCTCGTACGAGTGAGGTGAAGTGACGGATCACAAAAATGATTACAGAAACCATAAATCACAACATTTCACATTCGGAGACGTGAATAAAATCCAAAGAATTCGATTCCAAATTCATCAAAGTGGAAATAGCCTAGTGACTCAATACGGCATGACCTAGACGCAGAAAGTCCGAGTGACTTAGTGGTTGCAATGACCTAACGAGTTTCGTCTTAAGGAGCTAGCTTGCGACCTATAGTGGTGCGACCTAATCATGGCGCGACCTAAGACATAGCATGACCTATAGGGGTGAGACCTAAAGGGGCAGCGTCATAACACATGGCCGAGCGACCTAATCGAGACAAGCAGGCCGAGCAACCTAAGGAGCATGTCCTAAAATGGCACGACCTAACCAAGGCGCGACCTAGCAGTTGCGGGCTAACACGGTGCGACCTAGGGAGGTAAGGTAGCCGAGCGACCTAATGGTGCGAACGGCCAAACAAAAACAAGGCCGAGCGACTTACGAAAGGGTGCGACCAAACATGGCGCGACCTAACATAGCGCGAGCTAAAAGCACGCACGACTAAAGGAGGTGAGGATAGTCCGAGCGACCTAAGGGTTAAGGCCGAGCGACCTAACGACCTAAGGCGTGTGAGAGGGTCGAGCGACCTAACGACCTTGGGAGTATAAGGCCGAGCAACGACCTAACGACTTAACTAATGCCGAGTGGCTTAAGGAAATGAAGACGGCCAAGTGACCTAGCGACCTACGACCTAGGGCCGAGCGACCTAACGACCTAGGGGGAAACGATCTAAATGCAGGCCGAGAGTCCTTCATATGCAGGCGGAGCGACCTAAGGGTTTTGGAGCTCAAAACTCGCCAATTTGCAACCGATCGAGCACGGACGCTAGGGGATTATGCCCATAGGCTACCCGAATGTATTGGTTCCTCGGTGCATCTCCAAAAACGTGTTTAAACATCAAAGATTGGATTTTTAAAGATTTGAACCTAAAACACTAAAAATTGGGATTTTCACCAATTCAATCCAAATCAATGACAAATGCATATGTAAAAGTGTTAGGAATTCATACCCAACAATCAATGATAGTTATAGACAAAGATGTGAGATAAAGATCTCACCTTTACACAAAATTTACGAAGAAGAAGCTTGAAAGCAAGGAAGAATCAACCCAAGAAGCTTGAATCAATGTCTTTTCTTTGAATTTGGAGTTGGATGTTGGATTTGCAAATAATCTTGAGTTTGGAGTTTTAATTTCCCATTCCTTCCCCCATTTTTGATGAAGCTTGAATGTTAGGAAATGAAAGTAAAATTATGAAGAGAAGGGGTTGAGTTAGGATTAATAGTTTAGGCAAATGGGCTAAACCAAACCGAAAATCCAAAGTGAAAAAGTAACAAAATTCCACTAACTCCAAACATATCAAAGTTTACACTCAAAAAGATCGCAAACGATGTTTTGAACTCAATGGAAGTGGTTCCGAGTCCTAATTCGACTGTATGCAAAAAGTAACTTTTCGGACTAAAATCCGACTAACGATAAAATATTTAAATAAAATATTTAAATATTAAATCGTAAAATATGCGGGTTACTACAAATAACATCTTTGGATGCAGGGAAACAGGTGGAGGGATCCAACTGGATTCCTCAAATGATTGAATTGGTTTCAATATTGTGTGTTGATCTATTTATAATCTGCGTGATTATCTTTGTGATTGGATTCGTTAAAGGCTAAATTTTAGCTGAATATATTTTTGGTATCGCTAGATGCCGAAAATAAGTAAAATGGAATTTTTGAAAATTTAAGTTGAGAATTCATAATAAAATTCAATTTTGAAATTGATTCATTTTAAATGAATAAACGTTGAAATTTTTATGTTATAAAAATTATGATTTTTGTGAAATATAACCGAAATGTGATTTTCAAAATAAATAGTTGATTAATTTATAAAATGGTTTAAATTGGGATTTTTGAATTATTATAAATGATTTATATAAAAGATTTATAAAATTGATATGTATAAATTAAAATGTTGGAATTATAAAACGAGTTTTTATAAGTATTAAAATGAAATAAAAATGGATTTCATAAGTGGATGAAATTTATAGATTTGTAAATTGTCAAGTTATAAAATGAATAAAATAAAATATTTATAAGTAATTAACGTATAAATTGGATTTTCGCATTTAAATGAGATATGAATAAAATTTGTTAATTAAGGGATTTGTATAAGTTGGAGTTTTTACAATATATATATATATATATATATATATATATATATATATATATTTGTGAATTTATAAACGTCGTTTGATAAATTCGAAATCAACTGAATTTGATAAATTAAACATAGAAGTTTATTAAAGGAGATATATTCGTGATTTTGGACAGCGAATTATCCTTTAAGTTAAATGTTGTAATAATAAGAGTTGGCTGGGAAGTATATTCACGATTTTGGACAGTGAATATATTATTAAATAAAATGGATATGTTTTGGGGAAGTGATATTATAAGATGAATTTAATTGTTTTGAAGATGTTTTAAAAGGTATTAAATATCGAAACCACAGATTTCAACATTCGTTGTTGAAATAAACATTTTCGAGAAATAGAAGGAAATGGTGGACTATAACACTGTTGTTATAGTAAATGATTTTCGGAAGGAAATGTTTTATATATAGTATTGGGATTTATATATCTATTTTAAGTTCGAATCCCTATACTAATGATTTTTAGTTGTCGTAACGATGTTTTACGCAACATTCGTTTTGACTCAAAAAAATGTTTTTAAGAGAATGTTTTCCTTGAAGAATAAATTACATACTTAATTGTGATTAAAGTATATTGAATATTTTCCCAGTTTTGAAAATAAATAGATTTGTTAATTACTTATTATTAAATAAGTATGGAAATGTTTTTCCAAAATGAAGTGAATGTTTTGACATTTTATCTTTTAAAGATAAATTGAAAATGAATATTAGAAATCGATTTAAAAATCGTATATTCATAGATATTTTGGAAAGTTAAATTGACCAAGGAATATATAAAAGAAAGGGAAATTTGTGTAAAAATAAACATTGATTTATTTTTGAAGTATGGAAATAAATTTACGGATTTGGAACGTAAGTTTAAAATAAATCGATAAGGATTTATTTGAATTGGTTTAAATTAACCATTTTGAAATGAAAGTTGTAAAGGTGAAGTTTGATTTAAATTTGTTTTCAAGTGGTTGAAGTGTGGAAAATATATCTTGTAAAGATATTTTTTTTTGAAAATAAATAATTTGGGAAATTATTTGAAATCGGATTATGTTGTGAATATTAATTGGTAGTTAAATAACCGACTATCAATATTGACCCTTGAATGGCTATTTGTTGTGAATTAGTGGAAATTGAATGCTACACTTATTTTTAAATTATTATGCTCGTTATTCGGATTACCCATTTCGAATAGTGATACGGCGTAATGGATAGCATTGAAGACCGGTGTTGAAGACCGGGTATTTGTGAAAACGATAGGATGACCTATCGATTGTCTCTATTCCGTTAGCTATGGTATGGAGATTTCCTTTTTGATGGGAAATTCGATCGGGATTGTGAATAACTGGATTGCAAGGGCTTCTTTTGAAGTGCTTTCGGTTATGTTCGGAACAGACTTGTATGGTTACATGTCTGATATTACATTTTGAGATATAAAGCAGATTTCTTTCAAATACATTTCCGTTGGTGGCGGAAAATTTATTCTCTTAGCTTAACACCCATAGAGTTTATGTAGTTGAAGGTTATCAGCGATATATTCCCAATTTGGTAATGTGGCATGCTGAGTGTTGTTGTGTGATGATTATTTATTGATCATTTGTCGTGGCTTTGTGGACGAGACTTTGTCAGACGTCACACCCCGGAAATGGTCAAAACAGGAATATGCGGCAAGGTTATGAGGGTCGCGCCCTTTAGGGTATGTCATTTCCTTCTAGAAAGGGTGGTATCATGATATGGAGCTCAGATACTTACTCATGTTGACACACTATATTTATTACTGTGTGACGTTGGTTATTTAGCGCTCGGATAAAGGTCCAAAGGGACCAGGGGATGACATATTCGTGTAGTAGTTACCTAGTTACAAAGGTAACCCGACCTTGTGTTGGCAGAGATCTAACCGTAACGTTAGGTTCTTGGGACGTCCCGCCAGAGGCGATCCCATTGACAGTAGGAAGTTCCTTAGCCTAACCATTTGTTGGAAATCCAAATAAAACAATACGAGCCTTGTACGGTTTTAGTTGTGGAACCTACCATTCACTTATGGTGGCACCCCACTGTTTGGATGGTTGCTATAGTAGGCATAGTCGGAATGTCTATGTTGGCTAAGATTTATATTCTATTTTCGAAATGCTTTCATCACTATGCACTAATAATAATATCAAAAATGATTTGTTTTGCGTAGTAAGCATCTTTGACTATCATAAGGAGAAATCTCCTTCAATTCTGCGTTTGCATTGTGTGTGTGCGGGGAGGCCTTATGGTAGTTTCATTTTCCAAAAGCATTGTGGATATTTTTCACTTCCCTTGTTGTTGTTGTTTTAAAGATAAATAACTGTTTTAAGTTCTCACACCAGTCCCATGACTGACCTGGAGTTTATTGTTCTCTTCCTAAACTCTGGGTGCCCATAATTTTCCACACGGGCAGTCTAAAGTCAGGTTATCAGGTCATTCTGGATTCATAAGTGTCTTGGAGCTCAAGTGGCGAGCTGGATGGCGAGACGTACCACTTGTATATGATATTATCTTTTCCACTGTAGAATTCATTTGTAAGGACACGTTAGTATAACCGTCCATTGTCTAGTTGTGTTTTATATTGTTGTTGTATACTCTGATGATGATATGGTGTAATGTAATAACTGGGATAGTTCTTTGTTTAAAGATTATTCATTTATCTATTTTATGTTGTTCCGCTGCGACTGTGAGATTCTGATATTGTTTCTGTTGCCTTTCTTTCTCTCTTCTTCTATCTTTTTCTTCTTCTTAAACCCTAAGAATTCGGTTTTCCTGCATTCGATTGCTCGGCAGTTGATACAGTGGGCGTATTGATGTCGATTTTCGGAAGTCGAACAATCGGGTCTTTACAATATTCTAACATTTCCAAAATAGAATTCACTATTTTCCCAAAAAGTTATTTTCATATCTCGATACGAATTCAAACAGTGAAATTATATTTCCAGTTTATCAAGTGATATCATTTCCCTATTTATAAACATCATTTATAAATTTATAAACTTATTGGGGTTTTATTTGTTTATAGAAATAATTCACTTATAAAAATTTATTTTTATAAAACCTTTTCTTTATAAATTCCCTTTATTTTCAAATCTATTTTAAATGTTGATTTCAACTCACTTTCACATTTTTTAGAATATAATTTAAAAAAATCCCTTTATATAAATTGTTTACAAATCTAAATTTTATTAAATTTACGAATAGTTAAGTACAACCCAAAATCAAATTATATAATTTTTCATGCAACTTAATTTTTTTTAAAATAATCTAAATTCCAATATAAATTTTTTATATTCATAATTTCTTTTAATTCCTTTTCAAATTTAAAAATAATATTTATGATATTTAAAATTCCAAATCAAGGCCAGTGCTTCTATAGCATCTAATAATTCAATCACAACATAATCTATATCAGATTATTCACACAAATCATATATCACTATATATGAAAAACAATCAACATATTTAAGGAATCCAGTTGAATCACTCCAACCTGTTTTCCTGCATCCATAGATATTAGATAACATAAAATACCATTATCGCTTCGAGGCGGGATATCGCGGTAATATAGGGTCATCCGCTATAATGTGGAGAGCATAGTGTCTCATCCGCTCCAATAGGCGGGAAATATATATCCAACTACTAATATATATACTATATATATGATATAACATCCAGCTGATAATAATAATTATCAATTCATCAAATCAATCAATAAATAATTTTTAATATTTCAAATTGAAAATTAGCAATCCCAATGAGTGAAATTTACTCACAATGATTTAATTTTCAACTCGTTCTAGTTCTAAATTAAATTGAATAGGCGTTCAATTTACTTTAAAATTCTAGCTGACTCCAAAAATCTCCAAACTAATTTTATTTCGTAGCCTACGTCATTACGAATCCCACATCACCTGTTTCGTAATTTTCGAACCTTGCATGAAACGTTATGAATTAATTACATTGAGATAATTTAAATTAATTAAATTGCTAAATTTCTTATATAACTTAGTTCCCCTGGTTAAAAAAAACCCCATCCTACTTCCACCCTAGGCTCGCAAACGACTGTAGCTTCTTGGTCAAACACAAAACATGCACCTATTACCAAGAACACTACTGACCACGCCGAGCTCCAATAGCCCTTCTTCCTCAGTCGCGCCACATACGCTCCTCTATGGGGTCGCAAATAAGCATCACTCGCCGCCGTCTAAACTACCGCCCCACCTTTCCAGACTTTGAGTGCTGTTGTAACGATCTCGGTTTTGAGTTATTAAAATTGGTAATTTAAATATAAATTTTAGATTAAATTGTGAATTAATTTGAATTTTTCAAATTAAATAAGATATGTGCCTATTTATTTATATAAATAGATTATAATTTAAAACTTGAATTTGAATTTTTCCAAATAAAAATATATGTGTTTATTCTATATAGGTTGTAAATAGAATTTTGGATTTGAAATTCCAAATAAAAATATCTTGGAAATAAATTTGGATCTGAAAAGCTCTATAATTTTAAATTAATTTGTTTTCTAATTATAACGTGTGTGCTTATATATATATATATATATATATATATATTGGAAGTTATATTTTGAATTAAATATAATCATTTTCATAAACTATTTAAAAGTTAAATTTGTATATTTAAAAAAAATTATAGATAAATATTTATCAATATTAGATATAGTGGCTTTAGATTGAAATAAGATTTCAATGAAATGATTTGTAATATTTTCTTCCAAAATTTTATATGAATAAATATAGTTTGTATATTTATAAATTTTAAACATAATACACGTGTTAACATAAGAAAATACTTAAATTTAAAAGTTGTGATATTTGTAAAATTGTATAAACATAAGCATGCATATGTTAAACTAAATTGAAAAGAATACATAAATATAATTTGTGTAAGGATATAAACATAAATTTATATATATGCATAAGTACTTAATGAATTGTAAAGATTTAAAACAAAGTTTGTAATATAGGGGTTTAAAAATAAATTTAAGTGTTTTAAACAAGTGTAAAATAAGTTGTAACTCATGTTAACAAGTGGAAGATAATATTATCATATAATAACAAGTGGAAAAACTAGTATTTTCTTTTAATTTGAAGATCATATAAACAATGTTATTAGAAAATAACAAGGATGATCATTTATCTTCACCTCTCAAACTTCTTTCATTTTCAAACAAACCCCTGTTCAATTTATTTCAAACTTGAAACAAAAACATTCCAGTTCAAACAACAATCAAACAAGCAAAGTACAGATTCAACTAGATCAAAAAAAATCTAAAATCAAGCTTCAGATTCAAGTTCTAAGCTAAAGGAAATATATGGATTCAACTCAAAACAACCAAACAAATCTTTTACAAATTTCAACCTGAGCAGTAGTTTTAAATGTAACAAGACCAAGATCAATTCAATATACAACAAACAAGTAGATTCGAATTCAAAAAGCAAGTAGAAAAAGCAAGATCAAAAAATCAAAAAAAATTCCAGGCTTGCTTCTCGGTAAATTATAGACAGGGGTGTGAACTTTTATATTTAAACTTGAATCTGTTAGATAAATTGATATTGGTGATCATTTCTTGCAAGCATGTTATGAGAATTTATGGTATGAATATAACAATGTTTGCATGTATACAAATTTATGTGCGCATGTCTGTTATGCAGACTATGTTGGCCTCTGTTTGATTGCAGGCTTTAAAAAACATGTTTCATAAATCAAAATATCCTTCTCAAATACTTTTTAGGCTTTATGATGTGAATGAAACTTTTTTTTTGATCAAGATCTAGGTCTTAAAAATCCTTTTGAGAAGAATTAAATCGAGCTTATTTGGAAATTTATATATATAGTGAAAATTTTCATAAAACTTGATAAATTTGAATCTCATAATTTATTGATTCGCCCACACAATCGGAATCGACTTGGAAAACCATGATTTTTAAAATAAAATTCAAGATTTTTAGTTCATTATTGAGTGAGAAATAGTGATATGACGACCCAGATTTTCACGTTTGAAAATCGACATCCATACTTCACCCGTACTCGAATGCGGCAGATTCAAATGTTGAATTTGATTCGCCAGAGCTTATAACACATTAAGTACAACAACATAGCGGAAGAAAAACAATATATCATTCATATACAACATTGATATACAACATTGATTACAACAATGATACCACAATCTAATACAAATGAATATCAATATCAGAGCCAAAAGATATACAACAGCGGAAGAAAAATAACAAAAGCAGTGTAAGATATCTCCAATATAATCTTCAAGAAAGTAAGAGAGATAGAATCTAATATCTGAAACTTCATAGCTGTTAACTCCTATTTCTGAAGCGACCTAAGACTTACGCGAGTTAACGACCTAAGGGCGCTAACGACCTAACTACATCAGCGACCTAAGTTATTTAGCGACCTATAGGAAGTTCCAACATAGCAACCTAAAGGCCAGAGCGACCTAAAGGATGGAGCGACATAACGAGTTAACAGGCTACGACCTAACAAGCGAGCGACCTAACTATGGAACGGTTCTAGCGACCTAACTACCCATCGACCTAAATGGAAAAGCGACCTAACTACAGCAGCAACCTAAGATCACGAAGCACTCCACGACCTAAGGTCTTTAACGACCTAGTGCTTCAGTTCTTCAGCGACCTACGAAGTGCACTGACCTAGCGACCTATAGGAAGTTCCGACCTAACACACTCAGTGACCTAACGACCTAAAGACTCCAGCGATCTAACAACCCAAAGGCCAGAGCGACCTAAAGCATATGCGACCTAAGCAATGCCACAGTCTAACGACCTAAGAACGAAGTGGTCTCAGCGACCTAAATCTCAGTTGACTTACGACCTATGATGAGTCGTACACGACCTATTAACTCGCTCAGAAAAGAACCAAATGCAATCAAGATAGGTCAGATACCATCTCTTAGGTCGCTGCCGACCTAGTGACTTATTCAGGGTAAGTTCCAATATAGCTAATACAAGTGATTTCTTATGTCGTGGACGACCTATGTCCTACGACCTACCTTAGGTCGTGCGCGACCTAGGACTTGGAGATTGAATTTAGCCCAGAACCACTCCTATAAATACAGCCCTAACTCCAACTAGCAAGGGACTTTTGGCCGATCATTTCAAGCGTCGATACTCTCCTGAATTCTCGACTCATTCAACACTTCAAATACTCCAAACACCAAGAACTCTACGACGATCTTCAAGAGAAAATCTACATCATTCAACATGAATTCGGAAGATTATTCTCCATCAAAGTTTGGTCTACTGGTCTAAAGTGTGTTGTAATTGAAGATTGTTGTAAAGTTGTAACCAAATTCAGTAATAAAGAGATTTAAAGTGGACGTCGGCTTACCCTAAGCCGAACCACTATAAAAACTGTTGTCTTTTCCGCTTTTTCTGTGATTTCTCTACTTGTTTGTAGTTCCCGTGTACACGGGTGGTGCTTTCACTCAACTTCAATTTACACCGGGGTGTTAGCGTCTGATTTTTTACGTTAACATTTTTAGAGCTTTCACTGAGAATTGAACTCAGGAAAACTTCCACTATTGCTCCACGAAGGATTATTGAAAGGATTTCTTTTAAAACCATAAGTTTATTGGAAATAATGGCTCCTGGGAGAAAACGAAGTTCTGTAAGATCCGACAACGTTCAAGAGAACACCGCTACCTCTCCTCCTTCAAGTCAAGCAGCTCCAACTGTTGGAGTTACACGGGCCGAACTGGACGCCGTAGTTTTGGGATTGAATCAGCAATTGAATGCTCAGAATGCGCAGTTGGAAGCCCAGAATGCCCTGATCTTGAGTAAGTTGAATGATCTACTTGGGGCAAATCGTCAACCAGATAATAATGATGGGAACCCTACTGCGGGAGTTCAGAATGTTGAAGGTAACACTTCTCAAAGAGCCGCAGACCCTATAGAAAGGATTCCTCTTCAAGCTGGAGGATCAGGGCCGCAGACGACCCTCCGTGAACGATTGTCAAGGCAGAATTCAGAGAAAGTGGCTGATGTTCACCCTCCAGAGCCTCTGAATGATGAAGAGTATTTTTCAGGTATGGTTCGTCAAATCATGAAAGAAAGTATGCGAAGAGATGAAGACGAGAAAGAGTGGGGATTTGCTCCAAGCAAAACTCCGTTTACTGAAAGGATCTTGAAGGCAGAGTTCCCAAGGAAATTCGTTCCCCCCAACTATTCCAGCTTACAAGGGGACGAGTGATCCAAACGAGTTTCTGTATAAGTACGACTGGCATACGACTGGTGCTGGGCGTCTGATGAAATTAAATGCCGATACTTCCCGGTTTATCTAGAAGGTGTAGCTCTATTGTGGTTTACGAAGCTGCCGGTCAGGTCCATCGATCAATTCTCCGATCTGACCAGGAAGTTCAAGGAGCAATTTCGATTGTATGCTTCTAAAGCAAAGGATATAATGTCGCTATCTAGTCTAGAGCAAAATCCGGGAGAATCTATCAGGTCATTTTTGAATCGCTTTAACATAGCATTGGCTGAAGTGGATAATGCTGAGCCACGCATGGTCTTGACATACTTGATGAGTTCAATTGATAAGTCAAGTGAATTTGGAAAATAGTTGAAAATGAAAGAACCAAACTCACTTGACAAATTCTACAAGAAAGCAGATGAATTCATGCGCTTGGAGAGCCTCCAAACACCGGCTAAGGTGGTATCAGCGGAAGCCGGGAACAATGGCACTGCTTCGAATAAGAAAGAACCTAACACTCAGAAAAGGGGAAGCGATGGTGGGAAGAAACAGGGAGATTCTAAGAGTGGTCGTTCTTTCAATTTCACACCCTTGACTGATACCCCTGAAAACATCTTCTTCGCGACCAAAGATGATATCAATTATCCGACACCACCTAAAATGAGAGTTGTGATTAAGATGGAAAAAAGTGGAAGGTTCTGTCGGTTCCACAACCAGCCCGGCCATGACACCAACGAATGCCGTCAGTTGAAAGAGGTAATTGAACAACTCTTGAAGGAAAACAAACTCCAGCAGTATGTGAAAAGGAACAGAAATGCCCCAGCTTCGTCAACTCAAGGACAACAAGTTCCCGCTCACCGTCCTACCTCAAGTGAGAAGGCCGTGGAACATGAATCAGAAAGGCCTATCATCAATATAATAACTGGAGGACCTCACCCAGCAGGCAAAAGCTGGGGCGAGATGGAAAGGTATGCCCGGGCCTTGAGGCATGTACCAGCTGAAGAGAATGTTTTTGTCTTAGAGAATGATGCGCCTTTAAAGCAACAAAAGACTTCCACAGATGATATCGTGTTCAGTGCCAGAGATTCTTTGGGTATTGAGGCCCCGACCATAGATCCTTTGGTCATATCCGCTGGTATTGGGCCGGCAACTGTGAGAAGAGTTCTAGTTGATTGTGGAGCTTCATGCAAAATCCTCTTCAAGAAGACCTTCGATCAAACGAAAATCCCGATGGCTGATGTTCAAGCTTCATCACTTAAGATCGCTGGGTTCGCTGGAGAACCCAAACAGCCGATTGGGACCATAGATTTGTTCGTAGAACTCGAAAAGGGACTGAGGAAGGTGGCTCGAAAGCAAACCTTTATAATTGTTGAAGAATTCTCTGCCTACAACGCCTTTTTAGGCCGACCAACTCTTGCTGCATTCAAAGCTGTTCTTGCCCCATGGTGCTTGACTCTAAAATTCCCCACAGATAACGGAGTTGGTGTGATTAAGGGAGACCAAGATGCGGGGCGAGAATGTTATTTTGCAGAATTGCGAGAATCCAGGAAGAGAGAAATGGGAAAAGGTGCGGCGGCTCCAGTCCGCACCAAGGAATCGACCTTGTAGCAATTACAGGGTGGACCCTGCACTGGTGAATGTAGTGGCGCACGAAGAGAAATGGATCCAAGGAAAACCAGTGCAGGGGAGAATAGGGTGGTACCAATAGAGGTAACAGTACCGGTGCCAGTAGACCCAAAGGACCCAAAAAAGTGCTTAATGTGGGTTCACAACTCAATCCGGCAGTTCAGAATGTTCTGATTTCGTTTTTGAAGGCTAATTTGGATGTATTCGCTTGGACTCATGCTGACATGTGCGGAATATCCCCAGAGATTGCAGTACATACTCTGAACATTGATCCAAAGTTTACACCTATGAAACAGAAGAGAAGGACTCAGGGTCCTGAAAGGACGACAGCGTTAAAAGAAGAAGTGGATCGGCTCATGGAGAACGGGTTCATTAGGGAATCTACTTATCCAAATTGGGTTTCAAATCCAGTACTGGTTAAGAAAGCTAACGGAAAGTGGAGAGTGTGCATTGATTTTTCAGATCTAAGCAAAGCCTGCCCCCAAAGACTGTTTCCCGCTGCCCAAGATCGATCAGTTGGTGGATGGGACGGCAAGGCATGAATTGTTATCTTTTATGGACGTATACTCCGGATATAACCAGATTATGATGCATGAGCCGGATCAAGAGGATACAAGCTTCATCACAGATGTTGGACTCTACTGCTACAAGGTCATGTCTTTCGGACTCAAGAATGCAGGGGCAACTTACCAGAGGCTTGTTAGCGCCATGTTTAAACCACAGATTGGCAAGACAATGGAAGTTTATGTTGATGATATGCTGGTAAAATCTAAGAAAGCAGTGGACCACATGGATCACTTGGCAGAGATGTTTGCAGTACTCCGAAAGTATAGAATGAAGCTTAATCCCCTGAAATGTTCATTTGGAGTGGAGTCTGGAAAGTTTTTGGGTTTCATTGTGAGTGCTAGGGGCATTGAAGCAAATCCAGCTCAGATCACCGCTCTAAGAGAAGTCAAGGATCCTAGAACAAAGAAGGAATTGCAAAGTCTCAATGGAAAGGTTGCTGCTCTGAGTTGGTTCATTTCCAAAGCCACTGACAAACGCATTCCATTCTTTGATGCTCTGAAGAAAGGAAAGAAAAACTTTGAGTGGACTCCGGAATGTCAAAAAGCATTTGATGAGTTGATTCGTCATATGGAAGTGCCTCCGATTCTTTCAAAGCATGGTATTGGTGAAGATCTCTTCATATATTTGGCAATTTCGTCTCATGCTCTCAGTGCAGTGTTGGTACGGGGAGACGCAAGGATTCAACGCCCAGTCTATTATATCAGCAAAAGATTCACTGGGGCAGAGATGAACTATTCAAGGTTGGAGAAGCTTGCCTATTGTTTGTTAATTGCATCGAGAAAACTGAGGCCGTATTTCCAAGCTCATCCCATCAAAGTCCTCACTGATCAGCCTCTAAAGCAAGTCCTATTCCGTCCTGAGACTTCGGGCCGTCTTTTGAAATGGAATATCGAACTCAGCCAGTATGACATCACTTATCATCCCCGGAAAGCAATCAATGGACAAGCTTTAGCAGATTTCATCGCAGAATGTACGGATAAAGATGATAGTGAGGAAGAAGTCATTGATAGCATCCCAATCCAATGGAAATTGTATGTCGATGGCGCAAGGAATGATTACTGTTCCGGAGCAGGGGTTGTCCTTGAAACCCCAGAAGGGCGATCACTATGTTATGCACTGAGACTAGAATTCCCTTCGACAAATAATGAAGCTGAATACGAAGCTCTCATCGTTGGTTTAAGGATCGCTAAAGAACTAAACACCAAGGCATTGCATATCTTCAGTGATTCTCAACTTATTGTTTGTCAAGTCAAGAAGGAATTTCAAGCTAAAGGAGGGAATTTACCAGCCTATTTGTCAAAAGCCTGGGAGCTCCTTCAAGATTTTGACCGTTATTCGATAAACCATATCCCCCGAGAAGATAATATGAAGGCGGATTCTCTCGCGAAGTATTCAAGTACTGGTGAAGCTCAACTATTGGGGTTAGTTCCCGTTGAAGTCTTGTCAGCTCCAAGCACAGATGAAATGGATGTTGATTGGATTATGAATGTTTCCCAGGAGAAAGAGTCATGGATGACTCCGATACTTGAATATCTACTTAATGGTTCTCTGCCAGAAAATTCGAAAGAGCAGCAAAAGCTGATGAGGAAAGCCTCTAGATATATAGTTCAAGATGGTCGTTTGTACAGACGAGGATATTCAATGCCATTACTCCGATGTGTGACAAAAGAAGAAGCTAAGACAATTCTAACTGAAGTACACGAAGGGGAATGTGGAGATCATATAGGTGGTCAAACTTTAGCAAAGAAAATCCTCCGTTATGGGTACTTTTGGGCAGAAATTAATCAGGATGTTGCTAACTTTTCCCGAAAGTGTGATAAATGCCAGAGATTCACCAAAATTCCTAGAGCACCTTCCACTGAGCTAACACAAATGGTCAGTCCATGGCCATTTGCTATCTGGGGAATAGATCTCATTGGGCCTTTGCCGACTGCCAAATCAGGGATTAAATATGCTATCGTTGCTGTTGATTATTTTACTAAATGGGCTGAGGCCGAACCATTGGCCGCTATTACCTCTAAGAAAATGATAAGTTTCGTGACTAAAAATATCATTTGCAGGTATGGTGTGCCTCAGAAGATAATCACGGACAATGGTACTCAGTTTGGAAGTGAGGAGTTCCAAGATTTTTGCAAACGATTCAAGATCCGAAAAAGATTCTCAGCAGTGGCTCATCCGCAGGAAAACGGGCAAGTGGAAGCAGTAAACAAAATCATCAAATCAACCATCAAAAAGCAGTTGGAAAAAGCAAAAGGTGGTTGGGTCGATAAGTTACCACTTGCACTATGGGCATACAGGACCACTCACAAAACTACGACTGGGCATACTCCATTTTCATTGGCATATGGATCAGAAGCGATGATTCCAGTGGAAACTGAAGTTCCCTCACACAGAAGGATCCATTTTGATCAAAGTGAGAATGAAAAATTGCAACTGGAGGCACTTGACCTTCTCGATGAAAGAAGAGAAGAGGCAAGGCTTAGAATTGCGGCTCACCAGCAAAGAATAGCCAGGCACTTCAATTCCAAAGTTCGTCAGCGCAGCTTTGAAGTTGGAGACTTAGTCCTGAAGAGAATCATGACAGCCTTAGGTGTGTTTGGGCCAAACTGGGAAGGACCATATGTTATTGGCGCAAAGCTTCTTGATGGCACATTCAAACTCACAACTGTCGAAGGAGAACCAATCCCAAGAGCTTGGAACAGCAATCATTTGCATCCCTATTTTACTTGAAAACATTGCTGAAATGTTGTAAAAGAATTATAAATATATGATTCCTGTATTGAAATCAGTTGTAAAGAAAGTGAATAATGAAAAGCTATAAAGTGGATGTAGGCCCAACTTTTGGCCGAACCACTATAAATCTTTTGTTCTCTACTATTATAAACTGCTTTGTTTTATTTCGACATTTAAAATACATTAATTGTGTCATTAAAATGTCGATTTAATAATGCAGGTCATAAAAGCAAAGCTTACCCATCGCAAGACCAAGCAATCCCCGACATCACTCAGCAAACAAACACTAAACCATTCAAAATTTCCATACTCAAATCCTACAAAAGAAGTGCTTTAAACAAAAGTTGGCAATGTGGTTGGAAGTGGACCATTTCTAATTAACTGCAGATGTTTGAACAAACAAACAGCCAGTTAAATAAACTGTGTCTACCACCACCAACTCACTTAACTATGAAGTATATTTCTTCGGATAAGGGAAATTATTGGCAACTAGAAAGTGAAAACACTTGCAAAAAGACAACGGGGATCGCCAACATGAATCAATAGCAAAGTGACATGGGCGAGTAAGCATCAATCAGTAAAAGACCTCTTCAGAGGCACAAGCCCTCTTCGGAGGCACAACTCTTCGGAGGATAAAGACCTCGAGCGGGCCTAGCCAGGAAAAGAGAGATCTTTCTCGATACAAAGTTGCAGAATGATCGGTCGATACACTCCCGTGAATCCGTCCAACCGAGAGAAAGAAACTCCAAACTTCCAAGAAAAAGCCCTACTCAGAGGCACACGTTTCACCAAGATTGAAATAAAACTTCCAAGTGTTGAAACGTGAAAAGCCCTCTTCGGAGGCCCATTTCACCACAGTTGAAATGCTAAAAGACCTCGAGCGGGCCAAACCAGAAAAAGAGAGATCTTTCTCGATACAAAATTGCGGAATGATCGGTCCATACACTCCCGTGAATCCGTCCAACCGAGAGAAAGAAACTCCAAACTTCCAGGCAGTAACCCTACTCAGAGGCACACATTTCACCGAGATTGAAATAAAACTTCCAAGTGATGAAATGTGGAAAGCCCTCTTCGGAGTCCCGCTTCCCAGCGAACAGGGAAAAATAAAATCCTCTCCCAAAGGGCAGAAACAAAAAGACCTCTTCCCAGAGGCACAATCAAACAAAAAAGACCTCCTCCCAAAGGCAGAGACCAAAAGACCTCCTCCCAGAGGCACAATCGAACAGAAAGACCTCTTCGGAGGCACACGTTTCACCGAGATTGAAATAAAACTTCCAAGTGTTGAAACGTGGAAAGCCCTCCTCGGAGGCACAACTCTTCGGAGGCACACGTTTCACCGAGATTGAAATAAAACTTCCAAGTGTTAGAACGTGAAAAAGCCCTCCTCAGAGGTACAACTTTTCAAAGAAGTAAAGATCAGAAAGCCCTTTACTGAGGCGTAATAAAAAAAAGCCCTCTTCAAAGACACACTTTAACTTTCAAAGGAAGAATGATTCACCTATTCTGGAAAATACTCTTCCTCAAAAGAAGTTAAAGTGCCGCTCAGAGGCCCGCTTTACCACGTGGAAGAATTCGCTTGGTAAAATGTGTACATGCACAAAAGAAAAAGTGATACCTTTGAAGGTTAAAGCATAAAAAACTCATACGGAGGGAGTTGTACTCTATTTTTAACAAGATAATATTCCTCCAAGTATGGAATAATTATTCTCCAGAAAATAAGAGTACAAGTCCCCTCAAAGTATAAAATATTGCAGCAAGCTTATGGTATAAGGGCAACATGGTATAACTATATTGGTAAAATTACGCTCGAACACCATACCACAAGCTCGCTGCAATATCATGTAAAGAAACTTGAACAAAAATGAATAATAAATGTATTCTCAGATAAAGACAGAAGTTTGTACGAAGAAAAAGAATCATTTTATTCAACACTGTTAAAATTTTGTACAGGTACAGGTTTCAAAATAAAAAGAAAAAGAAAAGCGGAAGCCGGTACCCGCACAATCTTCGGTCAGTACATGCAAAAAAGCAAAAAGCGATACGAAAGCCACAGAACCAGAGCCATCATTTCTTCGTGCTTCCACCTTTTGAGCCCGCACCTGGCCGGATGATCAACTTCTTAGGCCGGCTTGTAAGAGTAGGGGACGAAGGAGAAAGGGGCACAGTCGGACTTTCTTCCGTTTTTTCTTCGCCAGTTGAAGATTCCTTCTTCTTCTTAGAGACTCCCTGCTTTCCTCTCTTCTTGGAGGAAGACCCACTCCCTGGAGAGAGAAGTTTAGCTAACGGTTCATCATCGGAGCCAGTTGGTTCTGGAGTCTTCTCGATTCCTTCAGTTTCTTCTCCTTTCGGATCTTGAGAAGCAACAGGATCATCTAAGCCGTGGAGAGCTTCTATTTGCTCCTCTTGTGCCCCGGGTTGAGAAGCGGACGGAGGAGTAACCTGGAGAACCGAAGGAGGAATAATTGGAGGAGGAGAAGCTTGAACAATGCCCGATGCTTTCTCTACAGAAGAAAAGAAGTTAAAGTCAGTAAAGAGAGGAGATGGCTCGCTGAGGTTCAGGAAATAGTCAAGAAGCTCATCAAGCTCGTAAGAAACAGATGAGCAGTCAACTTGGGTAAGATTAATAGTAGAGTTACCTGGAGAAGTCGGTTTCCTGACATCAACCTCATAAGCATGTGCCTCGGCACTCTCGTCGCCTTCGTCTCCACCCTGTATGCTTGTGATTTCGGTGGTAACTTTAGTAGGGGATGGAGAATGAGAACTGGAACCGGTGATGTCGATTTTGGCCGAAGGAGAAGGCTAAATTGGAGCAGTTAAGATAGTTTTTCCCGAATGTTCCCCTACCGCCATTTCGGCCCTTAATTTTGCAAGTTGTTCCTTTCCCTTGGCGAGAGCGGCGCGAGCGTCGTCATCAAAATAATGCTCCTCAAGAGCTGGTTCGACATAGCCAGCAACTTTAGCACCAAGCATATCAAGTGCGGCCTCCCATACCTCAGCCAGAGTAATTTCGTACTTGGGGCCTAGAAAGGCGAGACTACCGCGCCCCAAGACGCTATGCAGGTAGAAGTCAAATAATGTTGAGCTGATGTTGGCCTTCATTGCCTTATGAGATTCTTCAGCTGCAATTTTGCCGGCAACGGCCTCATCACGCTCTCTTTCAGCTTTGGAAAGTTGAAGCTTTAGCATTTGAATTTCCGCCTCCTGAGAGTTGACTTTCTCCTGTAATTCTGTAACCTCAGCACGATACCTTCCTGCTGTTTTTTGCTCAGCTTCAAGTTGTGCCTCGGCATGTCGCTGAGCTGCGTGAGCATCGCGAACTTGCTTCTGAAATAATTCTTCTTTTTGAGTATACGTGGTAGAAGAAGTAGCAAGCTCTTGTTTAAGTTCCTCAACTTTCGCTTCAAGCTCTTCATTGTAAGTAGCAATGCTCCTTATTTCGGTATCATGCTGCTCAAGAACCTTCTGCCATTCGGCCTTATCATTCTCCATAGTAAGCATGGCCTCTATATTCGCACGGTTGACCCTTTGAAGCTCGTCTACAAGCTTTTGCCAGTTCGACATGCTTTCAATATCAAGCTTGACGGCATCGAGATTTCGCAGCATGGCAGGCTTGTCGATAGGAACCAAGTCAAGATCAAACCGCGCTCCCTTCAAGCACCACTGTGGAAACCGGCTTTGCAAAGTGGCTGGGCCCGGTCCAACTTGGAATTTAGGCCTGCTAATTATTGTTTGAATGTCTGTCTTCCCGAGAGCGGGAGAGCCAGAAGGAATGTCAAGTGAGACGGGGACAGTGACCTTTTCAGGAGTTGTAGAAGTATGCTTCTCACCATGTCGAGCACGCTTACTTGGGTCCTCAACCATATGACTTTTTCCCCGGTCATCATGGGATTTTCTCTTGTGGGAATCGTCACCTTTATAGGAAGATTCATGGTGCTCCTCCCTTTCTTTCCTCTCGTAACGCTCTTCTTGAGCCCTTCTCTCCTGAGCCTTTCGAGCGGCTCTCTCTTCATTGGTTTCTCTGTGGGCGGGAAGGTAGCGCCTATAATCATATTGACTACGCCTCCGGTAGTGATAAGATCATCTTTAAAGATCTCTTGTGAGGTGGCAAAGAGGTCGCTCAACCCTTCGAAAGTATCGTCCCTGCTCTGCTTGACAGGGCTGGTTTTCTCAGCTTCTTCGCCAGATTTCTGTGAACGTTGGGGAGATCCCTGAGGCTCTTCTTCCTCAATAACCGGGGCAAGTGCAAGATCGCCGGATGACCCCGCAACATCAATAGAAGTATAGTACTTCACTAGTGAAGCCTTGGGAGCAGGTCCTTTTGGCATGGATGTGTCGGTAGAAACTGGGGCATCCGACACTCTAGCCGGGGAGTCTGGGACTTCATGAGGATGTGTAGAGCGAGAGGTATGCAAAAGTCCATACTGATACAAAAATTCGTCTTTCAACAGAAATTGAATGCTTCTCTCCTCAACTGGCACGGCCTTAAGCCTCTCAAGAGTTGGTTTATGACTGGAATCCCTAGAAGGAGGAGGAAGCGCTGAAAAGTAAAAGGCGAAGTTAACATTTGACAACTCAAGCTATCAAAAGCCCAGAGAAAAACATCAGGAACAAAGATAAATGCTCTTACTTCCTACTCTCCAGATAGCATAGAATCCCGGAGGACAGCGGACGAAGAAAAATTGACTTAGAAAACCGTGAGCACTTTCGGGAAGGCCGATTATTAGTTTACGGTTCCTAGCGCTTCTCACAAGGATGATGGAGGGATGGTCTTTATTTTTGGCAAACGTGCACAGATAGCAAACTTCATCAAAACTCGGAAGGCGATCCAGCGTCCTTCTGAATAGCACACATAACCCCATCAAAATAGCATAACCATTGGGGTGTAGCTGGAAGGGGGAGATAGCTAGTCGGAGAAGAAGCTGCTGAAGGAAGTCATTAAAAGGAGGGATAGCTCCACTCGTGCACATTTGACGATTAACTGCTACAAAACCATGAGGTGGTATATCGGCAGTATCGCTTCTCCCGGGAAGAATGGCATCTGCTTCAGCAATGCCGAACAGAGCGTATAGTTGGCGGAAAACTTTGTATGTTAGCGTGGTTGAAATTCTCTCTGGAGGATTAACCAATGGAGTAGCAATTGGGAAAGTCTCTTCAGCCGATTCTGTTTCTCCTTGTTGAGAAGTCATTCTATACAAGGAACGAGATATTCAAATAAGAAGGTGCACGTCTCCTAAAAAGTGTGAAGTGTTGTGCAGAACTAACAAAAACAGAAAGCAAACATAACTGAAATTAAGCTAGTTGACAATTCGTCGATTATGAGATTTCAGGACTTGTTAATATAAAATTCAAGTGTAGTGTTAATGCAAACGAATCGGCTTTAATTGGATATTTTAGTTTTGCTTTAATACTTCACTTGAATTCTTTAGTTCGCGGCATTTCGTTCACACAGTTCATTTAAGTTGATTATTCTTTGTCGACTAATCTGTCATTCGATGTGGGCAGTCAATGACAGTATATTCGTCCCATTTTTCAGCAAATGTTGTATTTAACAGGTTGACAGCTTTAAAAGTTAAAATAATCTGCAAAGAAGTACAACAAAACTCAAGTTCAAATAATTCAGCCAAGTCTTCTCAAAATTTGACAAAGTCTTAGGTCGTCCAGCGACCTAGCATAAGTCAGGGCCTCTTTAGGTCGCACTATGTAAGTTAAAAGGTTCAAGGCAATTCGTTAGTCCTAACTCGGCCGCGACCTACAGCCTATGCCGCAAAAAACATTAGGTCGCTCATTTGTTAAGTCATCCTGCTTGGAATTCATGTGCAAATCTGTTAAGTCCTAGGTCGTTTAAATCCCAGCGCGACCTAAAAGTTAAGTCGCAGATTCGAAGGATCCTTAGGTCGCGAGAATTTGTTAGGTCGGCCAGGTTTCTTAGGTCGCGGAGGTTTTTAAGTCGCTCAGATCTGCTAAATCGCTAGCTTCCTCCTCACGCAATCCATCTCGTCAAACTGCAACCCGATAACCCATTACCAACCGCACATAGAAATTCATCCTCCTCCTCATGAAATTCACCATCCCTTCATACCACCTGATCACTTCAAAAACAATGCAAAACATACCTGATCCATCATAGATTCAACACATCTCCGTGCCTTCCTAAATCAGTCAAATGACAATCAACAGTCGACCATAACAGTCACTCAAAATGAAGGACGACACGAGGAATTGAACTACGATCGGAAAATGGGGATTCATAATTCAATGGTGATTATGGTGGGTTGGAGAGCAGATTCACTTACGAGATATAATGATAAAGATGAATCGGTGATTGAACGAGTTGAACTTGCTTTTGGAAGCTTGAAAATTCGTCAATGGCAGTGGGAGATTGGAGCAGTAGAGTGAGGAGGAGTTCACGACCTAGCAAATTTATATGGGACAAAAAGGGGAAGGAGAATAGGCATGCAACTTAGTACAAGTCTTAGGTCACTCACGACCTAACTCGGACAGATCGAAGCACACGACCTATGGCATAGGCCTGTACTTCGAGGGGCAAGTGTTAAATCCTATTTCTGAAGCGACCTAAGACTTACGCGAGTTAACGACCTAACTACAGCAGCGACCTAAGGTATTTAGCGACATATAGGAAGTTCCAACCTAGCGACCTAAAGGCCCGAGCGACCTAAAGGATGGAGCGACCTAACGAGTTAACAGGCTACGACCTAACAGGCGAGCGACCTAACTATGGAACGGTTCTAGAGACCTAACTACCCATCGACCTAAATGGAAAAGCGACCTAACTGCAGCAGCAACCTAAGATGACGAAGCACTCCACGACCTAAGTTCTTTAGCGACCTAGTGCTTCGGTTCTTCAGCGACCTATGAAGTGCACTGACCTAGCGACCTATAGGAAGTTCCAACCTAACGCACTCAGCGACCTAACGACCTAAAGACTCCAGCGATCTAACGACCCAAAGGCCAGAGCGACCTAAAGCATATGCGACCTAAGCAATGCCACAGTCTAACGACCTAAGAACGAAGTGGTCTCAGCGACCTAAATCTCAGTTGACTTACGACCTATGATGAGTCGTACAAGACCTATTAACTCGCTCAGAAAAGAACCAAATGCAATCAAGATAGGTCAGATCCCATCTCTTAGGTCGCTGCCGACCTAGTGACTTATTCAGGGGAAGTTCCAATATAGCTAATACAAGTGATTTCTTATGTCGTGGACGACCTATGGCCTACGACCTACCTTAGGTCGTGGGCGACCTAGGACTTGGAGATTGAATTTCGCCCAGAACCACTCCTATAAATACAGCCCTAACTCCAACTAGCAAGGGACTTTTGGCCGATCATTTCAAGCGCCGATACTCTCCTGAATTCTCGACTCATTCAACACTTCAAATACTCCAAACACCAAGGACTCTACGATGATCTTCAAGAGAAAATCTACATTATTCAACATGAATTCGGAAGATTATTCTCCATCAAAGTTTGGTCTACTGGTCTAAAGTGTGTTGTAATTGAAGATTGTTGTAAAGTTGTAACCAAATACAGTAATAAAGAGATTTAAAGTGGACGTAGGCTTACCCTAAGACGAACCACTATAAAAACTGTTGTCTTTTCCGCTTTTTCTGTGATTTCTCTACTTGTTTGTAGTTCCCGTGTACACGGGTGGTGCTTTCACTCAACTTCAATTTACACCGGGGTGTTAGCGTCTGATTTTTTACGTTAACAATAGCCAAAGATCCAGTGCCCCAAATTAAATGCTCGAACCACCATCACGTTGTATTAAGCATACTAGGAAATAGATGAACTAAATGGGATCACCTAATCCAAAGGCTTTAAAGATATCGAGTCTACATCTACTATGTAATTATCTGAAAATCTAACTCTAAAGTGCCCGTGTGTAAAATTATGGGCATTCAGATTTTAGAAAGGAAACAATAAACTCCAGGTCGGTCATGGGACTGGTGTGAGAAAACAAAAATAGTTTATTTGAACAAAACAAACAAGAAGAATTTAAAAAGAAATTCGCAATGCTTTTTGAAAAATGAAACTACCATAAGGCCTCCTGGCACATACACATTGCAATTGCACACTTGGAGGAGATTTCTCCTTATGATAGTCAAACATGCTTGATATGCAATAATTCTTTGATATTATTATTAGTGCATAGTGGAAAACATTTGCAAGTATAATATTAACCTTAGCCAGCATACGTACCATTATAGTATGCCTACTATAGCTACCATATTAGATGGCAGGTTCTACAACTAAAACCGTTCAAGGCGCGTATTGGTGATTGGATTTCCAACAAATGGTCAGGGAAAGGAACTTCCTGGGGCACATGGGTACGCCTCTGGAGGGACGCCCTGAGAACCTAACCGGATCTCTGCCAACACATGGTCGGGTTACCTTTGTAACTAGGTAACTAACTGTCACGAGTAAGCCATCCCCCGGTCATAACCAACCTTTATCTGAGGCGCCTATCAACCAACAACCACAAAAAAATGAGTTTGTAGCAACCACATAGGTTAAGTATCTGGGCTCCATACCATGATACCATTCTATCCAGAAGGAAATGGACATACCCTCATGGGGCGCTACCCCCAAATAACCTTGCTGCATCTTTCCTGTTTGTGAGGCTCGACGAAGTCTCAGTCACAAAGCTACAATTTTCACAAAAGCCATGCTTCCAACAAATGATCAGCATCACTTCGTATGCCACATTACCAAATTGGAATGTATCACTAGTAACCATCAACTACATAGCCTCTGAGCTCATACGTCTCAGAGAATGGTGTTAAGCTAAGAGAATAAATTCTCCGCCACCAAACAGAAATGTATTTGATAGAAACCAGGTTTACGTCTCAAAGTGTAACGTCGAACATACATCCATACAAATCTGATCCGGGTTCAAATAGAATCGAAGGCACTTCAAAAGAAGCCCTTGCAAATCCGGATAATCCCTAATCACGTCCGGACTCCCCATCACAAAGGGTGATCAAATCTCTATGCCGGGGACCAGTCGGTGCAGAGACATTCGGCAGGTAATCCTTTCGCTTTCGAAAATATTCGGTCTTCAACGCCGTTCTACAAATGCTATCCGTAACGTCATATCATTATTCAGAATGGGTTATAGGATGCAAAGTCCTCTCTCGGCTAAACCGAATAATGAGCGCTTAATTTTTTAAAAGCATATGGATATACTGGGATCATACTTAAGTCACAACTTATTACCTAAAACCTTTCTTTCAAATGGTTTAAACAAATTACCATTTTAATCTTTTAAATAAAAAGGTTTACTTCACTATGAGAGCAAAGTCCACCAATCTTTCACAAAGACTCATTCATAGCTTTCGAAACTATTTTCATTTCAAACTTGAAATCCTTTCAACACAAATAGGAAATCCTTTCTTTATATGAAAGCTATTATTATCTGAAAAACAAGAGTTTTCGTTTCGAAAAAATCCGATCAAATATGCACAAGTTATAGCCTTTAAAGAATAAATTATGGCTAAATTCAAATTCCCAAAATAACACCTTTTACTTTAAAGATGGTTTAGATCCCATATGTGTATATTATATAACTTTTGTAAACCTTTCAAACCAAATTTCCAAAACAATTTCAAAACTTAACAAGATATATTTTATTCAAATTAAATTAAATTTCATATTTCCTTTTCAAAAGCTTTTTCATATTCAACCTAATTCCTTTTCCAAACCCTTTGGATTCAAAATTCATCTTTTAAAACCATTACATCATTTGAATAAAATAATATTAAATTCAAATTATTTGCGACTTAATCGATTTCCCTTAAAATCCATATTTGTGTATGTATGGTGTTGTCCAAGGGTTTTACACAATAGCGCAACATCACCAATCATTACAGATTCAAGCATAGCAATATTGATAAGCGGTATAATCCTATAACGCTTACCTTCATTCACGGTTTCACAGATAAATGATATACATTCATCACAGATAAATAAATTACATTCATCATAGCTTACATCAAAACAGAGCATAACACATCAGGGGTATCAAACAATTCAACATTCAATAGAAATCAAACATTCATAAATAAGGTCAATTAATTATCTGATCAGTTTAAATCAGATTAATTACATATGAATAAAATACTAATCCTAGTTAATTAATATTAATTAATTACAAACCATCTTAGTTAATTAACCGTTAATAATAAATTAATTAGCCTTTATTTATTAATTAATTAACCTTAATTAATAAATTAAGTAACCTTTAATCATTAAATAATTGACATTTAATTATTTAATTATCTTTTAATTAATTATCCTTAATTAATTACATTAATTAATTAATCCTTAATTAATTTCCATTTAATTAATTATAATAAGTAATTATCCCTTAATCATTATCATTAATTAATCAACCTTTAAGCTAATTACATAATTAATTAACCCTTAATTAATTACACTATGTAATCATAAATTATTAATTAATTAACCTTTAATTTACCTAATTAATTTATCACACAAATTAATTATCCTTTAGTTAATTACTTTAATTAATTAACCTGTAATTACTTTTATTAAGAAATCATTCTTAATTACCTCCATTAATTTACCTTAAGTAAATCACCTTTAGCAATTTATCTTATTAATTAATAATCTTAGGGTAATTAAGTAAGTACACTTTAATTACTTTTATTAATAAGACCTTAAATATTTAAGATAAATCATTTATTTCAACTATCACTTAATTACATTATTTAATTTAATTAAATGCTTAACATAAATTTGATACAAAATTTTCTTCGAGAAACCTTTGGTTAATCACCTCTTGACTTCATCATTTTATTATGTTTGGAAACACTTGGAAATTTATTAAATCGTCTTAACAAAATTACAAAACCATGTTAATAAACTTTAAAAACACTTAGTCTTTTAGATATAAATCTTGGAAACTTATTTAAAACATTGTTCATAAATTCACTTTGAAAAACTTGATTTATCATCCTTTAAAACTTATTCAATTTAATAGATTTCAAAAACTTGGTTAACTTTTATTTAAAAACTTATTGAATTTATCGAGTTCAAATAAACCCGAGCCTTTACTGAATTCCCCCGAGGCCAACTTCGGGTTACCCATATTTCTTTTTGCTTCGAGTCGAACATTCATTTTCTCAAGCTTGAAGCCTAGAATCCTTTTCTTCCCAAAACCAACATCATCTCCAGATACGAGAACCTTTCGCGTGCACGTGTCAGGCGATCGGAGCTTTTTCTATCAACCATGACCACATCGCCACGTCGTTAGCAACTCACCTGAGCCACCCAAGCACTTAGATCCCTCAAACTCGACGTAGATCGACATCGAGCTCTTCGACTCGAAACTAGAACAAACACGATCGAAAAAACCCATCATCGCCGACGATCTCGTCTGCGATCATCCATGCCATCCCAATAGGAGCTTCGTCAATCTCCCCTACTTCGATCCTCCTAGGTCCGGTTCAACTAGATGCATCGATGACCACGAATTAGCCTCTCACCTCTCGCCGTTCAAATCCTGACATCAAACCCTAGTTTGATGAACGCCTGTCGCCATGATGATCTATAAGCTCATCCAATATTTTTCCCATAGCCTCCATTCTTCCAGTTATCTCAACAAACAACCCCGACACCTAACTCACCGTTGATCACCGTAATTTGCCGAATTTCTATTTATCGTTCATCTCGAGGATTCTACCCTGAATTGACACTAAAAATCTTAATTTCTATTACAAAAATCATAATTTTATAATACGAATCTATTGGTTTCAACAAAACTCGAAATTAAAAAATTAAATTTCCAGATTTTAAAAGAATCTACTGTGATTTCTTATGTTTTGAATATTTACTAAATATAAATGCTTAGAATTGTTTTTTAAAAATTCATTCAGGTAATTATAACCCTATTTCATTCAGGGTTATCGCCAAAATTTGTTTAAATTTTGAGATATGAATTTTTTTGTAAGGAAATCGTATGCTTGTAAAACAATATTATGATGTGTGTGTATATACACATAAAAACAGACATGCACATAAATTTACATCCATAACAAACATTTAAAGTTTACCATCACCAAGGCATCAATAAATAACAAAATTTGGATTCAAAAGTGAAGTTTACTCAATTTTCAGTGAAGAACAGAAAAGCAACATGGCCTGGAAATTGATTTTGAATTTGATCTTAAACCTAAAACTTGATTTGAACTTGCTTTGTCTAAGTTGATTCTTTGCTTTTTGTTTTTCTTAGGTTGAAGATGTTGAAGCTTTTGTTTGAATTCTTTCCTTCGCTTTGCATTATATTTCTCAGTTGATTTCCAGGCTCGATATTTAATTTTCCTTTGAACAAAATCTGGAACTTGTTTTATCTTCAGGTTTGATTTTGAACTGCTTTCCATTTGAATTTAAATCCATATCTTTGCTTTGCTTGAATTTTGATCCTGACTTTGATTTGATTTCAGATTGATCTGGTTTGCTTTGATTCGGGTTTTGATTTACTTTCTTTTCTATTTTGAACTTTTTCTTTGATCATTATTATACTTTTTTTAAGTTTTCAAATTTTTGATGTTCAAACTGGGAATGAATATTGAGAAACCTAGTTTCACTTCTATACATATATTTTTATATAATTTAAATTTTAAGAGAAATGTAAGCCACTTGTATTTTGTATGTTGTATAAATCTAGCATTTGTAAATGCATGATAAAATAATTCTATACCTGTTAAACTTAAGCAATATTATGTTTAAGTCCTTTGGTTCAATTAGTTTTGAAATTTAGTTTCAAACCCTTATGTTAATATACTTATGATTCATGTTTTTATCTCTTATTTATTAATGTCATCTACTTATAAATGCACACACATATATATAAATGCAAACCATTTTAGTTCATGTAAATTTTAAGAATAAAGTATATAAACCTTTTATAATTTTAAATATTGTATATATACAAATTATACTCATCTCTTACTTAAGTCATTAATTTCAAAAGATAAAAATATATTAATTTTAAATCATAACTTGCAATATATATATTTATATACACATATTAAAATTAGAAAACCAATGTTATTACCTATCAAATATAGAGTTTTTCAAATCAAACTTAATTTATAAGATATTTATTTTTAAATTCAAAATAAAAATTTCTATTCATAATTTATTGAATTTCTAAATCAATTTACATTTATAAATACATATTTTTATTTATTCTGGAAATTTTATATTATTTACCAATAAATTCATAACTTAATTCCAAAAATTAAATTAATCGCTATATTATATTTGGCTAAAATCCGAGAATGTTACAAATTCCCCCTTAAGAAAATTTTGTCCTCGAAATTTGCTAGGGAGACAACAAAAACAGATGAAAGATGGAGAAATGGCTGTTGGATCAAATCGAAATATTTATTCTACATTTGGCTTAACAAATCAGAATGTTAATAAATATGAGAACGAACTCATTACATATCTCACAAGGTACTCGGGTCATCCAGTCTACGAAATATGCAGGGGCACTGGTTAGTTTAAAGGATAACTGACCAATCGTAGAACATATCTTGACCCAAAGAACAGACAAATAGATTCAATCTTCCACAATTCTCAAACACTAGGTATGGATTCCAAACTCAGGTCGGAATACCCCAAAGTTTACACTGGCTTGTCCCTCTTCGGACATTGATCCATACAAGAAATTACAATAGAATTTCCAATTCGGTTTTAATCAAAATCGTTTTATCGATACAAATCTTCATATTTTATTCATCAATTCATTTTAAATAGAATTTTAAATTCATTAAAGTTAAAAAAGAAAGATTGATAAGAAACTGATGATTTGAATACAAGATAGGAACTTATCTACATGATTCGCAGGTCCATCATCACACCAGAAGCTTCTGCTTGTAGATGGCACGAAGCCATCACCAAAGAATTTGAAATTGGATGATGAACAAAGATATTTGATAGAGAAAGTTGTTCCCGCTTTTGTCGTAGGATATTGACCATTTGTAGTGGTACTCCCCTGTCCCCTACCTCGTCCTCTTCTTGCACTCATACTCAATATCAATGGATAGTAGGAGAATTTACCAAGGCATACGAACAAGATATCTTAGGGGTATACTCATTCTAGGGTATTTGTAACCCTATCTCTAATGAGTTACCTAATGTATTATACTCTTGAGCTAAAGTTCTTACTCAACCTTCAGCTTTGATACCAAATGTGACGACCCGAATTTTCGCGTTCGAAAATCGACACGTATTCGAATGTCGTAGATTCAAACGTTGAATCTGATTCGTCGGAGCTTATAACACATTAAGTACAACAACACAAAGGAAGAAAAACAATATGTCATTTATATACAACATTGATTACAACAATGATACCACAATATGATACAAATGAATATCAATATAAGAGTTAAAAGTTATACAACAGCGGAAGAACAATAACAAAAGCAGCGGAAAGATATCTCCAATATGATCTTCAAGACAAAAAGAGAGATAGAATCCAATATATGAAACTTCATAGCCAAAGCTCCAGTGCTCCAAACCAAATGCTCGAACCACCAACATGTTGTATTAAGCAAACTAGGCAACAGATGAACCAAATGCGATCGGCAAATCCAATGGCTTCAAAGATATTGAGTCTTCATCTACTATCTAATTATCTGAAAATCTAACTCTAGACTGCCCGTGTGGAAAATTGTAGGCATCCAGAGTTTAGAAAGGGAACAATAAACTCCAGGACATTCATGGGACTAGTGTGAGAAAACAAAAACATTTTATTGGAACAAAACAAACAAAAAGAATTTCAAAAGAAATTCGCAATGCTTTTTGGAAAATGAAACTACCATAAAGCCTTCTGGCACACACACAATACAATCGCACACTTGGGGGAGATTTATCCTTATGATCGTCAAACATGCTTGATACATGAGAATCATTTGATATTATTACTAATGCATAGTGGAAAACATTTGCAAGTATAATATTAATCTTAGCCAGCATACATACCATTATAATATGCCTACTATAGCTACCATATTAGATGGCATGTTCTACAACAAAAACCGTACAAGGCGCGTATTAGTGATTGGATTTCCAACTAACTTTCAGGCAAAGGAAGTTCCTGGACCACATGGATACGCCTCTAGAGGGATGCCCCGAGAACCTAACCAGATCTCTGCCAACACAAGATCGGGTTACCTATGTAACTAGGTAACTAACTATCACAAGTATGTCATCCCCCGGTCAAAACCAACCTTTATCCGAGGCGCCTTTCAACCAACAACCATAAAGCAATAAGTTTGCAGCAACCACATAAGTTAAGTATCTAGACTCTATACCATGATACCACTTCTATCCAGAAGGAAATGGACATACCCTTAAGGGGAGCTACCCCCAAATAACCTTACTGCATCTTTCATGTTTCGACCATTCCGGTTTGTGAGGCTTGACGAAGTCTCGTCCACAAAGCTATGCTTTTCGCAAAAGCCATGCTTTGATCAACAAATGATCGACAACACTTCGTATGCCACATTACCAAATTGGGAATGTATCACTAGTAACCATCAACTAAATAACATTTGAGCTCGTACGTCTTAGATAAGGGTGTTAAGCTATGAGAATAAATTGTCCGCCACCAAAAAGAAATGTATTTGATAGAAACCAGCTTTACATCTAAAAGTGTAACGTCAGATATACATCCATACAAGTATGTTTCGGGTTCGATTAGAACCGAAGGCACTTTAAAAGAAGCCCTTGCAAATCCGAATAATCCCTAATCACATCCGAACTCCCCATCACAAAGGGTGATCAAATCTCTATACCGAGGACCAGTCGGTGTAGAGACATTTGACAGGTAATCCTTTTACTTTCAAAAATATCCAGTCTTCACCACCGGTCTTCAAATGCTATCCACAACATCATATCATTATTCGGAATGGGTTATATGACACAAAGTCCTCTCTCGGCTAAACTGAATAATGAGCGCGTAATTTTTAAAAGCATATGGATATAGTGGGATCTTACTTAAGTCACAACCTATTACCCAAAACCTTTCTTTCAAATGGTTTAAACGAATTACCATTTTAATCTTTTAAATAAAAAGACTTACTTCACTTTGAAAACAAAGTTAGCCAATCTTTCACAAAGATTCATTCATAACTTTCAAAACTATTTTCACTTCAAACTTGAAAACCTTTCAATACAAATTAGAAATCCTTTCTTTATATGAAAGCTATTGTTATTTGACAAACACGAGTTTTCATTTCGGAAAAATCCGATCAAATATGCACAAGTTATAGCCTTTAAAATATAAATATGGGTTAAATTAATACCCAAAATAATACCTTTAAATTACTTTAAAGATGGTTTAAAACCCACATATATATATTATTACTCGTATGAACCTTTCAAAACAAATTTCCAAAACAATTTCAAAACTTAGCAAGATATATTTTATTCAAATTAAATTCAATTTCATATTTCCTTTTCAAAAGTTTTTCATATACAACCTAATTCCATTTCAAAAACCCTTTGGATTCAAAATTCATCTTTTAAAATCATTACATCATTTGAATAATATTAAATTCAAATTATCTGTGACTTAACCGATTTCCCGTGAAATCCATATTTGTATGTGTATGGTGTAGTCCAGGGGTTTTACACAATAGTGCAACATCATCAATCATTGCTGATTCAAGCACAGCAATATCGATAAGCGATATAATCCTATAGCGCTTATCTTCATTCACAGATGCATAGATAAATGATATACATTCATCAACATAAATAAGTTACATTCATCACAGGTTACATCAAAACAGAGCATCACACATCAGCGGTATCAAACAATTCAATATTTAATAGAAATCAAACATCCATAAGTAAGGTCAATTCTAGTTAACTCAATTCTAATTCAAATAGTATTTATACAACATTAGAAGGTCGTTTTCAATTCCAATTCTACTCAAATTCAATTATTTGAACGATTTTCAATTATTAATTCAACAATTAAATTTATTAAATAAGTCGCTATATTTGGAACTTAAGTTCTATTCCACTTATTTGATCGATAAACTTCGTATTAAAATTCCGTTTACATTTAAAATTCAATATTTAAAATAAATCAATGTTCAAAATCAAAATACTAAAAATCCGAGTTGTTACAAAAAAAGAGCTAAACTACTTGCATAAATTAAATCTAAGCTGCTAATATGAAAGGAAGAGAGCACGTAAATAGAAATGAGCATAAAATAAAATAAAAGCATAAAGAAGAAGAAGAAGAGGCATAGAAAGCCATTTTATTTCTCATATAATTTTTTGCTACAACTTTCATAATTTGGTAAGAAGATAAAGCTTCATTACATGAACAAAAGAGGGTTATTTATACTTGCCTAAAACCTTAATCCATATTGTAACGACCCAGAATTTTTGAACATTTGAAAATGAAATAGTTAATTAATTTTAAATTTAAAAAAAAGCTTTCTTTAATTACAAAACTGGAATGCAGGAAAATCTTGATTCCAGATTTAACTTAGACTTAAAAACCCATTTACATTTTAAAACTTCATTTTTAAAATTCAAACTGTTTAAAAATACACCTTAAACACTTTAAAGTTGTTAAAACAATTTAAATTTCAAGAACTTAAATTATTTCAAAACAAAGGTTCAAACTAAACTAGAATTCAGATTTAAGCTTAGATTTAAACCTTATTTAAAACTTTGATTTACATTTTAAACTTCATTTAAAATAAAAAATAGAATAGGTTTTTCTTTTAAAACCAGTAACCAACATATTACCCGGGCCCATCCTTATTTGCTTCGACCCAAAATCCAAATGCCTCGAGAAAATTATCAAATTACTTCGAGAAAATCTCAAATAACCAAGCCCCTCAAACAAACTTCACCAGGAAACAAACAGGTCCACCATGCACATGCACAGTGATGCCGTCCATCTTCGCTCACCTCTGACGATCTCCTCAAATCGCCAATCACACTCTCACATAACCACGATCATCAGATCATCCATCCAAACTAGAAATCGAAATCGAGCTTCACATCCAAACCTGGAACTACAAATAGGAACCACCACCTCAACCTGGAACAATCAAAATCTTGATCCCCCGGCCACCGTAGTGCCTATACTTTCGGCCACTACTTCGACAACCACCCCGCTTTCATATGCTAAAACCCAAAGCAACTCGATTCAACATAGAAGCCGTGACGATCAAAGATACCTAAACTATCCAAACTAGGGCTACAGACTTCAATCCTCAACTACAGCTACCACGATGATATATTCGCCTTTCTGACAATTTTGCCGATCTTACACACCACGCCACTACATCCAGTGGATACCCCATCATTCCAAATCTCTTGGATCATCAGAACTTCCCCAAACCACCATTTCTGTTCAAACCAGAAATGCACACTCATCGCTTAACTAAAAATTATAATTTCAGTTTTAAAAATCATGTTTTGGTTCAAGGATTCAATTAATGTTCCTGAATTTATGAATTAAGAAGTTTGAATTTTTCACTTTATACTAATTTTGCTCTGTTGTTTTATTTCCAGAGCCTATACAAAATTATTTAAATTATATAAAATTTTAAACTTTACTTTATCATGTATAAACAAGTTTCATTTGAATACTAAGTCTTAACAGAAACCAGATCAACAAAAAGAAAAGAAATTGATCAACTTGAGCTTGAACTGGAAATAGACAGTGACTTAGGTGAAGCAGACATGCATCTCATTCATACATACATATGTGTGTATATATATATATATATATATACATACATACACTCAGCAATGTATTTATCAATATATATACAATCCTACTTATTTCCACGGGTAAATCAAACAACCAGATTTATATACTTAAATTTAAAAATGCGAAGTTACTCACCTGTTAAAACTTGATGAACAGAGCACATTTAATTTGAAAAGCCATTTGAATCTTTAAAAATGAATTGCCCCTTGCTTTAAAGACTAGAGTTGTTTGAGTAAAATGCTTTGATTAAAAGCTGCATGCTTGCTTTAGTTCTAGGTTTGCATGCAGTGGCCAATTTCCAGATTGCATTTGAAAACTTGGAAAATGATTACAGGCTTGCTTGCTTTAAAAAATCAGGTTGAATGATGAATTCAGGCTTTCTTTTGTTTTTGAAAATAAGTTTACAAGTTGATAAAAAGCTTTGCAACTTAATTTGGAAAGTGATGTACAAGTTTTGTTTTATGAGGAGTAATTACTGATTTCTGTTTAGAAAATGGTTTGCATATTTCTTTTCTCAGTTTTGATCTGAGATTTTCCTTACTTGGAAAAAGGTAAGAAAAAGAAAAAGAATGGAAGATGTATGTGTTTATATAACTAAATTTATGATTTACTTAAAAATCAAAGAAAAATAAAAATAAAACATGACACTTGTCCTATATATTAACACTTGTTATAATGAGGCCTTAAAATAATAAACATGTCTTTTAATTAATTAGTATTTATAATTAAAGTTTAATACAATATTATGCTTAATTAATTAGTTTCAAATACTTATTTATATGTATAGATGATTTTAAAGCAATAAAACCAATTATGTTTACAAAATAAAAGTTTATACAAATAATCTAAAACCCAAAACAACTTAAAATATTTATCCTTTGAAATTAAAAACTTTAAATTCAAATCCAAATCATATTCTAAAGTCCAATTTAAAGATCAAGTTATATATATACAAAATCAATTTTAAAAATAAATATTCTATTTATATTAAAATCCATTTGTAAAAACAATACATTATTAATATAGTTTGAAAATAACACATTTATCAAATTTTAAATAATTTATAAAAGAAATTGTCTTTTTATTAATGAATTACTTAAATGAATTAAAATATCATATTTATTAAGCAACGTTTAAAAAGAAAACCTTTTGTTAATTAATTTAAATTTAAACTTAAGCCAAAATCATTTTAAACAATTTACCTTAACAATTTAAAACCATATAGTTATTTATTTAATAGCTTTGAAAAGCTTATACTAAATAAAATAAAATTACCAAAAATATTAGAATTAGAAAAGAAGCTTTATTAGTTAAATTTAAAAGAAGCTTATCTATTTACAATATAAACCATATATTTAAATTATAAATAGAAACCTATTTATTAGCTTTAAAAGATAAAATCTACTAATTAAATATTTATTTAATTGGATTATTAAACCAATTGAAATCTTATTAACAAAAATTATCAAATCAATTAAATTTTTAATAAAGATTATGAAATTTATATTGCCAAAAATTTCGGGATATCACAACATGTATACAATTTTAGCCCATAACTCCTAGTTTACATTTGGGCATACATGAATGGATTTACAATGAAATAAATCTATTGTAAAAAAATATGTAATTTTCCACTCACCTTTTTAACTTTCCAAATCCCCAAACCCAAATCTTGTTATTCCAGTTTGACTCTCCTTATTCCATCTATCTGAATACATATACCGCAAGCATACATATATCTCTCAGAAATCTAGATTTAAGAAGAGATTTCTATTTGATTTAAATTTGGATCTGGATTTATAATGTATCTTGGCTTTGACGATTTCATCCAAGCATACTCTTCTTCTCAGTTATCCACAACTATCCTCCAGTTATATACTTGAATATAAACTTTAATTTTATTTAGAATTAAGAATTTGTGAAGGAGACAAAATGGCAGAATTTTTCCATCGCCTCAGAAAATTTGAGAAGAAAAGTGAGGGGTTAGTCTCGTATTTATAGGGTTTGAATGAATGTCAGCCATTATATTGAACTATTATAAATATAGACCATTCAACCACATAAAATTTCACAATCAACATATCTATTAGTCGACCACAACACGTTTATCGGTCGACCACTAGCGGTCGACGGCCCAAGTTAGGGATTGATCGGTTATGTAACGATCAAGAAATTTGGTTATTTGAAATTGGAATATTTAATTGATTTTAAATATTTTAAATTTAATTTTACAGGTTAAATAACTTTAATTTAACATATAACGGTTGATCGGGTAATTTAATTGTGGAATTGAATAGTTGGAAGTTGGTTTAAATGTGGAATCTTGAGTTTTAAGCCAGATAAAAATAATTTCAAAGCTTATTTAATTTCTATTTATAAGAATGAAGATGATAAAAAATTTAAATTGAATTTAAAAGTGATTTACTTGATTTTAAAAATAACTCTTTTAAATTAGCATATAAAAAAAGCCTTCTGCGGCACAATCTCGGAATTCAACAAAACCAGTTACATTGGATCTGTAATAGTGTATTATTATTGGATTTTAATTTTTGTAGCATTTGCGATTATCGTTAGGTCGTACGGGATAGAAACACCTTAAATTTAATATCGAAAATTTAATATAATAACTGGGTTCAAAAAGCTATCTTTTCCATACGATCGATTTGGGACTTGAAACTTGTTCCATTACGTTCAGAATAGGGATATAACGTTATGAACGCCTGGTTCTCAAAATTTAAATAACATATATATATGTATTGATTTGACCATACCTTCACATTAGCTCCAAAAAAATCCAATCATCCACCCTATTTTTTTTATCTAGCCACCCTACCTAATCCAGGTACTCCTATGTTTTCCCTTGTATAAAATCATCTCCAGGCCAAAATAAAGAAGAAATATGAACATCACAACTTCATAAATTAATTTCTCAAATTTTTTTCTTTTAAAAATTCCCAAACTGAATTCAAAAATCACAACTTGAAGAGATCTTCGAATCTATATATATGTCGAAGTGTTCGATCGAGTATTGGAGTCCTCAATTATAATGGCATGTAAGAGTATGAACTAGGGTTCGAGTTTCTATTTGATTTAGTGCTCGAATCGTTCCATGGAGCTTTGATTCAAGCTTGTCGTATGAAATCGCATCTCGGGGTTAAAAATGGTGAGGTCCGGGCCCTTTTTGAGATATGCAACATTGCTACAGTGCAGATCGAGCATTGTCAGGTCGCAGATCGCGTGCACGGTACGAAGCTTTATTGGAGCGTGAAGAAGTAGGTTGGAGGAATTGGGGAAGAAGAAGTTAGTGGGCTAAGTATGTGTGTGGATGGGCTAGGTTATCTTAGTAACGGAAATTTAATTTAATTCAAGTAATATTAATTTCTTAATTTAAAATTCCAATTCTTATAAAATTCATAACTCGTTCGTTTTAGGTCCAAATCCAACGCGGTTAATCGCATTGGGTTCGTATTAACGGGATCTTGGCTATGGAATTAATTTGGTTGAGTTTTGAGCTTTCCTAATTTTCAATTAAATTTGGACGCGTTCGAGTTTGATCGGAATCAAAACACGAAAGTGACAACAAAAATAAAAGGTGAGTGTTTTTAACACTCACAATGTGCTGTAATATTTTTATGTTCATTAAAATTGAATCGTGAAGTTATCTAATTTTACTGACTGTGATTTGAAAATGAAATTAACATATGAATTAGCTATCGGTATTAAAATTGATAGTTAAAATTTAAAATTGAAGTTTAATTTCTAGTAAATTACTTGATATTGATAACTACGAAATTGCTGTGAATTATTGGCTGATTTGGATGTTGATTGTGAAGTAGCTATTAGTTGATATTTTGGATGATTTGGGTGTTTATTTATTTTGATATATCCTATTATCACCCTGAACATTATTTACAGCATATGAAACTATGAATTGAATTATTTCAAATAAATTAAGAAATAGGTTGAAATGGTATATACATATGGCATTTATATTGGATTGGAATGATATATATCCATCCCTGAAATTAAATCGAAATAACTATTCACATGGCCATGGGATAGAAAATTATATATGGACATCGAATTGGTAAAGTTAAATGATTTTAAAAATTTTAATTTGAAACTTTTTTAAATGTTTTGATTTTATGAAAATGAAAGTCGAAATTATGGAAATCGAACTATTTTCGAACTTAAGCTCCAAGTGTTGGAATTTAAGTTTGATAACAGAAATGTTTTAAATAATTAAAGTTGAGATTTTGAAGTTATAACCGAAATATGATGTGAATTTTTGAAATTGATTTGTTTTAAAAGATTGAACTTTATTCGAACTTTGAATATTACTGAGTAAAAGTGTTATAAAGCATTATTTCAGAATTGAGCGCGGAATTGAATTACATTTAAGGATTTGAATTTAAATTGGAATTGAAATTAATTTGAAATTGAAACTGAAATTAATTTGGAATCGTAGTTACTTCGAATTGAAATTGAAATTGAATCTAGTTAAATGGAAATGGAAATTGAAAATGATTTGACTTGGGAAATTTGGAATTAAATCAGTCTGACTTTGAAACTATTTAAATCTATCTTTTTATATATTCAAATTAATTTGATTTTCCAAGCTATTTACTATGTAAACCATTTAATACCCAAACTATTTTCTACTAAACTATTTTAACTATTTAAACTATTTAAAAACTATTAAAACTATTTTCTCAAAATTCAAACTGGTTAAAGAGGGAATGTTTATATTTAAATCATGAATTTAAATACGAATTAGGTAAAAATGAAGTTATAACCTAAATTGAAATTCGAAATAGTTTTAGAAGCAAAATCGAGATATTAAGGTGATATGATTATGAATTGGAATTATATATTTTGAGTAAATATGATGATTCCGAAATGAAACTGAAGCAAATATGATATTTTGATATCAAGTATGAATGGTTTTCGAAATGTAAAAGAACCAACCGGTGTGTAAAATGATGTTTGGTTGATAAAGAGACCGGGACCTCTTATCGGCATACTCCGTGTCATTATTCGAACCACTTTAACAATCGTGTATGTGGAGGAGACTTCAGAATGAAGTGGTTGGATTTGGCGTCGTTTGTTGGATTTGAAGAAAGTGAACGATGATGGATAGACCCCAGCACTTGTGCCAATTGAAATGACTAAAACAGGATGGTTTAATAGGGCCAAGTGGACTAATTACCCGAACGGACCTCCTGTCAGGACCCGATTCTTCGTCTTCCGAAAATTCAACATCGATACTCACTTTATCGACTGCCGAGCAATCGAACAACGGAAAACCGAACACTGAGGGTTTTAAGAAGAATTTAAGAAAAGAAAAAGAAGGAAGAAAAGAGAGAAAAAAGTAGGAAAGATAGAAAATAGAAAGGAAAAGAGAACAGAGAACAGAACATAAAGAAAATAGAGAAAACATAGAACGGAACAGGAAACAAATAACAGAACAACATCAGAATCTCACAATTCGCAGCGGAACAACATATAATAATAAATGAATAATCTTTAAACAAAGAACTATATCAGTTATTACATTACATCACATTTCATTACATCATATCATCAGAGTGTACAACAACAACATCAAACAGTGCAGCGGAAAAAGAAATACTATATAAACTAGTAATACGCCATGCCATCCAGCTTGCCTCCAGCAATTCCAGAATATCCTGATAAACTTAACTCTTGACTGCCCGTGTGGAAATTGGTGGGCACCCAGAGTTTAGGAAGGAAAACAATAAACTCCGAGTCAGTCATGCGACTGGTGTGAGAACTCAAAACAGTTTATTTATCTTTAAAATCAAAATAGAGGAATATTTTTAAAGTCAATTCGCAATGCTTTTAAAAATGAGACTACCATAAGACCTCTTGCCACACACACAATGCAAACGCAGACTTGGAGAAGATTTCTCCTTATGATAGTCAAAGATGCTTGATACGCATTTAAAAAGAACATTTCATATTATTATTAGTGCATAGTGTAGGAAACAATTTCGAAAGTAGAATATAAATCTTAGCCAGCATAGGTACCATTATATTATGCCTACTAATAGCTACCATATTAGATGGCAGGTTCTACAACTAATACCGTACAAGTCACGTATTGTTTCTTTGGATTTCCAACGAATGATCAGGCCAAGGAACTTCCCATTGCCACATGAGAATTCCTCTGGATGGACATCCCCGAGAACCAAACCGGATCTCTACCAACACAAGGCCGGGTTACCCCTAACTGAGTAACAACTGACCGAATATGCCATCCCCGGTCCTTTGGGACCTTTTCACCGAGCGCTCGCAATCAATTCACACAATCATAACAAAGTGTTTTCAACATGAGTAAGTATCTGGGCTCCATACCATGATACCACCCTTTTCCAGAAGGAAATGCACATATCCTAAAGGGCGCTACCCCTCATAACCTTGCCGCATCTTTCCTATTTTGACCATTCACGGGGTGTGAGGTTTGACGAAGTCACGTCCACAAAAACATACTTTATACAAAAGCCATGCTTTGGGTCAACAAATGATCATAGAAATGATCACCAGGATAGACGATCAAATAAACGATCCTATCACAAATAATCAACACAATGATCATTTCACAGCAACACTCAGCATGTCACATTACCAAATTGGGAATATATCGCTGATAACTTCAACTGTATAACCTCTGAGCTCGTACGTCTCAGAGAAGGGTGTTAAGCTAAAAGAATAAATTCTCCGCCACCAACAGAAATATATTTGAAAGAAATCGGCTTTATATCTCAAATTGTAATGTCAGACATACAATCCATACAAGTCTGTTCCAGGCTCGAACAAAACCGAAGGCACTTACAAAGAAGTCCTTGCAATCCGGATATTCACAATCCTGATCGGATTTCCCATCACATATGGAGAACTCAATACCGTAGCTACTCGGTGCAGAGTCAATCGACAGGTCATCCTATCGCTCTCGCAAATACCGGGTCTTCAACACCGATCTTCAATGCGATTCACAACGACGTATCACATATTCGGAATGGGTTATACGACCCCATGGTCCTTTCCCGGTTAACCCGAATAGTGAGCGCTTATTCAAAAATAAGTGTGGCATTCACATACAAAAAAATCACATCAATTACCCATTCAAAGGGAAATATTGATAGTCGGCTATTGAACTATCAATGGATATGCACACATCACCAGTTTCCAAATAATTTTCCAAATTATTTATTTTCCAAAATATCTTCACTAGATATATAATTTCAATACTTCAAAAATAAATCAATATTTATTTTTAAACAAATTCTCCTTTCTTTTATAAATTCAATAGTGAATTTATATTCCAAAATATCTATGAATATTCGATTTCAATTATTCATTTCAATTTATCTTCAAAATCATAAATTCTCTAATATTCACTTTATATTGGAAAAACATTTCCATACTTATTTATTCATAAGTAATTCACAAATTTTATTTATTTTCAACACTTGGAAAATATTCAATATACTTAAATCGAGATTAAGTATATATTTCATTCTTTAAGGAAATCATTCTCTCAAACATATTTATTTGGGCCAAAATGAATGTTACGTAAAACATCGTTACGACAACCCAAAATCACTAGTATAGGGATTCGAAATTAAAATATATATATAAATCCTAATACTATTCAAAACATTTCCTTTCGGAAATCATTTACTATAACAACAGTGTTATAGTCCATTATTTCCTTCTATTTCTCGGAAACGTTTATTTCAACAATGAATGTTGAAATCTATGGTTTCGAATCTCAACACATTTAAAACATCGTTAGATCGTTTTAATTCTGTTTAAAATATCAAATCTAAACATTTTCTTTTAACATAATATTCACTATTCAAAAACGTGAATATACTATGTTAACAGATTTCATCCTTTTATTCATTTTATTTCAAAGGATTATTCACGGTCAAAAATGTGAATATAACTCCATTAATAGGTTTCAGCAATTTACTTATCAAAATAAGTCATTGCGAATTTATAAAACAACGTTTATAAATTCCTTTATTTTCCTATATTCAATTTATATCTCAATTATATACCAAAGGTTCATATTACAAGTTAAATACTTATAATTTATTTGTTTGCAAAAATCGTTCCTTTGAACTTCATAATTATAAATCTTATAACTTATAAGATTCAATGATTTATTCAAACTATTCTTTTAATAACTTTATAAAATTTATAAATCTTACTATTTATAAATTTCATTTATGACTTCACCATTTTTAATTTTATGAATTCCATTCATTTACAAAATTCATTTTCACTTCATTCAAATACTTATAAAAACTTGTTTTATAATGTCAATATTTCAATTTATAAATATCCATTTATAAATCTCTTAATATAATTCAATTTATATTATTCTTTAAAACATATTTAATCTCCTTTATAATTTCACCATTTTGATTTATAAAATAATTAAATTTTATAAATCCTATATTTTCAACTTTTATAATAAATTCAAAAATCCTGATTTAATCATTTTATAAATCATTAGCATCATATTCTCAAAAAACTGTTTTTAACTATTTTTCTCAAAAATCATAATTTTTATAACTTTAAAAATTATAACGTTTATTTATTTAAAATGGATCAATTTCCAAACATATAGTATATTTTCAAAAATCACTTTAAACATCATTTTAAAATTCCAAAATTTGGTCTAGTGATGCTACACACCAAATAGCCAATCACGACAACAACGATATCATATATCGATATGATAAACCATCAAATATCAAAATATCTGAAATCAAATAAAAATTGTTGAGGAATCCAGTTGGATCCCTCCAACCTGTTTTCCTGCATCCACAAACATTAGCACAATACCAATTTCGCTCCAGTACGAAATTATCGCGGTATATGGGATTTAAAATATTATCCGCTTAATAGACGGCGCAATAGGGTCTCATCCGCTAAACAAAAAATGCGGAAAATCAATAAATCCAATATATACATATGCCAATATATATATATTGATATTATATATAATACCAATTTCACTGTTTATGAAATATTCGCGGTATATGTATTTAAAAAATAACATCCACTTACTAACGGCGCATAATGTCTATTTTAACAATCAATAGATATTAATCATCATTCAAACATGCATTCAAATATTTTAAATCTAACTATTTAAAATAAAATCGAAACTGATTCGATTGAGTGAGAAGTTCTCACCTTGATTTCAATTTCGTTTTTAGCGATTTATTTCGAATAAAATTAAACGGACGTTTAATTTTATCCAAAATTCTCACTAACTCCAAACGACTCCAATCCAATTTCATCGAGTAGTGCTCGTCCATACGATTCCAACGCAACTGGTTTCGCGCGTTTTCGACCTCGTATGAAAAAGTTATGCATTTTATAAGTTTACACGATTTAAATATAAATAAAACAACATTTTCTCTTTATATTCTTTACCCTAGCTAATCATGACCGTTAGGTTCAAGCTCAACAAATCAGGACCGCACAATTCCTTCCCCTTCTCCTTTGTTCCCCTCTAGTAAATTGCCGTCACCATGAACCCATTTATCAAATACTAGGGTTTAATTTTGCAACACCCATACTCAACTAAACTTCATCAAATTACTGCCATGTCGAAGCCCTTCGCAAGAGCTACCTCCACCACCAACAGAATGAAGCTCGGCCACCTGTACACGCAGCGCACGTCAATGAACAGCCCACGCACGCACCCCCCTGGCTCCCCCTACGCGACACTAAACCCCATCATATCTGTATGGATTGAAAGCTCTCGCCTTGCTCTTCATCTTTGTAGTTGATCACTTTGGCTAAAACTTCACGGATTGGAAGTAATTAAGGGATGAATTTCGAAAAATTCTGGCCTTAGTTAAGTTACTGGCGGCTATTGAATAGAATTAGGGTTTAAGTGTTTTTATTTTTATTTTTTAGAAATTTAGGTCTATTTATAGAGAATTTTCGAACACTATTCATCCCGGAAATTCCGAACTCCGATTTACGCGCCGTAACCAGCGTTTCTAGGGTTTACCCCGCGTTCCGGACACAATCGAACAGGTTTCGGAAGCTAATTCGGACATCTGTGCGAGTTATGGCTATAAACGTTCAATTTGAATTAAACCGATTTAAGCGATTTTCTAGGCGTTTTAATTTGTACCGGACAAACGGTAAATCCAATTGACTTGAAATTTGAAACCATACAATAATATCACATTACGGATCCGATGAAACTGGTTTCGTCGAAATCCGAGACTTTTTGAAAAATGGCTATTTTAACTCGCGAAATTAAAATTAAAAATAAATCGATGCGTTTCGAGCTGCCACGATCAAACGGTAGCTCCGATTGACACAAAAATTGAAATCTGGTAATAACTAACTATTATGGATCCAATGGAACTGGTTTCGTCCAATTCTGAGACTGTTCAAAAATTGACTATTTTCACTAGTCGATTTTAATATTAAAATATTCAATTTTCACAAATTAACTTTTAATTCGATTTTAAAAGTTCTAAAATATTTTTCTAACTTCCATATGATAAAATAAAATTTTACAAATTATTTTCAATCATATTTAACCCAATTTTCAATTATTTCCATAATTTAACATATTAAATTATCGATTTAAAAATCCAATAAAATTCAATAATTCAAATAAAAATTTATTCGACGTATAAATTCACTTATTAATATTTAAAATTAATTAAATATTCAATTTTTTAATTATCAAAAATTTTGGGTCGTTACACCTCCGTTCTTTGTTTTTCTTGGACTTGGTATATATTATAACTCTTGTTGTTTGTTTCGATTGGTGCACCTTGATTTGGGATAACTTCCCTTTTACTCGATATGGGTTGGATGGACGCGGTGGGTGATCATGGCTATGATGCGTTACCACCAACCCTGCAACCAAAACTGGTAGTATCCTATCTTGGACATTGCCTCACGTGCCTTGTCATATGTTTATCCCTATATGAGACCACTACGATTTTGATATAATGTTGTCGTATCACGATGCATCCCTATCCACCGACGGTTTACTGGTGTTTTACATGCAAACTATATGACAATGCTTAAAAACGCATTAAGGGGGATCAAAGTAAAGCCTTAATGCTATTTTGATATTTATTTTACTGACTTGAAATTAATTTTGCAGCTGCTACATATAAATATTTGACGGATCCTTAAGAAATGTAAAATCACGTAACATCTCTTGAGATATTGCACGCATGTTATACATTAGATAGGAGTTGTGAAACCCCGTAAACATATCTGCTGCCATGACACGTTATATATGATATCGACTTGAATCACATAAGAATATTTTATTGCTGAAACGAGTGTTTTGTCTTTTCATTATGCTCAAGTCAGCCCTGTGTTTTCATCTTATCGAAGATTTTTCTTTGGAGTGAAGACAAAGATTGGTATATTTTTATTACTAATATTATTCCCAACATCTTGTTGTCCGATGCATTATATTTTGCTTCTATGATATTTATAACTCCGATAAATTTGGTATAAATTATAATCAAATGTATAGTAAACAGCTTCATGAACTGTTTATTTGATTATTATATTTTGTCATTCCGCTGCGAGATTCTATGTTGGTTTCCTTCTTCTTTTCTTATTTTTATTAATTAACCCCATTGATTATCTATGTTTCGAATTATTTGAGTCGGATATGTGTGGGTTATTGTCGCTTTATAACCTCCGAAATGTGGGTCATCACAATTGGTATCTGTTTCCTGGGGAATTGACCAGGCAACTTAGTACTCGGCATCCCCACCGATCGGCTCAACTGGACAGTTTGGCGACCGACATCCAATAAGCACTCGGCATCCAAGTTCATTCGGCGTCTATAGAAAGTTCGGCATGGCAGAGTATTCAGCATTGAGAGACGTTCGATATGGAATAACGTTCGACATGTGAGAACATTCGGCACGGCGGAATTGTCCGACATCAACTACCATTCGGCCCAAACATTGTTCGGCCAAACTACCGTTCGGCCTAACTATTGGATGGCCTAAGAATAATTCGGCCAAGACATAGTTCGACCTGGGTAAAGTTTGGCCAAAGTATCGTCCGGCCAAAGTTTTGCTCGGCATACAAACATCGTTCGGCCAAGACATCATTCGACCAAGTCACTGGTTCGGCTTCCAATATCGTTCGGTGCAGATGCTTCCCACAGCATTCAGAGTGTTCGGCCTCACTGCGCTCGGCATGAGAAGACTGTTCAGCATTCGCGTTCGGCATCTACGGGTCGGCACATAGAAATTACTCCATTTGGGCCGAGATATTCAACCACCAGGCCCACCAGGGAAGTCCAACCCATCTTCGTCTATGAATAGAGAGGTGGGGGCATAGTGAAAAGGATCAGCCTTTTAGGAACACTGGGGAAACTCTGTCGCATTCAACACTCACTCAAGACTTAATTTTTTACTTTGCAATTGTATACAAGTAATTAGAAACGGATTGTATCTGTGCTCAACTATCAAGAAAATCAATAGAAATCAACTTCAAAGTGGACGTAGGCAGTTATGCCGAACCACTATAAATTTGGTGTTCTTGTTCTCTGCATTGAAATTCATACATTGTTCTCTGTTTTAATTTACTTTCTTCATTAATATCTCTACACATTCTTTCTAAGGGTGTTAGTGACCAATTTTGGTGAACATTTTTGTGCTTTCACTAAGAATTGTTCTCAGGCTGTTCAGATCTGCTTTGTAGCTAATGGATTGCATAAGTCCTCCAAAGGAGATCCAAGATCATTCACAAGGCATCTTTTGGTTCTATTCAGAGTTACAACCAACAACACTACCATGAAGAGACCACGAGCTAGATCGGCCTCTCACAACGCAGATGTCCACGAGACTGCTAGCATGCAACAAGTTGGATCTAGAAATCCGCAAGCAACTCGAAGTGCAGCGCCCTCCACCCAAAACCAAGCGGAAGTCGTTTCGCGAGTAGAGTTCAATGACTTGATAAGAGAACTCAAGGAATTTAGAAGGCAACTTGCTGAGCACATTCAAACCAACACTAACCTCATGACTCAGCTCGCTCAACAGCAGCGCCATAATGCTGGAGGTAACCCTGCCCCTTATTCTGAATCTAATAGTTCAATGTCAGCTGAAGAACCTCCTAGGCGTAGAAGCCGTAAGGACGAAGGTGCACAAGCAGGCATTGGGAATCAAGCCCGCGAAGAGACCGGACACCTAAATCTCCAAGACCCAAATCAGGCGGGACATCAACGCGCACGATCCCGTGGAACGAAACCCAACCTTCCATCCTCCATGCAAACTCCAGAATTAACAGCTATGGTCAGGCAGTCGATGAGAGAAAACCAAGGCTTGACCAATGAACATTGGGGAGTGTCTAGAGGCTATACTCCCTTTATGGATGGTATCCTGCAGGCTGAATACCCCAAGAAGTTCAATATGCCGACTATCCCAACCTACGAAGGGAAGACTCATCCCAGGCTGCATGTGATGAGGTACGGATGGATGATGGATTCTGCAAGAGCTAATGATGCAACCAAGTGTATGTGCTTCCCAATCACTCTGTCCGGAATTGCCACCATGTGGTTTGCTCGACTTTCCCCACGATCTATATCCAGCTTTGACGAATTGGCAATGAAATTCATAGAGCAATTCAGGATACACACCACTCATCCAAAGGATGTGATGTCCTTATCAAGCGTAATCCAAGCTCCGGGAGAGTCATTGAAAGCATACTTGCAGAGGTTTCATGTTTCTGCTACCGAAGTGAGCAATCCAAACGACTGCACAATTTTGATGGCGGTAATGCATGGAGTGGATCCGGACTCTGAATTTGGAGATTGGTTGGTGGGAAAGCCCTCAGCCACGCTGGAACGTTTTTATTCAAAAGCTCATCAGTTCATAAGAAGGGAAGAAGCTCGATGGACAAGACGAGACAAGGCACCAGGGCCTGCCCAGGGGACTACGAAAAGTTCCGTCGCCATGAAGAAAACCGGCGATAATTCGAGAAAAGCTCAAGTGAACGTCCAAAACAAGCCTAGGCTGTCTAAAGGATCCGTAGGTGGAAATCCCAAAAAGAAAAGAGAGACGGGGAAATGGAAGTCAAGGATCCCGACCTATAATGAATACACGCCGCTCAATGCATCACTTGAGAACATCCATTTGTCAACTTGCAACACTTTTCAGTGTAGTAAACCACGCCCAAAGGAATCAACGGAGGAACAGAAGCGGACTGGGAAGTATTGTCGCTTTCACGAGTCTTATGGGCACAACACATAGGAGTGCAGACACCTCCATGACGTTATCGAAAAGCTGATTAGACAGAAGAAGCTACAGGAGTTCTTCAAAGACCCATAAGACGGAAGACAAGAGACATCAGACCCCGGATTTGGGCAAGCTCCAGGCCAACCAGAACAACCTGCTTGAACTGTGGATAGATTGGTTATCGACACGATTGTTGGCGGTCCTCATCCTGTGGATAAGAATTGGTAGGAGATGGAGTGATATGCTAACTCTTTAAGACATGCGGAGTATGAGTGCTGTTCAAATGTGGAGGATAGGACCTCTGCAAAGCAGCAGCACCCGATGGATAATGATATTGTATTCAGGAGCAGAGATGCGGATAAGGTGGAGGCCCCTACCATCAACCCAATGGTCATATCAACGACAATCGGGCCGACATTTGTGAAGAGAATTCTAATTGATTGTGGAAGTTCCGTTAACATCATCTTCAAGAAGGCATACGACCAAACGAAGCTGGAGACTAAGGATTTGAAACCGTCTAAAGCCAGAATGCACGGCTTTAATGGTGCAACAACGGATGCAGTGGGATATGTGGAGTTACCAGTTGAACTGGGGCAAGGCGAGCGGAGGAGGGTATGGATCCTACTATTCATAGTGTTGGACGTTGACTCTCCATATAACGTGTTTCTAGGACGTCCAGCCTTGGCAGAATTTAAGGCAGGATTGGCCCCTTGGTGTCTGACGTTAAAATTTCCCACAGATAGTGGTGTTGGAGTGGTACACGGTGATCAGGCGACCGGACGTGCCCGCTATGTGGCTGAGCTGAGAGAGGCTCAACGTAGAGAGAAAGGAAAGGTTGCGCATCGCTCCGTCCGCATCCGAAATGTTGATGATTGACAAGTAGTACCCGAGCCCTGGCTCGGGCAACACTCTCGGATCCTTAGAGAGATAGATCCGAGAGACGACGTGGTGGCCGAGAACCTCACTAACTTCCTCCGAGCGAATCTTGATGTCTTCACTTGGACACATTCTGATATGTGTGGGATTTCTCCTACAATGCGAGTCATATGTTGAACATAGAACCAAGACATGTTCTTGTGAAACATAAAAGGAGAGGCATGGACCTAGAGAGATCCGCGGCTCTCAAAGAACAACACAGAATCTCACAATTGCAGCGGAACAATATATAATAGACAGTAACATTTCTTTATACAAAAAGAACTACAACTGTTATTTATACATTACATCATCAAAGTATAATGAATAAATTACTCAATACTATATTTTTATATTAACTTGTCCTCACTAGTGCTTACTACACAGCCTAAAACACGCATTGAAATATAATTAAGTACGTGGAATACGCCTCTATTATCCAGCTCGTCCCCTGAGCTCCATAGCATCCTAACGTAAATCTGTAATACTCGGTCTGACCGGAGCATTATAATAAAATAACATCCGAGTCAGTATGAAAAACTAGAGTGAGAAAACACACTCAATTTGAATTATTACTGTTATCAAAATCCTTTGAAAAACAAAGATATCTCGTAAGACCATGTCAACTCGACAGGTTTTTACATACGATAACCAAAACATTTTATATCGAAATCATCTGATATTATAATAATGTCTAAGTACAAATACTTATTAAAATATCTGAAATTGTTACATTCATTAAATTTTAGCATACTAGGCTCTATAACCAAAACCGTAAAGGTACGTTTTGGAGAATGGATTTTCATACAATGACTAGGCACTTAGGCACCACCTATTAAAGTACACATCTACAAAAATTTACCGAGGACCTCACCGGGATCCCCTATAGCACAAGACCGGACTACCCCTAACCTAGATAACACCAAATATGCTATCACCCTGGATGTTCCCACCCTTATCGAGCTCTCCCATGCACCGTAATTATAATATCCGAAGGTATCTAGAAAGGTGATAAAAATACCTTAATTGGTGGCGACGCACTTAGCCTTGCTGCATCTCCCTTGATTTTCTTTCATTCCGGTTGATGAGGCAAAAGTTAAACTAGAACAAAAGTGATTAAAAAATATGAGATTAGAAGAAAATTTAGAGGCAAATCCACTCTCATATTTTTACATAAATTGGCACAAAAATAATCCATGATCTCTCTATTTTGATCTAAGTAGAATTACTGATGTACTTATCATAAGTATGGTTTATTTATATTATTAATTAAGGAGATCATAAATGACAAAATATGTTGAATTTACATAATTTAAGAGGGCTTCATTACCCCTTAATTGAAGGGTTTTAGCTACTCATTTGTGTTATCATTTGAACACATGAAATTTTAACATAGAAAACAAAATACCGTGCAAGCTAATTTAAATAAAAAACGTAATGAACTAGGATTTTTGGCCTTCGAAAATCGACATCTATACATTTACTGTGCAGCATGTCGAGCAATCGAGTGCCAAAAATACCAAATCCTTGGGGGTGAAGAAGATAAGATAAAAGAAGCAGAAGAAACATCACAGATCTCATAATTGCAGCAGAACAAAATATAATATACATAATAATAGATCTTTATAAAAAAAGAAAACTATAACTACTAATACACACAACATCATCAGAGTACATCAATTAACACATCAATCTGGACAGTTATAATAACTTGTCCTCGCAAATACTGAACATTCATTTTAACACACACACACAACGAAATATAATCAAGTACGTGAAACACGTCTGAGCCTCCTCCCGCTCTTCTGCTGAGCTCCATAGCATTCTAACTAGAATATGTAATACTCGACCCTACCCGAGCACTATAATAAAATAACACCCTAGCATGTTTGGAATACCAGCGAGAGAAACACACGCAATTTGAATTATTACCGTTATCAAAATCCTTTGAAACAAAGGTATCTCATAAGACCACGCCATAAATAAATACGATGGGTTTTTACCTTACGATAACCAAAACATTTTATATCAAAATCATCTGATATTATAATAGTGTCTATAGAGCGTAAATTAGAAAAAAACTGAAATGCTTGCATCTCACATTTCAGCATAGTTGGCCATAATCAAAGCCATAGAGGCTTGTAATGGATATTAGATTCCATACAATGACTAAGCTACTAGGGTATCGCACGCCACAATACACATCTAGAAAAATGTACCGAGGACCTCACTTGGATCCCTTACCAACACAATACCAGCCTACCCGTGACATGGATAGTACCGAATATGTTATCACCTTGGGTGTTATCACCTTGGGTGTTCCCACCCTAATCAAGCGCTCACTTTTCCATGCATAACCATATCAATATTATAGTATAATATATCCAAGAGTTTCTAGAAAGTTGATAACATACCTTACTTGGGTGCGACCCACTTAGCCCTACTGCATCTCCCATGTTTTAGTCATTCCCGGTTGATGACACTGGAGGCTATATTTTACCTTTAGAATAGTATTCATACTTCGAATGCTAATACTGCCATCCAGGGAAGCAATGCAATGATAGCATTCATCCATACAAGTTGTCCTGGGTCTGGACAAAACGAATCTCCTTCAAGATCACCATCTCCATTTTCTTTGACATATCATAATTTGTAACCCACAAACTGGACCGAAGTGGTTTTCGAATTATTAAATCTGATCCCGGTCTCTTCGAAACGATCGACGAATTTATCCAAAATTTGATAGTCAGTTGTATAACTATCAAATAACATCCATAAGTAGTCACTAGGCCCTATTTTATAAATCTTCAAAACATTCATTCAAAATATCTTTACAAAGATATATATATATATATATATATATATATATATATATAACTCTTCCAGTATTTTCAATGTTGAAAAAAATTTCAAACCCTTATATCCATACGGGATATTTTCAAATCATATCTTACTTCAACACTTAGTGAAATATTTCCAATTTTGGATTTATAATTGATTACACAGAAAAATATCCCTATATAAATCCTTCGTCACTAAAATATTTCCAAAACCTTCCAAATCAATACCTATGTAACGACCCATAATTTTTGACAAAATAAAATATTTAAATTAAATAAGTTTGGATATCTATTGTGAAAAGAAAAAAAAATGAAGATTTAATATTGTGAAATAAGAATGAAATGTAATAATGTTTATTTAAGGTAATTGGTGACTATTTGTAGGTAGTCTCAAGTAATCTAAATAATTGAAAGTTATAATTGGTTATTCATTGTAAGTGAGGAAATAAATTAAATGTTGTATTAATTGGTGAAATAATGTGTAGTAAATTGAAATTGGATAAAATTAATGTTGTGGTAGTTGTTATAACATTTGTTTGTAAATAATAAAATTATAAATGTGATTAAAAGTTAATGGTGACAATTATTATGTGTTACCTATTTGTTTAGTTTGTTAAATTAAATTGACAATCAATTGCAATTAAATGTGATTAAATATTACCCTAATGGAAATTAAGATGAAATTGGATAATATTAGTGTAATAAGATATAAACCAAGGTTAACTATGCCCATAGAGTAACGAGTGATTGAATAAAAAGAGTAAAATCAAATTAAATCAATTTATTGGAATTAAAATATAATTAATTAGATTCTATTTATAGTTGAAACTAAACACCGTAATTATTGTAATATTTAATACTGAATTGATACGTAAATTTTTTTTAAATTGTTGTAAATGTCTAAGTAATTAAAAATGATAAAATTAGTTAATTATAAATTGGAATTAAAAAGGTGATTTAATTAATTCAATATTAATTTATTTAATTAATATGAAAATAACCATTTTGGCCACTGTCTCGGATTTCAACGAAACCAATTTCATCAAATCCGTAATGGTGAATTATTGTCGGATTTAAATTTCATAGCAATCGGACTTGTCATTTGATCGTACGGGTTCGACACGCGTAGAAATCAATTTGAAGTAAAATTATTTTAAAAGCTAACTTCTTCATACGATGGAATTAGGAATTGAAACATGTTCCATTGAGTTTAAAAATATCGAAATCAATCTAATTTGATATATGGGATAACTAGCTTCCATTTTGGAGGCGGAATGGGCTTTTTCAGTCGCACATGTCATTCGTACGAATTCGATAGTGTTTAGTAACTTATCAGGCCTTGTTAATATGAATTTTTATGTTCTAAAGTATTTCTATTTCTAATTCCTGTACATACGACAACTTCTGTCTCCTCCTTTCTTCAATGGTAGAAACAAATTCCAATTTCAAACGCTACAATTCAAACCAATTTCAAAATCAAACTCATCCAAACCATATCAAATTATATACTATTTTGAAGCTCTCGACGAGCGTAACCCATATCTGCAATTCATTTTTGCCATCAAATCACCATTTTTCCATAAATCAAGGATGAACCATAGCCTTCTGTTTCTAGGTTTCGAGATCCAATTGTGGATCGTCGACTAATCGATGATTGGAGGTTGCAGGATTGTAGAGGAGGAAGAGAGCACTCATCCCTGGTGTTCACTTGTGCCGTAGGGGTCGTAGTTTGCCTAAATTCGCATTTAACTCGCATGGCGGCGGTGGTAAAATGATTGACCGGTGGTGGCCGCGTTGGTGGTCTAGAGGCGGCTTGTGGTGGGGAGATCGAAGGGATGCTCTAATCTGGTCGTAGTTTGGCGAGGCGGTGACAATAGTTGCTTGAAGGCGGCGGCGGCTTCGTGTGTCAGGTGTTCACAGATGGGAATCACGACTAGGGATTGTGTGATTGTAACGGTGATGGCGTGGCATGGTATGTGACTATAATATTTTATATAATTTAATTCAAACTTTAGAATGTTCTATCTGCCATATCTTTTACGTACGAGGTCAGATTTATGCTTGGTTTGTTCCGCTGCGATAATATTGAAATTTTAAACATTTTGGAATGGGTTTGGACGAATTTTAAGACTGTTGAATTTTGGGCCTTTATTTAGATTTCGAATTGATTTGAAATCCAAAATGAGTGTTTTAACCCACTCACAATTGCTAAATTATTTTATGTTATTTAAATTAAATTTATGACGTGATAAGAAGTTAATTGATTGATGTTTGGTATATTTAAATTATCAAACCCGACTTTTACTGCATTTAATCATCGTTTAATTTAATATTGAATTTAGTTGTCAGTTTAATACCTGTTAATGATAATCGGTTATCTATTGATGTTTATTGGTTGATTTGGATGATGATTGTGATGGATGTTTAATTGTTGATATTGGATGACTGGATGTTATATTTTATATTGTTATAACACTGCAAGTTCCATATGGGTTGAAGTGATACATACCCGAATGATCATATAGAATATGGGAAAATCGTTATGGGTTGAGATGACAAACAGAAGCGATTTTCATTGAAATAAATTTATGATTGCGGATTGAAATGATATATACCCAAAAATATTTGTGGATTGAAATGATAAATATCTGTATCACTTGACCATAGGGTAGAAATTTTATACGGACACCGGATTAGTTAAATTAAATGATTTTAAATCTTTAAATTTTGAATTCGGCTAAATGATATATTAAAATAGAATTTGATTTATATAAACTGAATTATTTAAATGAATTGTTTAAAAGATTAAGTTTGAAATTTTGGAGTTGTGTTAAGTAAATTGCTTAGAGGGTTTAAATTTGAATTCTAAAGTTGAATTTTAAGTATAAACGAAACTTATTGAAATTGAATCTTTGAAATGTTTGAAATTTGTAACTTTGAAATTTATTGAAATTTGAATAACTTAAAATTGATATTTTATGATTTGAAATGGAGTTTTGATTAGAAATCTATATTTGGTCCAGATTCGTTGAAATGGAAGGAATAGTTAAATTCGATGTTAATTTCAAGTATAGTATTTTAATATGGACTGTTAAAATGTTATTTTAAATTCTAATTGGTAAGGTTTTCAAACTTTAAACTAAGTTAGTCTGTTTTAGAATATTTTAAACCATTTAATCAATTTAAACTATTCTAATTTATTTTAATCAATTTTAATCTATTTAATCCAATTTAATGTATTTTGTCCTATTTTAAACTAATTCACTCATTTTAATCTATTTTAAATCTATTTAATCTATTTTTTATCTATTTAATATTTTTTAAATCCATATGATCTATTTTAAATCTATGTAAACTATTTTAAATCTATTTAGTCTATTTAAAATCTATTTAATCTATTTTAATTCTACTAGAACTATTTTAAATCTATTTAAACTATTTTAATCCACTTTTTTTATATTATTTTAAAGTATTTCAAACCATTAAATTATATTTTCAAACTATGCTAAACTATTTAGACTATTTGTAACAATCCGTACTATTTTCTAAATTCTAATTTAAAAAGTGAAAGTGGTTATATTTAAATCCTTGATATAAAATCAAACTTGATTAAATGATGTAATAACCTAAGTTCGGATTTAAATAGTATAATTTGAGTAAATATGATGATTTGAAAATGAGGGTTTAACCTATTTTGAAATTATGACTTTGAAAGTGATATGGTTTGAATTAAATACGATATTTTGATATCAATACGAAATTGTTTTAAATATCTAAAAGAACTATCCAGTGTGTAATAAGCATTTGGTTGTTAAAGAGACCGGGATTGAACATTGTCATACTCTCTACCAATACCGAAAACCACTTTAACAGCTGTGTACGTGGTGGTGATTCTAGAAATAAAGTAGGATGGTTTGGTAAACGATTCTGTATGAGGTATTTACATAACCCTGACTTCCCCGAGTCGGCTTAGATGTGACTAAAACAGAAGCCACGCCGGGCCAAGTGAGGTCATTCCTCCTATCAGACATGCTTCTTTGATACCATATTATGACTTTGTGATGATTTAGTGGCTACCCCTTGATTTTGATTACGGGAGTGTGTTTCAAGGTGGGTGATAGTAGCTGTTATGCATTACTACCAGTCTGATCCGAAATTGGTTGAATCCTATCCTGGCATTGCCTCGAGTGCCATGTTTACATGCCTTATCGCGCCTTCTATGACTTTGTTTTGTACCAAACCTATGGAGTGCCCTCTGAGTAAACTTCATGGAGGAGCTTACGGTACTGCATAGACTATGAGAATATATAAAATATGTTAAGTGGAATATGGGTAATGCCTTAATTCTATTTTAATACTTTACTGTAGATGCTATTATAATAGCATATTGTACTATGTATGTAGATAGTTTAACGGATCCTTAAGAGATGGAGATCCCAAATATCTCTTAAGTTATTGATCTCGTGTTGACACTGGATAGGAGATGTCAAACCCCGTAAACATCTCCGACGCCGTCACACTCATATTTATTTACTATTGATTTAACTTACATTAGATATTTTAGTTCTGACTCGTGTATTTTTTTATTTTCAATTCGCTCGGGCCAATCGGAGCTTTTCAAGTATCGAAGACTGCTTTTTTCTTGAGGATGAAGGCAAAAATTTGTACTATTATTATTTATTATTTTTGTACCACTGCATCATGTTATTCCGTTGCATTTATTTATTTATTTATTCCTGTTGTATGTAACTCTGATCTGTATTGTAAAAGTGTAATCAAATGTTATTTGTAAAACAACTTCATGAACTGTTTGTTTGATTATAATATTTGGTCATTCCGATGTGAGATTTTGTTTTTTTCTTTCTTTCTTTACTTTTTCTTATTTACCCCATAGCAATCCTCCCTTTTGGATGGTTTGAGTCCGATGTGTGTGATTTATCGTCGATTTAAACTGTCCAAAAAGGTAGGTCGTTAAATTTGTTATCAAAGCCAGTTTTAGCGATAACCTTAGCTTTGTGGGGTCTGACTCATTAGAAATAGGGTAGTAATACCCTAGAATGAGTCGCTGAGTGTATATATATGGGAGAGCGTATTTGTTAGTGTTATAAAAAGTTTTTTGTATTGTGTTAATTCTATTTTGTATTTATAAATTTCGGTGGGTACATGGGATACTGTGGCACCGTTAGGGATTTCTAAACAATTTATAAGGAAGATCGACACAATATTGTTTTGAAACAGGGTAAATGAAATAACTTTACCTAGTATCATATTTTGTATATAAAGGGATAACTTTTATAATTGGTATAGTTAGATGTATATGCCGTTTGTGGGGTAGAGAAATTTTATAAATATTGATTAAAAGATAGAATTTTCAAATAAAGTAAATACAAATTGAAAATTTTGAGAGCTTAATTTCCAGGATTTTGTAAATTTCTTTCAAAGGATTTGGAATATAATATTAGTGTTATTTTGAAGTATCTTCTGATATAAATATTTCAATATGATTTGAAAGAAATCTTTAAAGAATTTTTGATAAGGAAATAAATCTTGTACTCCCCTCTATGTCGCCGAAAAATAATTTCGGTGATGAGTGCACGCATCATTGACGTTCATTCTCGAGTTTCAAAGTGGGAAGGCTGCTATATTAGTTTTACTACACATTTGTTTTGATAAAAAATCTTAATTTTTCTAAATATGATTGGATACAAAATTTATGAGTATAAACATATATATATATATATATATATATATATATATATATATATATATATATATATATATATATATATATATATATATATATAATTTTAAAATTATTTGAAAATGGAACCCGGTATTTAGTTCTTAAGTTTCTGTAAATTAGTAATTTCAATTGTTGTAATGAATGGTATCTTAACTATTAAATAATCTAAGATGTGTAATTAGAAGCTAGATGCTAAATGATTTATGAAAATATAAGAAATTGAAATTTTGTAAACTGTAAATAAAAAGGAAGAGAAAAATAAGAAATTGTAGTTATTGAACATTTTATTAACTAATCTTCGAAGACTTGTGATGATTTTTTCTTCCCTCATGGCGTCCAGATCTAGATCTGGAGATTAGGGTTTCCCTTTTTTCTCATGTCTTCTTCTATTTTTCTTTCTTAATCTTGTACTTAATTCTTAATCTTCAATTCATACTCCTCAAATGGGCTCTCTGCGGGATGATGAAGGCTGGGAGGAGGTGAGAAGGAAAAGGGCAAGGCTCCACAACCTTCAAGACCTGAAGCTAGGTTAAATCTGGGAGGTCACAGAACTAACAAATCAGGAGCAATTTAAGTTCGGAACCACGACAAATCTGGAGTTATTTTGGATCGGAATAAGGGGGGAAGAGTTCAGGAGGCTAATGAAGGGCGGTTTTCATCCAGATTTTCGAAATCTTCAAAGCAGAACGCGAAGCAATCAGGAAGTACTTCGAAAATTAAATTCACTGTATCTAAGAATGCTAAAAAAAATTCTTACAGTGAAGCAGTAAAAATAGGAGCTGTAGGAGATTTAGGAAACCTAGATCTTGAATTTATTGAGCTGAAAATAACTGACGGTAAAAGGATAGGTTCCCTATCATCTGAAGCTATCAAAGAAGCGGAGGGTGGATGGGACTTATGCATATTATTGTATGTGGTTGGCTATAAACCTTGGCTTAAAACTTTTGAAGGGTATGCCAACAGAGTATGGTCTACACAGAAGCCGTTTTCTGGTCATTCAAGGAATAATGGTTTCTTTGTGGTAAGATTTGGTTCTGAGGAAGATTGCAAGAAGATTTTGAAATCAGGTCCCTGGTTTATGGATCGAAACCTGATTATAATGAAACGCCTATCCCTAGACATGAACAAGGATAGGGATCTTCTTACATCTTTTCCCATGTGGGTTAGACTTCCAGGTTTAAGTTTTAAACTGTGGGGCAATAAGGCAATCAGTGCACTAACAAGCACTATAGGACTCCCTATAAAGATGGACGAGGCCAAGAAAACCAAATCTAGACTAGCCTACGGCAGAGTTCTGATAGAGGTTAACGCTACCTATGGTATGCCTAATACCATTTGTAACAGCCCGCAAATCCGTACCCCTTGAGTCAACACTATTCTACAACAATCAACTCAAGTTGTACAGAAATACGAACCATTTGGGTTTAAGAAGAAGAGGTAGAAGAAGAGAAAACAAAATCAATATCAGAATCTAACCATCGCAGCGGAATAAAATATAATAGATAATAAATAATCTTTACTCAAAATCAAATATACCTGTTTACATACATCACATCATCAGAGTACATCAGTCACAGCTCACATCAAAACAATACAATGGATACACAACAACTCAAGGTACACAACAACTCAAACAGCGGAATATATATATAACAAGTACGACTATACGTATCATCATCCAGCTCGTCTCCTGAGCTCCACAGCATCATATCCTGTATCCTATAATACTCGGTCTGACCCGAGCATTATAGTTAAATAACACCCGAGTCAGTCTGGAATACCAGAGTGAGAAAATCACACCCAATTGATTATTAAAGTTTCAAAAATCCTTTGAAAACCAAAAGCATCTCGTAAGACCACGCCACAAATAAACATGTCGGGTTTTTACCTTACGATAGCTAAAACAATTTTTATAGAAATCCTCTGATATTATAATAGGGTCTATATACAAATATTTATAAAATAGCCGAAATTGTTACATCTATTAAATTCCAGCTACTAGCCACAAAAGTGGGTAATACAAACAAAACTCGTACAAGGCTCGTAGGGAAAATGGATTTCCAACAATGACTAGGCATTGGGGTACCACCTGTCACAGTACGGGGCCTAGATCACCGTACCGAGGACTACTCCCTTCATCCCCTGCAACACAAGGCCGGAACCATTCCTTACTGAACAGTCCCGAACAAGATAAACCCCGTGGTTGGCGCGACCAACCACCCACTAAGCCGAAATATATAAGGGACATCTAGACAGGGGAATTATCTTGTCCTGCTTGGGTATGACCCACCAAACCTTGCTGCATATCCCCTGATTTTCAGTCATTCCCATTTGATGAGGCTTGAGGCTAAGCGTTACCTTTAGAACGTTTTCACTTAGAATGCCCATCGCCCACCTGACGATGATTCGCAAGCATTCATCCATACAAGTCCATCCCGGGTTCGAACGGAACCGAAGGCACTATTCCTACTACATCCATTTTGGAAATATCCTCAGGATTAGTAGCGACTAGCCCTTGCACTTCACTGCTCCATCTTCTAATCCGAACACGTTTTTCGCACGAAACGTACAAACCGAATCGAAGTGGTTTTCGAGAAATTAATCTCGATCCCGGTCTCTTCGATACGATCAGCGCATTGTCCAATATTGATAGTCGGTTATTTAACTATCAATTTATATTCACAAACAACCATCAGCCAATAAATAATTTCCCAAATTATTTATTAATTTCCAAAAATATCTTCCCAAGATATATTTCTATTTTTCAATCCTTTGAAAACAATTTTCAAAACATCTTTCTTCTCAGAATTAACTTTCCCAAATATTTTATATTCCCTCTGAAATCACCAAGCACAAAACTAGATTTTAAAAATAATTTAAAAAAAACACTTTACTTTCAAATTTATTTTAAAACATTCATTTTAAAAACTACTTCAATAATTTACTAAAAACACATACTATATGATTTTTGAAAATAAAGTTACTTTATAAAATATAAAACTAGGTTTTCACTCTTAAAAATAAAATACCAAGTCACATTTAAATAGTTCTTACAATAATAGATTTGAAACATATTTACTTATGAATTTTAAACATTTAGAAATAATAAAATTCCTAAAATATGCTTTTTAAAACCACATTAAACTTTATCTTATATTTAAATTTTCTTTTAAAAAAAAACGTACTTGGCTATCCAGGGAAATATACTTCCCTTCACATTCTTCTTGAAATTCTAATTTATATCACTTGAATCAATTTCCAAATTGAATTCCAATTATCTTCCTTTCTATTTCAAAACCTATTAATTTTAGATTTTATTTCCTTAAATATGAGTTAAATTACTTTTAACTGAAAATACAAATTCTTAGATTTCTCAAGTTACTTCTTTATTCTTTAAATACATTTAAACTTTAAATTTTAAAATAATTCTCTATTCTTTTATGGATATATCTTAAGTTTACAATTCATCAATTTCATTTTGTTCAAAAATTCTTTCTCTTCATTCTCGAAGTTATTTATTATTATTTTCATAATACTTTTATTTCTTTCCAAAACCCAATCCATATAATTTTGGTAATTCATTATACCACAAATATATCCAATCAACCATAACATTCAATATTCCAATATAATTCATTATAGAATGTCAATATTCACAGTAGAGAAAATTAAATAATTTAAATAAATGTTGAGGGATCCAGTTGGACCCCTCCAACCTGTTTCCCTGCATCCACAGATGTTAGCACAACATAATATACCATTTCCAGAATATATCATACTATAGCACATCAATCAATCAATTTCAACCATTCAAACAATTATTCAAATTTAATCATTTAAATTTAAATTTAAATTGAGTGAGATTAACTCACCTTTGCTTTTCGTTTTGCAATCCATTTCCATCTCGACTATTACTTTCCAATTTTGAACCTAGTATAAATATTTATATGGATTTGTTAATATTTGAAATAAGTCAAGCAACCAATTACCATTTAAAAATTTTATATACTAATGTTTTAGTTTTAAACAAATTTTCTTCTTTTGTAATTTATTTCCTATTGACTAAAACAAGTGAATAAGTTTTATTAACAAATTAACCTTCATAATTTGAAATTAAAAATTAAACAGGTAGATAAAAGAAAACATAGATTCATCGATTTCATTTAAAACCATATTTATAGAGTTTGAAGAGAAAAATCAAATTTTATATAAGTTTCAATCATTTAAAATTCCTCTTTTCAAACGTCTATACACAACAGTTCCTGTATATTTTCTTCAACCTTTATCTATAAATATATAATTTCTGTTTATCTACCTATTTATTTCCCTTTGAACTAAAACAGAAATGTTATAACTTACCAGAAAAACTTCCCATCCTTTTCACAAAATCATATCTATTTAATTAAATAACTGTTTTTAAAATCTAATTTGCCTAAATAATAATTTTAATATTATACCAATCCCTATATAATCCTAAAGCTATAAGAAAATTTCTGTTTGAACCCTTTCCTTTACTACATATATTTACTTAAATAATAACTCTACATAAATTTAAAAACAAGGTCATATAAATTCTTATACTTTCCAAATCATATATATAAATTTCCACAGTGTATATATATATATAGATATATATTTTAATTTGAAAGAAAAACAACCTGCAGATACCTCAGTGCCCAGAAACATCGCACTACCTAATCGACATCACCGACCCTCGTGCACGCCCAAACCATCAAGCCCTAGCTCACCCTCTTCGAGAAGCTTCCCTTGTTCAAACACGAAGCCGAACCCTACCGCAGTCCACGAAACCGACCACGCCTTCCAGTCCTCGCTATCATCTCTTCGTTGCCACTCCATCGCGAGTGACTCCGCCTTGAACAAAGACGTGGGCCTCACTGGATCGACCCACGCAAGTAATCGCGATCGAACTTCGAGCTCGATTCGAAGTGAACAAGATTTGGATTCTGAAGGGAGGAAGGGCGTGCGATACTGATTTGAGCTTGACTGGAGATTTAAAGTGAGAGGGAGGGGAGAAGGGCAAACTAAAATTATTCCGATTATTGAAGGAAGAGAGGCGGCCATTGATTTGTACACGATCTGTCTTCTTTTTTTTTTTTTTTTTTATGAAAGAGATTTGATTTAGGGACGAAAGGGGATTGGCTTCGGTCTCAAGTCGAAAATGAGGGAGGAAAATTATTTATAAAACATGGCCAAAAGCTTCCCCTCGAAGCTTCTCTTCTATATATATTATTTTTTTTTTTTAACTTTATTTCGGCTATTAATATTAAAAAGGGAAACGGGTTTGCAGATGCTTGCTACAGTGTTTAAGTAGAAAGCAAATAAATTCTGACGTTTAACTTATTTAACCAGTCAAGGTATATAATATTTTTAAATTTAAATTGTCTCTAATTTTCGTTATAGATTTAAGCGCGTTTATATGTCGTACACACACACACTAACACCAATCAATACGAAATTTGAAATCCGATAATAATTCAATATTACAGACCCAATGGAACTGGTTTCGTCAAATTCCGAGACTGTGCCTCGGAAAGCTATTTTTAAATTCAATTTAACGATATATTTTCACAACTGAACCAAACACTTCAAAAACCAATTCTTACACTTTAACTATCTTCAGTATTATCGATATAAATTTTATAAGCCTTCAAATTATTTTAAATCGGATTAAAATTCCAGATTCAACGTTTTATTCAAATTCAAGTTATTTAATTCTAAATTTTTATTTATCAAATAATTGGTGATATCTGTATTCGAGTTAAAAATTAACATTTACATATTCAAAATCAATTGAATATTCCAATTTCAATTGCTCAAAAATTTCGGGTCGTCACATTCCTCCCCCCTTAAAAGAATTTCGTCCCCGAAATTACTACTTAGGAAGAATGATCCAATACCCGTTTACTATTTTACCTGAAACCAAACAGTTCAACATTTAACAAATCATCTTTTAATAAAGACCCATTATCATCTCTATTAACTTCTCAACCTTTCCCTAGTTCCAAACCATACCATTTGTTTAACCATTCAAGTTCCAATTTAAAACCAAATTTTGAATTATCAAAATTTTCTCAAAATTTTTCTAACTCTCTAAATTTCCGAAAAATTTCGCCAGCGTCTCCTTTGCGCGGCTAGCTCGGTACAACTACAAAATGGCTCTACGGCCTCCCAAATCCAAAAAGAAAACAAAAGGCCAAGTGGCTCAATCCAAATCCCAATCAAATTCCATACCAAATTTAAATACATACCTTATTGTCGGGCAATTCAAATTTATCTTCTGAATCAAAAACCAATTCTCTTTTCCCCTTTTACAATACCTGCATAACCTGCTTGGTACTAATATCCAATCACAATATTCCAAAACAATTTATCGATTTTCTTACAAAATGTCAATATCTATTCATTTCAATATTATCTTAGATTATATTTGCAATATCAATTTCCAATCTAGAATTTACCATTCCTTTCTTAAGTTAGTACAAACATTTTATATGTTTCTTATCTTTATTTCTCTTTACCACTTTTAGTTTATACCTATTTCCATTTAAATCGATTTCCATATTACATATGTATTTCATTTATTTTCAACTTTGAATTTTTAATTTTTATCCTTCATTTATTCCTAATTTAAGTCATTACTTTAATTAGTTTCATTTACTAATTAGTTTCATTTACTAACTTATTTTAGTTTCCCATTCTAAATAGTTTTGTCGTTAACAAAACTTTCCAAAATTTTCAAAAAATTTCTAACTCCCAAAATTTATGAAAATTTTTGGCAGAGTCCCCTTTGTACGGAGGAGCTTTTGCAATTTGACAAAAGAGATAAATATATATACATCGACCCACACGGTCGGAAAAACCAAAAACAGTTCATATTTCCTATTTTTATTGCGTAGGCGTACCTTATTTAGCATTTTAAGCAAGCAGCTTATTATTTTTAGCAAGTAGCACTACCAAATCCAGCCTCACGGCTTCCAGGTACCTGTACTTACTCAATTTAAACTTGTAAGTGCCAAATAAAAGGAGTTTAACACATTTCACTTACTTGCAATAGTTAAAACATATGAATTCTAAAATAAATTCACACTAAACATTTTTCTGAAAGCAACTTATACAATTTTCATGCTAATCTAACTGTTTCGATTAATTTATAACCATTTTCATTTAATTCGAATGGTTTTCAATCCATTCGTATACAACTTCATCAATGTGAATGGTTTAAAATTCAATCACTTACATTAATTCATTTTTAAGCAACTGAACTCATATTTAATCCAATTGCTTTCAAAATCAATTTATTTTACTACTCTCACTCATAGAATATTTAATTACCCCATTTACAACAAACAACAATTTATTTCATGCAATTTGACGAGATTTAGGTGAATAAATAAGCATTTATGTTTTATAACCAATTCAAATTGATTTCACTCTATTTCCAAATTTATTCACAATCCAATTATCCTCGCTTCCATTTCGGATTTGAATACATTCACTTGTATTTCATTTATTAACCAAACTAGTTCATACAAAACTATTAACATCTTAGGTCCGTCTTCATTACCAATTTAATTACTCTTTTATTTTAATTCATTCACAAGCATTTATTTACATTTCATTCCATATTTGTTTATTCCAATCTATTTTATTTAGCTCGAAAACAATTCGGGCTATTTTATTCAATAACCATTTCTCAACTTATTTAAACTATATTTCATTTAATACTTATTTATTCCATCATTTATTCATTCAATATAATCTGTTTATCCACATTTACTTGAACCATTTCAAATAAACTCGAAACATTCTATTTCCTTATTGTCTCAAATTATTTCAATTCCTTAATAATGTAAATGGTCTACAATCATTTATTCTAGAACTTCATTCCATTGACATTATTTATAACTCACCGAATTTTTATTTCGGTTAAAAATTTATTTTCACTTGATTAAAACCAATCCAATATTATTAAACTTTGTTTAAGTTGAATTCAATTCAACTCTCCTGCATTTATTTAGCTTAAGTCAATTTCCTTCAATTTATTCAAATTTTATACTTAAGCTCATTCTCATTTTGCAAACAAAGTTCTCTTTTATACTCAACTTAACTCAATTAATTCCAAGGCCATATCCAATTTATTTCCACTTATTGGATTTCATTTGCATATTCAAACCATTACTATTTTAATCCATTTACATTTTTATTTTATACATCTCAAATTATATTTACTTTGTTAACACTTCAAGTCTAATTTTTAATTAATAACTCAAGTTCTGATTCTATTATCCACTTTAATTTACCATCCAATTTATTAACTCACAATTCAATTTTATTAACTAATTTATTATCTAATTAGTTCTCCCATTATTTATAATCCAACACTTGAATTTTTTTTTTTCATTCCAAATATCACTTTTATTTATTTTCCTTAGTTCAATATATTTTACAATTCAAGTTTGGATTTTCCCCTCATTTCCCTATTCATCTAAATATTTATTTGGATTTGTATTCCATTTTCAATTTTATAAGTCGCAACTTATTATTTACACCATTCCATTCCTCATAGGCTTGAATATATTATTCCTTTTTTTTTTAACTCAAGCCTTATGCTTATTTATAACCCAAGCATATATTTTATTCATGCATTTTAATTCTTTTATAAATTATTCTGGTTTATTTATTTCAATTAAATTCTTATCCAATTTATTTCTTATCCAATTAAGAATCAATTTCAATTCAATTTTACTTTAAACTCAGAATTTACTAGACTCAATTCGATTTTAACTTAATTCGAATACAACTGAATATTATTTCCAGCCTATTCAATGAATTTCGATCCAATCAAATTTTTATTTCCAAATCCAAGTTAATTCCATCTTTAACTTTTCTTTTAAATTTAAGTTCCAACATTCAAAGCTTATATTCCATTTCTGATTTAAAATCATCGCAATTTATAAGCTGACAACTTATCTTATCCGGATTTTTAAACTCCCGGCTTTGGTATCAAATCATTTTGAAATCTCCAACGTCACAATCACATTTTTCAAAAGTTACACCAATCCTGGTTTTACCCACAACAAATTCCCTTTAAAAATTCCAAAACCAACTAACTTTTCTGAATAAATCAATTTGGTAGCAATTCATCACTTAGAAACTCGAAAATGAACATCGATGATGCTGCAGTCATCATCGAAGTTATTTTCCAGTGACTGAAGTGAATTCAATGCTATATCACTTTCAAAACCTATTTAAAATAAATTTCCATCCAGAAATACTTCCAAACTAATAATGTTATCGTTTATCTTCAAAACACTTCGATAACATTCCCAAAATCTCTGAAATTTTGAATTTCCAAATCCTGCTTAAATACATTTTAACTATGATTCATTTGTATAATTTATGCTTATACAAATTTCTATTTGATTGTATTTCAATTCATAAATTACATTTATAATTCATATTTATAAATTTCATTTCATAATTGGATTTATCTTCTCAATCTTTGATTATATTCACAATTTCTAGTTAAATTTTCACTTAACAATGATAATATTTTAATATTATCATTTCTAACATCCAAGCAACCATATAATAGCTATATAGTTTACCAAAAACTTTCTTTATATCCAAAAATATATTTTTGGGTAAAATTATTTCATTTACCCATATTTAAAACAACACCGTGTCGATTGTTCTATTTAAGTGTTTAGAAACCCCTTCGATACAGTTTTCGAGGCTGTGCCGACGAAGGTTCATATACCACTCCATAAACCAATCAACACAATATAAAACCATTTTATATTCACTAACAAATACGCGCTCATATCTATTAATACGCTCAAACTCATTATAGAGTACTACGGACTCTAATTTATGAGTAATTCCCACCAGAGCCAAGGTTATCACCAACCTAAGCTCTGATACCAACTGTAACAGCCCGCAAATCCGTACCCCTTGAGTCAACACTATTCTACAACAATCAACTCAAGTTGTACAGAAATACGAACCATTTGGGTTTAAGAAGAAGAGGTAGAAGAAGAGAAAACAAAATCAATATCAGAATCTAACCATCGCAGCGGAATAAAATATAATAGATAATAAATAATCTTTACTCAAAATCAAATATATCTGTTTACATACATCACATCATCAGAGTACATCAGTCACAGCTCACATCAAAACAATACAATGGATACACAACAACTCAAGGTACACAACAACTCAAACAGCGGAATATATATATATAACAAGTACGACTATACGTATCATCATCCAGCTCGTCTCCTGAGCTCCACAGCATCATATCCTGTATCCTATAATACTCGGTCTGACCCGAGCATTATAGTTAAATAACACCCGAGTCAGTCTGGAATACCAGAGTGAGAAAATCACACCCAATTGATTATTAAAGTTTCAAAAATCCTTTGAAAACCAAAAGCATCTCGTAAGACCACGCCACAAATAAACATGTCGGGTTTTTACCTTACGATAGCTAAAACAATTTTTATAGAAATCCTCTGATATTATAATAGGGTCCATATACAAATACTTATAAAATAGCCGAAATTGTTACATCTATTAAATTCCAGCTACTAGCCACAAAAGTGGGTAATACAAACAAAACTCGTACAAGGCTCGTAGGGAAAATGGATTTCCAACAATGACTAGGCACTGGGGTACCACCTGTCACAGTACGGGGCCTAGATCACCGTACCGAGGACTACTCCCTTCATCCCCTGCAACACAAGGCCGGAACCATTCCTTACTGAACAGTCCCGAACAAGATAAACCCCGTGGTTGGCGCGACCAACCACCCACTAAGCCGAAATATATAAGGGACATCTAGACAGGGGAATTATCTTGTCCTGCTTGGGTATGACCCACCTAACCTTGCTGCATATCACCTGATTTTCAGTCATTCCCATTTGATGAGGCTTGAGGCTAAGCGTTACCTTTAGAACGTTTTCACTTAGAATGCCCATCGCCCACCTGACGATGATTCGCAAGCATTCATCCATACAAGTCCGTCCCGGGTTCGAACGGAACCGAAGGCACTATTCCTACTACATCCATTTTGGAAATATCCTCAGGATTAGTAGCGACTAGCCCTTGCACTTCACTGCTCCATCTTCTAATCCGAACACGTTTTTCGCACGAAACGTACAAACCGAATCGAAGTGGTTTTCGAGAAATTAATCTCGATCCCGGTCTCTTCGATACGATCAGCGCATTGTCCAATATTGATAGTCGGTTATTTAACTATCAATTTATATTCACAAACAACCATCAGCCAATAAATAATTTCCCAAATTATTTATTAATTTCCAAAAATATCTTCCCAAGATATATTTCTATTTTTCAATCCTTTGAAAACAGTTTTCAAAACATCTTTCTTCTCAGAATTAACTTTCCCAAATATTTTATATTCCCTCTGAAATCACCAAGCACAAAACTAGATTTTAAAAATAATTTTAAAAAAACACTTTACTTTCAAATTTATTTTAAAACATTCATTTTAAAAACTACTTCAATAATTTACTAAAAACACGTACTATATGATTTTTGAAAATAAAGTTACTTTATAAAATATAAAACTAGGTTTTCACTCTTAAAAATAAAATACCAAGTCACATTTAAATAGTTCTTACAATAATAGATTTGAAACATATTTACTTATGAATTTTAAACATTTAGAAATAATAAAATTCCTAAAATATGCTTTTTAAAACCACATTAAACTTTATCTTATATTTAAATTTTCTTTTAAAAAAAAAACGTACTTGGCTATCCAGGGAAATATACTTCCCTTCACATTCTTCTTGAAATTCTAATTTATATCACTTGAATCAATTTCCAAATTGAATTCCAATTATCTTCCTTTCTATTTCAAAACCTATTAATTTTAGATTTTATTTCCTTAAATATGAGTTAAATTACTTTTAACTGAAAATACAAATTCTTAGATTTCTCAAGTTACTTCTTTATTCTTTAAATACATTTAAACTTTAAATTTTAAAATAATTCTCTATTCTTTTATGGATATATCTTAAGTTTACAATTCATCAATTTCATTTTGTTCAAAAATTCTTTCTCTTCATTCTCGAAGTTATTTATTATTATTTTCATAATACTTTTATTTCTTTCCAAAACCCAATCCATATAATTTTGGTAATTCATTATACCACAAATATATCCAATCAACCATAACATTCAATATTCCAATATAATTCATTATAGAATGTCAATATTCACAGCAGAGAAAATTAAATAATTTAAATAAATGTTGAGGGATCCAGTTGGACCCCTCCAACCTGTTTCCCTGCATCCACAGATGTTAGCACAACATAATATACCATTTCCAGAATATATCATACTATAGCACATCAATCAATCAATTTCAACCATTCAAACAATTATTCAAATTTAATCATTTAAATTTAAATTTAAATTGAGTGAGATTAACTCACCTTTGCTTTTCGTTTTGCAATCCATTTCCATCTCGACTATTACTTTCCAATTTTGAACCTAGTATAAATATTTATATGGATTTGTTAATATTTGAAATAAGTCAGGCAACCAATTACCATTTAAAATTTTTATATACTAATGTTTTAGTTTTAAACAAATTTTCTTGTTTTGTAATTTATTTCCTATTGACTAAAACAAGTCAATAAGTTTTATTAACAAATTAACCTTCATAATTTGAAATTAAAAATTAAACAGGTAGATAAAAGAAAACGTAGATTCATCGATTTCATTTAAAACCATATTTATAGAGTTTGAAGAGAAAAATCAAATTTTATATAAGTTTCAATCATTTAAAATTCCTCTTTTCAAACGTCTATACACAACAGTTCCTGTATATTTTCTTCAACCTTTATCTATAAATATATAATTTCTGTTTATCTACCTATTTATTTCCCTTTGAACTAAAACAGAAATGTTATAACTTACCATAAAAACTTCCCATCCTTTTCACAAAATCATATCTATTTAATTAAATAACTGTTTTTAAAATCTAATTTGCCTAAATAATAATTTTAATATTATACCAATCCCTATATAATCCTAAAGCTATAAGAAAATTTCTGTTTGAACCCTTTCCTTTACTACATATATTTACTTAAATAATAACTCTACATAAATTTAAAAACAAGGTCATATAAATTCTTATACTTTCCAAATCATATATATAAATTTCCACAGTGTATATATATATATATAGATATATATTTTAATTTGAAAGAAAAACAACCTGCAGATACCTCAGTGCCCAGAAACATCGTACTACCTAATCGACATCACCGACCCTCGTGCACGCCCAAACCATCAAGCCCTAGCTCACCCTCTTCGAGAAGCTTCCCTTGTTCAAACACGAAGCCGAACCCTACCGCAGTCCACGAAACCGACCACGCATTCCAGTCCTCGCTATCATCTCTTCGTTGCCACTCCATCGCGAGTGACTCCGCCTTGAACAAAGACGTGGGCCTCACTGGATCGACCCACGCAAGTAATCGCGATCGAACTTCGAGCTCGATTCGAAGTGAACAAGATTTGGATTCTGAAGGGAGGAAGGGCGTGCGATACTGATTTGAGCTTGACTGGAGATTTAAAGTGAGAGGGAGGGGAGAAGGGCAAACTAAAATTATTCCGATTATTGAAGGAAGAGAGGCGGCCATTGATTTGTACACGATCTGTCTTCCTTTTTTTTTTTTTATGAACGAGATTTGATTTAGGGACGAAAGGGGATCGACTTCGGTCTCAAGTCGAAAATGAGGGAGGAAAATTATTTATAAAACATGGCCAAAAGCTTCCCCTCGAAGCTTCTCTTCTATATATATATTTTTTTTTACTTTATTTCGGCTATTAATATTAAAAAGGGAAACGGATTTGCAGATGCTTGCTACAGTGTTTAAGTAGAAAGCAAATAAATTCTGACGTTTAACTTATTTAACCAGTCAAGGTATATAATATTTTTAAATTTAAATTGTCTCTAATTTTCGTTATAGATTTAAGCGCGTTTATATGTCGTACACACACACACTAACACCGATCAATACGAAATTTGAAATCCGATAATAATTCAATATTACGGACCCAATGGAACTGGTTTCGTCAAATTCCGAGACTGTGCCTCGGAAAGCTATTTTTAAATTCAATTTAACGATATATTTTCACAACTGAACCAAACACTTCAAAAACCAATTCTTACACTTTAACTATCTTCAGTATTATCGATATAAATTTTATAAGCCTTCAAATTATTTTAAATCGGATTAAAATTCCAGATTCAACGTTTTATTCAAATTCAAGTTATTTAATTCTAAATTTTTATTTATCAAATAATTGGTGATATCTGTATTCGAGTTAAAAATTAACATTTACATATTCAAAATCAATTGAATATTCCAATTTCAATTGCTCAAAAATTTCGGGTCGTCACACCATTGAAGGCATGGATGAAAACGGGAGGAGTTTTGCTTAGATAGTGGAATATGAAAACCCTCCTCCCATATGTGCCAAGTGCGTGTGTTTCGGGCATGTTACTGAAGAATGCCTAATGACTAAGTCTTGGGTTCCTAAACTGACTCAAGTAAATAATTCTGAGAAGGAGAATCCTGCAGATCCAACTCTTATTGGTTGTTTGGAAATAGTAAGGGAGGAAGGCGGAGATGGCATTATTAATATTCCTGGCAATCAAGTGATCAATGGAAATATTCCAAATGATGGACTTTTATCTGCTGAAAATAGTAGGAATAACGTGGGGGAGGTTTCATGCGGAGAAGTTCTACCTCAGGAGACTCAAGAAAATGCAATCTGCTTTCCTAAAGATGGGTCTCAGAATAGAAATCAAATAGTTTCTAACTCGCTGGAGCAAGAGGTCCACTCTGATTCAAGAAATAGTGAGGTGATCATCCCTGAGAGTCAGCCTAACCCGGGAGTTAGAGAACCGAGTCCAATACCTCCGAAGTCACCCTCGACCCAAAAAACAATTCTCAAACGTCCTTCAACTTCATCGGACTCACATACAATTTCTATTAATTTACTTTCTATTGATAATTGTATTGATGATTGTACGATTAATAATGTTAATTTTAGGAGAGGTACTGATACATGTTCTGATATGCAGGTACAGGAAAACTTGGTACAGGACACAGGAACGATAGAAGCGGTAGGGGAACAGAATACATATGAAAAAGTCGATCAAGCCCAGGAGGAGCAGTCTATTCCCAAGTCCCAGGTTACAGAATTTGAGAACATTCAGAAGGATAAACTTGTACGTAAGAATCCCAAAGGGGTCCAGATGTTAGGCATCTCTATGGAAGACAAAGGGGAGTCCTCAAGTAGTAGGTTGCAGAGGACTCAAAACAACAAGCCTTCATAATGTCGTTTGCATGCTGGAATGTTAGAGGGTTTCATAACCCCAATAGAATGAAAGAAATGAGAAGGCTCATTGATAAGTTTAAAACAAGTTGTTTTGGTGTTTTGGAAAATAAGCTGTTGTTTTCGGAACTTATAGGTTTGGAAAGAGGTTTGGCGGACGGATGGAAAGTTATAAGTAATGTTTCATGCTATTATAAATGCAGAATATTCGTCCTCATTGACGGAAACTCTTGGGATTTCAATTATATTAGCATGAGTGACCAGCATATTACTATTGAATTGATTAACAAACTGAAATCCAAATGTAATTTAACTTTTGTCTACGCACATAATTTTGTTCATCTTAGGAAAAGATTGTGGAAGAATCTTCAGGAAGATGCGATTAATATTTATAGACCATGGTTGGTTTTCGGGGACTTCAATTGTATCCGAAGTCCCTCAGAAAGAAAGGGAGGCAATCCAGTGCAATTTGGAAGTTTATTTGAACTAGATGAAATGTCAAATGACGCAGGCCTTAAAGAGATCAACATTAGAGGTTATGAATTTTCATGGTGGTCTGCTCCTTGTCGAAAGATATTTTATAAAATCGACAGGGTCTTCGCTAACTTAGACTGGATCAATTTATATCAAGATTTAACGGCTGAATATTTGCCTCCTTCCGTGAGCGATCACAATGTTGTTCTTGTCTCTCTTTTTCCTAAGCCCAGAGTCAAAAATAGACCTTTCAGATTTATGAATCATTGGCCTTTGTGTGACCAATACTTCCCACTGGTTGAGAAATTATGGTTCTTTGATCAGAAAGATCGACCTCTATTTCAAATCTTATATATTCTCAAGAACATTAAGAAAGAGCTCAAGATATGGAGTGCTAAAATACGGAATACCAAACAAGAGGTTAATGACCAGAGAGAAAATTGTTCTAGACTTCAAAAACTACTGGAAAAATCAAAAGATCATAATTTAGCTATGGAATTTCAAAATGCCAAAATAAAATTGGAAACGGCACTCAAAAAAGAATTTTTGGACACCAAACAAAAGGCTAAATGTGATTGGTTGATGATGGGTGATGAGGCTTCTGCATTCTTTTATGCTAAAATGTCTAGCAGAAGAAGTAGAAAGTGCTTGACTAACATTATAGTTGATGACAAGGAGGGTTCGGAAGATCAATTTGTTGAATCGGCCATTAATTTCTATAAACAAGTTTTCAATCTTCCTTTAAGCGACCAGTTTCCAGAAGTTATTTGTAAATCGATAATTTCGGAATATGGTGCGAATTTCTTGAATGATGGTCTTTCATTGGAAGAAATTAAATTTGCTTTGTGGGATATTAAAGAAACTACTTCACCAGGCCCAGACGGCTCTAATTCAAAAAATTTCAAAATTCAATGGAATCTTTCGAAAGACTTAATTTTCAAAGTTTTGAATGATATTTTCCATAAGGGTTCAATTATAAAAGAGTGGAATCACACATTCTTACATTTGATTCCCAAAAAAGATCATTCCACTAGAATTCAAGATTATAGACCCATAGCCTGCTGTAATACTTTATACAAGGTTTTCACTAAGATACTCTGTAACAGACTGGCTCTTTTTTTGGACAAGTTGGTGTCCCCTAATCAGACTGCTTTTATAAAAGGTAGATCAATAGGGGACGGTATTTTGTTTGCTCACGAAATTATTAGTGGTCTTGGAAGAAAGGATAGTAAATACATGTGTATTAAAGTAGATTTGAAAAAGGCATATGATTCGATTAATCGAGCTTTTGTTATACACATGTTAATAAGTTTGGGTTTCCCAAACAAATGGGTGAATTATTGAAGACATCATAACCACGCCTGTGTTTTCCATCGTTGCAAATGGGGAATCGCATGGTTATTTTAAGAGTTCAAATGGCCTTAGACAAGGTGACCCACTTTCCCCTATTCTATTTTCATTGGTTATGGAATATTTCACATTATTGATGGACGGTAAAGTCAGGGATGGCCTTATTTCTCCAATCACAGACTTTAACAACAAGTTAACTCACCTCATTTATGCCGATGATAATTATAGTTTTTACTGAAGCAAGTGTACAAAATGTTATTGCTATTTGTGATGCTTTTCAAACCATGAAGAGAGTTACCGGATTGGAACTAAGCAGTGAGAAATCTAATGTTTTCTTTGGTAAAGAGGTAGTCAATTGTACTGATATTAGCTCAATACTTAACATACAACAATCGGATCTCCCAATAAGGTACCTGGGCATTCCCTTGTCTAGTACTAATCTGAGAGATAGGGACTGCTCTCTATTGATAGAGAAGATCAAGCTAAGATTTGCATGATGGGAAACTAGAATGCTCAGCCTAGCTGGGAGACTAGAACTTATCAAATCTACCATTTACCCTATTATTCAATTCTGGATGCAATGCTTTTGTCTCCCAAAAACTACGGTTCTTAAAATAAAGCATCTGATTCTTAACTTTCTTTGGAAAAGCCGTAGCAGTAAGATTCCCTGGGAAATTTTGTGTAAGCAAAAAGAAGAAGGAGGAATGGGTCTGAGAAATTTAGAAGAGATGAATCAAGCATTATACATTAAATTGATATGGAAAATTATTAATGCAAAAGGAATTTGGGCAGATCTCATACATTGTAAGTACATTAGTAATAAAAGCTTTTGGGAAATCAATCAGAGATCGGACGACCCGGGAGTGTGGAAATACATTTTGAAGAACAGACACGAAGCTTTAAAATGTCTTTCTCTTAATATTATTGACGGTAAAACTACTTCTCTTTGGTACGACCCATGGATGAATGGAAGCTCTATTATGGAACGTATTGGAATAGACACAGCTTTTAGAATGGGTACGGAAAATTTGTCTCTTAATAGGATTGTTAATAATGGTGAGTGGAAGTGGGACGTGTTCAGTTTTTTATTTCAAATACATGCGGAAATTGAAGGTGTCAAGATTCATAAGGATAGAGAGCGAGACTTTTGGTCTTGGAAGTGTTCTAAGGACGGTCAATACCAGTTTAAAAAAGTTTGGAACTTGGTTAGAACCAGCTTCGAAATAAAAAATTGGTCGTCATTGGTTTGGAATAAAATTCACGTTCCAAAAATGGCGGTATGTCTCTTTAAAGCCATTAATGACTATTTATTAACTAAAGAGAGATTACTTCAGAAACGGATTCTTGCGGACCCCTCATGAATTTTTTGTAATAATCACATTGAAAATATAGACCACCTATTTTTTCAATGTAATTTTAAAGGAAAAGTTTGCCACTGGAATTTAAAAAAAAAAAATTAACTCACCGGAAAGTCTGTTCTCTTTCACACTGAAGGAAGATTTGCAAAATATTGTTTCTATCTCAAAATTACAAAATCTAAACTCAGATTTGTTCCAACTTTCAATTTCTGTTTGTATTTGGCACTTATAGAAAGAGAGAAATGACAGAATTTTCCATAATAGTTTCAATGATTCTACGCAGATATGCTCAAAATTTTACCAGACAATGAATATCAGAATGGTAAAATCTAAACATTTTAAGAACATCAATGGCATGACTGATATAATAGCAAAGAAATGGGGATATACCTCCCAACGCTGAATTGGGGATTCATCGACATGATCATATGTATCGTTCCTTCTATTTGCTATCTTCAAGTTTCTCTGTGTCTCGATCCAGGCTACCTATACCTGTATTATCTGTACATTTTCCCCACATCCTCTTTTTTATATTACATTATAATTTACAATTAACAATATCTTTTTGATCTAGTTTGTAAGTTATAAGATTGCAGAAACTATAGCAGATTGATGTCTTCCGCTGCCCTCGTGACTGATGTCTTGACCTATTTTTTTTCAAACCGAGTTAGTTCATGAATACAAAGATTCTACTAAACATCATTAGGGAGTCAGAGATTTAGCTTGTGTGGATTGGCTTCACTTTTCTTGAGGAGGACCTGATTTTTGAAGTACCACGTGAAAGGAAATAAAGTCTTTTCGAGCTTAGCCCTGCTGCTGGTTACAGTCCTCTGTCATTACTGATCTGGTTGTAGAAGAAGTTCCCCACTGTAAAACTGGTGAAGCGTCGTGCACTGAAACAGCTATTAAATGGGTTAGTTACTAATTAAAAGTACAAAGACATCAACTTTATGGAAGACAGTGACTTATCTGGCTTAGATCTGCTAGATCCAAGGGTAGTGACCTCTGGTTCTCGCTGGATTAGAGACAACGATGTTCCTCGCCTCCCAATTGCAGTCTTGAGCCCTAAAACAAAGAGACTAAATATTAGACTCTCTTTAAAGCTAAAAGATTCAATCTTTACGGGTTTAAGATTCTTATCTGTCTTTGTTCTTCTCGTGGAGGATTTAATACAAGGAATCGAAGCTTTTTGTTTCGTTTCTTGTCTAGATTTGGTACAGTAGACGAAGCTGACTAGAGTTATGTCTTCTTTCTCCCTCGCCGCCATTAACGATGCTTTTATTTATTTTCGTTCGAGAGGAGTAAATGAAATAGGAGATAAACGATGTCTTGCCTTTTTTACCTTCCGAGATGTCTCGAATATTCTAATGGGCTTCAAGTGTATTAGTTAGACAATCTAATTAAAACATTATTTGGGCCCTTTATTGTTAAAATATGTTTAGGCCTGCAATGTTTGTATAAGGTTTTGTATTCCTGTTGGATATTGTACATTCTTTTGTCTTCTTGGTTTCTAATAGAAAGTTTGAACCCTTATTCAAAAAAAAACATTTCATTAACTAAATAAATAAATTGAACTTGTATAATATTTAATTGCATTCTAAAAGACATATATATATATATATATATATATATATATATATAACTTACCAAAATATCATAAGTTGAAATGTTAATTAGGATATGTAATAGAATATTGTACAACTAAACTTTAGTAAATGAAAGTGTTCAATTGAATTACTTTTATAAATAAGAATTCAGATATTATAATTTGTTACAAACTTAGGTTAATGGTTTGAAATGTTGCAAATCAAATGTAATAGAAAAGTGAATAATGTAAGAAAAAAGATTATAGACATAAGTTAACATTTTAAGCTATTTATGATCAGATTAAATATTAAAAGGTGAATACTGTTATTAAATAATTATAAACTTAAATTAACATTGAAGCCATTTACAATTAAAATGAGTACTACATTAATTGAGTGATTATAACTTTAGAAAACAGTGAAATTATTTAGAAATGGATTTAATGTTCAATAATATTATATATGAAAGAAATGAATGTAAAAAGAAAAAATATCTGTTAATGGTGAATTAAATTGTAAAGAAACTTACCTAATAATGGATAATATAATAATTGAAATAGAAATAACTTATTTAAGTAATGAGTGTGAAGTAATAAAATGAAAGGAAAATGGCATTGTATGAATAAATGAGAAATGAACTTTTGTAAGTAATAGTGAATGTAAATTAATGAAAATAAGCATTCTATGAATGAGAAAAGAACAGTAAATGATGTGAAATGAGAAAAAGAAAAAAAAGGAACAAACTTAAATAACATTGAAATTATTGTTTGTTTGGCTTATGGATTAGTGGGAAAGGATACTTCTATTATGTATAGAGGTTTGTAAATAATCTATAAAGTTTTACCTGTGACTATTGAGTGTATGGTTTACTTCATAGTTTATTTATCATTTTACATGATTAGACGTTTTGAACCCGAACAAAACATTTTTTTGGTTGCTATGGTTGGACGATTGATTTCTTGGTTGAAATGATGTTTGTACTATTTGTTTGCAAATGACTATTGTTATGTTGTGATGTTTTGTTTGTTATTTATTGAAACAACTTAAATATTTCTCATTTATATAATTATTAACTTTTCTGGATTATATAAATGAAATACAAGTTTTGGAAGCAATAGCTACTGCTTTTGGTTTCATAAATTAAGCGTTGTTTGCCCGACAAACAGGTGCGCTCTCGGATTACAGTTTTCTAGTGATATTATATTGTTTTCCCTTGGTTTGGGAAATTTTATTTTGAAATATATGATATATAATGTTATTATTGATATCATTATTTCTACCAGACCTCTCCATACAATGGAGACTTTGCTAAAATTTTCTTTGAATTTTGGACTTAGACAAATTTTGAGAAATGTTTTTCAAACTTTTATTAACTTGAATATAGAAGGATTTAACAATTTATAAATTGATATTTTATTAAAATTATGTAATTATGTAAATGAATTGTTTATAAATTCAATATTTTGAATAAGATATATCAATTTTTTATCCCTTCTTTTCCCCTTTCCGAGGACGAAAAGTTTTCGGTGGTGGAGAGTGCAACGACCCGTAATATCGGATAAACTAAAATATTTAAATTAAATGAGTTTTGGAGTTTTTTGTGAAAAAAATATAATTTAATAAGAAATAACAAGCATGAAATTTAATAATGCTTATTTAAGGTAATTGATGACTATGTGTAGGTAGTCTCAAGTAATCGAAATAATTGAAAGTTATAATTGGTTGTTTATTGTAAATGGGGAAATAAATTAAATGTTCTATTAATTGGTGAAATAATATGTAGTAAATTGAAATTGGAAAAAAATTAATGTTGTGGTAGTTGTTATAACATTGTTTGTAAATAATAAAATTATAAATGTGATTAAAAGTTAATGGTGATAATAATTGTATGTTACCTATTTATTTAGTCTTTTAAATTAAATTGGAAATCAATTGTAATTAAATGTGATTAATTATTGTGTTAATGGAATTAAGAGGAAATTAGAGAATATCAATGTAATAAGGTATAAACCAATATTAAATATTCCCATAGAGTAATGATTGATTGAATAAAAAGATTGAAATCAAATTAAATCAATTTATTGGAATTAAAATATAATTAATTGGATTCTATTACAGTTAAAACTAAACACCGTAAGTAGTGTAATATTTAACATTGATTGATTTCAAAATTTGTTTTAAATTATTGTAAATGTCTAAGTAATAAGAATGATAAAATTAGTTAGATAAAAATTGGAATTAAAAAAATATACAATTAATTCAATATTAATTTATTTAATTAATGTGAAAATAGCCAATTTGGCCACTGCCTCAGATTTTGACAAAACTAGTTTCATTGGATCCGTAATGGTGAATTATTGTAGGATTTTAAGTTTCGTAGTTGTCGAACTTGTCATTTGATCATACGGGCTCGAAACGCATAGAACTCAATTAAATTGAAATCTATTTAAAAAAGATGATTTTAAAAGCTAATGTCTTCATACGATGGAATTTGGACTTAAAACTTATTCCATTGAGTTTAAAAATATCAAAAGCATCTACTATGGTATATGGGATGACCCTCTTCCGTTTCGAAGGAAGAACAGGCTTTTGTGTCGCCATTGTCATTCGTACGAATTCGACTGCGTTTATTTACTTATCAGGCCTTGTTCATATAAATTGTTCTGTTCTAACCCAAGAAGTCTTTCTATTTTTTATTCCTATACATACATCAACTTCTATTTTCTTCTTTCTTCAATGGAAGAAGCAAATTCCAATTCCAAACGCTACAATTCAGTATTCAAACTGATTTTAAAATCAAACTCCTCTAAACCATATCAAATTATATACTGTTTCTAAGCTTTGACGAGCATAACCGATATCTGCAATTTGTTGTTGCCATCGAATCATTATATGTCCAAAAATCAAGGGTAAACCACAGTTGTCCGTTTTAGGGTTTCGTGATCCAACGGCGGATCGTCGACCAATCGATGATTGAAGGGTGCAGGGTTGTAGAGGAGGAAAGCAGCACTCATCCTTGGTGTTCACTTGTGCCATAGGGGTCGCAGTTCACTTGAATTGGTGTTGGAACTCGCACGACAGTGGTGGTGCAATGATTGACCGGAGGTGGCCGCGTTGGGTGGCCTAGGGGCGGTTTGAGGTGGCGAGGTCGATAGGATGCTTTGATCTGGTCGTAGTGCGGCGAGGAGGCGGCAATAATTGCTTAAAGGTGGTAGCGGCTTCATGTATCAGGCGTTCGTACCTGGGAATTGTGACTAGGGTTTTCGTGGTTGTAGCGGTGATGATGTGGCATGGTATGCAGCTATAATATTTCATTTAATTTAATTCAAACTTTTAAACGTTCTCATTATCATATCTTTTACGTACGAGTTTGGATTTACAAGCGGTTTACTCCGCTACGATTGTGTTGAAATTTAGGACATTGTGGTACTAGTTTGTACGAATTCTAAGATTGTTGAATTTTGGGCCTTTATTTGGATTTCAAATCGATTTGAAATCAAAAATGAGTGTTTAAATCCACTCACAATTACTAAATTATCTTATGTTAGTTAAATTAAATTTATGACGTGATTAGAAATTAACTAATTGATGTTTGGTATATTTAAATTGTCATACTAGTTAAATTTGACTTTTACTGTATTTAATCATTGTTCAATTTAATATTCAATTTAATTGCCAATTTAATACCTGTTAATGATAATCAGTTATCTATTGGTGTTTATTAGTTTATTTGGATGATGATTGTGATGGATGTTTGATTGGTGATATTGGATGACTGGTGTTATGTTTTATATTGTTATAACACTGTAAGTTCCATATGGGTTGAAATGATACATACCCAAACGATCATATATAATAGGTGAAAATCATTATGGGTTGAAATGATAAACCGAAGTGATTTTCATTGAAACAAATTTGGGATTGCGGGTTAAAATAATATATCCCCCTAAATTAAATATTTGCGGATTGAACTGATAAATATCTGTATCACTTGACTACAGGGTAAAAAATTTATACGGACATCGGAATGGTTAAGTTAAATGATTTTAAATCATTAAATTTTGAATTCAGCTAAATGATATTTTGAAATAGAATTTGATTTATATAAACCGGACTATTTAAATGAATTGTGTAAAGGATTAAGTTTGAAATTTTGGAATCATGTTAAGTAAATTGCTTAGATGGTTTAAATTGGAATTCTAAAGTTGAATTTGAATTATAAACGAAACTTATCGAAATTGAGTCACTGAAATGTTTGAAATTTGTAACTTTGAAATAATTGAAATTGGAATAACTTAAAATTGATATTTTAGGATTTGAAAATGGGGTTTTGATTGGAAATTTGGACATGGTCCAGATTTGTTGAAATGGATCAAATAGTTAAATTTGATGTTAATTTCAAATTTAGTATTTTACTATAAACTGTTAAATGTTATTTTAAATTCTAATTAGTAAGGTTTTTAAACTATTAAACTAAGTTAATCTATTTCAAAACATTTTAAACCATTTAATCATTAAACTATTTTAATTTATTTTAATCTATTTTCATCTATTTTATCCTATTTTAAACTAATTAACCATTTTAATCTATTTTATATCTATATAATCTATTTTAAATCTATTTAATATATTTTAAATCTGTTTATTCTATTTTAAATCTATTTGAACTATTTAAAATTATTTAATCTATTTTAATTCTACTAGAACTATTTTGAATCTATTTAAACTTTTTTAATCCGCTTTTTTTATGTATTTTAAAGTATTTCAAACCATTAAATTATATTTTCAAACTATACTTAACTATTTAGACTATTTGTGACTATCCATACTATTTTCTAAATTCTAAATTATAAAGTGGAAGTGGTTATACTTAAATCGTTGATATAAAAGCAAACATGATTAAATGATGTAATAACCTAAGTTGGGATTTAAATAATATAATTTGATTAAATATAATGATTTTGAAATGAGGGTTTAACCTATTTTGAAATTATTATCTCGAAAGTGATATGGTTTGAATTGAATACGATATTTTGATATCAATATGAAATGATTTTAAAAATGTAAAAGAACCATCTAGTGTGTAATAAGCATTTTGGTTGTTAAAGAGACGGGAATCAAATATTGTCATATGCTTTGACAATACCAAAAACCACTTTAACAATTGTGTACGTGGTGGGGATTCTAGAAATGAAATAGGATGGTTTGGTGAACGATTTTATATGAGGTATGTACGTGACCATGAATCCCGTGAGTCAGCTTAGATGTGACTAATGCCGGGCCAAGTAAGGTCATTCCTCTTATCGAACATGCTTCTTCGATACCATATTATAACATTGTGATGATTTGGTGGCCACCTCTTGATTTTGATTTTGGGAATGTGTTATGAGGTGGGCGGTAGTAGCTGCTATCCGTTACCACCAATCCGGATCCACAATTGGTAGAATCCTACCCTGGCAGTGCCTCGAGTGCCATGTTCACATGACCTATCGCGCCTTCTATGAATTTTTTTGTACCATACCTATGGAGTGCCCTTTGAGTAAACCTCACGAAGGAGCTTATGGTACTGTATAGACTATGACAATATATAAAATGTGTTGATGGGGATATGGGTAATGTCTTAACGCTATTTTAATACTTTACTTTACTGTATATACTATTATAATAGTGTATTGTACTATGTATGTAGATAGTTTAATGGATCCTTAGGAGATGGAGAACTCGAACATCTCTAAAGTTATTGCACTCACATTGACACTGGACAGGAGATGTCAAACCCTATAAACATCTCCGAAATCGTCATACTCATATATATTTCATGTTGATTCAAATTACGTAAGATCTTTTAGTCCTGACTCGAGTGTTTTGTCTTTTCAATTCGCTCGGGTCAGATTGAGCTTTTCAGTGTATCGAAGACTGCTTTCCTAGAGGATGAAGGCAAAGATTCGTACTATTACTATTTATTATAATAACACAACTACATCATGTTATTCTGTTGTATTAACTTCTTTATTCCCATTGTATGTAACTCCGATCTATATTGTAAAAGTTTAATCGTATGTTATTTGTAAAATAGCTTTATGAACTGTTCATTTGATTATTATATTTTGTCATTCCACAGCGAGATTCTGTGTTTGTTTCCTTTCTTTCTTTGCTTTTTCTTATTTACCTCGTAACAATCCTTCCTTTTTAATGGTTTGAATCTGACGTGTTTAGTTTATCGTCGATTTAAACTATCCAAAAAGGCAGGTCATTATAATTTAGGAAAATATTATAACTTTATTTTTCGTAAACATTTCTAATATCAACACTTCTAAAACATTTTCATCACTTATCTCATGAATCTTTGAAAAATTTTTAATTCAATTTACAATTTCCAAAAAATCGATTATTCTTATTAATAATCCCAACTAACAGTTTATAATTACTTTAATGAATTCAGATTCATTTTTTGAAGTTCCCGAATCTAACTTTTTGGAAATTTTCTTAAGTCTCTAGATTTTCACTATAAAATTTCTCTTATAAAATCTCATTCATTAAAGTAACTTCATTTATAAATCTCGAGAGAATTTATAAATAAATTACAATCATTTCAAAACTATGTATATAATAAGTATTTTTAAATAATAGTATTTTATATTTAAAACATGTTTAAGTAGTTATTTAAAATATCTAAAAACTTAAATAAACATCGATAACTCATTTCCAATTCATTTTTAAATAAAACCATTCGATTTACAAATCTAATTATAAAAATTAGAATTTTATTGTAATTAATATTAAATATTTGAAAAATTCACTTTCAAACTATTCAATACTAACCAGTTTTAAATTACATAGTTTAATAAATAAAATTTTCCTTTTTAAAATAAAACTTAACTTCTTAATAAAATATATTTCTGAAATCCTGATAACCATTTTCAATTTATAAATCTCTCTCGATTTACAACACGTCGATTTCATTCCGACTCCCTAACATTGTAACATTTCAAAAATAAAATTCAGTATTTTCCCAAAATCCTATTTTCACATCTTGATATAAATTCACACTGTGAAATTATATTTCCAATTTACTAACTGATATCATTTCCCTTATTTATATACATCGTTCATAAATTTATAAACTTATTTGGGTTTTACTTGTTTATAAAAATAATTTCATTTATAAAATTTCATCTTTTTATAAAACTATTTCTCTATAAATTCCCTTTATTTTCAAAAGTATTTTAAATATCGATTTCAACTCCTTTTCATATTTTTCAAAATAACATTTAATAAATCCCTTTATATAAATTATTTTAAAAATCTCAATTTAAAACAATTTATGAATAGTTAAGTACAACCCAAAATCAAATTATATATATTTCAATCCAACTCAATTTCCTTTAAAATATCCAAATTCCAATATAAATATTTTTATATCCAAAATTCCTTTTAATTCCTTCAAATTTAAAAACAATATTTATGGTATTTAAAATACCAAAATTAAGGATAGTTCTACTATAGCATCTAATAATTCAATCATAACGCAATCTTTATCACATTATTCACACAAATCATACAGCACTATATATGAAAAACAATCAATATATTTGAGGAATCCAGTTGGAGCCCTCCGACCTATTTCCTTGCATCTATAGATGTTAGATAACATAAAATACAAATCCCGCTTCGAGGCGGGATATCATGGTAATTTAAGGCATCCTATATTATGCGGGATGCATAGTTTCTCATCCGCTCCAATATGCATGAAGTTTATACCCAACTACTAACACACACACACACGCACACACACTATATATATATGATATATCATCCAACTAATAAGAATAATTATCAGTTCATCCACTCAATCAATAAATAATTTTTACTATTTCAAATTAAAAACTAGCAACCCAAATGAGTGAGATTTACTTACATTGATTTAATTTACAACCCATTCCAATTCTAAATTAAATTGAACAGGCTTAATTTAAAATTCCAGCTGACTCCAAAATCTCCAAACCAATTTTATTTCGTAGCCTACATCATTACAAATCCAACACCACTTGTTTCCTAATTTTCCGACCTCGCATGAAATGTTATGAATTACAAATTAATTATTTTGAGATAATTTAAATTAATTAAACGGCTAAATTTCTTACATAACTTAATTCCATTGGTTTAAAAACAAACTGTTGAATATGCGCTTATATGTTTTTGTTTGATGATAATAAACATATATATTCATTTAAATGTATTTGGTAATGTACTATTTTGTTTTTCACAGATTAAATAAATTTTTGTTGAATAAAATAAATTACACAGAATTTGAATTTGAATTCAAACAGAACAAGTTACACAGATTTTGAATTCAAACAGAAATTTTATTCAAACAAATATTTATTACAATCTTGAATAGTACAAACTCATGCTCTCACTATACATATACATTTTTGATTACATCACGATTACATCACAAATATTTTTACATTGATAACCTCACTACATATCACTCACACTCGTATTTTGTCTTCAACTGCATTCCAGTTTGAATCCAGCATCTGAGCAATCTGCAAAAATATTCACTAACGCAGCAAAATTGAAAAAGAAATATTTTTGCAATATAAAATAAAATACGATTTTTGAAAATATGGTTTGCCTCAGTTATTTGGGTTGTTCGTCATAATTCACACTTGTTTTCATCACAAAGTCGTGCATATAGATATTACAGGGACATGTAACCATAAGTGGCTGCAATACACACGTGTACATTCATACACGTGTGCACTGCCTCGCCAACACGTGTGCACAGCCAAAAATAGCAAGCGTGCAAGCACAACTTCAACAAACAAGGCAATGCACTATGCAATGTACAACAAGTCCAGCAGCCCAAATGAACAAGACTACAATATCAAGGGCAAGTGCACACATTACAACAGCAACAAGGCAGATCACAAAAAAAAGAAAATGCATGCCACCAAGTAAACAAACTGAAGATTACAGGGCAGTGGACAGTACAAGCCTGCAGAATGCAAATGGACTCGACCAAGTATACAAGTGCTACAAGCAGCAATGTGCAACTGCAGACTGCAGCATAAATTAAAAGACCAATATATATGCACAGAAGCAACTACAATTATGCAATAGTGAAAAGCACAAGTCAGTGGTGAAGTAAACAACAATGTCGAGCTCACTGCAACTCAAGGAGATAGTCAACCAACAGTGCAACAGATCAAATGGCACAGTGCACCACTGATTTGAAGAACATATGAATCAAAACCAGAAGTACAAGATCAGTTTGAATGGTTGGACAAATGCACAATTAAACCAAAGTGCAATAGAATGAGAAGACCATAATGCAATAGTGTAGCAGTGCAAATCACGACCAATAACCCAAATGAAGATCACAAGTATGAACAGTTAATGATTCAACTGGCCAGGTCATATATACAAATGTCAATATCAATGCCAGAGACAAAGTACCACAAATATATCGACTCAACAAGAACAGTACAGTCATAAAGTATGCAAAGAGCTCGAGCATGAGATATGGCAACTACAGTAATGCATCAGTAACCAAACACAGGAACTAAACAAAACAAGCTACAATGAATGCATCAATAAACCAGTTACAACAATGCATCAGTGAGCAACACAGCAATGGAGTTTTGCAGTGATACAAATGCAACACAGTGGCAACGTCAAGAAGACTACAAGATGAACAACGACCATGCTACCGGAATGCATGTATACAGCAGTGGTATCAAGAGTTAAAATGTGAAACACATGAGTCAGTGCAGTAATACATGGAATCATATGAACAAATAATCAGACAACATCATGCAATGCTAAAGTGAAATTCAGGTAGCCAAAAATGCTAATTCGAAGATCATGTTAAACCAACCAGAAAAAGATGGCCAGAGACAAAGACATGATGACCACGAGATTCAACAGAGCAGAGATGGGGCCGAAGTCAGAATTCAATGAATATAAAATTCGTATCATTATTTTTTGAAATGGTCAGAGATATTAAAAAGAGGAAAGTTTCTGTCTTGTTATTCAAGAAGGATCGAACGTTCTCAAAACAAAGCCGTATGAATCAAGTACGTAACGAACGCATTAGGAAAGTCGTGTGCATCACGAAAGTGAATTTCAGGAAAGTATCGAGTTAATTAGTGTAATCGAATTCATATAAATTCAACCCGAAGGTATCATCATCAGGCAAGTGCTTAAATTCACAATCGAACTTTCAATCGCAATCCCAATTTACATCATCGGCTATTGAGTTAAAATCGAGTCCAATCGAAGCAAGCAATCAAACGAGCAACAAAAGAAACTACATACCGAAATTATCAACAACTCGATCGAGCGAGCAACAATCGTAAATCATCAGAGAACAAGCGTGAGCAAGAGCAACGCAAGTCAGAGCACCGATCATCAGAAAGCCTCAATTTTGAATCGAAGACAGAAGCCCTAAATTAGTGGCAAAGAGAATCAGCCGACATTATTCTCAGGAGAAGAAAACAACAGTGGATCGGGTTAATGAAAAACAAGGGGCCGGCCTTGTTAATTATAAAGGGGCTAAAGTTATTTTTAGGGTTTAATTATAAAGGGGTTTTTTAGTTTTTTTTATTTTGAGCAAAAATTACGCATTCAAGTTGTATTTTAATTTTTGGTCCGGTTTTAATTTTGAAATTTGTTTTTCTTTTCGAGTCGAAGAATTTGTAAATCACCACCTAGGGATTAAGTAGTGTCAGATTGTCTATTTAGAATTAGTTCAGTGAGCAGGGTGTGCGAGTTTGCAAAGCTCTATAGGCGGGAGCAGTGTTTGCGAGTGAGCGAAACTTTATAGGCGGGAGCAGGGTGTGCGAGTCTAGTAGAGTGTTTGTGAGCGGGAGCAAAAGGGTCTGCGAGTCTGGTAGAGTGTTTGTAAGCGTGATACTGTTTAATTCTAATAGAAATCTGGGAATGCAGCAGTAGGCAGGGGTTGCCGAAGCTGGGTAAATTTTGTGTGTGATTTACTTTTCAGCATATTTATTTCTGCAATTATATTTCTGTGTTTAATTTGAGAAAATTTGCTATAACCCTATTCACCCCCCTCCCCTCTAGGGTTAATCTAGATCCTACAAGTGGTATCAGAGCCTGGTATTTCTCTTTAACTCTAGAGTCATGAATTCATCAAATAATGCTTTTTCTGAGGGGCAATCTATTGTTAGGCCACCCATGTTTAACGGGAATGATTATGCTTATTGGAAAATTGGGATGCGTATTTATCTTAGTTCCGTTGATTATGATGTTTGGGATATTATTGAAACTGGCTATAAACCTCCCACTATAATCGTTGGTGATACTGAGATTCCTAAACCTAAGGATAGGTGGGATGCTAACGATAAGAGATTGAAAACGACAAATGCTAAAGCCATGAATGCTTTGATATGTGCTCTTGATAAAAATGCATTTAATAGAATTTCTCATTGTACAACAGCACAGGAAATTTGGCACACTTTGGAGGTGACACACGAAGGAACTTCTCAAGTCAAGGAGTCTCGTCTAGCCCTATTCAGCAATGAATACGCAAACTTTGTGATGGACAAAGGCGAGAGCGTAAAGGACTTGTTTGGACGCTTTTCAACTTTGGTGTACAACGCTAGAGCACTTGGGAAGGTATTCACTGAGGTAGAGCTTGTGCGGAAGATACTACGAGTCTTACCGATGAACTTTGAGGCAAAAGTCGCGGCAATCCAAGAATCGAAAGATTTGAGTAAATTAAGCATGGAGGAGTTGATTGGTAACTTGATGACATACGAGCTTGAGCTAAAAGCAAAGGAAGAGCGCAACAACTCCGAACCAAAGAAGAAGACGATTGCCTTAAAGAGCAAAGAAGAAAGCGATGAAGAAGGAGAAGATCCAATTGGAGAACTTGCAATGGCTGTCAATAATCTTAGAAAATGGTCGAGATTCAAGCCACGCAAGAAGAAAACAAATCGTAATAGGCCAAAAGATTCTGACAATTCCGATAATGAACCGACGTGCTTTAACTGCAAGAAGCCCGGACACTTCATACAAAAATGCCCACTTCTCAAAAACAACAAAGGAAAGAAAAAGACGAAGAAGGTATTTGCAGCGACTTGGGATGATGAAGAAGGAGAAGAAGTTTCGGATAGCAGCTCAGAGGAGGCTAACTTGTATTGCATGGCAAAATCAGAATCAGAAGCAACCTCCGACGAATCTAGTGAGGCAGGTGAGTTTTCTTATAAAGACTTGTTTTTATGTGTTCTGATCTAACTAAAGTAGTTGATGCTCTTGAATCTAAAATTGAAAAACTGAAAACTGATAGGAGAGAACTTGCTCGTAAAAATTTTAGGTTAGAAACTGAACTTGAAAACATTCAAAATCTAGAATGTGAAAAATGTAAAATTTTAGATTCAGAATTGACAAGACTTAAGAATAGCTTTGAGAATCTTGAAAAAGAAAACTTGAATCTTAAGGAAACCATTGACACTAGGAAAAAGGATATTATAAATCGATGCACCTCACTTGTCACTGAAAACACAACACTAAAAACCAAAGTCCAAAATCTTGAGAAATCTTTGAATAACTTTTCAAGAGGCGAAAAATCTTTCGACATGCTATTGGGAAATCAAATTTTTGCTAACAACAGAAAAGGACTAGGTTTTGGGAAAACACAAGTTGAGGATAATGCAAAAGGTAGGAATATCCTTGATAGATGTGAAATAATTGGACATCGTGTTGAAAATTGTAGTCATAGGAACAAGAACACAAAATTTATACAAGTTTGGGTTCCTAAGAATTCTACTAACAAATTTCATATCTATTGGAACAAGAATAAAAGGACTAAACAAGTTTGGGTTCCAAAGGGTTTGTTTATTCATAATGTTTCTGCCACTAATAATCATGGACCTAGAAATAGGTCACAAAAATCTTTTATCGTGTAGGTGTGGTGGCAGGCTAAGGAACAACAACGGTGTTCTCTGGATTTTGGCTGTTCCAGAAACACAACGGGCAACATAGCAAAGTTCCTTAGCCTAGTATAAAGGTGACAGAATCACAATGGGCAATCACGAGAAATTATCGTAAAGGTAAAACAGGTGAAGGTATATTAAATGTCATAATCTGCACCATATTCTGAATTAAATCATCCAAAATTGTGATAATGATGTGATGTCTTTTCTGACTTATTGATATGATTTTTCCTTTGACTTGTTCTTACTTTGATTTGTGCATAAAAGTAGACCAACCATCCGTTCATCATTGAAATTAATATGTTTGGTCAAATGATGGTATTTTATTGATCCTTGATTACTCATGCTACACTTAGATATATTTTGACATTTTGGTCACTGCTTGTAAATTTGCACGATTTCAAATTCATGTGAAAAAGGATTTTAAGAAATTGTTGAAACTTCAAGAAATTGTTTTTGAAATAATTATGATGTTGATTGACTGTTGATTACTCATGAATATAATTGTTTATCCTATGGTTTCTGAAATTAACACCATGATATTTGGTTGAGTGTGAACATGGCTTCATTTCAAACTTCATTCTGAAATAGTTTATTGAAATTTCACAATCTGGTCTTTGACATCCAACGAGTGAATATTGAGTGAAATTTAAATTCAGATGCAGATTACACTGGTAATATAGTTGATAGAGAAATTACTAGTGTAACGTGATTAATTTTTGAAACATTCATTTGCTGCATCGTTTTTTCAAAGAAAATATCTGCATATTTTTCACTTGAAATAATTTTTCATTTAGCAGAATTTTTATTTTTTTTCATATAACCCCTTCGAGAAAATAATTGTTTGACCATATTTTCAGATTAGTCATTTTTATTTGATTTTAAATGACAAATTTTGACTGATCCGACTCCCTACTAATTATCAAAGAGATAAATAGTGATTGAAAAAGTGATGAGTGTTGATATTTAACATACATTACTCAAGAGAGTATATTTGGAAAATTTCTTTAGGAATTAAAACAAGAATTATAAAACTTTTTGTCGGCTAAAGATTCCATGACCATTTCTATATCTATCATCATTTCTATCGACCATGGTTTATCAAATATTCAATATAGTTGGTCGATATGTGGTACTACAATCAGGAATCATTTGTTTTTCATGTCATATTTTTTTTAAATAAATAAATATCCAAAGTATTCACTCTCATTTAAAAGTCCTCACGGTTATGCATGGGTGAATTACTTGGATTTTTGATTATGTGCTTCCATGCACATTTAAAAGTCCTTACGGTTATGCATGTATGGAACACATATCAAAATTAATTGCTTAAATAGACAAGTTGATTCTAATCCCATTTAAAAGTCCTCACGGTCATGCGTGGTTAGAAGATACTTGAATTCGTTTTTAAATTAAATTCGAATACTACTAATCTCATTTAAAAGTCCTAACGGTTATGCATGATTAGTAGATATTCAAATTCCTGATATAAATGTACCACAAGAAGATTCAACTGTATGGTTTTATATGAACATCATATCCATCATTTCTAAAAGTGGAATATGCGCCTAACAAGGGTAGTTATGGTTTTTGTTTGATTCTTATTGAAGTTTAATATTTATATTCAGTTTGAGTTTAATGTTGGATTAATATCGATTACTTTATCTCTATTTCTCTCTCACACTATTATTCTTTTGCTGATAACAAAAGGGGGAGAGAAAAGTTAAGATTTTGCCAAATAGAATCAAGCAAAGGTCAAATAATTTTCCCATATGCATCTAGGCTCATTTGAATATATTTCTATTTGTATGCATATATGTAGGGGGAGCATCATGTAGAGATGAAGCATTTAAATAGGGGGAGCAATTAAAGTATACCATTGATCAAATACATTTAACACATGTACAAAATCTTAAATATATGTTTGTTATCATCAAAAGAGGGGAGATTGTTGAATATGCGCTTATATGTTTTTGTTTGATGATAATAAACATATATATTCATTTAAATGTATTTGGTAATGTACTATTTTGATTTTCATAGATTAAATAAATATTTGTTGAATGAAATAACTTACACAGAATTTGAACTTGAATTCAAACAGAACAAGTTACACAGATTTTGAATTCAAACAGAAATTTTATTCAAACAAATATTTATTACAATCTTGAATAGTACAAATTCATGCTCTCACTATACATATACATTTTTGATTACATCACGATTACATCACAAATATTTTTACATTGATAACCTCACTACATATCACTCACACTCGTATTTTGTCTTCAACTGCATTCCAGTTTGAATCCAGCATCTGAGCAATCTGCAAAAATATTCACTAACGCAGTAAAATTGAAAAAGAAATATTTTTGCAATATAAAATAAAATACGATTTTTGAAAATATGGTTTGCCTCAGTTATTTGGGTTGTTCGTCATAATGCACACTTGTTTTCATCACAAATCATGCATATAGATATTACAGGGACATGTAACCATAAGTGGCTGCAATACACACGTGTACATTCATACACGTGTGCACTGCCTCGCCAACTCGTGTGCGCAGCCAAAAATAGCAAGCGTGCAAGCACAATTTCAACAAACAAGGCAATGCACTATGCAATGTACAACAAGTCCAGCTGCCCAAATGAACAAGACTACAATACCAAGGGCAAGTGCACACATTACAACAGCAACAAGGCAGATCACAAAAAAAAAAAAAATGCCACCAAGTAAACAAACTCAAGATTACAGGGCAGTGGACAGTACAAGCCTGCAGAATGCAAATGGACTCGACCAAGTATACAAGTGCTACAAGCAGCAATGTGCAACTGCAGACTGCAGCATAAATTAAAAGACCAATATATATGCATAGAAGCAACTACAATTATGCAATAGTGAAAAGCACAAGTCAGTGGTGAAGTAAACAACAATGTCGAGCTCACTGCAACTCAAGGAGATAGTCAACCAACAGTGCAACAGATCAAATGGCACAGTGCACCACTGATTTGAAGAACATATGAATCAAAACCAGAAGTACAAGATCAGTTTGAATGGTTGGACAAATGCACAATTAAACTAAAGTGCAATAGAATGAGAAGACCATAATGCAACAGTGTAGCAGTGCAAATCACGATCAATAACCCAAATGAAGATCACAAGTATGAACAGTTAATGATTCAATTGGCCAGGTCATATATACAAATGTCAATGCCAATGCGAGAGACAAAGTACCACAAATATATCAACTCAACAAGAACAGTACAGTCATAAAGTATGCAAAGAGCTCGAGCATGAGATATGGCAACTACAGTAATGCATCAGTAACCAAACACAGGAACTAAACAAAACAAGATACAATGAATGCATCAATAAACCAGTTACAACAATGCATCAGTGAGCAACATAGCAATGGAGTTTTGTAGTGATACAAATGCAACACAGTGGCAACGTCAAGAAGACTACAAGATGAACAACGACCATGCTACCGGAATGCATATATACAGCAGTGGTATCAAGAGTTAAAATGTGAAACACATGAGTCAGTGCAGTAATACATGGAATCATATGAACAAATAATCAGACAACATCATGCAATGCTAAAGTGAAATTCAGGTAGCCAAAAATGCTAATTCGAAGATCATGTTAAACCAACCAGAAAAAGATGGCCAGAGACAAAGACATGATGACCACGAGATTCAACAGTGCAGAGATGGGGCCGAAGTCAGAATTCAATGAATATAAAATTCGTATCATTATTTTTTGAAATGGTCAGAGATATTAAAAAGAGGAAAGTTTCTGTCTTGTTATTCAAGAAGGATCGAACGTTCTCAAAACAAAGCCGTATGAATCAAGTACGTAACGAACGCATTAGGAAAGTCGTGTGCATCACGAAAGTGAATTTCAGGAAAGTATCGAGTTAATTAGTGTAATCGAATTCATATAAATTCAACCCGAAGGTATCATCATCAGGCAAGTGCTTAAATTCACAATCGAACTTTCAATCGCAATCCCAATTTACATCATCGGCTATTGAGTTAAAATCGAGTCCAATCGAAGCAAGCAATCAAACGAGCAACAAAAGAAACTACATACCGAAATTATCAACAACTCGATCGAGCGAGCAACAATCGTAAATCATCAGAGAACAAGCGTGAGCAAGAGCAACGCAAGTCAGAGCACCGATCATCAGAAAGCCTCAATTTTGAATCCAAGACAGAAGCCCTAAATTAGTGGCAAAGAGAATCAGCCGACATTATTCTCAGGTGAAGAAAACAACAGTGGATCGGGTTAATGAAAAACAAGGGGCCGGCCTTGTTAATTATAAAGGGGCTAAAGTTATTTTTAGGGTTTAATTATAAAGCGGTTTTTTAGTTTTTTTATTTTGAGAAAAAATTACGCATTCAAGTTGTGTTTTAATTTTTGCTCCGGTTTTAATTTTGAAGTTTGTTTTTCTTTTCGAGTCGAAGAATTTGTAAATCGCCACCTAGGGATTAAGTAGTGTCAGATTGTCTATTTAGAATTAGTTCAGTGAGCAGGGTGTGCGAGTTTGCAAAGCTCTATAGGCGGGAGCTGTGTTTGCGAGTGAGCGAAACTTTATAGGCGGGAGTAGGGTGTGCGAGTCTAGTAGAGTGTTTGTGAGCGGGAGCAAAAGGGTCTGCGAGTCTGGTAGAGTGTTTGTAAGCGTGATACTGTTTAATTCTAATAGAAATCTGGGAATGCAGCAGTAGGCAGGGGTTGCCGAAGCTGGTTAAATTTTATGTGTGATTTACTTTTCAGCATATTTATTTCTGCAATTATATTTCTGTGTTTAATTTGAGAAAATTTGCTATAACCCTATTGACCCCCCCTCTAGGGTTAATCTAGATCCTACACAAACCTCCATCCTGCTTCTTTCCCACGCTCGCAAATGATTGTTGTTTCTTGGTCGAACACAAAACATGCGCCTTCCACCAAGAACGCTGCGGACCACACTGAGCTCCAACATACCTCCTCCCTCAGTCGCGCCACCTACGCACCTTCACACGGCCACCACTAAGCATCGACCGCCATAACCTGGACTGCCGCGCCACATTCCCAGACTCCAAGTGCCATTGTCTGATGTCGTCCTCTCCATAGTCGCACACGTGATTTGAGCCAAAGCCCTCAATCTTCGAATGTTATAGCAGCTACTCGTGCGCCCCCTCCAAATTAATCGCGACTTGTTCTCCTCTCCTCCACCATTTGTACATGCATGCTCGACTATCAGCGATTGTTTTTTTTATTTAACTGATTTTGATTTTGAAATTAAAAAGGGAAAGTTTCGATTTTTAAAAGGAACAAAGGCGGCTGTAGTTAGGCGTTAGCTGGCTTGGAACGCGTTTATGGTAGCTCGAGGTAAAGCACAGGGTGGCCGCAAGTTAAAAACTTATAATTTTATATTCAAAAATAGCTCGTTTGCGTACCTCGAAATCTTGAACTCCTATCGAGGCATGTCGCCTGGCGTTCTTGATGTTATACACCTATTCCGAATATGATGGAACAAGTTCCGAGGCCTAATTCAATCGTATGGAGAAGATAGCTTTTTGAACTCAATTATAATATTAAATTATTTCTAGGCATTTACAAATCGTGCGACCAAACGTTAAATCCAATTGCTACAAAATTTGAAATCCAATAACAATACACTATTACGGATCCAATGGAACTAGTTTCGTCGAATTCCGAGACTATGCCCAGAAAGGCTATTTTAACGCGTCGATTAAATCGATGATTTCATAAATTGGCGAAATCGCTTGAAATTCCAGTTTTTAATAACTTATTAACTCAATTCTAATTCAAATAGAATTTATATCAACATTAGAAATCGTTTTCGATTCCTATTCAATTCAAACTAATTATTTAAACGATGTTCAACTATTAATTCAGTAATTAAATGTATTCAATAAGTCGTTATATGTGGAACTTAAGTTTTATTCCACTTATTTGATCGATAAACTTCATATTAAAATTCCATTTAAATTTAAAATTCAACATTTAAAATAAATCATTGTTCAAAATCAAACGACAAAAAATATGGATCGTTTCATTCCTCTCCTCCTTAAAAAAATTTCGTCCCCGAAATTGCTAAGGTAGGACGAATGATCCAAACCCATTACTTTTCAAAATCTCGTTTAGTTAAACTTCGATACTTCGCTTTTCTAAATACTTAAGTTCCATACAAACATCTAGTTTCCATTTCCAAACCAAAATCCTTAATTTCAAATACAATTTAAAAATCACTTACTTTATTTAGCAAAAAAAAATTCAAAATTTTTCAAAATTTTTCTTACATCCTAAATTTCCAAATTTTTTTAGTAGTGTCTCCTTTGTACGGAGAGCCTTTTGCAAAATGAAAAAAGTGATAAAAGGATATACATCGACCCATACGGTTGAAAAACACAATATATTGCTATCTCTTGATTTATTGCATTGGTATACCTTATATTAGCGTGATTAAGCAAGCTAGTGTATTTTATATGCAATTTCACATCCCAAATCTAGCCCAACATCCTCCATTTACTTGTACTTACTTAAATATAACCCATAAGTTTCATAAATAGCAAATTCAATAACATTTTATTTATCTAACTATTTAAACACACAAGTTTCATTACCAAGTCTAGTTATACATGAATGTTTAAAATTTATAAACAAATACAAGGTTTAAGCATTAAATCGTCCACTTCCACTCGATTTTTAAACCATTTAAATTGATTCTAAATCAATTTATCAACTTCTATTAATTCACATTTAATTTTTTCACAAAAATCTTTTTCGTCAAATTTTATATTCTACAACAAACCAATCCATGCCCATTTGTTTGTGACTCATCTCATAAATTAGTTACTTAAGTTGAATTCCATTCTTATAAACAATATTCCCAGTCATATCCAATTTACACTTAAATTGAATTTATTTATAACTTTAGTCGTCACCATTTCAATCTAGTTCTATTTTGTTCGACAACATTTCGTTTTGACAGCGAATTTATTTATCTTTGATATCTTTCATTAAGTAAGAAAGCTTTCACAGAATTATGCAATTTTATTTTTGTAAATAATAAAGAACTAGAAACCCTTTGCAAACTTAACCTAGCTGATTTGGTACATATATATAACCTTTTAATACCATACTTACTCGTACAAAACAATTTCAAGAACAGAAAATAAATAAATAAAAATTTTGCACTCTACACTAAAACCCTGTTAGTATTTGTAACCTTAATGATGGATGCACACTCCAATATGCCAGAAAGTAGTAGTAATTCAAATAAATAGATGCAACCAGCGATCAGAGTGTAGCCTATTCAGCTTCCTTATACTATAGAAGGAAAAAAATTGACAGTTATGTGCGGATTAAATTTCCTACACACATATATCTTACCATATTGATCAAAAGGTATGCCATTGAGTTATAAGAAATTCTTGCATATCGATGTGGCAACTGATTGGGTAATTCAACATCACGCAAAATGAGACAACCAACAAATATAAATACAATGTATACTACTATGAAAAATGAAGCTATACTGAGTTGAATATTCATTACCAATAATTAAAATTAATAATATGACTAAAATCAATTAAAAATTAGTGAATTAATAAATTTAGGATTTAATTCACTAATTAATTTGTCTCATTAGTCACTTTATTACCATCAAATTCCATTACATTTTTGGGTCAAATCCATTTTCATTAAACTTAACTTGAGTTAATCTCATTTATAATTCCATTCTTGCTTTAGTACATATTTATTCCATTAACTCCAAAAAAAAATTTAAGCTATTCAATTTATTTATTCACAGTTTCAAAAAAAATTCCGCTTACATTTTATTCTATTCAAAATTAATATCTTATAGTTATATGGCCACTTTACAATTCAAACTTTATATCCAATTCTATTTGATATTTTTCAAATCCAATCCAATTTTATTTTAACTTAGATTAATTTAAATTCAAATCCAAACAATTTCCTTTTACGAATTTAATTTATTTAACTTGCATAGTAAAATTTTATTTACATATTGAAATTCAAATTTTCAGGTTATAATTTCAAAATTTTATTTTTCACAGGTTCCATAAAACATTTAAATGAATATTCCATAATCCAAACAGCTGGTCCCATTTCAAATCATTGAAATCATAGATATATATATATATATATATATATATATATATATATATCCACTTTTTAAATTTAAACTAAACCAAGTTTTTATCCAAGCGAATTTCTTTTGGAATTTCCAAAACAATCTTTGTTTCCAAACAAAAAAAATCCTCGTATCAAATAATACGGTAGTAATACATCGCTAAGAAACTCAAAAAATACACCGACGATGTCGCGATCATCATCGGAATTTTTTCCCAGTGACTGAAGTGAGTTTAGTGCTTTATCACCTCAAAAATCCATTTAAACCATTTTTATTCCAAAAATATTATAAAAAATAATACTATTTTAATTTTCACAATAATTTGGAAAAAATTTCTAAATTTTCCAGGATTATAAATCTCCGAACTCTGGTTTGAATCCATTTTTATTTATAGTTCATTTGCATAAATCATTCTTTTACAATCTCTATTTGTTTATATATAACCATTTCAAATTTTATAATCCGGTTTGAAATAATAATAACAACCATAAACACCAATATACTATAATAATTTCAATAAATTATTTCTTTGGTATCAAAATATAATTTGGACAAAATTATTTCATTTATATTTTTCAAAACAATACCGGTCGGTTTATCGGGTCCAAAAGTTTAAAAATTCCTATCGACTTTGTGGCATCCCACTATTCAACCAGAATTCGTAATCCACTCAATAGGTAAGTGAACACAACATAAAATAATTTGTATTCGCTAACAAATGCGCGATAAATCTATAAAACACTCAGACTCATTCTAGGGTATTACATCAATACGTTCACTGTATAACATGCCAAGCAATCGAGCACCAGAAATACCAGATCATTATGGGTGAAGAAGATGAGATAGAAGAAACAAGAGCAACATCACAGAATCTCACAATCGCAGTGGAACCAAATATAATATACATAATAACAGATCTTTATACAAAAGAAAACTATAACTGTTAATACATATCATCATCAGAGTACAACAATCAACACATCAATCTGGACAGTTATAATAACTTGTCCTCATAAATACGGAACATTCCTTTAACACATGCTAGCGTAATATAATCAAGTACGTGAAATACGGATGAATCTCCTCCAGCTCATCTCCTGAGCACCATAGCATTCTAACCTGAATCTATAATGCTCAGTCTAACCTTAGCACTATAATAAAATAACACCCTAATCAGTTTGGAAAACCAACGTGAGAAACACACTCAATTTGAATTATTACTATTATCAAAATCCTTTGAAAATAATGATCTCATAAGGTCACACCACAAATAAATACGATAGGTTTTTACCTTACTATAACCAAAACATTTTATATCAAAATCATCTGATGTTACAATAGTGTCTATAGAAAGTAAATTAGAATATAGCTAAAATGACCGCATCTCATGTTTCTGCATAGTTGGGCACAATCAAAACCAAACATGCTCGTAGTGGATATCGAAATCCATACGATGACTGGGCTACTGGGGTACCTCCCGCCAAAGACACCTCTAGAAAAATGTACTAGGACCTTGCCTGGATCCCCTTTCAACACAGAACCATCATACCCCTGACCTGGATAGTACCAAATATGTTATTACCTTGGGAGTTCCAACCCTAATCAAGTGCTCACTTTTCCATGCATAACCATATCCATAATTATAATAATGTATCCGAGGGCATCTAGAAAGGTGATAACGTACCCTACTTGGGTGCGACATACTTAGCCCCGCTGTTTTAGTCATTCTCGGTTGATGGTGCTTGAGGTTACGTATTACCTTTAGATTAGCATTTATACTTGAAATGCTAACACTGCCTTCCAGGCAAGCACTGCAATGATAACATTCATCCACACAAGTTGTCCTGGGACTGGACAAACCAAATCTCCTTCAAGACCGCACTCTCCATTATCTTCGATTTATCATAATTCGTAGCTCACAAACCGGACGTAGTGGTTTTCGGATAATTAAATTTGATCGCGGTCTCTTCGAAACGATCAACGAATTGTCCAACATTTGATAGTCGGTTATTTAACTATCAAATAACATCCATAAGCAATCAGTAAGCCTTACTTTATAAATCATCAAAACATTCATTCAAAATATATTTACAAAGATATATATATTCAGAACTCTTCCAATATTTCCAACGTTGAAAACAATTTCAAATCCTTATATCCTTATGGGATATTTTATAATCATATCTTATTTCAAAACTTAGCGAAATATTTCAAAATTCGATTTATAATCCATTACTCAAAAAAATATCTTTATATAAATACTTCATCGCTAAAATATTTCCAAAACATTCCAAATAAATACTTAGGAAAATATTATAAGTTTATTTTCCAAAAACATTTCTAATATCAATACTTCGAAAAAAAATTCATCAATTATCTCAGAAACCTTCGAAATTTTATTAATTTCATTCACAATTTCCAAAAATCGATTATTCTAATTTATAATCTCAACTAATAGTTTATAGCTTCTTTTATGAATTCCGATTTATTTTTCGAAGTTCCAATATCTAACATTTTGGAAATTTTCTTAAGTCTCTAGATTTTAATTATAAGATTTCTCTTATAAAATCTCATTCATTAAATGAACTTCATTTACGAATCTCGAGAGAATTTCTAATTAAATTACAATCATTTCAAATCTATATATGTAATAAGTATTTCTAAATAATAGTATTTTACTTTAAAACATGTTTAAGTAGTAATTTAAAATATCCAAAAACTAAAATAAGCATCAAACCTCATTTCTGATTCATTTTTAAATAAAAATTATCGATTTACAAAGCTTATAAAAAAAATTAGAATTTTATTACAATTAATATTAAACATTTGAAAAATTCACTTTCGAAGTATTCCAATACTAAGCAACTTTAAATTACATGTTTAATAAATAAAATTTTCCTTTTTAAAACAAAAATTAACTTCTTAATATAATATATTTTTAAAATCCTAATAGCCAATTTCAATTTATAAATCCTTCTTGAATTACAACACATCGATTACATTCTGATTTCCTAATCGTTCTAACATTTCTAAAATAGAATTCACTATTTTCCCAAAAACCTATTTTCAAATCTCGATATGAATTCACACTTTTAAATTATATTTCCAATTTATCAACTGATATCATTTCCCTTATTTATAAACATCCTTTATAAATTTGTAAACTTATTTGGGTTTTTTTTATTTATAGATATAATCTCATTCATGAAATTTTATTTTAATAAAACCTTTTCTTTATAAATTCCCTTTATTTCAAATATGTTTTAAATATCGATTTCAACTCCTTTTCATATTTTTTAGAATATTATTTAAAAAATACTTGATATAATTGTTCTAAAAATCGTAAACGTGTACTTAAGGCTCGAATATAAATGTATATATATTTATATTCATAATTAATTAATTACCATACCTTCAACGTTTAACTGTTAGTAATATTCCAATACTTTTTTATGCGTTGACTTCTTATTCGATTAACACCAATTTAATATCATTTACCGCTTCCATTAAAAGGTCTAAATATCTTCTCCATTTACTTACCTTTTCATGTTATTGAATTTTTGTTTTTATTTCTTTTTTAAACCTTTAGCATGCTTCTTTGTTTAGTGGTCTTTCCATACTCCTTTTATTTTAAATTATTACTAGCCAACTTTTTCATCGTTATTGCTCGATTTCTATCTTGTCACTATTGGATATATATTAATTGTTCACTTAAATAGTTATTCTTATCACAATTACTATTCTTTAATTTATCATAGAGAATTTTTACATTTTAATGCATTGGAATTACATCTTGCTTAAAAGAAAATTTTAACACTGTGAATTCTATATCTTATCTAAAAAGGGAAATGGCATTGTTTGGAATTACAGGAAAATAATTTTTCTACAGTCGAAGCAGGAAATAGAAAATATGGTAAATATCCATAATTTATACATCTCTTACTATTAAGCATATTCCTTTTTACCGATGTAGTTATATTAATGCATCTGAACTTGGTAGTCCATAGAAATTTAAATTGCAACATCCTGCATTCCAATGAATTAAGATACTACTCGGATCCCTATGATTTATTATTATAACTCTAATTTACATTTCACTTACATAAGTCATTCAAATCTACAAATTTGGGGCTACCACATAATTTATCAAATTCAAGGACTACTATTATCCAATACTTTCCAGATTCACATACATACAATATTAAAATTAAGCTGTCAATCATAGAATATGTTGGAACGATTTATAAATTCATTACATGTATACAAATTTATCCCACAACTCCTAGTTTACATTTAGGCATGGAGGAATAGATTTACAATGATATAAATCTATTGTATGGAAATATATAATTTTCCACTCACCTTTTTAGCTTTCCGGATCTCCAGACCTAAACTTTGTTATTCTAGTTTGACTCTCCTTATTCCCTCTATCTGAATGCATATACTGCAAGCATACATATATCTATAAAAATCTAGATTTAAGAAGAGATTTCTATTTGATTTAAATTTGGATCTGGATTTATGATGTACCTTGGCTTTGATGATTTCATCCAACCCTACTCTTCTTCTTAATAATCCACCGCTATCCTCTACTTATATATTTGTATATAAACTATAATTTTATTTAGAATTAAGAATTTGTAAAGGAGAGAAAATGGCAGAATTTCACCATCACTTTAGAAAAATTTGAGAAGAAAAGTGAGGGGTTAGGCTCGTATTTATAGTGTTCGAATCAATGCAGCCATTATATTCAACTATTGTAAATCTAAACCGTTCAACCACATCAAATTTTACAATCAACATACCTATTGGTCGACAACAACACCCTTATCGGTCGACGGTCGACGACCCAAATTATGGGTCGATCGGGGTTGGTCGGTCATGTAACGACCTAAAAATTTGGTTATTCGAAACTGGAATATTTAATAATTTTAAATATTTAAAATTTAAATTTACAAGTTAAATAACTTTAATTTCAAATATAACGGTTTATCACGTAATTTAATTGTGGAATTTAATGATTGGAAATTGGTTTAAATCTGCACCTTAAGTTTTATGCTGGATAAAAATAATTTCAAAGCTTATTTAATTTCTATTTATAAGAATGAAGATAATAAAAAGTTTAAATTGAATTTAAACGTGATTTACTCGATTTTAAAAATAACTCGTTTAAATTAGCATATTAAAATAGCCTTCCGGGGCACAGTCTCGAAATTCGGCGAAACCAGTCCCATTGGATCTGTAATAGTGTATTATTATTGGATTATAATTTTTATAGCGTTTGGGATTATCTTTGGTCATACGGGAAAGAAACGCGTTGAACCTAAAATATCAAAAATTTAATATAATAACTGGATTCAAAAAGCTATCTTCTCCATACGATCGAATTGGGACTTGAAACTTGTTCCATTGTGTTCGAAATAGTGACATAACATTATGAACGCCTGGCGGAATGCCTTGATAGGGATCCAAAATTTACAACTTGAAATTTTGAAATTTATATAATATCTATATATATTGATTTGACCATACCTTCACATCAGCCATAAAAAAACATCCAATCATCCACCCTAATTTTTTTTATCTAGCCATCCTACCTGATCCAGGTACCTTCTATATTCTCCCTTATATAAAATCATCCCCAGGCCAAAATAAAGAAGAAATATGAACATCACAACTTCATAAATGAATTTCTCAGATTTTGTTCATTTAAAAATTCCCAAACTGATTTTAAAAATCACAACTTGAAGAGATCTTCGAATCTATATATATGTTGGAGTGTTCAATCATGTTTTGGAGTGCTCAATTATAACGGCGTGTACGAGTATGAACTAGGGTTCGAGCTTCTATTTGATTTAGTGCTCAATTTGATCCATGGAGCTTTGATTCTTGTTTGTCATAGAAAATCGCATCTCGGGGTTAATAATGGTGAGGTCCTGTAACAACCGTGATTTTTGAAATACTGTCGAAATAAATATTTTAAATAGAAAAGAAAATGCAAAAATCTATTGTAAAGTCGGTAGGAAATATAACTTAGTAAAGTTGTATTCTCATTTTGGCCTTTATGTGTAACATCTATAGTTCAATTTGAAAACACGGTGGAACATATTTTATTGTTTTGCTGTGACAAAAGATTATGAAGCCAAAGTGTGAACGCAAAGTCCAATTCCAAAAGCATACCTAAACATTTTTTCCATCATCATGATATGCAGCATTTGCTTTTCTCTCTCCTTTTGCATGTTTCATTTAATGCAAATGTAGGCCTGCACGTTTTCAAGTTAATGCATTTGTACCCTTTGTCCATTTTTTAGTTGGTTTTCATTTTGTCCAAAAAATTCTCCAGTGGCTGAGTAGAAGGCATTAATGGTAGCTCACATATTTACTTCTCTTTTGGATTCTTCTTTCTAGTTGCTTTTGAAACAATCTAAGGTGAGTTTTAAACCCGCATCTCTAATTTAATTATCACTTCAATTTGGGTGCAAACTTTATTGCCCAGAATAATTTCTGTTGCTAGCATACAAGTGCACAAAGCAAGTTTAAACCATATGTGGTGCACGTCTGTGTGACGCCCCACCTCTATACCCACGCTAGCCAAGGACACTACAAGGTAATGCCGTCAACTAACACGGAGAATAAGGCTGGTTGGGAGCGACCATCTATAGCCTTGCTCTAACTATCTATTGAATACATCGACAATAATCATACCAAGCAGGTCGACATACTCAATAAATACTTAAAACAAAACCATAGGTGGTTGGAGGATCTATCAGAACAGAATATAACAAATCAAATGTAATATACATCACAGAACAGTAAATCATCATATACACATATATTGATACATAACAGAGTATACAAAATAATACATGTCAAGTGGTATAGCAAACCACAATATACAGACGAGTAAAAAGAATACATATCATAGTTACTACAAAATAGGACTACACAAAAAGCTATGACAAAAAGAAGCTAGCGGAGTAGTCCATGCGGAAACAAAATAGGCTAAGTCCAAAAGCACCTAACCTGAAACATCTCGGTCTGACCCGAGTATAAAATACATGGGTCAGTCTAGCTAAACAATTCAGTTAGATAAACTGAACAACAATAAACCTGCAAGGTTACAAAGTATAACAAATATCTCTAAAGGAGATAGCACAATCATCTAACAAAAGATGAGTCATATGATAACAAGCCTCATATCATCGGCAACACATAGAAACAAAGGATACAAATATCCCAAAGCAAGCCTAAGGCAATAACAAATACCAATAAGGTACACAAGTTCCGCAAGGTAAACGCTATGCATCATGCGGCTCATAATGACCAACATCGGAGGGCGGTACCTAGGGAATATACATATGAATGAAACATCAAAAAATTGCTCGAGCTCAGTACTGTATAAACAAGGATCCATGAGCCCGAAGACTCCAAACCCAATATCACCCATGCGGCTCATAACGACCAACATCGGAAGCGATACTAAAGGGCAACCCAATATCACCCATGCGGCTCATAACGACCAACATCGGAAGCGATACTAAAGGGCAACAAACCCGAAGGCACAAACCCGAAGGCACATACCCAAAGGCAACAAACCGTAGTGGTGAAGGTCAGAGACCCAGTACTGGACACCACTAACTGGCGGAATGTGTCACAACTCTCGAAGAGGAATCCGAAAAGTGTTAACGTATGTCCCATAACCATTCGTTCGGACTAAACGATTTACTATCCGTCAACCACTTTCACACTCAAAACAGTACAAAGTTCACCTCATCTCATCGGTAAACCAGACACAAAGGTCAAAACAATCAATCGAATAGGTCGGGGACTAATCGGAAAGATAAACACGTGGATTCATAGTCCGTGTTTTACCTAACCATTTAATCACCCTTCCACTTCGCTCGAAGTGCGAAATTGTGCGTGTTTTAAATAGAATTTATAAATGAGGGAAACGAGCTTTTAAATGAGATTCGAGAAATTATTTTATAAAAACCCATGGATGAAGTCAAGAATAAGTTATCAAAGTCAAAGATGCAATAATAACTACTAAAAAGCAACTTGAATCGATAAAATTTGGATAACCAATTAAAATATGCAAAAACAGGAAAAACAGGCAAAACATGAGCAGGTCAGTCGACCGGTTGCAGGGCTCGGTCGGCTGGCCAGATGCAGGAAACGTAACATGGCTCGGGGTAGCAGGTCGGTCGACCGGCTACAGGGCTCGGTCGGCCGAAGCTGATGATTTGCAGTTCCTGTCCCTTTTCAATGAAATGCAAATTCTTCCAAACCGCGAACGTTCGAGCAATGGACCTAAGGAGCTTTAATCAATAGATACCCCAGCTCCATTAGCTCTCCGATTCGCAACCAAAAACATGTTCAAATACCAAAGTTAGGATCTTTAAAGAATTGAACCCAAACACTAAAAATTTGGATATTCACTAATTCAATCCAAACCAAAAGCAAGGGCATATGAACAAGGTGTTAGTAATTCATACCCAACATCAATGAAATCAATAGAAGTAGATGTGAGTTCAAAACTCACCTTTAACCCAAAACAAAGAAGAAAGAGCTCAACAACAAGGAGAAGACCAACCAAACACTACTTCAACTCAACAAGCTTCAATTTAAGAATAAAACACATATTTCCCAATTTAGGTTTAGGAAATTTTCTGAAATTGAAGAGGAGAAGAGTTGGAGAAGATGAAGAAGAACTTACCAATGGATTCTCTTTGATTTCGGAGCAAGAAATCAAGTTGGAAGTTGAAACTAGGGCTTGCAATTTCTATTTCTCTTTCCCTTCCACCATTTTCAGTTTTAGCCTAAGAAATGAAAATGAAATGAAGATGAATGAAGAGAAGGGGTTGAGTTAGGGTATTAGTTAAGCTAGTGGGCTGAACCCAAAACCCAATATAAAAAGGGTCAAAATTTCACAAACTCCAAACATATCAAAGATTATACTTAAAAAGATCGCAAACGCCATTTTGGAGCCAATAGACGTGGTTTCGAGCTCCAATTCGGCCGTTTGCAAAAAGTAACATTTCGGACCTAAATCCGACTAACGACGCTATATTTAAATAAAATATTTAAATATAAAATCGTTAAATATGCGGGTTGTTACACATCTCCCCTCCTTACAAAATTGCGTCCCCGCAATTCCTAGAGACGATATTTGTAACAACTACATACATACAATATTCAAAAGAAAAAGGAAATAAGCTTGAGGTGAAAAGACATACTCACCGTTTCAAAGCGAAGAAAGAAAACCCGGATAAGATCGCTCAATAAATTCTCTGGTTTCCCAAGTACAATCATTGGGATTAGCGGACCATTGAACTTTAACGAGCGACACGTCCTTGTTTCGAAGGTGTCGCACCTCCGTGTCAAGCACGCGAATAGGTTGCTGTATAATAGATAAGTCCGGTGAGATCTCAAGCTCTAACAAATCAAGAGAAGTAATAACAGAATTCGACTCCCGAAGACACTTCCGAAGTTGCGAGACGTGGGACACCTCAGGAATGCCAGATAAATGAGCTGGAAGTGAAACTTTATAAGCCACAGGGCCAATACGTTCAGTAATAGAAAATGGTCCTATATAACGAGGAGCCAATTTTCCATTCGTACTGAAACGCATAACCCCTTTCAAAGGAGAAACACGAATAAAAACAAGATCGCCGATCGAGAACTCGAGAGGCTTCCTACGGCTATCCGCGTAGGATTTCTGGCGGCTCTGTGCCTCTTTCATTCTCAACCGAATAAGATCAATCTTCTTGGAAGAATGACGAACAAAATCTGGACCAAGAATAAGCTTCTCCCCAGATTCCAACCAACATGAAGGAGATCGACATGGCCTTCCGTATAAAGCTTCGAAAGGAGCCATACCGATACTAGATTGAAAACTATTGTTGTAGGAGAATTCTACAGGAGGTAGGTGATCCTCCCAACTACCACCAAAATCAAAAATACAAATACGGAGAAGATCTTCCAAGATACGCTTCAGCTGTTCAGTCTGTCCACCAGACTGCGGATGATAAGCTGTAGAAAAATTAAGCTTTGTTCCTAAAGCTTGCTGAAGACTCTTCCAAAAATGACTCGTGAATAAAGAATCACGATCACTCACAATAGAACTAGGAACACCGTGAAGTCTCACGATTTCCTTGACATATAACTTAGCCAAATGCGAAGCTGTCCTATTAGACTTAATATGGACAAAATGAGCAGACTTGGTAAGGCGATCAACAATAACCCAAATACTAGAATGGCCTGATCTCGAACGAGGTAGGCCGTCAATGAAATCCACAGAAATCTGATCCCACTTCCACAATGGAATATCAAGAGGCTGAAGAAGAGCCGAAGGACGCTGTTGCTCGGCCTTAAAACGCTGACAAGTTATGCAATTACTCACATAACTCGCCACATCGCGTTTCATGCCTTCCCAATAATAAAGACGATGCATATCGGCATACATCTTGCTACTACCGGGATGAATAGTATACTTAGAACGGTGACAGTCATCAAGAATGTCATGCCTAAGCGCAAAATCAGAAGGCACAAAAAGACGGTTCTTCTTACGAAGACACCCATGAGAATCAATGCTAAAATCCCGCAACGCCTCATCACAGGATCCAGACTCACAAAGCTGAAAAAGATGCAACAAATTAGGATCACGCCGTTGGGCATCGGCAATACGATCCAATAAAATAGGTCGAGCTCCCAAACTAAATAATAGAATAGGAGAATCAGAAGATGAATCTCGATCACGAATTTCACAAAAAAATAGAGTCTCAAGAACATTCCACTCAGCAAGCATCATAGAAATAACAGCCGAATGTTTGCGACTAAGCGCATCTGCAACACGATTACCCTTACCAGGGGTATACTGGATATCAAAGTCATAGGAGGCAAGAAACTCGAGCCAACACTGTTATCTCATATTGAGTTCCTTCTGAGTGAACAAATACTTTAAGGATTTATGATCGCTATAGAGAATGAATCGCTCGCCTAGCAAATAGTGTCGCCAAATCTTTAAGGCAAAGACAATGGCGGCTAACTCAAGATCATGAGTGGCATAGCGAACTTCATTCGAACGCAGTTGCCTAAAAGCATAAGCAACTACCCGATCCTTCTGCATAAGAACAGCACCAAGACCACTACCACAAGCATCGGTGTAGACAACAAGATCATGATTCCCTTTGGGAACCACAAGAATAGGAGCATTAGTGAGAAGTTCCTTCAATGTCAGAAAGGAAGCTTCACACTTGTCGGTCGAATCAAAACGAATGCCTTTCCGAGTAAGGCAAGTGAGAGGAAGCACAACACGGGAAAAGTCCTTAATGAACCGATGGTAATAACCCTCCAAACCAAGGAAACTACGAATATCATGCACATTCTCAGGCCTCTTCCAATTCTGGATGGCTTCGATCTTTGAGGGATCGACAGAAATGCCATCGGAAGATACAACACGGCCTAAGAACTTAACCCTATTCTCCCAAAAGTGGCACTTGGAGAATTTGGCTCTAAGCTGATGATGACGGAGAGTACTCAAGACAATTCTCAAGTGATTAGCATGCTCGGCTTCAGACTTAGAATAAATAAGGATATCATCAATGAAGACAAGGACGAACTTATCGAGATATTCCTGGAATACTCGATTCATTAGATCTACAAAGAAAGCAAGAGCATTCGTCAAACCGAAAGGCATAACGAGCCACTCGAAAGAACCATATCGAGTGCGGAAAACTGTAAGAGGTATGCTACCTCCGTAACTCATAACTGATGAAAACCTATGGCAAGGTCAAGCTGAGAAAAGACCTTAGCACCACTCAGTAGATCGAACATATCATCAATCCTAGGCAATGGATACCTATTCATGAATGTTAACTCATTAAGCTTGCGGTAATCAATGCAAAGCCTAAGAGTTCCATCAGATTTCCTCACAAAGACGACCGCGGATCCGCACGGAGAAAAACTGGACTGAATCAACTGCTTGGACTCTAGCTCTAAAAGCTGCTTCTTGAGTTCCTCATTTTCCCTTGTAGACATCCTCGTGGGAGGACGACTAACTGGCTGCGCGCCTGGAATGAGATCAATGCGGAACTCAATTGCCCTCTTGGGTGGCAAACCCGATACAGGCTCAAAAACATCAGAAAAGTCACAAGTAATAGGAATACGAGATATATCATCACCATCTCGCGAATCAAGAGAATATAAAGCCATTTCAGAATTATCCACATCCCGAAGAACAAGAGATAGGCGAATCCGGATGTCGAAGATATATAATCCTCTCCGAACAAATAATCCTGGCATCATATCTCACTAGCCAGTCCATTCCCAAAATCATATCAAATCCCAGACAAGAAATAACATGTAGATTCGCACGAAAAGAAAAGCAACAAAAAACAATCTCAACATCATCACAAAGCATACTAAGGGTCGCGAATCCCCCAATAGGATTCGCAATCCTTAAAGAAGTAACCATACAAGAAACATCCAAAGATAAATCATCAATGAGCTTCTTCGATACGAAGGAATGTGAAGCACCCGTATCGAAAAGAACTCGTATACTATGATCCTGAAATAAAATAGAACCTAACAAAATGGATAGAGATATACCTTTGGGCTGAGAGGGACCTTTAGAAACCTTGGTAGCATAAAGCCTGCTAGACTTGGCACTAGCCGGAATAGTAGGGCAAGCTGAAACATGATGACCTTCCTTCTTGCAATAATGGCAGAAGAGAGGCTTAGGACAAGCTCGAATAATATGATCTGGAGAACCACAATTGAAACACTTTCGAACGAAAGGTGTTCCGGAAGACTGAGGCGAGAGCTAGGACCACCAGTCTTCTTCTTCTTAGAAGGAAAAGGCCTGGACTTCTGAATTGGAAACGGCCTATTGTTGGGGTTCTTGGAAACCTCAACATCAACATCACTATCACACTCCTTCTCGATGGTCTCGAGGTGAAGTGCTGAATCAACCAACTCCTCAAAAGAAAGTTTAAGTTGGAGCAACAAAGATTTCTTAAGATACTTCTTAAGACCAGAAACAAACTTCAAATTCTTCTTATAAGAAGTGCTGATGAATTCAAGACCATACTTAGATAAAGCCTCGAATGATGCAACATACTCAGAAACGGAAGATTTCCCTTGCTTCAACTCAAGGAAGCGACGGGTCAATAAAACTTTTTCAGATTCAGGAACGAACTTGAGTTCAAATCGCTCCCGAAACTGAGTCCAAGAAAGAGTAGACTCATCAATCTCGGCTACAAGAAGCTCATACCAATCAAGAGCACGCTCTTGTAATAAGCTAGAAGTTACAAGAACTCTATCATGGTCAGAAAGATCCATGCAAGAGAAGATACGCTCGCATGTGCGAAACCAAGCTTGGACTTCAAGAACAGATTCGGAGCCTTTAAACGGCTTTCCTCCAAGATGAGCAAAATCACTACACTGACGTACAAAGGAAGACTTGCGAGGTGGAGATACTCGAGGAGGAACTGGAGGCTGAGTGCTCCTAAACAACTCCATAAACTGATCGACAGACATATAAACGCCATCCGGATGTGTGCCAGTGGATTGCCCAGCATCCGAACGTCATCCCCTGCCTCTTCCAGCTATACGCTGAAAGTAAGATAAGAACAAGATTATTGACAAGGTAGACATTACAATATGGGATACTACGGAATAAAAATGCATTCAAAGACATATCCCCAAATTCTATCTAACCTTGATGGAATAAAGAAACATGATGATTCAAAGATTTGTATCACTTGTACACTTTGATGTACCGTAATATGTGCTCTATTCTGTGTTTATCATATTTTGTTCTGAACTCAGCTCTGATACCATGCTGTGACGCCCCACCTCTATACCCACGCTAGCCAAGGACACTACAAGGTAATGCCGTCAACTAACACGGAGAATAAGGCTGGTTGGGAGCGACCATCTATAGCCTTGCTCTAACTATCTATTGAATACATCGACAATAATCATACCAAGCAGGTCGACATACTCAATGAATACTTAAAACAAAACCATAGGTGGTTGGAGGGTCTATCAGAACAGAATATAACAACTCAAATGTAATATACATCACAGAACAGTAAATCATCATATACACATATATTGATACATAACAGAGTATACAAAATAATACATGTCAAGTGGTATAGCAAACCACAATATACAGACGAGTCAAAAGAATACATATCAGAGTTACTACAAAATGGGACTACACAAAAAGCTATGACAAAAATAAGCTAGCGGAGTAGTCCATGCGGAAGCAAAATAGGCTAAGTCCAAAAGCACCTAACCTGAAACATCTCGGTCTAAACCGAGTATACAATACACGGGTCATTCTAGCTAAAAAAATCAGTTAGATAAACTGAACAACAATAAACCTGCAAGGTTACAAAGTATAACAAATATCACTAAAGGAGATAGCACAATCATCTAACAAAAGATGAATCATATGATAACAAGCCTCATATCATCGGAAACATATAGAAACAAAGGATACAAATATCCCAAAGCAAGCCATAAGGCAATAACAAATACCAATAAGGTACACAAGTTCCGCAAGGTAAACGCTACGCATCATGCGGCTCATAGTGACCAACATCGAAGGGCGGTACCTAGGGAATATACACATGAATGAAACATCAGAAAATTGCTCGAGCTCAGTACTGTATAAACAAGGATCCATGAGCCCGAAGACTCCAAACCGAATATCACCCATGCGGCTCATAACGACCAACGTCGGAAGCGAGACTAAAGGGCAACCCAATATCACCCATGCTGCTCATAACGACCAACATCAGAAGCGACACTAAAGGGCAACCCAATATCACCCATGCGGCTCATAACGACCAACATCGGAAGCGATACTAAAGGGCAACAAACCCAAAGGCACATACCCGAAGGCAACAAACCGCAGTGGTGAAGGTCAGAGACCCAGTACTGGACACCACTAACTGGCGGAATGTGTCACAACTCTCGAAGAGGAATCCGAAAAGTGTTAACGTATGTCCCATAACCACTCGTTCGCACTAAACGATTTACTATCCGTCAGCCACTTTCACACTCAAAACAGTACAAAGTTCACCTCATCTCATCGGTAAACCTGACACAAAGGTCAAAACAATCAATCAAATAGGTCGGGGACTAATCGGAAAGATAAACGCATGGATTCATGGTCCGTGTTTTACCTAACCATTTAATCACCCTTCCACTTCGCTCGAAGTGCGAAATTGTGCGTGTTTTGAATAGAATTTATAAATTGGGGAAACGAGCTTTTAAATGAGATTCGAGAAACTATTTTATAAAAACCCGTGGATGAAGTCAAGAATAAGTTATCAAAGTCAAAGATGCAATAACAACTACTAAAAAGCAACTTGAATCTATAAAATTTGGATAACCAATCAAAATATGCAAAAAAATAGGCAAAACAGGCAAAACATGAGCAGGTCGGTCGACCGGTTGCAGGGCTCGGTCGGCTGGCCAGATGCAGGAAACATAACATGGATCGGGGTAGCAGGTCGGTCGACCGGCTACAGGGCTCGGTCAGCCGAAGCTGATGATTTGCAGTTCCGGCCCCTTTTTCAATGAAATGCAAATTCTTCCAAACCGCGACCGTTCGAGCAATGGACCTAAGGAGATTTAACCAATAGATACCCCAGCTCCATTAGCTCTCCGATTCGCAACCAAAAACATGTTCAAATATCAAAGTTAGGATCTTTAAAGAATTGAACCCAAACACTAAAAATTTGGATATTCACCAATTCAATCCAAACCAAAAGCAAGTGCATATGAACAAGGTGTTAGGAATTCATACCCAACATCAATGAAATCAAGAGAAGTAGATGTGAGTTCAAAACTCACCTTTAACCCAAAACAAAGAAGAAAGATCTCAACAACAAGGAGAAGACCAACCAAACACTACTTCAACTCAACAAGCTTCAATCTAAGAATAAAACACATAATTCCCAATTTAGGTTTAGGAAATTTTCTGAAATTGAAGAGGAGAAGAGTTGGAGAAGATGAAGAAGAACTTACCAATGGATTGTCTTTGACTTTGGAGCAAGAAATCAAGTTGGAAGTTGAAACTAGGGCTTGCAATTTCTATTTCTCTTTCCCTTCCACCATTTTCAATTTTAGCCTAAGAAATGAAAATGAAATGAAGATGAATGTAGAGAAGGGGTTGAGTTAGGGTATTAGTTAAGCTAGTGGGCCGAACCCAAACCCAAAACCCAATAGAAAGGGTCAAAATTTCACAAACTCCAAACATATCAAAGATTATACTCAAAAAGATCGCAAACGCCATTTTGGAGCCAATGGAGGTGGTTTCGAGCTCCAAATCGGTCGTTTGCAAAAAGTAACATTTCGGACCTAAATCCGACTAATGACGCTATATTTAAATAAAATATTTAAATATAAAATCGTTAAATATGCGGGTTGTTATAGTCTGGGTCATAGGGACAGCAATTATTTTGGGTTTCCTTGTTTGCGTGCAAATGATGTCATCCAGATCTAAGTACTTCATATATGTTACTTGCTAGTGTGTTTACTTCTATATGATGTTTTCCCTTACTTGTAGAGTCATGTGAAATCGGGTGGTCACTTTTTTGTTTAGTATAGTTGTTCATATCGACCACCTCTAGTTTTGGCATCATGCGGACCTGACCGTTCTGGTTGTTTCTGTGTCATGGTCCCTAGTAGTTGATTGTTGTGACGTATTAAGAGATTTTGTTTTCCAACCCTGATGTATATGCTGTAGTACTGTTGATTTATTACATTTTACAATTTAATGTCCAAACTGATGATAGTGCACACAAATGTATGGTTTGAATTCATAATCCACTTGTACCACACTCATCAACCTTGGCAATTTTCACAACAACTTTATCTGGATAGGTAGTATTAATATTTCTATGCAAGCATGCTGTGCAATCATCATATGTTTTGTTTTAAGTATTTCATGTGTATTACATACGTGAGTTCTGTGCAAATGTATTTTAAAAATTAGGCCAGGTAGCCTGCTGAGTCTTTTTAAAATATCTTTTTATTCCAATGTTGCATGCAAATGATGTCGTCCAGACCGTATATATATGCATGCAAAGTTGTGTGCAGGTAAGGGGTGCATGTTCTAAATTTCTTAATACACCAGTTTACAGTTTGCATTACACAAAAATCTTGTTTTTTGTTTTTGGGAAAATTACTTCTTCTTGCATCTAAATGAATGGTCCAAGTTATCCCTTTATTTCGTGCGTGTATATATTTATAACTATGCTAGGTTCATCATTTACGTGTGCATGAAAAAGGAGAATGGGTACGGGTCACTAGTATATATAACTACGTGCATGCATCCAATTCTAGTACAAAATATTCATATACATAGGTGGCCAGACTAGTTTGAGTTCATGTGTATTTCAAAAATCATTTATATGTACGCATGCAATACCTGAAAGTTGAGTCCCAGGTCATAAACAAAAATGGCTCATTTATGTGTATTCATGTTCAAATTCATAACTGCATGTAAATATGGGAACCACGTAAGTATGTAGAGTTGCATTTCCTAAATAAAATGAGTTCCAGGCATTTTATTTGTCCGTGCATGAAACCTGTGTAATGCATAAATATTAGAGTCTAGAGCACATATTTTGCATTTCTTCATTTTCCAGTGCAAAATTTTCGTTGGAAATATAGTAGTGTGGTCCACTGTTTAATTTAAGTTGAACTGATGTTTGGTTTTAAAACGTATTTTGCGTTGCTATTTTTATAGCGGAACTTTTACTCCGATGTTAAAATTTTGAAGCGTGTTGTTTTGATGACATGTTTGACGAATAAAAATTACTGTTGTTTTGACTTCAGCAGCCGTCAATTTTAAGGTGAATTTTTAAGCGGTTGTCCCGCAACGCTGATTTTGTACCCGTTTTTGCGGTGTTTTGTGAAACGCAATTTCCTTGTCGAAATTGCTATAGTTGTTGCAGTTTTAATCACGTGTTTTAAAAAACGTTTTAAAATAAAATTATTTCCAAATTTTTTACAGTTTGCGCTTTCAAAAGAACGAGGAAGCGACTTAAACGCTTCAGTAAAATTAAGGACTATGAACCCTTACTTTTACTGATTCGCTTAATTTCGGACTTGCCCGATTGAGAACAAAAATTTTATTTATATAAATTATACAATTTTGCAATTTCAAGGAAATGATGAAGATATTTAAATGACTTAGCAAAAGTGTGGAATATGGAACAATGCTTTTACTAATTTGGTTAATTCCGGACTCGTTAGTTGAAATATTCGTCGTGGATTTGTTGTTTGATGATTTTGCTGATTTTGTTGGGCTTTCGAGCCATTATGTTGGACCTTCGGGTCATATGATGGACCTTCGGTTCAATTACCAATACTAGACCTTCGGGTCATATGATGGACCTTTGGGTCAATTACCGGTACTAGACCTTCGGGTCATATGTTGGACCTTCAGGTCATTTGTTGGGCGCCAAAAATTATGATGACAGTACTTGGTAGGCTTTGGCCATATGTTAATGCATGTGCGACGTAGCTTAGACTCGCCATATGATGGGATCAATCCACTTTTATGCTGACTTTTCTAGTTATCTATCTTTGATTTCTAGATTTTGTGAATTGCTGCTTTGAATTCAATTATGAATTTGAAAGTTGATTTTGATGGAGTTTAATGTGATTTCTTCATTTAAACTATGTTGATTTCTTATGCTGAATAGCCTTATTCGAGACTATTATTATTTTGTTTGATGTTGTTTATGATGCATTCACTTCTAAGTTTAAATTAGACTGATCCGTTAATTATTTTCTTTTAAATGATACTCGGGTCAGACCGAGTTATTTCAGGATAGTCTCTATCTCTGATTCAGTTGCAGCTTCAGCTTTTGGGATTTCGCTCCATCTTTCTTCAGTCTTCGAGGTGTAGTTTTCGTATATTGACTCCCGTCTCATGTATGTATTTATGGATATGTATATGTACATTTGGTTAATGTAAACTATCGATCGTTGTAGCACGTATTCCAGACTTGTCTTCCGCTATATATCTGATATTTCTGTTCTGATGTGATTATACTTATATGTGCTATTATTATTAGGAATTGTTCTGAATTTTCCTTAAGCCACTGTAGTTTTGTTTTAGATTTGGATTGAATAAACATCTTTGGGAGTAATTTACCCAACTCTTATCGATGTAATCAATACTCGTCTAAGGAATAACATACGGATGGTCGCTTCTAACAAGCCTTATTCTTCGCGATAGCAGATGTTATTCCTTATAATAACCTTTGTTATTGTGAGCATAGAGGTTGGGCGTCACAAGTCCGGTCTCTTTTTGAGATATGCTACATTGCTATAGTGTAGATCAAGCACCGTCTGGTTGCGATTTGCAAAATGAAGGCGGGATTGGCGAGGTGGTATGGGAATGATCGAGTTATAGGAGAGCAGCGGGCAGACGAGCTTAGTTGTGACGCTGATGATATGGAGGGAATGTGCATGTGTGCGTATCGCGTGCACAGTATGAAGCTGTAATGGAGCGTGAAGTAGTATATTGGAGGAATTGGGGAAGAAGTAGTTAGTGGGCCAGGTACGTGCATGGATGGGCTAGGTTTTTGGAGTAATGGAAATTTAATTTAATTCAAGAAATATTAATTAATTAATTTAAAATTCCAATTTTTATAAAATTCATAACTCGTTCGATTTAGGTCCAAATCTAACGCGTTCAATCGCGTTGGGTTCGTATTAACGGGATCTTTGCTACGGAATCAATTTGGATAAGTTCTAAGCTTGCCAAATTTTCAATTAAATTTGAACGCGTTCAAATTTGATCGGAATCAAAATGCGAAAGCGATAAAAAAAGACGTACTGTAATATTTTTATGTTCATTAAAATTAAATCGTGAAGTTATCTAATTTTACTAACTGTTATTTGAAAATGAAATTATCATATGAATTGACTATAGGTATTAAAATTGATAGTCAAAATTAGAAATTGGAGTTTAATTGCCAATAAATTATCTATGAAATTGTTTATGGATTATTGACTGATTTGGATGTTGATTGTGATGGATGCTATTAGTTGATATTTTGGATGATTTGGATGTTTATTTATTTTGATATATCATGTTATCACCCTAAAAATTATGTATAGTATATGAAACTGTAAATTGAATTATTTCAAATATATTACGAAATAGGTTAAATTGATACACACCTATGGAATTTATATTGGATTGAAATGGTATATATCCATCCCTGAAATTAAATTGAAATAACTATTCACTTTGCTATAGGACAGAAAATTATATATGGACACTGGATTGGTTAGATTAAATGATGTTAAAATTTTTGATTTGAAATTTATTTAAATGCTTTAATTTTAAGAAAACAAAAGTCGAATTTTGGGAAATCGAACTATTTTCGAACTTAAGCTCGAAGTGCTGAAATTTATGTTTGATAAGAGGAATGTTTTAAATAATTGAAGTTGATATTTTGAAGTTATAACCGAAATATGATGTGAATTTCATAAATTGATTTGTTTTAAAGGATTGGACTTTATACGAACTTTGAATATTGCTAAGTAAAAGTGATATAAAACAATATTTCAGAATTGAGCTTCGAACTGAATTATATTTGAGGATTTGAATTTTAATTTGGAATTGAAATTAATTTGGAATTGAAATTAATTTGGAATTGAAATTGAAATTAATTTGGAATCGAAGGTATTTCGAATTAAAATCGGAATTGAATTGATTTAAATGGCAACGGAAATTGAAAATGATGTGTGTTGGGAAATTTGGAATTAAATCAGTTGACTTTGAAACTATTTTCAAATAAATTATTTTGATATAAACTATTCTATTTACTGTATAAACCATTTTAGTACCCAAACTATTTTCTACTAAACTATTTTAACTACTTAAACTATTTTAACTACTTAAACTATTTTAACTACTTAAACTATTTTAAAACTGTACAAACTATTTTCTATAAATTCAAACTGGTCAGAGCGGGATTCTTTATGCTTAAATCATGAATTTAAAAGCAGACTGGGTTAAAATGAAGGTATAACCTAAATTGAAATTCGAAATAGTTTTGGAAGATAAATCAAGATATTGAGGTGGTATGATTATGAATTGGAATTGTATATTTTGAGTAAATATGATGATTTCGAAATGAAAATGAAGCGAATATGATATTTTGATATCCAGTATGAATGGTTTTCGAAATGTAAAAGAACCAACTAGTGTGTAAAATGATACTTAGTTGATAAAGAGACTGGGACCTCTTATTGGCATACTCTCTGCCAATATTGAAACCACTTTAACAACCATGTACATGGAGGAGAATACAGCAGCGAGTTGTTAGATTCGGCGTTGTTTGTGGGATTTGAAGAAAGAGAACGATGATGGATAGACCCCGGCACCTGTGCCAATTTGAAATGACTAAAACAGGAGGGATTGAAAGGGCCATGTAGGCTAACTACCCGACGGACATCCACTCTTCGATTTTCTTGGACTCGGTCCATATTATAACTCTTGTTTTTGGTTTGGATTGATGCACCTTGATTTGGGATAGCCTCCCTTTGACTCGATATGGGATGGATGGACAGGGTGGGTGATCATAGCTATGATGCATTACCACCAGCACCGCGACCCGAACTAGTAGTATCCTATCTTGGGCATTGCCTCACGTGCCTTGTCATACATATAACCCTATATGAGACCACTACAATTTTGATTTAGTGTTGTCGTATCACGGTGCATCCCTATCCACCAACGGTTTACTGGTGTTTTATATGCAAACTATACGCAGTGCTTAAAATCGCATTAATGGGATCAACGTAAAGCCATAACGCTATTTCGATTTTTATTTTACTGAATAGAAATTAATTATGTAGCGTATTTTACTGCATATAAATATTTTGACAGATCCTTTAGAAATGGAAAATCCTGTAACATCTCTTGAGTTATTGCACGCACGTTATACACTGGATAGGAGATGTGAAACCCCATAAACATCTCTGATGCCACGACACTCGTGTTATATGCGATATCGATTTGAATCACATAACAATATTTTAGTCTTGAATTGAGTGTTTTGTCTTTTCATTACGCTCAACTCAGCCCTGAGTTTTCAACTTATCGAAGATTTTTCTTTGGAGGATGAAGACAAAGATTGGTATATTATTATTACTAGTACTATTCCCAGCATCATGTTGTTCTGATGCATTATATTTTTCTTCTATTGTATATATAACTCTGATTAATTTTGTATAAATTACAATTAAATGTATAATAAACAACTTCGTGAACTGTTTATTTGATTATTATATTTTGTCATTCCGCTGTGAGATTCTGTGTTGGTTTCCTAGTGCTTTTCTTATTTTTCTTAATTAACCCCACTGATTATCTATGTCCTGGATTATTTAAGTCGAACATATGTGCATTATTGTCGCTTTAAAACTCCAAAATGTGGGTCATGACAATTGGTATCAGAGCTTTATCTTAGCGATATCCTTAGTTTTGTGGGTTTGACTCATTAGATATAGTTGCAGTAGCAACCTAGAATGAGTTTGAGCGTATATGTAATGGCCGAGATTTTCGACCCTCGAAAATCATCATTATTACGTCCACTGTATTACATACCGACAATCAGATGCCGAAAAACCGGATAGTTAGGGAAAAGAAAAAGGAAGAGGTGGAAGAAAAGAGAAACAACAACACAGAATCTCACAATCACAGCGGAGTAATATATAATAGACAATAACATGTCTTTATAGAAAAGAACTACAACTGTTATTTATAGATTACATCATTAGAGTACAACAATCAATATCTCAATACTGGATAGTTATAATAACCAATCCTCGCTATTGCTAACTACACAGCCTAACACACACATCGGAATATAATCAAGTACGTGGAATACATCTCTGTCATCCAGCTCATCTCCTATGCTCCATAGCAACCTAACCTGAATCTATAATACTCGGTCTTACCCAAACATTATAATAAAATAACTCTCGAGCCAGTCTGCAAAACCATCGTGAGAAAACACACTCAATTTGAATTTTTTTTTCAAAATCCTTTGGAAAACAAAGATATCTCGTATGACCACTTCATACATAAACTCGATGGGTTTTTACCCTACGATAACCAAAACATTTTATATCAAAATCATCTGATATTATAATAGTGCTTAAGTACAAATACTTATTCAAATATCTGAAATTGTTACATTCATTAAATTCTAGCATACTAGGCTGTATAACCAAAACCGTAAAGGCGCATATTGGAGACTGGATTTCCATACAATGACTAGGCATTGGGGTACCACCTATCACGTATACATCTAGAAAAATGTACCGAGGACACCGCCGAGATCCCCTACAACACAAGACATGACTACCCCTAACCTAGATAGTAGCAAATATGCTATCACCCCGGGAGTTCCCACCCATATCGAGCTCTCACATGCACCGTAATTATAATATCTGAGGGTATCTAGAAAGGTGATAAACATACACTAATTGGGTGCGACCCACTTAGCCTTTTTGCATCTCCCCTGATTTTCATTCATTCCGGTTGATGAGGCTTGAGACTACGTTTACCTTTTTAAAGAATTTATACTTGGAATGTTTGTTTTCCTCCATTGAGAATGCGTGGAAAACATTCATCCATACAAGTCCGTTCTAGGTCTAAATGAAACCGAAGGAACTATTCCTACTACACCCATTTTGGGATCATCCTTAGATTAGTAGCGATTAGCCCTTGCACTTAAATACGCCATCTTCGATTCCATGCTCTTGTCTTCACTTTGAAAACGTATTCGTTGAAGCAAAGTGGTTTTCAGATAACTTATCTGATCCTTATCTCCTTGAAACAACGTTCGATATTTCCGGCAAATTTAACCCTAGTATTTTTAGGAAGTAAATAGAAGAAAATAAGATCGGGGATCATCCCCTAACCGTTAGTAGACGAATTTCCATATCATCATTCTAAAACAATGAAAGGCGTCTATATGTATAGTATAGCTCCTTTGATGGTAAATGTGCGATATAATTCCCCTGTTTTTACTAGCTATTCCCAAAGTTATATTTTTTGTCCAGATTTGACAGCCAGTTATTTTACTATTGAATAAACATCCATTCAATCAAATATTCGTTTCCCACTGAAATGCTTAAGCCTAATTTAATTTAAATTTCAATAAATTAAATCTCTTTATCAAAAAGGTATATACTTATCTTATCGGAATAAGTATGTTCACAAACCATTCCCTTCGAAAATATTTGAAAAGCCTTTTAAAATAAATATGGAAAGCACCACGTGGTATCACCCATGGATTCGCAGCCCAATGATTACGTCTCTATCCAAGAGAAATCCAAGCTTAACTGTAGCCAATCTCTGCCTCCCGATTTCTCCATAAAAATATACAATTAATTTTCGATAATTTTATTTAATAACTATCTCATAATAATGCCTATAAAGTTTCTATAATAATTTTCCAAGTTTAATTTAAGAAAATAACCTTTAATAAATGTTATTATATAAAACTATATTAATAATTAATAATTTATCTTTTAAAATAATAATACTGATTAATTTTGATTTATTAATAAAATTCTAATCTTTTTACAAGACTTGTTTACAAAACTTATAATTCATTTTGACAATTTAAAAATATTTAAATTACAGATTTTCTAGAATATTTTTATGCCAAAACATTTTTAAATTACCCAGTTGAATAATTAAAAATCCTCTTTTTTAGAACAAACTCAACTTCTCGATAAAAATATATTTTTCAATTCCGAGATAACCAATCTAATTTTTATTAATCTCTCTCATTTTATCACCAACCGATTTACGTCCCTAATTTCGTAAATCCTTTTTTCACATTTCCAAAGGTAAAATATATCATTTCTTTTTAAACTGATTTACCCATCTCGTTATAAATTCTTACCATGAATTTATATCTTCATCTTATCGAATGATAATCGTTTCACTTTATTTATAAACATTGTTTATAAATCCCATAGTCTCATTTCCAGTTCACAACGGTTTCAGATCACTTAAATCAATTATAAAATGATTTCTAAATTAAATTCCATTTATAAATCAATTTCTTAAATAACCCAAACTATATTCCGAAACAAACCAAATCTTTTTTTTACTTCTATTACGTAATTTAGAATTTTATTTGAGATTCAGTATAACCAATTTTATCTCTACTCCCAAATTCCCTTTTAGTTTCTCAATCTATTAAAAATCTCGATTTTTGAAACCTTTTATATTTAATCAAGTATCACTTAAGAATTAATATATAAAATCCTTTATATACATTATTCCAATATCTTTATTTAAAATATCACGGAATAGTCAACCCCAAATTTAAACCATTTGTTTTACCCAATCAATTTATTCTAACTAATCCAAAACTCTATATAAATTTTTTACTTCCAAAATTCCTTTTTAATCTTTTTAAATACAAAACATATATTTTTGGTATTTTTTTTAAAAATACCAAAATCTAGGCCAGTGCTTCCATAGCATCCAATAAATTCAGATCATACATTATCCTATCACAGATTATCCAAACATATCATATATCACTATATATGAAACTAAATTCAACATTTTTGAGGAATCCAGTTGGATCCCTCCAACCTGCTTCCCTGCAACCACAATGTTAATACAACCTAAGAATACAAATCTCGCTTTGAGGTGGAATATCGTGGTAATATAGGGTCATCCTCTATTATGTGAGGCACATAGGGTCTCATCTGCTCCAATAGGCGGAAAATTTGTCCAACTACTAATCTATATACCAATATAAATAATGTAGAATCCAACCGATATTAATTTATATATTCAACCAATCATCCAAAATTAATTTAACCATTTAAAATTAATTGCATTAATCCAAATAACTGAAGTTTACTCAGATTTATTCCAGTTATCGCCTTCATTCCTGATTTGGGCTAAATTCGAACGGCGTTCGAATTTAGCTAAAAAAATTAAAAGCACCAAATTCGCCCAAACCAGTTTCTTTGCCAATCTCTCGTCACCATGATCGCATGACCAAAAGGTTTTTCCAATTTCGACCTTACATGAATAAGATACGGATTTTTAAAACTTACATGTATTTAATATTATAATTAATATACAAATCCATTTCATTTTATAAAAAAGAAGAAAGTCCATACTCTACAGTCTACGGCCCTAGCCTAAATCCTAACCTTCCTTCTTCTTCCCCATTCTATTTCTCTCACCCGAACCTTTATCTCTTGCACGACATGCATATACACTTGGCCAGTAAACCACCTTCGCCGCTTCCAAACTTGCCCACACATCGCCCTCCTCCTCCTCGGGTCAACCGTCACCAAGACGCAACCTTCGAGCTTTAAAATCGAAACATGAAATTCCTAGGTGAACAAGATCACCTATAGTCCCGATCCTCAAACGGCAGTTGCACGCCACGAAAATCCATCCCCAGGTGCGCCTCACTATGCCAAACTTACAAGCAAGCTCCGTTGCTTGAATCGAAGGCCAATATTCGAGAAAACCCAAACCCTAGCCCACATTGTCATTCGACTCTCACTAACGACTAGCCCTAATCAAGGCCGCACCATCCAAGAAGCATACCAGATCGTAGATCATTGAGAAATATGAATCTACAAACAAAATTTAGATTTTTTTCATTGAGTATTTTGTGACTTATGAATTTTCAAAGCATTGATTTTTGTTTTCTCTTTATGTTCTATTGCGTGTCATGCTATATGACAAGAAAATAGGGAAGTGCGTTTGAAAATGAAAGGGTACAGTGATAGCTAGGTTGGGTGGTTGACAGATTTGAAGGGTTGACTAAAATTATATTGGTTAAATTTTCCAAAATGTCTCGATTTATGTAGCTTAAAATCTTGGACCCCTATTGAGGTGTGCCGCCAACGTTCATAATGTGGTACCTCTATTCCTAAAGCAATAGAATAAGTTTCGAGTCCTAATTCGATCTTATGGTAAAGGTAGCTTTTTGAACCCAATTATTGTATTGAATTTATGATATATTTTTTTATTCGTTTCTATCTCGTACGATCAAACGATAACTCCAAACACTACAAAAATTGAAATTCGATAATAGTACACTATTACGGATCCAATGGAACTAGTTCCGTTGGAATCCAAGACTGCCCCCAGAAGGCTATTTTTATATGTTAGTTTTAAACGAGCTATTTTTAATATCGAACAAATCACTTTTAAGTTCAATATAAAAGTTATATTACCTTCATTCTTATTAATATAAATTTACTAAGCCTTTAAATTATCTTTGTCATGCTTAAAACTCAAGATTAAATTATTTGAGCAAATTTAAATTATTAAATTATCCAATAAATCATTATACTTGAAATTTAAATTAGAATTTCACTTTTATATATTTATAATCAATTAAATAAACAATTTCAAAAAACCAAAAATTCTAGGTCCTTACATTCTTCCCCTTTAAAAGAATTTCATCCCAGAAATTGACAAGGTAAGAAGAATGGTCAAAAACCTATTAACTTTCCCTAAACCAATTAGTTGAAACAACTACCCAAAATTAATTTATTGAAACCATAATATCACTTTTTCTAATTTCCAAATTCATCCATATATTCCAAATAATATTATTTACTCAACCATTTCAAGTTATAATCCAAAATAAAATTTTAGTTATTAAAAATTTTCTTTAAAATTTTCTAACTGCTTAAATTTTCAAAAAATCTCGCCAGCGTCTCCTTTGCGCGGCTATATCCAAACAACTACAAATCGCTACTACCGGCCCAAATCATCTAAAGAAAACAAAAGCCAAGTGGCTCAATCATAAAATCATCAATCACAAACTACAATTTAAACATGTACCTTTTTGCCGGGCAATCCAATTTTTCATGATTTTAAATACCTGCATCTTATTTACCAATAATATCCAATCATATAATTCAAAAACTTCTTATTTTTTTCAAAATTTTCAATTTATTTTATTTAAGTCTATACGATGTGCATATATCATCCGTACGAAATGTCAAATCTAATTGCTCACTCGATCACACTATTCCACTTTCGAACTAGTATCGTTCCCACGATAACTCTATTGCGGACTCAGATCTGTTTTCTTGATTAGAAACCGTCATTCCCCTTGCATAGCCATACACTATGATAGATTACCCCAGAATCAATCAAAAATCCACATTCATAGTTCGCCGTCGAAATCGAGTGAAAAATCCTAATTCGGGTCGATATAAATTATCTCGAAATTCTATGCTCGAATCTGGATCAAATCATCATGCGAATAAAATAATATACATACAAATTACGTATTTATTCCAATTGTCTTTGCTATCCCAGTTTCTCTTATTCACATTTATTTCATTTATATTCACTTATTCACAATTATCATTCACACTTATAATTCACATTCACTTAGTTTATCCTTTTAATACCGAGTTCACTTAAGAATTCACCATCACTTTTCATAAGTCTATTTTAAACATTTCATACAAACTTCATATGATTATTACCACTTCACAACTCAATTTATTAACTATTTTAATTAAATTCAGTTTAAATTTTCCAATTCCATTTAACTTACTAATTAAATTGATTAATTCATCCACTAATTTATTTCCAATCTTAATAAACTCTATTTTCAACAATTACTTCATCCAGCCTAACTTAGGCTAAATTTCAGAATTCACTTTATACTCAACTTAAGTTAAGTTTAGTCCCATAGTTTGCAAATTTACTTTCCTTATATTCTTATTCAACAATTTTAAAGCATTGTTATAACTTGCAAATCTTCAAATTTTATCAGTTATCAAACTTACTCATATTCCATAAAAAAAAATTAAACAAAAATCCAAAGTTAAACACTTCTTCTAAGTATTTCAAATCATTTTTAAAGACATTTACACACATGCAATCAATTTTTGTATCAATGCATTCATTTAAGTTTTCAAACCAAAACCTATTTAACCAAGAAACTCCAATGGTAGCCATTCCATTCTTGGAAACTCAAAAATAAACAATGAGGATGCTGCAATCATTACTGAAACTTATTTTCCAACGATCGAAGTGAGTTCAGTGCCGTTATTTCCTTCAAAATTTGTAACAACCTACATATTTTACTATTTGATATTTAAATATTTTATCGTTAGTCGGATTTTAGTCCGAAAAGTTACTTTTTGCATACGTTCGAATTAGGACTCGGAACCACCTCCATTGAGTTCAAATCACCGTTTGCGAACTTTTTGAGTGTAAATTTTAATATGTTTGGAGTTAGTGAAATTTTATTACTTTTTCACTTTGGGTTTTGGGTTTGGTTTAGCCCATTTGCCTAAACTATTAATTCTAACTCAAACCCCTTCTCTTCATAACTTTACTTTCATTTCCTAACACTCAAACTTCATCAAAAATGGGGGAAGGAATCGAAAATTAAAACTCCAAGCTCAAGATCATTTACAAATCCAACATCCAACTCCAAATTCAAAGAGAAGACATTGAATCAAGCTTCTTCGGTTGAATCTTCCTTGATTTCAAGCTTCTTCTTCATAAATTTTGTGTAAAGGTGAGATCTTTATCTCATATCTTTGTCTATAACTATCATTGATTGTTGGGTATGAATTCCTAACACTTGTACATATGCATTGTCATTTGTTAACGCTAAAATGTGAACGCTAACACCCCGGTGTGTAAAGTGTAGTTGTGAAAGCACCACCCGATAGATCGGGAAAGAATTACAAGCAAGTAATAGCAGAAAAGCAGTAAAAAACAACGATTTTATAGTGGTTCGGCTTAAGGGTATAGCCTACATCCACTCTAAGTACTTTTATTAATAATCCCGTTACAAACTGATACAATTCTTCTCAAGTACAATACACTTCAAGTTACAAGTGATTTGGAACAAGTCTTAAGCTTCAATGTCGATTGAAGTTCTTAGATTCATGTTGAAGATGTGTGGTTTCTTCGTGAATTTCTTTGATGTATTCCTCTAATCTTGGAAGCTCTAAGTGTTGATGAAGTTCTCAATGCAGCAAGGTAACGGTGTGTGAAGAGAATGCGCCAAAAGTCCTTTGAATGTTGGAGATGGGTGCCTATTTATAGAGAGTTCTGATTCTGAAATTTGCCAAGTCCTAAACCGCGGCCGACTCAAGTTAAGACGCAGCCGACTTAAGTTGAGTCGCGACTGGTCTAAGGTCGCCTCCGAGTCAACACCACCTCTCCTCAGTAATGTGGCATCGGACTTATATTCAGTGGCCTTGGGTCGTGAACGACTTAACATAGGTCATAGGTCGGTCGCGACTTAGGTGTAGTTCATGATCTTGTCCCTGTCCTAAGTGGTTAGATCGGTAAATTCTCTGGATGGTTAGGTCGTCTTCTGTCTTAGGTCGGTAGCTATCTTAGGTCGGTAGCCATCTTGTTAAGTTTTAGGTCAGCAACTGTTTAGCCCTAAGTCGGTATCCATTTGGGCCTTAAGTCGGCATCTCCTTAGCCTGTTAGGTCGGCACCTCTTCGAGTCTTAAGTCGGCATGCTACTCAAGCTCCTTAGGTCGGTATCCCTTCGTGCCTTAGGTCGGTCTCCCTGATAAGGCAGTTAGGTCGGCAACCAGTTGAGTCGGTAGCCTTGTTAAAGTGTTAAGTCGGCATACCCTTAGGCCTTAGGTCGGCACCCACTGTTGAGCCTTAGGCCGGCATGGTTCTAACTGTTAGGTCGGTAAGTCATGGTCGAGGCAGAGTTAACATTTGCCCCTCGAAGTATACGCCTGAATGTTAGGTCGCATGCTTCGATAGTCCTTAACCCGTCCCCTCTTAGGTCGGTAGGTCGTACGCGACCCAACAGTTAGACCGCATCTGCCGCTTCAGTTCTCCCTACTGTAAGGTATAAAACATCCATCTTCTTCTTCCTTTTCATTACCTATTTCTTCGATTCCGCCATTAAAAATCTTCCGAGCTCCAAAAAAGGCGATTTAATTTCAATCAACTACTGAAAACATCTGCTATTCATCACGTAAGTGATTTCATTCTTTTTTCGACCGTAGATCGCTATTGATTCGTGAATTCTGTTGCTTAAACTCGAACCGCCTCCCTATATGATGCTTCATCACGAATCCCATCACGTTCATAGCTGATGAAGCCTAGGTTGCTCAATTCGGCTTCAGATGACCGCCGATACAACGAAGGTGACTTATCACCTTAGGCTCGATGATCTCTGATGGTAGGGTATTGGATTTGTGGCAACTTCGAACTGTTGTATTGGGTGATTTGATAGCATGAATGGAGGCTGTTGTTGATGGAATGGTTATCGGGTTAATGGGTAGATGGAGTGTGATGTTGGTTCGGGAGCGAGTCAGTGATTTTGGGTGGCTTATCCTTTAGCCGACCTGGCTCTTAGCAACCTTAAGTCGTGGCTGAGATAGTGCTTGAAGAACACTTGTTGATTTAAACTTTAAGGCCTGAATCGTGACCGAGTTAATACTTGGAAAAGTTCCTGTCTTTCGGACCGGAGCTTACATTCTTATCTCTCCCTTGCGACCTAGAGGACTGAGTTGCCAAATAAAAATGCTTAGACTCTGACCCGCTACCGACCTAGCCTTATCTCGCGAAAAACTTTTGAACCGTAGCCGACTTAATACTTGGGGAAATCTGCCGATTTAACCTTCTACTGATTTAACCTTGAACCGCAGCCAAGTTAACCCCTAAGTCGTGACTGAGCTAAGCCCTTAAACCGCTGCCGAGTTGGCTCTTAAACCGCTGCCGAGTTAACACTTAGGCTTTGGGCATGCTGATTTTTTGAGAGCATAGATCCACTTTGAATTTCTGACTCGAACTGCCTAACTAAGTTGCCTGAATTTTGAACTGCCCCAACTTTAAATTTGCTTGAATCTCATTGTATTATTTCACAAGCCGCATTAACTTATAAGCTGCTAACCTGCTGAAAATGACAAACAAAGAAAACCAAGGCGAAAATACTGCCATTGACTGCCCACGTCAGATGACAGATTAGTCAAGACAAGACGAGCAACTTAACTATATTGCATGAAATGTTTGTGAATCAATCAATTAAAGTTAAACATTAATGCAAAGTATCAATAATCTGAACTGATTTATCTGCATCAACATCTTACTTGCATATTTAGGCTTAAAACAATAGTCCCTGAATTTCATAACTAACGAATGCTTGCTAGTTTTCATTCCAGTTATATTTATTCACTGCTTGATTGATTTTACACAACACTTCACACACTTTAGGAAACGTGCACCTTCATGTTTGAATACCCAGTTGTTTATGTAGAATGACTTCCCACCGAGAAGAAGAAGTGGTAACTCCAGAGGAAGAAACTTTTCCGATAGCTGTTCCCATAGAGAATCCTCCGGAGAGAACCCCGACTATTCTAACTTCGAGAGCGTTTGTCCAGCTGCGCACTCAATTTGGCTTTGCTGAAAGTGATGTTCTTCTCCCTGGGCCAAGTGATACTGCTGACAATCCTCCCTATGGCTTTGTTGCAGTCAATCGCCAAATGTGCTTAAGTGGGGCGATTCCTCCTTTTAACGACTTCCTTCGAACTCTTCTCCTTCGGTTGACAATCTCTCCGTTTCAACTTCATCCCAATGGCTATGCCATCTTGACGGGGTTATGTGTTTTGTTTAGAAGAACCCTTGATCGCCTACCGAGTTTTGAAGAAATTCGTTATCTGTGCTCGTTTGCAAAGAGTAAAGATCATCCTTCCCTTATTATTGTGAGAAGTGCCAGGAACCGCAAGCTCATTTCCGATCTTACTGAAAGCGTTCATGGATTCTTGAACCAGTTTTTCTTTGCCCGCTGTCCCTCAGGCTTTTATGCCATCTGGAGAGTAGGAAGTAAGATTAGTGTTTCTATTTTCTCCGTTTTGAAACTTTTTCGAGATCCGAACTTTCAGTTGCTAATTTCATTCTTTATTCTTTTCAGCACTTCCTCTCCCCTCTAGAGACCCAATTCACAAGCAAGTTTTTGAGAGGTTGAGTGCCGTGGCCTCAGAAGAGAGGAGCATAAAATTTCTGTTGAGGGATGAATTTTTACATCGACATGGGCTTCTACACACTTCTCGCTCTATGCATGCTCATGAAGTTCCAACGGAAGTTCCCGATTCTCCGATAAAGACTCCTGAATCTTCGCTGGTGAAGTGCTCCACTTCTGTCGATGTTGCGGGGCCATCTGGTAAACTTGCCCCGGTTATCGAGGAAGAAGAGCCTCAGGGATCCTCTCACCATTCACAAGAATCTGGTGAAAAGGCTAAGAAATCCAGCCCTGTCAAGCAAAGCAGGGACGATACCTTCGAAGGATTGAGCGACCTCTTCGCTACTTCACAAGAGATCTTCAAAGATGACCCTACTACCACCGGGATTTCTACTTCAGTAGTTGAAGCTACTTCTACTCTGCAACAGTCGTCGCCGACTCAAGAGTTGACGTTAACTATTACACCCACAACCACTCCCCAAATAAAGAGAGGTTCGTAGATTAATGCGCGTAGTTTGCACAACACGCACACTTAGAATTTCTCATCACTTCCATGCACTTATCTTCTTGTACTTTAAAGATTTCTAAAGCTTATTATTTTAATTCCAGATTCTCCTATGGGGCGCAGCGGCTCGTATTATGACGATTTCCAGCGCTACGGGAGGCGTAGCCAGTATGATTACAGGCGTTACCTTCCTTCCTACAGAGAGTCGGATGAAGAGAGGGCTGCCCGAAAGGCTCATGAAAGGAGGACCGAAGAAGAACATCGTGAAAGAAGGGAGAGAGAAGAGCGCCATGATTCTTGGCAAAAAGGCGATGACTCTCACAAGAGAAAATCTCATGACGATCGAGGAAAAGGTCACATGAGTGAAGACTTAAGCAAACGAGCTCGTCACAGTGAAAAGCAGGCCTCTACTACTCCTGAGAAAGTTACTATTCCTGACTCACTCGACATCCCTTCTGACTCTCCCGCTCTTGGGAAATCAGATATTCAAACGATAATTAACAGGCCCAAATTTCAAGTTGGACCGGGTCCTGCCACTCTGCAGAGCCGATTTCCTCAATGGTGCCTTAAGGGGGTGAGGTTCGACCTAGACTTGGTCCCCATCGACAAGTCTGCTATGTTGCGCAATCTTAATGCAGTCAAGCTCGATATCGAGAGGATGTCAAACTGGCAGAAGCTTGTCGATGAGCTTCAAAGAGTTAACCGTGCCAACATAGAGGCCATGCTTACCATGGAAAACGATAAGGCCGAATGGCAAAAGGTCGTTGAGCAACACGACACCGAGATGAGGAACATTGCTTCTTACAATGAGGAGCTTGAAGCAAAAGTCGAGGAATTGAAACATGAACTTGCTGCTTCCTCTACTTCCTATTCTCAAAAAGAAGAAGTGCTCCCGAAACAAGTGAGAGACGCTCACGCTAGCCAAAGGGATGCCGAAGACAGGCTAGAAGTACAAAAAAGAATCAGTGAAGGCTATGCTACTGATATTGCTGAGCTCCGAAAGAAAAACAACTCCCAGGAGGCGGAGATACAAATGCTTAAGCTTCAGCTTGCCAAAACTGAAAGGGAGCGTGATGAGGCTGTCGCCGGCAGAATCGCAGCTGAAGAATCTCATGAGGCGACCAAAAACAGCATCAGCTCAACATTATTCGACTTCTACTTGCACAGCGTCTTGGGGCGTGGAAGCCTTGCCTTTTTAGGCCCCAAGTATGAAATCACACTGGTTGAAGTTTGGGAGACAGCACTTGATATGCTCGGTGGTAAAGGTGCTGGATATGCTAAGTCAGCCCTTGAAGAGCATTATCTTGATGACGAAGCCCGTGCCGCTCTTGCCAAGGGTAAGGAGCAGCTTGCTAGAGCGCGGGCTGGGATGGCGGAAGAAGAGAGTTCTGAAAAAGAAGTGCCGCCTACCATCTCCGAACGTCCTCTAGTTTCTCCCGAGGTGGACATTGCAGGCCCTAGTGCCCATTTGTCGCCTCCTACAAGAACTGGGGTAATCACCCCTACAGATGAAGAGGCTTTGGAGGACATTGGGGCTCAGAATTATGAGATTGAACTGACAAAGCCAATATCTTCAGGTAATTTCAAAATTGGTCCGATTCAGGTGGATTGCCTTCTTATTCCTCAAAAATTTGATGAGCTTCTCGATTACCTCCTGAATCTCGATGAACCCATATCTCCCTTCTTTCGGGAAGATACTAACATTTTCAATTTTTCTTCTTCTGCAGTTGAAACAACAAGTGCCGTGCAGACTTCGCCTTCTCTGGTTATTCCTCCTCCATCTCTTCAGGTGACTCCTCCTTCTGCTTCACAACCTGGGTCACAAGAGGAGAAAATTGAGGCTCTTCATGGTTTGGATGACCCTGTTGCCTCGCAGGAGCAAAAAGATGAGGGACTCGAAGGAGGCGAGATCTCTCCGGAGCGGACTCCTTCTGACGACGTAGTTTTGTCCGCTCTCGTTACTCCGGGGAGTGAGTCTTCTTCGCAGAGAAGAAAGAAGCTTGGGACATCGAAGAGGAGGGGGAAGAAAATTATCACCACTGAAGAGGAACCGGAAATTGCGCCAGTTGTACCTCCCTCCCCTTCTTCCCTTATACCCACTGGCCGACCTGAAAAGCTGGTCATTCGGTCGGGTAAAGGGTCCAAAGGCAGTAAAAAGAAGTGAAGACTTTAGCTTTTTGTCTTTTGTATGAACTGGCCGAGAGTTGTGCGGGTACCGGCCCCGCTTTTATTTTGAAACCTGTATCTGCATTATAGTTGAATAAAATGATTCTTCGTTTGTACAAACTTCTGTTTGAATTTGAGAATGCATTTACTATTTATTTTTTGCACAAGTTTATTTACACGATATTGCAGCGAGCTTATGGCATGTTACTTGAGCGTTACCTTTTGCTGGTTTGGCTATACCATATTGTGTGTAATTATACTATATTGCCCCCATTCCATAAGTTTGCTGCAATATTCTATACTTCGAGGGGACTTGCACTCATATTTGCTAAAGAATAATTATTTTATTCTTTAAAGAAAATTTTTGTAGAGTACAACTCCCTTCGTATAAGTTTCTACGCTTTGTCGTTCGAAGAAATCACTTTTTTTCCTTTTGCTTATGTGCATATTTTACCAAGTGAATTCCTCTATGTGGTAAAGCGGACCTCTGAAGGGTACTTTAACTTCTTTTTCTTTTTTCCTTTTTTTTTTTTTTTAACGATCATTTTCCATAGTAGGTAAATTACTCTTCCTTTGAAAGTTAAAGTACGCTTTTGATGAGGATTTTTTTTTTTATTTTTTTTTATACAAAGTTGTACCTCTGAGGAGGGATTTTTCACGTTTCAACACTTGGAAGTTTTATTTCGATCTCGGTGAAACGTGTACCTCCAAAGAGTTGTGCCTTTGAAGAAAGCCTTTTCACGTTTCAACACTTGGAAGTTTTATTTCAATCTTGGTGAAACGTGGGCTTCCGAAGAGGTCTTTCTTCTTGATTGTGTCCCCGGGAGGGGGTTGTACCTCTAAGGAGGGATTTTTCACGTTTCAACACTTGGAAGTTTTATTTCAATCTTGGTGAAACGTGTACCTCCAAAGAGTTGTGCCTTCGAAGAAAGCCTTTTCACATTTCAACACTTGGAAGTTTTATTTCAATCTTGGTGAAACGTGTACTTTCAGGAAGGTCTTTATTTTGTTTTTGCATTTCAACTTTGGTGAAGTGAAATTCCGAAGAGCGGTTGTTACACTTCAACTCCTGGCGAAATGTGCCTCCGAAGAGGGCTTTTATTTTGTTTACATTTCAACTCTGGTGAAGTGAAATTCCGAAGAGCGGTCATAATACTTCAACTCCTGGTGAAATGGGCCTCCGAAGAGGGCTTTTATTTTTTGGCATTTCAACTCTGGTGAAGTGAAATCCCGAAGAGCGGTCATAACACTTCAACTCCTGGTGAAATGTGCCTCAGAGAGGGTTTTTCATCGCCTGGAAGTTACTCTCTCATGGTTGGAGGGTCATGACTCCTCCAATCTTTTTTATTGAGTAGAGAACTTTCTTTTTTGTGGCGTATGACCCATTAGAGGTCTTTTATCCTCCGAAGAGGACTTGTGCTGCTGATGGTAGCTTTGGTTGTTCCTCTGTTCACTTGCTTATGCCTTTTCAGCGATCCTCTTTTTTTTTTTTTTTCAAGTTTTCGTTCCCCTTTTCTCGCAAGTGGCTTGTTTAATCCAAGGAAGCGTACTTCATTGTCAGGCAAGTTCATGAGAACGGGCACTAGCTTCTTAATTGGATGTTTGTTCGTTCAAACAATCTCAATTTATTAGCAAGGGCTCGTTTCTATCGAAATCATAAGCCGTTCAATTGAAGTATTTCCTATCTAGGATTTGAATTCGGGGCCTTTATGACTTGAAATTTGTTTGTTGAATGATGGTGAGAATCACTCGGTCTTATTATGCGCAAGTTTTATTTCCATTGTCTGCAAAAATTTAAATCGACATTTCAGCAATACATTTTATGTATTTTTATATCGAAAACAAAGCAAACATATAATAATAATAAGGAACACAAGATTTATAGTGGTTCGGCCATGAAATTGGGCCTACATCCACTTTATATTCTTTCATTATTTACTTGCATCAGTTTCACAATTGCTTCCAATTACAAGAATCATACATTCATAATTCTTTTTACAATATTTTAACAAAATTTTCAAGTAAAGTATGGACGCAAATGGTTGCTGTTCCATGCCCTTGGAATTTGATCTCCATCAACAGTGGTGAGCTTGAATGTGCCGTCAAGAAGTTTCTGACCTATTACATACGGTCCTTCCCAATTTGGCCCAAACACACCTGTCGCGGTCATAATTCTTTTCAAGACTAGATCTCCAATTTCAAAGCTGCGTTGACGAACTTTGGAATTGAAATGTCTGGCTATCCTTTGCTGATGAGCTGCAACTCTGAGGTTAGCTTCATCTCTTTTTTCATCAAGGAGATCTAGTGCTTCAAGTTGTAGCTTCTCATTTTCTGCTTGATTGAAATGGATTCTTCTGTGTGAAGGGACCTCTGTTTCAACCGGGATCATTGCTTCCGATCCGTATGCTAACGAAAAAGGAGTATGCCCAGTTGCAGTTTTGTGAGTAGTTCTGTATGCCCATAGTGCAAGTGGTAGTTTATCGATCCAACCACCTTTTGCTCTTTCGAGTTGCTTTTTGATGGTTGATTTGATGATCTTGTTCACTGCTTCCACTTGCCCGTTAGCCTGCGGATGAGCTACTGCCGAAAAGCTTTTCTGGATTTTGAATCGTTTGCAAAAATCCTGGAATTCCTCGCTTTCAAACTGAGTACCATTGTCTGTGATTATTTTCTGAGGCACACCGTATCTGCAAATGATATTCTTGGTCACAAAGCTTATCATTTTCTTAGAAGTGATAGTAGCCAATGGTTCAGCTTCAGCCCATTTAGTAAAATAATCAACTGCAACAATAGCATATTTAATCCCTGATTTAGCAGTTGGTAGCGGCCCAATGAGATCCATTCCCCAAATTGCAAATGGCCATGGACTGACCATCTGTGTGAGTTCGGTAGAAGGTGCTCTAGGAATTTTGGCAAATTTTTGGCATTTGTCACATTTTCGGGAGTAATCTGCAGCATCTCGATTAATTTCTGGCCAAAAATATCTGTATCGGAGAATTTTCTTTGCTAATGTTTGACCACCTGAATGATCACCACATTCTCCTCCATGCACCTCAGCTAGGATTGTTTTGGACTCTTCCCGGGATACACATCGAAGCAATGGCATTGAGAATCCCCGTCTGTACAATCGGCCATCCTGAATTACATAGCGAGAGGCTTTCCTTAGTAACTTTCGTCTTTCTATCGAATTTTCTGGCAGAGAACCTCTAAGTAGGTAGTCCAGTATTGGAGTCATCCATGACTCTTGTTCTTGAGATACATCCATAATCCAGTCTATATCCATCTCGTCTATACTCGGTGCTGAAAGGACTTCTACAGGGACCAATCCCAATAGTTGAGCTTCACCAGAACTTGAATACTTTGCGAGGGAATCTGCCTTCATATTCTCTTCCCGAGGAATGTGGCTTATTGAATAGTGATCAAGTTCACATAGGAGTTCCCAAGCCTTTGACAAGTAGGAGGGCAGGTTTCCACCTTTTGCTTGAAATTCCTTCTTGACTTGGCATACAATAAGCTGAGAATCACTGAAGATCTGTAATGCTCGAATGTTTAGCTCTTTAGAGATTTTCAGACCTGCAATAAGAGCTTCATATTCTGCTTCATTGTTTGTTGAAGGAAATTCCAATCTTAGTGCATAACATAATGATCGACCTTCAGGAGTTTCAAGTACCACCCCGGCTCTAGAACAGTAGTCATTTCTTGCGCCATCAGCATACATCTTCCACTGGATTGGGGAATCATTGATCGTTTCTTCCTCACCATTATCTTTCTCTGTGAATTCTGCAATGAAATCAGCTAAAGCTTGTCCGTTGATTGCTTTTCGGGGGTGATAGGTGATGTCATATTGACTGAGTTCAATGTTCCATTTTAGAAGGCGACCCGAAGTTTCAGGGCGAAATAGGACTTGCTTTAGAGGTTGATCAGTGAGTACTTTGATAGGATGAGCTTGGAAATATTGCCTCAGTTTCCTTGATGCAACTAGTAGGCAATAGGTGAGTTTTTCCAACTTGGAGTAATTCAGCTCTGCCCCAGTGAGTCTTTTGCTGATATAGTAAACCGGATGTTGAATCCTTTTGTCTTCCCGTATCAGCGCTGCACTTAGAGCATGAGATGATACTGCCAAGTATATAAGAAGATCCTCACCATTGCCTGGCCTAGAAAGTATTGGAGGCGTTTCCATATGACGGATCAACTCATCGAAGGCTTTTTGGCATTCGGAAGTCCATTCAAAATTCTTCTTTCCTTTCTTCAGGGCGTCAAAGAATGGGATGCATTTATCAGTGGCTTTGGAAATGAACCGACTCAGGGCGGCGACCTTTCCGTTGAGACTCTGCAATTCCTTCTTTGTTCTAGGAGCTTTAACTTCTTTCAAGGCAGTAATTTGAGCTGGACTAGCCTCAATGCCCCTAGCACTGACGATGAAACCTAAGAACTTTCCGGACTCGACCCCAAATGTACATTTCAGAGGGTTAAGTTTCATTCTGTATTTCCGGAGGACTGCGAACATTTCTGCTAAGTGTTCAATGTGATCCGCTGCTTTCCTGGACTTCACTAACATGTCGTCGACGTAGACTTCCATAGTTTTGCCCAATTGCGGTTTGAACATAGCATTAACAAGTCTTTGGTAGGTTGCCCCTGCATTTTTCAATCCGAAGGGCATAACTCTGTAGCAATAAAGTCCAACATCTGTGATAAAGCTTGTATCCTCCTGATCCGGCTCGTGCATCATGATTTGGTTATAACCGGAGTAGGCATCCATGAAAGATAACAATTCATGTCCCGCAGTTCCGTCTACCAGTTGATCGATCCTGGGTAATGGGAAGCAATCTTTGGGGCAAGCTTTGTTTAGATCAGAAAAATCAATGCACACTCTCCATTTTCCATTAGCTTTCTTGACCAACACAGGATTTGAAACCCAATTCGGATATGTAGATTCTTTGATGAAGTTATTTTCCATGAGTCGATCAACTTCTTCTTTTAATGCTGCTGACCTTTCTGGACCTTGGGTTCTTCTTTTCTGTTTAACTGGCGTAAACTTTGGGTCAATATTCAGAGCGTGTACTGCAACTTCTGAGGATATTCCACACATATCGGCATGAGTCCAAGCAAAGACATCCAGATTTGCTTTCAGGAAAGATATCAAGATATTCTGAATTGACACATTAAGCTGTGAACCCACATTTAACACCTTATTTGGGTCCTTCGGGTCAACAGGTATCGGAACTGTCGTTTCCACCGGTACCACTCTATTCTCCCCTGCACTGGCTTTTCTGGGATCCATTTCTTTCCGTGCCCCGCTGTGCTCGCCAGTGCAAGGTCCGCCCCGTAATTGCTACAAGGCTGGTTCTTTGATGCGGACTGGGGTTGCCGCATCCTTCCCCATTTCTCTTTTTCTTGACTCTCGCAGCTCCGTCAAATAGCACTCTCGCGCAGCATTTTGATCCCCTTTTATAACTCCTACTCCATTGTCAGTAGGGAATTTAATAGTGAGGCACCACGGGGCTAGGATAGCTTTGAATGTTGCGAGTGTTGGACGGCCAAGAAAAGCATTATAAGCGGAAAACTCATCGACAATCACAAATGTTTGCTTGCGGACCACTTTCCTTTCTGCTTCTCCAAGTTCTACAAGCAGATCGATGGTCCCAATTGGTTGTTTTGGCTCCCCAGTGAAGCCAGCGATCTTCTGTGATGAGGCTTGTACATCAATCATAGGGATTTTCATCTGGTCAAATGTCTTCTTGAAGAGGATATTGCATGATGCTCCGCAGTCAATGAGGACTCTTCTGACAATGGCCGGTCCAATACCAGCCGAGATGACCAAGGGATCTAGGGTAGGAGCTTCTATACCTGTGGAATCTCTGGCTCTGAAAACAATATCATCGCTGAAAGTTTTCTGTTGTTTCAGGGGCGTAGTGTCTTCTAAAACAAAGACGTCTTCTTCGGCTGGAGCATATTTCAAAGCCCTGGAATATCTCTCCATCTCACCCCAGCTTTTGCCAGCTGGGTGAGGCCCTCCTGTAATGACATTGATAACGGGCCTTCCAGATTCATGTCCCGTAGCTTTCTCACCTGTCCTGGGCTGATGAACAGGAACCTGTTGCCCCTGACTTGACGATGCAGGATTGTTGCTATTCTTCTTCACAAATTGTTGCAGTTTGTTCTCTCTTAGCAACTCTTTAATCAGATTTTTCAACTGACGGCATTCATCAGTTTCATGACCGGGTTGATTGTGGAAACGACAGAATTTCCCACTCTGTACGGCTTTTTTCCCGGTCCTCAAAGGGATAGGTTTAGGGAAATCGACGGAATCTTTAGTGGCAAGGTAGATGTGCTCCGGCGTATGTGATAATGGAGTATACTCTGATGTCTTGAAGGATCGGGGCTTCTTCAGATTACCCTGTTTCTTCCCATTATCATTCTCCCTTTTTTGCCCCACCGATTCATTCTTGCGTGGAGCGACAGTGTTGTCTTCTGCTTTTTCCAACACTGTCTTTACTGGTAAAGGACGGCTTTCCAAGCGAATGAATTCATCTGCTTTTTTGTAGAACTTTTCGAGAGAGGTTGGCTCCTTCATATTTAACCATTTCCCAAATTCGCTTGACTTATCAATAGCCCTCATCAGATAAGTCAATATCATTCGTGGTTCAGCATTGTCCACCTCAGCCAGTGCTATATTAAAGCGGTTCAAGAAGGATCTGATAGACTCCCCAGGATTCTGCTCCAAACTCGATAGTGACATAATGTCCTTGGCCTTCGAAGCATATAGTCTAAACTGCTCCTTGAATTTTCTGGTCAAGTCTGAAAACTGATCGATAGATCGGACTGGCAACTTGGTGAACCATAGTAGAGCCACACCTTCCAGGTATACGGGGAAATATCGACATTTTATTTCGTCAGAGGCCCTGGCACCTGTCATGTGCCAATCATATTTATACAAGAACTCATTCGGATCACTTGTCCCTTTGTAAGCTGGAATAGTCGGAGGGACAAACTTCCTTGGAAATTCCGCCTTCAAGATTTTTTCAGTGAACGGAGTTTTACTTGGAGCGAAACCCCATTCCTTCTCATCTTCAACCCTTTGCATACTTTCTTTCATGATCTGCCGGACCATTCCAGAAAGATATTCCTCATCATGCCGAGTTTTAGATCCACCAGCCTCAGGAACTGCCTGCTCAAAGGGACTAGTAGCCCTTTCAGGAGCATTCCTTTCACTAACATCATGAATGTTGCCAGCACAGTTCCTTTCATTACAAGCTGGTTGATTGTTTGCCCCAAGTAAATCGTTCAATTTATTCAGAATCAGAGCATTCTGGGCACTTTGAGCCTCTAATTGTGCATTTTGGGCGTTTATCTGCTGGTTTAGCCCCAGAATCACAGCATCCAACTCCGCTTTCGTAACTCCAACAGACGGAGTGGGTTGATTAGGTACAGGGGAAGCGGAGGTTCCCTCTTGAATGTTTCCAGATCTGATAGATCTACTTTTCCTTCCAGGAGCCATAATCTCAGATAGACTTCTGGTTTTTAAGGAAATTCTTTCTTCAAATCTCTGCGAAGCAATGATGACAGTTTTCCTGAGTTCAATTCTCAGTGAAAGCACCAAAAATGTTAACGCTAAAATGTGAACGCTAACACCCCGGTGTGTAAAGTGTAGTTGTGAAAGCACCACCCGATAGATCGGGAAAGAATTACAAGCAAGTAATAGCAGAAAAGCAGTAAACAACAACGATTTTATAGTGGTTCGGCTTAAGGGTATAGCCTACGTCCACTCTAAGTACTTTTATTAATAATCCCGTTACAAACTGATACAATTCTTCTCAAGTACAATACACTTCAAGTTACAAGTGATTTGGAACAAGTCTTAAGCTTCAATGTCGATTAAAGTTCTTAGATTCATGTTGAAGATGTGTGGTTTCTTCGTGAATTTCTTTGATGTATTCCTCTAATCTTGGAAGCTCTAAGTGTTGATGAAGTTCTCAATGCAGCAAGGTAACGGTGTGTGAAGAGAATGCGCCAAAAGTCCTTTGAATGTTGGAGATGGGTGCCTATTTATAGAGAGTTCTGATTCTGAAATTTGCCAAGTCCTAAACCGCGGCCGACTCAAGTTAAGACGCAGCCGACTTAAGTTGAGTCGCGACCGGTCTAAGGTCGCCTCCGAGTCAACACCACCTCTCCTCAGTAATGTGGCATCGGACTTATATTCAGTGGCCTTGGGTCGTGAACGACTTAACATAGGTCATAGGTCGGTCGCAACTTAGGTGTAGTTCATGATCTTGTCCCTGTCCTAAGTGGTTAGATCGGTAAATTCTCTGGATGGTTAGGTCGTCTTCTGTCTTAGGTCGGTAGCCATCTTGTTAAGTTTTAGGTCGGCAACTGTTTAGCCCTAAGTCGGTATCCATTTGGGCCTTAAGTCGGCATCTCCTTAGCCTGTTAGGTCGGCACCTCTTCGAGTCTTAAGTCGGCATGCTACTCAAGCTCCTTAGGTCGGTATCCCTTCGTGCCTTAGGTCGGTCTCCCTGATAAGGCAGTTAGGTCGGCAACCAGTTGAGTCGGTAGCCTTGTTAAAGTGTTAAGTCGGCATACCCTTAGGCCTTAGGTCGGCACCCACTGTTGAGCCTTAGGCCGGCATGGTTCTAACTGTTAGGTCGGTAAGTCATGGTCGAGGCGGAGTTAACATCATTGATTTGGATTGAATTGGTGAAAATCCCAATTTTTAGTGTTTTGGGTTCAAATCTTTAAAAATCCAAACTTTGATGTTTAAACACGTTTTTTAGTGATGCACCGAGGAGCCAATACGACCGGGTAGCCCATGGGCATAATCCCCTAGCGTCCGTGCTCGATCGGTTGCAAATTGGGCGAGTTTTGACCTCCAAAATCCTTAGGTCGCTCAGCCTGCATATGAAGGACTCTCGGCCTGCATTAAGGTCGTTTTCCCCCTAGGTCCTTAGGTCGCTCGGCCCTAGGTCGTAGGTTGCTAGGTCGCTCGGCCGTCTTCACCTCCTTAAGCCATTCGGCATTAGTTAGGTCGTTGCTCGGCCTTATACTCCCTAGGTCGTTAGGTCGCTCGACCCTCTCACACGCTTAGGTCGTTAGGCCGCTCGGCCTTACCCCTTAGGTCGCCCGGCCTATCCTTACCTCCTTTGGTCGCGCATGCCTATAGGTCGCTTACCTCCCTAGGTTGCTCCGTGTTAGCTCACAACTGCTAGGTCGCGCCTTGCTTAGGTCATGCCATTTTAGGTCGTGCTCCTTAGGTCGCGCCATGCTTTTGTCCCACCTTGCTGTTAGGTCGCTCGGTTAGGTCATTCGGCCTTGTTAAACCTTAGGTCGTTCGCCGACTAAATCGCTCGCCCCCCTTATCTTTTAGGTCGTTGACCATCCTTAGGTCGCTCGACAGGATTGCACCATTAGGTCGCTCGTCCCTGCACTTATGCCGCTACTCCTTAGGTTGTTCCACTCCTAGGTCGTGCCGTGTTGAGTCGCTCGGCTATTTCCACTTTGATAATTTTGGAATAATATTCTTTGGAATTTAGTCACGTCTTCGTATGTGAATTTCTGTGATTAATCATTTTTACGATCATTTTTATGATTTGTCATTTTAAAAATATACAAACCTTTACTTCACTCGTACGAGAAATCTAATTAAACGGCTTCGTAAAATAAGTGGTATTAAACGCTTGCGTTTACTTCGTCGGTTAATTCTTGGACTTGTTCGATTGAATCTCTTATGACAAATTTTCTAGTGGAAATCTACAATTTGTTCGTAAATATTTAAGTTAAGTTAGTGGTTATGGGACATGTGGCTAAGCTCGTAGATTTACTAGCTTATTGTAATTGATACTTCTTGATGATCAATGATGATCATTTTTGTGATTATGACTAGCGATATGTTATGTTTCTTTGTCCACATAGGGGACAGTACCTCGTTTTATTGAGTTTCGTCTCATTTTTATTATAGGCTAACGACCTATTTATTTCTTGGGGTTTCGACCCAATTTTTGAGGCCTAGCGACCCATGTTTTTATGCAGTTCGGATCTTCGGGCGTACCACTGTACTACGTCATTGTTCCAAACTATTCGGGTTTCTGGTTCCTCGGGCGTACCGTTGTACCATGTCGTTGCACTGGCTCTATGGTTAGCAACCATGGGATAGCGTCCCCTTTTTGGTACACGTGTTGGTGAGTTTTCAGGCTCCCATTTTGTGATAGGCCTCCCCCTTTTTGTGATTTCTGGATTTCCGTTGGTGATTTCTAGATTTTGTTTCACTAATTTTCGTGATTTGTATTGATAAGTTTTATCAATATTTGTGCATTGGTGAGTTTTGTGTGTCATTGACTTTTGTGATTGACATTGATATTATTGTCAATACTTATGATTTTGGTGAATAATACTATTGAGTATGATATTCCTTTTGATCTTTGAGAAGATTCTTGTGATATTGATTAATCTCTTGTTGATTTTCAATTACTTACTTATCATAGCATGGTATTGTGATTATTATATGTTTTGTCATATCTCTTATTCTATATCATTCTATCTGATATTTATAACTAGACTGATCCGTTTATTATTTTCTTATAAATAATACTCGGGTCAGACCGAGATGTTACAGGTGCTTCTGCTTGACTTCACTTCTAGGATTATCATCCTGACCTTTGGCTAACTACTTAGATTAGTAGTTTTTGTTGTATACCTTTGAGATATAGACTCCTTGATGTATACATATTCTTTTTTCTAGCACTTGTAACCATTCTTTTGTGATATTGTGGATCTTGTTTGACCACTACTTCGATGTACACTTTCATGTGTTATATTCATATCTTTTTTCGCCTTTGTGATATGAATGTCTGTGACTGATTTGTGTTACGCTTCTTTCTATGTTTGTTTCTGAAGAATATATATATCCACCTTGTAGTAGCCTTGAGTTTGTATCGGCATGTCTGACTTCCTTGTACTAACTGACATGTTGGTGCTCGCTCAAAGCAATTACATGGATGGTCGCTCCTCAACAGCCTTATTCTCCGTGCTAGTTGACGGCATTACCCTGTAATGTCCTTGGCTAGCGTGGGCATAAAGGTGGGGCGTCACAGCTTGGTATCGGAGCCACTCTTCGGAATAATGTAGAATAACCTAGCAAGGAGCATTGTCCTAAGTCCATCTTAGGAGTCGTACTTTAGGATTGAATTCGGGTCTTCGTACCGATTCATCCTATTTTCGTTATGATTCCTTGTTTATCTATCAAGATTGCTTGATATTCATTTGGTGAATAACCTTATCCTTCTTCTTTCTTTCTTTCAAAAGGAGGAGAAATGGTTAGACCTGGCCGTCCCAGTGCCAGTCAATCTCGTGCTACTCCCCAAGATGGAGTATTTATGTCTGCTCAGCAGCTTCTTGATCTAGTAAGGAACGCTCAAGCAGCCGGATCTAATCCGGGGTCTACTCATCCTAGGTCTGGATTTGCACGTTTGTGCAGCGAATATACCAATTTGGGTGGAAAGACATTCAAAGGTTATGAAACCATTATTGAAGTCCAGGCTTGGCTGAGATCGTGCGATCGAACCTTTTCTCGCATGAATCTTATTGATCTTCACTGTGTTCAGGTGGCCTCTAGTATGCTCCAAGAAAGAGCATTAGATTGGTATGAGCTTTTGATTTCTGAAATAAATGAAGCGGTTCTCACTTGGGATCCGGGAACACTTTGAATTAAAATTTGTGCCAGAAGTTGAGAAGGTGACTTTGGCTCGTTGTTTCATTGACCTTTTTCAAGGTGAATCCTTTGTGGTAGATTATGTCACATCCTTCGAGTCACTTTCTAAATACGTGGTCGAATACATAAACACCTCATTAAAGAAGAACCAAAGATTTGTCTATGATTTGAATAAAAATCTCAAGAAGCCATTACTTCTAAAGCTAGAAGTTTCTTTTGATCAACTTGTTGATATTGCTCTTCGACTTGAAGAGGCAGATAAAGAGGGTGATGCTGATGTTGTGGGTGCCAAACCAAAATTCAACAACAACAAGAAAAGGCCTATTAAGTTCAAAGGGTCTTATCCCAATAAGAAAGGGAAGCAAGCAATTCCGGTGGCAAAGGCTTCTGCCCCTAGTAGTGGGCAATGCTACGATTGTGGCTCTAAAGACCATTATGCAAATAGATGTCCGAAACCTCTCTTTTGTCGCTATTGCAAAAGCCCAGATCATTATTTATCTTCTTGTCCCAAACTTCAAGGCAAGAAGGAGGGAAAGCTCAATGATGCTCAAGCCCCTGGCAACACATCTCATGGTAAAGGTATTTCTCATTCTATTCTTGATGGCATTATTTTATTTCGTGATCATCCTATTCGATTCTTTTTGATACGGGTGCGTCCCATTCTTTTATATCAAAAGAACTTGTTGATACTTTTTCTTTGGATTTTTTGTGTTTAGTGACTTCACTGAGAATTGTGAATCCGGTTGGTGGATCATCAACAATCAGTTTATTGTGTAAAGATGTCCAGATTGTTTTGTGTGATCTTTCTTTCCGAGCCGATTTGCATGTTATGCGCTACTTAGGCTTTGGAATGATTCTGGGAATGGATTGGCTTAACCGTTATGAAGCCCAAATCTATGTCCTGAGCGGACTATTCATCTTCGACATCCTCAATCTGTTAAGCAGATTTCTATTGATCTTAAAGATTCGGGTTCCAGCTTGGTCGCATCTTTGTATTCTTTAAATCCTCAAGATGACGTTAATGACGATGAGGAAGATATTATTCCTCTTATTCACGTTGTTCGTGAATTTTCTGACGTATTCGAGCCCGTTTTAGGATTACCACCTAAGCGAGCAATTGAGTTCAAAATTAATCTCATCCCTGGAGTTCAACCTATCACCCGTCCACCTTATCGTATGTCCAATAAAGAAAATGAGAAGATGCGCAAACAATTATCCGAATTAGATACGAAGCAATTTATTCGCTTTAATTCCTCTCGTTGGGGAGCTTCGGCTATTTTTGTGAAGAAATCCAATAGTACACTTAGGCTTTGCGTTGACACCGCAAGCTTAATGATCTTAACATTAAGAATAAATATCCTTTACCATGGATTGATGATCTATTCGGTCAACTTAGTGGTGCTAGAGTCTTTTCACAATTAGACTTAGCTACCAGTTTTCATCAGCTTCGTATTGCAGAGGATAGTATTCCTTTGACATCGTTCCATACTCGTTATGGATCTTATGAATGGCTTGTTATGCCATTTGGTTTAACGAATGCTCCGGCTTATTTCGTTGACCTTATGAATAGAGTTTTCAAAGACTTCCTCGATCGGTTTGTTCTCATCTTTATTGATGATATTCTTGTGTATTCTAAAACCGAGGAGGTGAATGAAAAACATCTTCAAATTGTGTTGGAAACTCTTAGGAGCAATCAATTAAAAGCAAAATTTTCTAAATGCCACTTTTGGCAATCTCGTGTGAAGTTTCTCGGTCATATTATTCCCAAATCTGGAAATTCCATGGATCCTTCAAAGATTGAAGCGATTCAAAATTGGACGAGACCGGAGAGTGTGACGGAAATTCATAGTTTCCTTGTATTGGCAGGTTATTACCGCCGTTTCATAAATGACTTTTCCAAAATTTCCATGCCTCTTACTAGCTTGACAAAGAAGGGAGTTAAGTACTTTTGGTCGGACAAATGTGATACTTCTTTTCAGAAATTGAAAGAACTCCTTTCCGTTGCTCCTATTCTTGTGATTCCCGAGGGAAACGAAGATTTTATTGTTTATACCGATGCTAGTCGCGTTGGTTTGGGTGCTGTTCTTATGCAAAGGGAACATGTTATTGCTTATGCTTCTAGGCAATTGAAGACAGCCGAGACAAGATATACCACTCATGATTTAGAGCTCGCGGCTATTGTTTTCGCCCTTCGTATTTGTCGTCATTACCTTTTGGGAGAAAAATTTATTTTATACACCTATCATAAATCTTTGAAGTGTCTATTTTCTCAAAAGGAACTTAATTTCCGTCAACAGCGTTGGCTCGAATTTCTTGCAGCATATGATCTTGACATTCTTTATACTCCCGGAAAGGGTAATCGTGTCGCCGAAGCACTTGGTCATAAGCAGCAAGCGGTTGTTTCTATGATGACATCCGAATGGAATGATCTCGGAATTTAATCTACTTGTGAAATTCGAGATCGCATTTCCGATTTGTGTTCATTTTTTGCTTTATGTAGTCTTGAGGCTCATCCTTGTCTTTTAGACCACATTCTTGAAGCTCAAAAGTTAGGTCCCGACTTGGCTCTTCTTGGCCAAAATTTTAGGGATAAAATTGATATTGAAAGTTTGAAAGACTTTGATATTGATCCTCGTGGCGGTATTCAAAAATTTGATAGACTTATCGTGCCAAATATTAGTGGTCTTCGTAGAGACATTTTAGAAGATTCTCATCGTTCTAAATTTACCATTCATCCTGGTAGTAGTAAAATGTACGCTGATATGAAGCGACTCTATTATTGGGAGGGAATGAAATCTGATATTTCTAACTTTGTTAAGTGTTGCATGACTTGCCAACTTGTCAAGGCCGAACATCAAAGGCCTAGAGGGTTATTGCAAACTTTAGAAATTCCAATTTGGAAGCGGGATCAAATTTCTATGGATTTTATAAACGGCCATCCCCGTTTTCGTTCGGGTCATGATAACTTATGGGTGATAGTCGATAGACTTACTAAATCCGCCCATTTTATTCCCGTTCGATCCAATCGAACCGTTCCTCTCTTGGCCAAACTCTTTATTAAAGAAATTGTAAAATTGCATGGAGTTCCTTCTTCTATTGTTAGTGATCGTGATCCATTGTTTGCTAGTGGATTTTGGAAGAGTCTTCAAAAAGCTTTGGGAACGAAGCTTAATTTTAGCATCGCTTATCATCCCCAGTCCGATGGACAAACTGAGCTTGTGAATCAAACTCTCGAAGATCTTCTTCATGCATGTGTTCTTGATTTTGGTGGAAGTTGGGAAGAATCATATTTCTCTTGTTGAGTTTTCCTATAATAATAGCTTCCAATCTAGTATTGGTATGGCACCTTTCGAGGCACTCTGTGGAAGGCCATGCCGATCTCCTTCTTGTTGGCTTGAGGCCGGTGAGAAGCTGGTTTTAGGTCCAGATTTTATTCGTGATTCCGCAGAAAAGATTGATCTTATTCGTCATAGGATGAAAGAAGCCCAGAGTAGACAAAAATCCTATGCCGATAACCGGAGAAGGAAACTAGAATTTTCCATGGGAGATCTTGTGTTTATCAGTGTTTCACCTACGAAGGGTGTTGTACGTTTCAGTCGATCGGGAAAATTAGCACCTCGATATATTGGTCCATTTCCCATCACCGAACGTATTGGTTCCGTGGCTTATCGCCTCTTATTACCGGCTCAATTTTCTGCTACTCATGACGTGTTTCACGTTTCTCAATTACGGAAGTGCCTTCGAGATTCCGATTCTATTCTTGAGCCCAGTGTTGTGGAAGAAATTGAAGTTTCACCTAATTTAACTTATGAGCAACATCCTATTCGTATTATTGCTTCGAAGGTAAAGCGCCTTCGAAATAAAGATGTCCCGCTTGTTAAAATTCAATGGTCCTCAAATCCTAAGGATTGCTCTTGGGAATCTAGAGAATTTATCGAGCGAGCACATCCGGACTTACTTTCTCATGCTCTTTGAGGTGAACTTCTTATTTCAAACTTCTTTTGTGTTGAATGTGCTTTCATGGTTGTTACTATATATTTTCTTCTTAATTATTGCGAGGACGCCATTTCTTTAAGGAGGGGAGTCTGTAACAACCCGCATAATTTACGATTTGGTATTTGAATATTTTATTTAAATATTTTATCGTTAGTCGGATTTTAGTTCGAAAAGTTACTTTTTGCATACGGTCGAATTAGGACTCGGAACCACTTCCATTGAGTTCAAATCACCGTTTGCGGTCTTTTTGAGTGTAAACTTTGATATGTTTGGAGTTAGTGAAATTTTGTTACTTTTTCACTTTGGGTATTGGGTTTGGTTTTGCCCATTTGCCTAAACTATTAATTCTAACTCAAACCCCTTCTCTTCAAAACTTTACTTTCGTTTCCTAACACTCAAGCTTCATCAAAAATGGGGGAAGGAATGGTAAATTAAAACTCCAAGCTCAAGATCATTTGCAAATCCCACATCCAACTCCAAATTCAAAGAGAAGACATTGATTCAAGATTCTTGGGTTGATTCTTCCTTGATTTCATGCTTCTTTCACAAATTTTGTGTAAAGGTAAGATCTTTATCTCACATCTTTGTCTATAATTATCATTGATTGTTGGGTATGAATTCCTAACACTTGTACATATGCATTTGTCATTGATTTGGATTGAATTGGTGAAAATCCCAATTTTTAGTGTTTTGGGTTCAAATCTTTAAAAATCGAATTTTTGATGTTTAAACACGTTTTTTGGTGATGCACCGAGGAGCCAATACGACCGGGTAGCCCATGGGCATAATCCCCTAATGTCCGTGCTCGATCGGTTGCAAATTGGGCGAGTTTTGAGCTCCAAAATCCTTATGTCGCTCAGCCTACATATGAGGGACTCTCGGCCTTCATTTAGGTCGTTTCTCCCTAGGTCGTTAGGTCGCTCGGCCCTAGGTCGTAGGTCGCTAGGTCGCTCGGACGTCTTCACGTCCTTAAGCCACTCGGCATTAGTTAGGTCGTTAGGTCGTTGCTCGGCCTTATACTCCCTAGGTCGTTAGGTTGCTCGACCCTCTCACACGCCTTAGGTCGTTAGGTCGCACGGCCTTACCCCTTAGATCGCCTGGCCTATCCTTACGTCCTTTGACCGTGCATGCCTATAGGTAGCTTACCTCCCTAGGTTGCTCCGTGTTAGCTCGCAACTGCTAGGTCGAGTCTTGTTTAGGTCGTGCCATTTTAGGTAGCGCTCCTTAGGTCGCGCCTTGCTTTTGTCCTACGTTGCTGTTACGTCGCTCGCTTAGGTCGTTCGGCCTTGTTAACCCTTAGGTCGTTCGCCCACTTAGTCGCTCGGCCCCCTTATCTTTTAGGTCGTTGACCATCCTTAGGTTGCTTGACCTGATTGCACCGTTAGGTCGCTCATCCCTGCACTTATGCCGCTACTCCTTAGGTCGTTCCACTGCTAGGTCATGCCGTGTTGAGTCGCTAGGCTATTTCCACTTTGATAAGTTTGGAATCGTATTCTTTGGAATTTATTCACGTCTTCGTATGTGAATTTCTGTGATTGATCGTTTCTACGATCATTTTTATGATTTGTCATTTTAAAAATATACAAACCTTTACTTTACTCGTATGAGAAATCTAATTAAACGTCTTCGTAAAATAAGTGGTATGAAAAGCTTGCGTTTACTTCGTCGGTTAATTCTTGGACTTGTTCGATTGAATCTCTTATGACAAATTTTCTAGTGGAAATCCACAATTTGTTCGTAAATATTTAAGTTAAGTTAGTGGTTATGGAACACGAGGCTAAGCTCATAGATTTACTTGCTTATTGTAATTGACACTTCTTGATGATCAATGATGATTATTTTTGTGATTATGACTAGCGATATGCTATGTTTCTTTGTCCACGTAGGGGACAGTGCCTCATTTTATTGAGTTTCGTCTCATTTTTATTATAGGCTAACGACCTATTTATTTCTTGGGGTTTCGACGCAATTTTTGTGGGCTAGCAAACCACGTTTTTATGGAGTTCGGATCTTCGGGCGTACTGTTGTACTACGTTGTTGTTCCGAACTATTCGAGTTTCTGGTTCCTTGGGCGTACCGTTGTACTACGTCATTGCACCGGCTCTATGGTTAGCGACCATGGGATAGCATCCCGTTTTTGATACATGTGTTGGTGAGTTTTCAGGCTTCCGTTTTGTGATAGGCCTCCCCCTTTTGGTGATTTCTGGATTTCCATTGATGATTTCTAGAGTTTGTGTTTCACCAATTTTCGTGATTTGTCTTTATAAGTTTTATCAATATTTGTGCATTGGTGAGTTTTGTGTGTCATTGACTTTTGTGATTGACATTGATATTATTGTCAATACTTATGATTTTGGTGAATAATACTATTGAGTATGACATTCCTTTTGATATTTGAGAAGATTCTTGTGATATTGATTAATCTCTTGTTGATTTTCAATTACTTGCTTATCACAACATGGTATTGTGATTATTATATGTTTTGTCATGTCTCTTATTCTATATCATTCTATCTGATATTTATAGCTAGACTGACCCGTTTATTATTTTCTTACAAATAATACTCGGGTGAGATCGAGATGTTACAGGTGCTTCTGCTTGACTTCACTTCTGGGATTATCATCCTGACTTTTGGCTAACTACTTAGATTATTAGTTTTTGTTGTATACCTTTGAGATATAGACTCCTTGATGTATACATATTCTTTTGTCTAGCACTTGTAACCATTCTTTTATAAATTGTGGATCTTGTTTGACCACTACTCTGATGTACACTTTCATGTGTTATATTCATATCTTTTTTCGCCTTTGTGATATGGATGTCTGTGACTAATTTGTGTTACGCTTATTTCTATGTTTGTTTCCGAAGAATATATATAGCCACTGTGTATTAGCCTTGAGTTTTCATCGGCATGTCAGACTTCCTTGTACTAACTGACATGTTGGTGCTCGCTCAAAGCAATTACACGGATGGTCGCTCCTCAATAGACTTATTCTCCGTGCTAGTTGACGGCATTACCCCGTAATGTCCTTGGCTAGCGTGGGAATAGAGGTGGGGCGTCACAAAATTCCTTTTAAATATTTCTATTCAAATAATTTTCAAATACCATCACTATTAATTTATTTCAAAATTTAAACAATTTCAAAGCCAACGGCAATTAAATTTCAAAATACCCAGCCTTCAAACCCTTTTAACAAATCATATTTAAATATAGTTTTGGAATTTCATTTCATTTTAAATTATAAATCACATCTACAAAATCATATTTACAAAATCCATTTTTTTATACGAAATTATTTATTAACTTTTGATTATAATATCAATTTTATTCGATCATAGACTACCACAAAACAATTGATAATAATTAAATATTATCATTCTCTAACAGCCAAGCACACCATATACGACTATAATAATTTTCGAAAATTATTCCTTTATATACAAAATATAATCGGGATAAAATTATTTCATTACCAAAATTCAAAACAATACCATGTCGAATTGTTCTATTCAATTGTTTAGAGAATCCTATCGAGAACATTAATTACTCGTATTGACCAGAATCCATATATCACTCAATAGATCAATCAACACAATATAAAACAATTATATATTCACTAACAAATACGTGCCCATGTCTATTAATACACTGAAACTCGTTCTACGGTGCTACTGACGCTATCTCTAATGAGTTACCCCATCAACGCCTAGGTTCTGGCTTAACCTTCGGCTTTGATACCAAGTGTAACGGCCATGATTTTCGACCCTTGAAAATTGTCACTATTATGTCCACTATATTACATGCCGAACAATCCGATGTTGGAAAACCCGATAGTTAGGGGAAAAGAAAGAGAAGAGGTAGAAGAAAAGATAAAAACAGCGTAGAATCTCACGATTGCAACAGAATAATAAATAATAGATAATAACATGTCTTTATATAAAAAGAACCACAGCTGTTATTTATACATTATATCATCAGTGTACAACAAATCAATAACTAAATACTGGACGGTTATAATAACTTCTCCTTACCAGCGTTGACTACACATCTTAAAACATATAGTGAAATATAATCAAGTACGTGGAATACGTCTCTGTCATCCAACTCGTCTCCTAAGCTCTATAGCATCTTAACCTGGATTTGTAATATTCGGTTTGACCCGAGCATTATAATAAAATAACACTCGAATTAGTCCAGAAGACTAGCATGAGAAAACACACTCAATTTGAATTATTACCATTATCAAAATCCTTTGGAAAACAAAGGTATCTCGTAAGACTACGTCACACATAAAAGAATGGGTTTTTACCTTACGATAACCAAAACATTATATATCAAAATCATCTGATATTATAATAGTGTCCAAGTACAAATAATTATTCAAATAGCCGAAATTATAATATCATTAATTTCACACTCAATAATTATTCATTAATTTCCAGCATGCAAGGCTCTACATACAAAACCGTAAAGGCATGTATTGGAGAATGGATTTCCATACAATAACTAGGCACTGGCGTACTACATATCACGGTACACATCTAGAAAAATGTACCGAGGACCTCGCCGGGATCCCCTACAACATAAGACCGGACTATACCTAACCATGATAGTGTCGAATATGCTATCATCTTGGGTGCTCCCACCCTTCCGAGCTCTCCTATGAACCGTAATTATAATATCCGAAGGTATCTAGATAGGTGATAAACATACCACAATTGAGTGCCACCTATTTAGCCTTGTTGTATCCTCCCTGATTTTTAGTCATTATGGTTGATGAGGCTTGATCCTATGATTACCTTTTTTAGGAATTTATACTTGGAATGTTCATTGTCCTCCAATGACAATGTATTTAAAACATTCACTACAAGAAATTTGATTTTTAGTGGCGCTCAAAAAACGCTACAAAAATTTTTGGTGGCATTTTGATAAACGCCGCTAGAAAACATGCGACTAAAAATCCATGATTTTTTCTTGCATTTATTTTAACGGCACTATAAATGAATTTTTGGCAGCGTTTTTTAAATGTTACTAAAGATCTTTTTTACAGCGTTTATGAAACGCCACTGAGAAGGTGTTGTTTACTATCTTATTTTTTGTTGCACTTATTATTATTTTTTGCAGCATTTTTGGAACGTCACGGAGATTATCTGAGTTACTATAATTGCTGATTCTGTAGCGCTTTTTAAACTCTACAAAAAAATATTTTTGGTGGCGTTTTTTCTCCGCCTCCGTATGTTTCGATTTTATTGCCCGCTGTTCCACGACTACATCTGATTTCGCCTCCAATTCAAGTACTTCAAAACTTATACAATAACGTAATATATAAACACATACACATTCAAAAATAACACATTCAATGAACTACAACAACACAAACAAAAGCAATTACATAATCACCACTATATCATAACATTAGTGTCTAGACAAAAGGTTAACCATACGTTTACACAACCAAACTACCATAAACAGTTTAATAATAGTACATGCAGCTAAAGTAGTGCTGCTACCATACATACTAGTTTCATAATAGTTTCATAACAGTTTTAATCAACCTAACTACATACATGTGCTGCTACCATACCAAAAACCAATGCTGCTGCTTGAATTCTTCACAAACGTTTATCTACCTGCAAACAATAATAATCATGTTACTAAATATTTGTGAGGTGAAGGTATCAAAGTTCAAAAATGGACAAATATTGAAGTACTTAGACTATAATACTTCAAACAATTATGCCTCTGCGTATTAACACTGATGTGAGCACATTGTAATCGTCCAACAACTTTTACATCATATTTGTGAAGTCAGTGCACTAGACATGCCATACGACAACCATCCTCTTCAACCATGCACTCCATTCAAAACAACAAGTTCACCTGATAACATCCCCATTTCCTTCCTCCATTCCCTCTGTCTGTACACTACTTGTTCACACCAACTTCTAACACAACACAGTCAACTTCTCCACCAAAACTTCCTCATAATCATATTTGATACAAACTTCCGACCATACCCACAACTCATCCCACAACACAACCAAAAAAAAATTCGAACCTGCCAAACAACTCGTCCATCTTCCCTGTTCTTCATCACCGGTACAATCGAACCACCGTGTTTCTGAAACCTAACCGCAACTCCTCTGATCACTCAACAGACCTACTGCAACCTAACCTTTCGTGCATTGCGTATCTCTATAGTTCAGTACAAACGCACTTCGACCACACTTCAATCATCTCCACACTTCGACCACTCAGCAATCTCCCCTTCAATCTTCCAGTCACTCCTCTTTAACACTTGCATCATATACCACCCTACATCCAAACAACACACTGCAACCATATCAACACCAAAACCTTGAATACAAACTCTAACTCCACAACATATCCAAATCCGACAATAGCCAAATTGTCCACCATCTCAACTTCACCAAAACTCCACCACAAAACTGCTAACATCCCCGACATTTCCATGACTTCTGGATCATCACTGTCGACACTTCCTCCTCCCTATAACCTCACCCAAACCTGATAACAACCATGATCACAACTTCCTCAAACAGCGACTCCAACACCAAGTCAAAATCATTCCTTCCTTAATCACAAACAATACAACCCTCCCTATCCCTTAAACAACCTACCACCAATATCACCCTTACTTCTGAAAACTTCACCTTCACTTGAACTGTTCCACCTTCAAACTGCTTCAGTTCAAACAACCTTGGTCATTATCGTTCTGTCTACTACAAGCATCACTTCCCTACTTCAACACAGTTTCCATCAACTGCCTTGCAACAACCCCTCCCCATTCATACTATAGAAAAAAATCCACAATATGCCAAGTTAAAATTAAAGACAAGTTGACAGTCCTGCAACTTTTTGAACTAAACCGTACCCCCCACTGAATTTTAGCCTAACTCCATCAACAACCTCAGCCAAACTGACAACATTCAATCACCAATTCAACCACTTTCTAGCTCTATACCAATATTTATTGAGTAATATAACTAATTTTTATAGTCGATTATCTAGGAATATTGTCAGGTATTAGAATCAAAGTTTGAAAACATTTATGATGAACAAGTTATATACATTTCGGATTGTTTTCAGAATGACTTTTTCCATTGGCCAAGCTATGGGATCGCCAAGTGCGTCTTCCATCCACGTCAACGCCGATGTTGGTCTCCATAGCATTCGCATCTCTCACAATATCAACCCAAACTTTTACAGCATTAAGTCCCAATGGACGACAATGGAACAGCATTATCGGATCAGTTAATGCAACAGTTCCTTCAGCCATTACGTTTGTTCCACCCAAATCGATCAACTGGCATTTGCTATCTTTTGTCCACTTTGCAATTAGCTGGAAAAAAGAGATTATTATGCAGAATATATACATACACATAATAAATAAACTTTCATACACAGGTAATTTCTTCAATTTTGAAAATTAATACTTACATGCTCTGATTTCTTCATGACCACGGGTGTAGATTTCATGGGAGAAGTCGCATAATTTACAATGTCATTTACATTTTCTTTATTAACTTCAACTTTTGATTTTGGCCATGCTACTTTCCTACCAACTACATCTCCAATGCACAACATATCACATGTGGGTCGCCACAAATAAGCATCTTTATTTATTACTTTGTCGACCGAAATCACAATGGCAGACAGACCGAACGGAATACCATTAACAACATATCGTCTATCATATAATCACGTAATATGTCGAACCGATGCTTCTTTAAAGTAACTAATAGTCATGTCTTCTATGCTAAAATAATGATCAACATATTATGCCAAAAAACATTTGACCAATATGACATGTTGATTAAAGAGACAATGTATAATTTTTTCTAATGCAAGCTTTATGAAAAATGATAAAACTAACATGTGCTTGCATAGTTTATCACCTTCAACAGATGTTAGATCTACCAGCATAACAAATTTGCTCTGTACATACAAGTGTCAAGTAACAAACTAGTTTGCAAAAAGACAACAATAATGAAATATATGTATAAATAGAAGATGTTGATTTAAAAAAATGGAAGATGCTCACCTGAAGTCTGCTTGCGCAAAAGTGTATATTTGGTTATATAAACATCACAGTATACTAAAACTATTGCACTAACAGAATATATTCATTTGAAAAGAAAGAATGGAATAATCACGTAAAATTTTCTTAAGAGTTAAGTAAGCATCTGATCATACATACACACAATATATAACTTCACCTCATTTGCAACTGTTGTTATGTCCGTCATTTGGCAATCGCCTTTTCACATTAGTCAGCACCTGCAAGCGAACGATGCAAATAGCTATCTTCACTGCACCAGTTCGATATCCTAAAGCTTTCAACATGAAGTTGCATGCGTCCCTTAAGCTCTCAGCATAGGCTTTAATTTGTACCTACAAGCACTCACCATCTTAGAGTTATAATTTCAGATGAAATTTGAGAATGAATATAACTTTTTATTAATTTAATAATTGATAAAATATGTATGATAAACGATACCCCTAACTCATATTATAACCTATACTTTCAAGAAATAAGATGCAAGCAACTCTATTTTAGGTAGATCCTTGCTGTTGGGTGCATCATTAATTGTGGGCACAAGAATAACCATATCCTTTCGAATGCTTTGCTTTTTTTATAGCTCAATTGCTTCTCCTTTGTTATTTGGTTTGGCTGAATTTCTATAGTTTCAATAGTTATACTGGCAATAACAAAAGCATCATTTGTCTTGAGTCCACCAGCTGTAGACCGTATATCATTCTGTTTTGCTTTTGTCTCAACATTTGAAAAAATATCAGTTGACTTTTTAATGTTGTCTTCGTTAACTAGATTTACTCTTTCAGTTTTTTTAACTTGTGTGGCATTAATAGCTTCACAGGAAGTTGCATCAGATGAGAGAGTTCCACTGGCTAGAGAATCTTGCTTAACAATATTTTGAACACCAATGCTTTGTGATGAAGCCTGAGATGATTTTAAGATAGAGTTTTCTGTTGATGTACGCCTATTTAATTCTTCCAGTTTTGCAAGAGCTCTTACTTTTTGTTTCCCTACCCATTCTTATTCTTGTTGTTGAAGCAGCTTTGCTCGCTGTATCGCTACCTCTCTCATTTTAGCACGCTGGAAGGTATCATGTTCCATTTGAGTTTGTGATACTATAATAGTATTGTCAAAATGGAATAGAAGAAATAAAGTTCATAAGAAGAGCTAAGTCGGTACATACATGAACATATAGAAATCTAAAAGCTAGATGTATTGTACAAATTAAACATTAAGCAGAACAGTAACCAAATAACTAGTAAAAAAATCTAAAAACTAGTATCTTTAATATATGGAATTGTCAATTAACAAGGATACTATTGGCTAAAATTTAGTTTATCACAACAACCTTCATGTTTAAGATAATGTATTGCAAGCAATAACAGTAATCAGAATGCCTAGGCGTATGGATTTTGAAAAGGGCAGCAAACATAAGTAAAATCTTCGTAAAAATTCTTAAAGAACGTGAAATTGAAGCTGAAACTGATTAGGAATATATATACATATATATATGTATGTATGTATATATATGTGTGTGTGTGTGTATAAACTTAAAAAATGAAACCAAATAAGTCAAAATTGAAATTGAATCTTGGTACCCTCCAACTTAAATAAAGACCATGTCATAACAAATAACATATATTTTACTGTTCGAGTTCATAATCATGATCTTCAGCAATTAAACACGAGGTCATACAAAAAAGGCTATAGAATAAAAATGTTACTAACCTGAGCATTTGCTAATCGCTATGCTAGTAGTGGCATCCTTCCCCTCTAGGCTCTCAAAGTAATGAATGACAACCCATTTATAGCATTGCACTATACATAACCACATTTTGGTACTTAGACAACCAATATAACTTGTATGGTCGTCATTGTAATTCATAAAGTAAAATAAGTAAATTTCTCTCCTTGTAAATCTCAGTTATTATGCTAAGATAAGGAACTTTCTGTTAACTCTATCATGGAATTCTAAAAGAATATATATATATATATATATATATATATATATATATATTTTGAAACTATAAGCTAAAATAAAGTTTACGATGCGAAACATGTCTGCTCATATAGGAGCTTCTAATTTTTATGATCTTAAACAATACTGAAGTTGTTTCAAATTGTAAAATTACACAAGTTCACACATATTGTTAAGGTTTTTTTCTGCTTGTACAAGTTTAAGATTAAAAAAAATTTGATCATGTGTAGGCGTAAACTTTAATATTGTGATAAAATGGAAAAATAAGAAGACAAACAACACACCAAAAACACAAGAATTCCCAGATTTCATCTGTTACTCAAGAGCATCATTTTTTATGCTGAAAACTATACCACATAAACATATTGAACAGGAAAGATAACTTGAAGCACGATTTATGTTCTAAGTTTCAGCGAAGGAGGAACACACATAGCAATTAGTTTTTATGTTGAAACTGTACCACATAAATACACAAGATGTTTGTTGCTTCTTGATGTAATTGGATATTAGAATGCTTTGATAATATTCGTATGAAGTGCTTATTTATAAACTTATAGTTAACCTATTTCATTCAAGTACATCAAACTATTTCATTCAAGCAAAAACATACATGCCATTGAATTTTTGCTGTTTAAATATTAGATGTATTTTCAAACTATATCAATGGGTGGCTGTAAGAGTTTTCATCAGACCTTGGGCAATCACAGATCATTGTATAGTGCTTAGAATCACAAGTTGAAAACATTAATAAAATTCAAACGTGTAAGGTTGTGGTTGGTTAAGACATCAAATATACATTAACTTCATCTCAACTTATTATTCAACCATTTTTATGCTGGCCAATTTAGATGGAGATCTGACTTTCCCATAAATATGATATATCCGTAAACAAAATTTATGTCACCATGTGTTCAGTTCCAGATATTTCCCTAACAAGGTTTTACATACACCTTTTCTCATGTCGACCCACCAAGTATTTCTTTTTTAACCCTTCTGAACTCATGTCAAGACAATCTCTTTCAGTGCAGCTATCTCATAGTTAAACAAAGACTACTTTAAAATAAGTGGGAACATAATAGAAGTAAATGATAGGATTCCCAAGTGACGGCAATCACATCATTTGTATAAAAAAATCTCTAATCAAATGCTACAAAAATATAACCATGTATTAAATTACCATTTTTACCAATATATTACCCAAATCAATACAAACAAAAGTTGTGCATTTTGAATCTTCTAGCCTATACAAATTAAAACTTGCTACAAAAGAAAAAAAGGTTCAAACAAATAAATCAAATACCGGTAAGCTAAATCGTGTGTCTATGTATAAAATTAGAATTAAACAAAAAAAGAACTATTTTAATTTATTATTTAAAATTGAGTTTATGTTGAAAGTGAACATCCATTTATAGTAGAATTTATCATAACAAACAACTAGAAGAAAAGATGGAAGTTTGCAATTCGAATTAACAAAAGAACCTGCAATAAAAGCTATCTAAATGAGCAAGTCTCGCTTGCAGAAAAATGAGCAAGGCCGCATTCAAACCCTGATAAATCTGGCTCAATCTCCTTAAGTATCTAAATTGATAAAAATAAATGGATCAGTTGAGATAAGTGTGTAAGTTTACTCTAATAATATGTAATAAAAATTATGTATCGACTAGGCATACATTTTGTTTTTTTCGCTTTCAGCCCCATCTCTTAGAAAATTTCCTCATTTTACAAGCATATTCAAAGCACTTCATCTGTTAGTTCCTTTTACTCCCAATAACAGTCCAAAATATACTAAATATTAGTTCAGCTTCACAATCAACACAGATCAGTATAGTACCTCAAGATACGATATTACATATATCCTCTGAGATGGATTCTCTGCAGCAACAAAACAACTTAACCATGTATATTATAATGATAATCAAATTAAGAATTATTCAACTGAAACTAGACCAAGGAAGATAACTAGTTAACCACATATATAGGTGAACTACAATCAATGAATATAAGAAACCCCTATTTATGTTTTTAATCAAAGTTTAAGTCCCACAATAAATGAATATAAGAAGGTAGATTATAATTAGGAGGAAGTCGGATCGTGAATATAAGAACGAAGATTATCCTACAATCAATGAATTTAAGAACACATGATTTTAATCAAAATTCAGGTCCTAAAATTGATGACTATAAGATCGCAAACATTTAAGGTCAACCGTCGAAAATTTAACAAACATCGGTCCTATACTAAGGATAAAATCAGATTGTGAAATAATATAGAATAAGAGATGATTTTAGAGCGTACCGCGCTATAAATGCTTGATGATAACGGAAGAGAGATTCAGATGGAGTGAAGAGAAACAGGGTTGATAAGTGGTAGTTGTACACCATCTATAGTCGTCGTCATGAAGAGGAGAAAGGAGATGAAGCAGATGCAGTGAAAAATGACAAATTTTCCTACATGCTAAGGAATTGGGAATTTTGGATTTGAGAGTAAGTAGGCGGAATTTTTCTAATTAGCATGGAATAAAGAGCGGTAAATTTTGGGTTATGCTTATTAGGTTAAGGGGAATTTTTTTATTAAGGCGGGAATGAGAATTTTTTTTATTGCGTTCAATTAGAGAGTGAAATGGTATTAGTGGCACTTACTTTTAAACGCCACAAATTTTTGCTACTGTAAATGGTTTTTCTTGTAGTGATTCATCCATACAAGTTCGTTTTGGGTCTGAATGAAACCAAAGGCACTATTCCTACTACATCTATTTTGAGATTATCCTCAGGATTAGTAGTAATTAGCCCTTGCACTTTAATACTCCATTTTTGATTTCATGCTCTTGTCTTCACTTCGAAAACATATTCATTGGAGCGAAGTGGTTTTTGGATGACTTATCTGATTCCCATCTCTTCGAAACAATGTTGGATATTTTCGGTAAACGTAACCCGGTTCTTTAGGAAATAAATAGAAGAAAATAAGATCGGAGGTCATCTCCTAACCATTAGTGTATGGATTTCCTTATCATCGTCCTAGAAGAAAAAAACAAGTTTATACGTATAGTTTAGTACCTTTGATTGTAATTATACTATATAATTCCTATGTTTCTCCTACATATTCCCAAAGTTATGTTTTTGGTCCAGATGTAATAGTTAATTATTTCACTATCAATAAAAAATCATTCAACCAAAGATTCATTTCCCACCGAAATCACTTAGCCTTATTTAATTTAAATTTCAATAAATTAAATCTATTTATCAAAAAGGTATACATTATCTTATCCGAATAAGTATGTTCACAAACCATTCCCTTTGAAAATATTTAAACAAACTTTTAGAATAAATATGGAAAGCACCATGTGGTATCAACCATGGATTCGCAGCTCAATGATTACATCTTTATCCCAGAAAAATCCAAACTTAACTGCAGATAATCTCAGCCTCCCAATTTCGCCACGAAAGCATACCATTACATTCTAAAAACTTTATTTAATAATTATCTCAAAATAATGCTTTTAAAGTTTCTACAATAATTTTCCAAGTTTAATTTTGGCAAATATTCTTAAATAAAATTTATTATATATAATTTATCTTTTAAGATAATAATACTAATTAATTCTGATTTATTAATAAAATTCTAATCGTTTTACAAGACTTGTTTATAAAACTTATAATTCATTTTGACAATTTAAAAATATTTAACTAACTAATTTTCAAGAATATTTTTATAGCAAAACATTTTAAAATTACCCAGTTTAGTAATTAAAAATCCTCTTTTTCTTAAAAAAACCCAGCTTCTCGATAAAAATATATTTTTCGATTCCAATATAACCAATCTAATTTTTAAAAGCATCTCACGATTTATCACCAATCAATTTAAGTCCCCAATTTCATAAATCCCTTTTTCACGTTTCCTAAAGTTAAATCTATCCTTTCTTTTTAAAAAGATTATCCCATCTCATTATAAATTCTTACTATGAATTTATATCTTCGTCTTATCAAATGATAATCATTTCACTTTATTTATAAACATTGTTTATAAATCCCATAGTCTCATTACCAGTTTACAACGGTTTCACATCACTAAAATCCATTATAAATCTATTTCTAAATTAAATCCATTTATAAATCAATTGCTTATATAGCCCAAACCATATACCAAAACAAACCAAATCTCGGTTTTACTTCTATTTCATAATTTAGAATCTTAATTAAGTTTTAGTATAACCAATTTTATCTCTACTCCCTAATTCATTGTTATTTTCGCAATCTATTAAAAATCATGATTTTTGAAACCTTTTATATTTAATCAAGTTTCACTTAAGAATTATTATTTAAAATCCTTGATATACATTATTCCAAAATCTCTATTTAAAATATAACAGAATAGTCAACCACAAATTTAAACCATTTATTTTACCCAATCAATTTATTCTAACTAATTCAAAACTCTATATAAATGTTTTACTTCCGATATCCCATTTTAATTTCTTTCAAATTCGAAACATATATTAATGGTATTGTTTAAAAATATCAAAATCAGGCCAGTGCTACCATAGCGTCCTATAAATTCAAATCGCACATTATTCTGTCACAGATTATACAAACATATAATGTATCACTAATATGTGAAATTAAATTCAACATTTTTGAGGAATCTAGTTGGATCCCTCCAACCCGCTTTGCTGCAATCATAGATGATAGTACAACATAAAAATATCAATGCCACTTTGAGGTGGGATATCACAGTAATATAAGGTCATCTGCTTTATGCACGGCGCATAGGGTCTCATCCGCTCTAATAGGTGGGATATATATCCAACTTCTAATCTATATACCAATAAAATAATTTAACATCCAACTGATATTAATTTATTAATTCAACCAATCATCCAAAATTAATTTTAATTAATTAAAATTAATTGCAGCAATCCAAGTGAGTGAGGTTTACTCAAATTTATTCAAGTTATCACCTTCATTCCTGATTTCGACTAAATTCAAATAGCGCTCGAATTTAGCTAAAAAATTTAGATGCTCCAAATTCGTCCAAACTAGTTTCTTTGCGAAGCACTCATCACCACGAATGCAATGCAAAAAAATTCATCCAATTTTGACCTCGCATGAATAAGATACGCATTATTAAAACTTCATGAATTTAATATTATAATTAATATACAAATTCATTTCATTTTTAAAAAATAAGAAAGCCCTTACCCTATAGTCTACAGCCCGACCCAAAGCCTAACCCACCGTCTTCCCCTTTCAATTTCTCTCGCCTGAACCCATATCTCGTGCACGGGGAGCACATACACTCGGCCAGCAAACCACCTATGCCGCATCCAAACTCGCCTACACATCGCTCTCCTCCTCCTCGTCTCAACCGTCACCAAGATGCCCCCTTCGAGCTTCAAAATTGAATCGTGAGATTCCCAGGCAAGCACGAGCTTGCCTATAGTGGCGATCCTCAAATGGCAGTCGCACCCCACAAAAATCTTTCCCCAGGCGCCATGTCGAACCCACAACCAAGCTCCATTCCTCAAATCGAAGGCCGGTACTCGAGAAAACCCAAACCCTAGCCCATATTATCGTTCGACTCTCACCGACTACTAATGCCAATCAAGGCCGCGCCATCCAAGAAGCATACCAGATCAAAGATCATTGAGAAATATGAATTTACAAAGAAGTTTTAGATTTTTTTCATTGAGTATTTTATGATTTATAAATTTTTAAAGCTTTGATTATTGTTTTCTCTTACTTTTATGTTGCATGCTGTGCTATATAACGACAAAAGAAGGAAGCGTGTTTGAAAAGGAAAAGGTACAGTGATAGGAAGTTGGGGTGGCTAACAGATTTGAAGGGTTGACTAAAAATATATTAATTAAATTTTCAAATTGCCTCGATTTACATAGCTGAAAATCTCGAAACCTATCGAGGCTTGCCGCCAGATGTTCATAATGTTATACCCTATTCTTAATGCAATGGATCAAATATCGAGTCCTAATCAATCGTATAAAGAAGATAGCTTCTTGAACCCGATTATTATATTGAATTTTCCATATTAATTTCTTTGCGTTTCTATCCCATTCGATCAAATGATAACTCCAAACACTATGAATTTGAAATTTGCTAATAATACACTATTGCTTATCCAACGGAATCAGCTTCGTCGAAATCCGAGACTATGCCCCGAACGGCTATTTTTATATGTTAATTTTAAACAACCTATTTTTAAAATCGAACAAATCACTTTTAAATTCAATAAAAAAGTTCCATTACCCACATTCTTACTAATATATTTTAATATGCCTTTAAATTATTTTTATCAAGCTTAAAACTCAAGATTCAGTTATTTGAGAAAATTTCAATTATTAAATTGTTCGATAAATCATTATATTTGAAATTCAAATAAAAAATTACTTTCAAATATTTAAAATCTGTTAAATAAACAATTCCAAATAACCAAAAATTATGGGTCATTATATGTGTGTGTGTGTGTGTGTGTATGTGTGTGTGTGTGTGTGTGTGTGTGTCTATATATATATGAGTGCATATTTGTTAGTGAATATAAAAGTTACCTTATATTGTGTTGGTTGATCTATTAAGTGGCATATGGATTCTGGTCAATACGAGTAATTAACGTTATTGATAGGGATCTCTAAACACTTGAGCAGAGAAATTAGACATAGTACTATTTTGAAATTGGATAAATGAAATAATATTACCCGAATTATATTTTATATGGAAAGGAATAATTTTTTCAGAAATTTATTATATGGCGTGTTTGGTTGTTAGGTAATAATATTGGTTATTATCATTAATTGGTTGTTGTGCCTTAATAAAAGTTATTTATTTTAAAATAAACAATGATAAAACATTTGTGAAATGTTTTAAGGAAGAGAAATTTTGTAAATATAATTTATAAATGTGAGTTATAAATTAAAATGGATTTAAACTGAGTAGTTTTGAATCTAAGTCCTGGAAATTTTGAAATGTGTTCCAAAGTGTTTTGAAAAAAATATAATGATGGCTATTATTTGGAAGTATTTTTGGATTGTATTTAGAAGTGATAAAAGCACTTAACTCACTTTAGTCGCTAGAAATAATTCTGATGATGATCACAATATCGTCGGTGTTCATTTCGAGTTTCTAAGTGATGGATTGCTACGTTAATGATTTGCTAATGGAGTCTTATTTTGATAAACAAGTTTTTATTTTAAGAAATTTGAAATTTTGATTTAATATAAAAGTGATATATGTATGTACATATATATACATGATTTCAAATTGATTTGAAAATAAACTGGGTGTTTAGATTCTGACTTTGCCATTTATGTGTTTTTTAGATGAATAAAGATAAGTATGGAACTTACAAATTTGAGAATTGATATAGATAAGAAAAGAAATTACGAAATTGAGATAAGAGATTAAATTTAACTTAAGAAAAGTCAAATGAAGTGATTGTGGTAGTAGAACAAATTAGTGATGTGTACAAATTAAGTGAATTGAATATAACTAATAAAGTGAAATTTGGAAATTTAGCCTAAGTGGGGATAAATAAAATAATTTTTGGAAATGGAGTTTATTGATATTTGAAATAATTACTGAATTGGGTAAATTAAACTAACTAATTTAATTAGTGAGTGAGTATGGTTTGGGATATGGTTGATAAAATTCAATATTTAAAATTAGGAGATAAATTGAGCTAAATGGAATTGAATCTGAATTTGAGTAGAAGTGGATGTAAATTTAAGCGGTGAAGTGGTAATAAACATAAGAACTTTAATATAAAATGTTTATAATTGACTTAAGAAAATCTGATGAGAAAAATTCTTAAGAAATAATTGATATTGAAAAATATACTAAGTTAAATAATAAATGTGAATAAAGCAATGTGAATAATGATTTTGGATAATTGATTGGAAATGAAATGAAGAAAAAAGGAATTGGATATAGATAAGAATCAACTGGAAATAAATACATAATTTGCATGTATATTATTTTATTCGCATAATGGTTTGATCCAGATTCGAGCTTAGAATCTCGAGATAATTTATATCAACCCGACTTAGGATTTTTCACTTGATTCTTAAAGGTGAACACTGGATATGTATTTTTAATTTACTATGGAATTTGCTATCATAGTATATGGCTTTGCAAGGAGAATGACGGTTTCTAATCAAGGAACTAGATCTGAATCAGCACTAGAGAGTTATGTGAGCGATAATAGTTCGGAACTGAAATTTTATGATCGAGTGAGCGATCAGATTTAATAGTACGTACGGATGATATACGTACATCGCACGGGCTTCAATAAAGAAAATATTGGAAATTGAAAATGCAAAATATAAAATGACTTTAAACTATATTATTGGATATCATTGGTAAATAAAATGCAGGTATTTAAAATCAAGAAAAATTTGGATTGCCCGACAAAAAGGTACATTTTTATTTTGTCATTTTGTTTGACGGTTTTATGATTACGCCACTTGGCTTTTACTTTCTTTTGTTGGTTTGGGCGCTTAGAGGCCTATTATAGTTGTTCAAATATAGCCATGCAATGAGACACTGGCGAAATTTTTCGAAAATTTGAGGAGTCAGAAAACTTTGACGAAATTTTTAATAATTAAAATTTGGTTTTGGGATATGATTCGAAATGATTGAGTAAATAATATTATTTGGAATCTATGGATGAATTGGGAAACTAGTAAAAGTGATAACGTGGTGTCAACAAATTGATTTTGGGAAGTTGTTTCAACTGATTGGTTTTGGGAAAAGTTAATGGGTATTGGGCCATGCTTTTAACCTTGAAAATTTCGGGGACTAAATTCTTTAAAGGGGAAGGAATGCAACAACAATTTTTTATTATTTGAAACTGGGATATTTAATTGATTTTAAATATTTAAAAGTCAATTTTGTAGGTTAAATAACTTTAATTTCAAATATAACGGTTTATGGGGTAATTTAATTGTGGAATTTAATAATTAGAAATTGGTTTAAATGTGGAATCTTGAGTTTTAAGCTAGATAAAAATAATTTCAAGGCATATTTAATTTCTACTTATAAGAATGAAGATAATAAATTTTTTAAATTGAATTTAAAAGTGATGTACTCGATTTTAAAAATAACTCGTTTAAATTAGCATATTAAAATAGCCTTTCGAGGCACAATCTCGGAATTCGACGAAACCAGTTCCATTGGACATGTAATAGTGTATTTTTATCGGATTTCAAATTTCATAGCATTTGGGATTATCTTTCTGTCGTAGGAGAGAGAAACACATTGAATTTAGTATCGAAAATTTAATATAATAACTGGGTTCAAAAAGCTATCTTCTAAATACGATCGAATTGGGACTCGAAACTTGTTCCATTATGTTCGGAATAAAGGTGTAACAATATGAATGCCTGGTGGCTTAATAGGGATCCAAAATTTACATCTTGAAATTTTGAAATTTAAATAATATATATATGTATGATTTGACCATACCTTCACATCAGCCATAAAAAAACATCCAATCAGCCATCCTATTTTTTTATCTAGCCACCCTACCTGATCCATGTACCTTTTATGTTCTCCTTTGTATAAAATCATCTCTAAGCCGAAATGAAAGAAAAAAATATGAACATCACAACTTCATAAATTAATTTCTCCAATTCTGTCCATTTAAAAATTCCCAAACTTATTTTAAAAATCACAACTCGAAGAGATCTTCAAATCTATATATATGTTGGAATGTTCGATCGAGTATTGGTGTGCTTAACTATAATGGCACGTATGAGTATGAAATAGGGTTCATGTTTTTCTTTGATTTATTGCTCTACTTGATCGATGGAGCTTTGATTCGAGTTTGTCATTGAAAATCGCATCTCGGGTTAAAAATGGTGGGGTCTGATCACATTTTGAGATATGCGACATTGCTTAGTGCAAATCGAGCACTGTCGGGTCGTGATTTACGTGGCGAAGGGGGTTTGGAGTGGTGGTGAGGGAATGGTCGAGTTAGAGTAGGGCGACGCATAGTTGAGCTCAGTTGCAACGTTGATGAATTGGAGGGGCGTTCACGTGCACGTATCGCGTGCACGGTAGGAAGCTTTACTAGAGTGTGAGGAAATAGGTAGGAGGAATTGGGGAAGAAGTAGTTAGCGGGCCGGGTACATGGGTGGACGGGCTAGTGTAATAACCTAGAATTTTGATTATTTGAAATAGAAATATTTAATCGATTTTAAATATTTAGAAGTTAATCTTTAACATGAATTTCAAATATAACGCTTTATTGGATAATTTAATTATTGAATTTAATAATTGAAAATCAGTTAAAACATCGAATCTTGAGTTTTAAGCTTGATAAAAATTAATTAAAGGCTTATTAAATTTATATTAATTAGAATGAAGGTAACAGAACTTTTATACTAAATTTAAAAGTGATTTGTTTGATTTTAAAAATAGCTCATTCGAATTAACATATAAAAATAGCCTTCCTGGGGATAGTCTCAGAATTCGACGAAACAAGTCCCATTTGATCCATAATAGGGTATTATTATCGGATTTCAGATTCCATAGATTTTGGAATTATCTTTTTATCGTAGGGGATGTAAACACGTTGAATTTAATATTGAAAATTCAATTTAATAATTGGTTTAGAAAGTTATCTTCTCCATAGGATCGAATTAGGACTTGAAACCTTTTCCATTGCATTCGAAATAGGGGTATAACATTATGAACGCCTAGCAGCATGCCGCGATAGGGGTACGAAATTTTGAGTTGCGTAAATCGAGATATTTTGAAAATTTATTAATTTATATATTGACGAGTCAAATACTATTCCTTTCCACACACGCCACCTTCTTATCATTACATCCCGTCCCTTTCTTTTCCATCGCTTTCCCTCTCTCATCTTTTAAATGGCCGAATAGTGGAAATGAAGAAAGAAAGAGAAAAAAGGGGAGAGGGATTGTTCGACTCTTGAAAATAATTTTTTTTACTTGGGATATCACGACTGTTTGGAAATTGAGGTAAGAGGGAAATCGCGACTGTCAAGAGCTGGAGATGCTACTGTAAAGAGGAGAATGGGGTTTTTATGGGACGTGGGTAGTGGTTGGCATGCTAGCACAAAGTCTGGGCGCGCTCAGCTTCGTCTCATAAAGGTTGGAGGGAAAATAAAAATTGAAAAGGGGGAGGCGTCGCAATTTCTGGAGTATGCGCGTGGGTGGAGGGAGGTTGGAGCAGCGGTGAGCGTGGTGGAAGGCGGCAGTGGTTGCTGGCGTGCGAGCGATGTCATAAGGCACAGTCGTTTTTATAGAAAAAAGGTCGCGTGAAGCTGTAGCCTGGAGGAATAATTCTCGTTTGGGAAGATGAAATGTGGTAGGCCATTTTTGGTTTGTAGGCCTAGCTGTGTTGGATAATAGGAGTTTTAAATTGTATTAACTTTTGTTCATTAAATTTGTAAATCATATAAACCCAATATCTATTTCATTTTAGGTCCAAATCCAATGAGATCAGTCGCGATGGGTTTGATTTAACGAGATCTTGACTATGGAATCAAAATTTAATTTGTTTAGAACTTGATGAAATTTCATACAATTCAAACGAGTTCGAACTTAATTGAAACCAAAATGCGAAAGCGACAATAAAAATCAAGGTGAGTTAATCTCGCTCATTTTTTGATTTCTAGTTAGTTTAAAATAGTTAAAATTAATTATTGATTGATTGGTTGAACTGATAAATTATTATCAGCTTGGATGTTATTTTGTATATAGTAATTCATATATTAGAAGTTAAATTAATTATTCCCGCATATTTTAGCGGATGAGACCCAATGCGCCTCACATAATAGCGGATGACCCTATATTACCGCGATATCCCGCCCCTAAGTGGGATTAGTATTTTTATGTTGTATTAACATCTGCAATTACAGAGAAACAGGTAAGAGTGATACAACTGGATTCCTCAAAAATGTTGAATTTAATTTCATATGCAGTGATATATGATATGTTGAACAATCTATGATAGATTAAAGTATGATTGAATTTATTGGATACTATGGTTGTAGTGGCCTAGATTTTTGTATTTTAAAATACCATAATTATATTTATTGAAATTTGAAAGAAATTAAAAAGGGATTTTGGAAGTGAAATATTTAAATACATTTTTAGATTAATTAAAAGAAATTGATTGGATAAAATAATTTGTTTTTGAATGTTTACTTAACTATTTCGGGATATTGTAAATAGGGAATTTTTTTTTATAAATCGAGATTTTAAATAGTTCGGGAGAATAGAAGGGAATTTGGAAATAAGTACAAAATTCACTATAATGGATCTTAAACAAGATTTCTAAATTACGAAATGGAAGTAGAAACGAGATTTGGTTGGGTTTGGAATATATTTTGGCTTAATTGCGAAAATGATTTATATATGGAATTTAAATTAGAAATCGATTTAAAAAGGGGGATTTAAGTGAGGCAAAGACCGTTGTAAACTGGAAATGAGACTATGTGGTTCATAAACAATGTTTATAAATAAAGTGAAATTATTATCAGTGATAAATTGAAGATATAGATTCACAATAAGAATTATAATGAGATAGGTAAATCAGTTTGAAAGGAAATGATATATTTTACTTTTGAGATATGTGAAAAAGGGATATTGAAAGTGGGAAAGTAAATCGATTGGTGGTAAATTTAGAGAGATTTATAAATATTAGATTGGTATTATTGGAGTTGAAAAATATATTTTTATCGAGAAGTTGAGTTGTTTTGAAAAGAGGATTTATTTTTTAAACTAGGTAATTTAAATATGTTTTAGCAGATTGATATTTCAAAATGTTAGTTACTTAAATATTTTTAAATTGTCAAAATAAATTATAAGTTTTAAAAGCATGTCTTGTAAATCGGTAAGAATTTTATTAATAAATTAGAATTAATCATTGTTTCAAAGTTATGTAATTATTTAAATTGTTTAAAAGCATATTTGATTATTAAATATGTTTTCAAGAAGTAATGGTATACTTTCATGGCGAAATTGAAGGTAGAGATTTCCTGCAGTTAAGTTTGGTTTTGTTTAGGATGAGAAGTAATCATTGAGCTATGAATCCATGGTTGATACCCCGTAGTGATTTCCATATTTAATTTAAAAGGCTTTTCAAATATTTTTGAAGGAAATGGTTTATGAATATTCTTAATTCGGTGTGTATATACTTTTAAATAAAGAGATTTAATTAGTTAACCCAGATACTTATAGAATTCGTTATAAGCGAGTTAAGGAATTTACAATGTAAATTGTGAAGGGATTTGAGAGAAGAGAAATAAATGGAACTTTCCTAAATGTTGGGAAGTAAGGGGTTTAGAAAATTTTAAATATTTTATAAGTGTTGAAATAAGAGATGGTTTGAAATATCCTACAATGGGTATAAATATTTTAGTTGTCTCAAATATTGAAATTTGGAAGGGATTTGAATATATACGTATAAAGGTATTTTGAAAATAAATTTTGGAAAATTTTTTGTAATATGGGCCAAGTGACTGCTTATGGATGTTATATTAATAGTTAAATAAACAACCATCAACTATTTGGCCAATTTCATTGATCATTTCAAAGAGACCGGGATTAGATTTAATTATCCGTAAACCATTTCGATCCAATTTGAGCGTTACGAATGGATATCGTTAAGATGGTGAGGATGGCGATTCGATTTGTCCATACCCAGGTCAACACGTATGGACGAATGCTATCAAAACATCCTCATTGGAGGACGATGAGCATTCTAAGTGAAATTGTTCTTGAAAGGTAATTGTAGCCTCAAGCCTCATCAACCGAAATGACTGAAAATCATGGGATATGCAACAAAGCTAAGTAGGTCATACCCAATTTGGGTAGGTTATCACCTTTCTAGATACGCTCGAACATATTATTAATTATGGATATAGTGGTGCATGGAAAAAGAGCTCTCGATAAGGGTGGGAACACCCAGGGTGATAACATATTCGGTTCTTTCCAAGTTAGGGATAGGGCCGGTCTTGTGTTGCAGGGGATCCCAGTGAGGTCCTCGGTATATTTTCTAGATTGTACCATGATAGGTGGTACCCCAGTGCTTGATTATTGTATTGAATCCATTCTCTAATAAGCACCATAAGGTTTTGATTATGCCAACCTTTGCTAAAACGTTAGATGCAAGCATTAAAGCTATTTTCTATTTATTTTCTATAGACCCTATAATAATACTAGATGATTTTGATATAAAATGTTTTGGTTATCGTAAGGGCCATCGTTCTTATGTATGGCATGATATTACGAGATACCTTTATTTTTCAAAGGATTTTGATAACTCTATTAAGTTAAAATTGAGTGTGTTTTCTCACGCTGGTTTTCTAGACTGACTCGTGTGTTATTTTTTTATAATGCTCGAGTCAGAAAGAGTATTACAAATTCAGGTTAGGATGCTATGGAGCTCAGGAGACGAGCTAGATGATGTATTACACATACTTGGTTATATTCCGTTGTGTATTGTAGGTCGTATAGTCAACACTAGTGTGGACAAGTTATTATAACTGTCTAGTATTGGGTTATTGATTGTTGTACTCTGGTGGTGTAATGTATAAATAACAGTTATAGTTCTTTATGTGTAAAGACATATTAATGTCTATTGTATATTGTTCCACTGTGATTGTGATATTCTGTGTTGTTGTTTCTGTTTTCTTCTACCTCTTCCTTTTCTTTTCCCCTAACTATCAGGTTTTTCGGTGTTCGGTTGCTTGACATGTGATACAGTGGATGTATTAGTGTTGATTTTCGAAGGTCGTAAACCCCGGCCATTACATTTGGTTTCAGAACTGAAGGTTAGGAAAGAACCTTAGCTTTGATGGGGTAACTCATTAGCGATAGGGTCAGTACCAACCTAGAATAGGTTTGAGTGTATCAATAAATATAAGCGCGTATTTGTTAATGATATAAAAATCATTTTATATTGTGTTGGTTGATTTGTTGAGTGGCTTATGGATTCTGGTCAATACGAGTAATTAACGTTATTGATAGGGATATCTAAACTCTTGTACAGAGCAATTCAACATGGTATTGTATTAAAATGGGGTAAATGAAACAATTTTACCCAGATTATTAATATATGTAAAGGAACAATTTTCAAAAATTATTATAGTTGTTTATGGTGCGCTTGATTATTAGAGAATGAAAATAATTAATTATTATCATTTATTGGTTGTTGTTTGCGATTGAATAAAAGATGATATTATAGTCAACGGTTAAAAAGTAATTTCATACAACAAAATGGAATAATGTAAATGTGATTTTGTAAATGTGATTTATAATTTGAAATGAAATGAAATTCCAGAATTAATTTAAATATGATTTGGTAAAAGGGTTTGAAGGCTGGGAATTTGGGAATTTAATTCCTGTTGATTTTGAAATGATTTTCAAAGTCTTGGAAAATAATAGTGATATTATTTGGAAAGTATTTTTTGAATAAAAATATTTAAAATGGTTTTCAATAGAGGAAAAAACACTAAACTCACTTCGGTCGCTGGAAAATAATTTCAGTGATGGCTGCTGCATCGCTGACGTTCATTTCAGTGAATTGCTACCTCAATGATCTGCGAGTTTGTTTGGAAAAACTAATTTTGTTTTGAAATGTAAAAGAATGATTTGGTACACCGAGGGATTTTGGGTATATGTGATTTAAAAATGATTTTTAAAATATTCAAGAAATTTTTTAAACTCTAGAGTTTTGATTTAAAATGTTTATGGAATATGATTAAGTTTGATAACTTACAGAAATTTGAAATTTGATTTTGGAATGAAATTTAACTTAAATTACGTTAAATAAGAGTGGATTTTGAAAATTTAGCCTACGTAGGCTAAATGAAAAAATTATTGGAAATGGAATCTATTAAGATTTGGAATAAATGAATAAATGAGCTAATTAATTTAATTAGTAAGTTAAATGGAAATGGAATTGAATTTGAATAGAATTGGATATAAACTTAAGTTGTGAAGTGGTAATAATCGCAAGTTGTTTGTATAAAAAGTTATAATAGACTTAAAAAAATTGATGGTGAAATTCTTAAGTGGAATTGGTAGTCAAAGGAAATATACTAAGTAAATACGTGAATGAGAATTATAAGTGTAAACGATAACTATGAATAATTGAATGGAAATAAAGTAAATGTGAATAAAAAGAATTCGATGTAGCTAAGTATCAATCGAAAATAAAGATGTAAGTTGTATGTATATTATTTGCATGATGGTTTGATCTAGATTCGAGCACAGAAATTCAAGATAACTTACATTGATCCGAGTTAGGATTTTTACTCTATTTTCGACGGCGAACCCTGAACATGGATTTTGATTAATTCTGGGATTCTCTATCATAGAATATGGCTATGCAAGGAGAAGGATGGTTTCTAATCAGGAAACCAAATCTGAGTCCACACTAGAGAGTCATTCGAACGATACTAGTTTGGAAGTGAAATTGTGTGATCGAATAAGCGTTCAGATTTAATATTGCATACGGACTATATATCTACATCGTACGAGTTTTGGTGAAATAAATATTGAAATTTTGAAAGAGGCTATGCGGTAGGATCTTGTAATATGGAATATTGAAATAGTCTAGGTAGATAAAGTAGATAAATGCAAGGAGACACCAGGATTTTATACTGGTTCGGACCTCTCGTCCTACGTCCAGTCCCTAAGTTTCACTTAGGAATTTCACTAACTAACACCCTCACTTCACCCGGAGGAATAGGTTTACAACTTACCCGAACAACCGAACAGGATTTCTTGCCTCAACTACCGAAGAGGACTTCAAATCAATTACTAAAATACAATATTCGACTTGTTATGTTCTTGTCAACACTAATGAGTCTAATGTAGTACAATATTCCTATAATCTTATCCTCGAGAATATGCAATGTGTTTGTGAAGATTTAGGAAATGTGAATTGCTATGAATCAAAAGAATGTTATAAACAAAAACAGTGATTCAAGCAATAGATTGGTGATTGCTTTGAGAATATCTATAGAAAATGAATAAGAGAATAGTAAGATTAAAGCAAGAGAATTCAGTGAATTAAATGATGTTAGAATCATGTATATATACTTGTAGAAGAGATGCATATGTTGTCAAAGGTTGCAAACAAGAGATGCTTCCATTTCCATTGATGAAAGGTTGCATGCAACTCTTGGGAGGAAGAATGTGTCTTTTCAGAGAAAATTCGCCGGTTCAAATTCAGTCGACTGAGCAGGGAATTTAGTCAACTGAAAATATGAAGTAAAATTTTTGGGACCAAATTCAGTCGACTGTGCAGGAAATTCAGTCGATTGAAACTGTGCATGTGTATAAATTTGTTCCAGTTTCAGTCGACTGACTGTTCCTGTTCAGTCGACTGAACTTATAAAACCTGCATAGTTAAAACTAAATTAAAAAACGAAGTTTAACAAATTTTTCTAGTGCTCGTGCAAGCTTCTTGAGGATAGATTTTAACAATACATCTAGACTAAGACACATGTAAAAACATACGTTATGCTTGTTTGGCCTTCATCTATCTTCCTTTAGCATTTGCATATATTTCTTTCTTGTTTGTAAAAGCACATTGTCATTGATCAAAATCTTCGCGTATCAACATTCTCCCCCTTTTTGATTGATGACAATACTGATTTATTCTAGAGATGTTTTACTTACTTTCTTCCCCTGAATGTACGCACTATCTTTCCTACAAAACAAAGTTAGTGCCATAGATTTTCTCCCCCTTTGTCATCGACAAAAAGGAAGAACTAACAGCAGTAATAATATATCAAAACAATCACTGAATCATAGAGAATATTTTCATAAGCATGAATTAAGATGTTGTGACAGACAAGCATAAAATGGCTATTTATACAAGCCATTAGAAAGTTAAAAATACACATCAAAACAACAAAATTACTCATCCTTATCCCAGTCATATGAACCTTCTCTTCCTGTTGGTTCACGTATGACGGGTCCTCCTATTGGCGGTCTGCGCGCTCTTCCTCCTTGGCCACAACTAGCTCCGCTTGCGCTGCTACTTTTATGCTCTTCGGATGTCGTCCATGTAAACGTAGGTGCTAGACGTTTGCTGCGAGATGTCGAAGCAGTAGTGGTGCTTGAGCACGAGATTGCATCCCAAAGCTTGTTGAAGAATCCTTTGACTTTATCAAGCTTATGATCTACCTTTTTAAGACGAGTGTCAAGAATTTGTTGATTTCTTGACAATATCCCCAAGGATTGGTTGGTAGTGAAGCTTGGGTCAACAAGACGAATTTCATCATCTTGCCCGAGATGTTCTTCGTGGCGAGGTTGAGGAGGTTGTTGTTGTTGTTGTTTTTGTTCTTATTGCCTTGCTTCCCATTCGGCGAGTGATATTATGCGAGGGGGTCGAGATGGGAGTTGCATTAGGCTTATGGTCCGATGGTTAATTTGATGGACCATTGTATTCTCTGATTCAGGTAATGGCGTATCGACATTTAGGAGAAGTCGCTTGATGTACTCTCCAAAATAAATAGTGCGCATTTTGCCATTGTTGAAAGTGAGAAACTCATCAAGAATAAGCTGTACCCAATTAACTTGTATATTGCCAAAAATAGCATATAGAGCTCAATAGTTATTTGGGTAGACAATTTCGTACGAGCTCGTACGAGGAGTAATTGTTCTCATTAGGGCTTTACGGAGGATTCTCGCCATAGGTCGAAGAGAGGTGGACTTAAAATCCCTAAAGTTGATATTATCATCCATGAATCGATGGTTGATGTTATCACGAATGTGTGGATTGAATTCTATTTCCTCTAAATTTCTCCCGACATTTGGAGACTCTAAAATATGTGCTATTCTATCCAATGAAAACCAAACTTTCTTTCCACACACCATACTCCAAACACTATTGTTTGGATTTCTTGGAGTTTGGTGTCCAAGATTAAGATTAGCATAAAATAATTTTACCATTACATGATTAATGGCATGGTCATTTTGTTTCAAATCTAAAAGAGAAGTTAAACCTGTCGGATCTGTTAATGCTTGGATGCTGTAGGTTTGAAAACTTTGAAAATCAACAAAAGAGTGCTCGAAAATTCGAGAATTCTTCATCTTGTTCCATCGAGTGATAGCGGTTCCATCGTAAAGCCATTGTGCTATTTGAGCATCAATTGGCTCGGAGGATGATGAAGAAGCTCTTGCTCTTTTTGGTGCCATTTAGGTGAGAATTGATTTGACTTTGAGGAATTTGGAAGCTAGGGTTTTGAAATTAATTTGGGGAAGAAGGTTTGTAGGAGGTAAAAGTGAATTGGTAGGGTAAAATTTGGTGGTTAAAAGGGGTAATTTTGCCTGGGAAGTAGCGTTCAGTCGACTGAATTTTCTGTTCAGTCGACTGAATCAAAGGCCGAAGTGTTCTGTGATAGGTTCAGTCGACTGAGCAGTACATTTAGTCGACTGAATTTTGTTGCTGAAATTTTCTGTTGAATTTTTAGTCGACTGTGCAGATGGTTCCAGTCGACTGAACTTTGTATATATTGTTTTCTGTTATATTTTCAGCCGACTAAGCAGGGGCATTCGGTCGACTGAAACATGAATTTTTGTTGTTTCAGTTAATTTTTGAAATTAAACAATTAATTTAAAGAAATAGTTACAAAAATATTGATGTAACAACATACAAATATGTCAAAATTTAACTATTTCTTTGGGGATAGACTTGAAAACTTCTTTCCTTCATTCTTCATGTAATTTCTTTCCCATGAATACGGACTATATTGAGGAGTTTTAGGAGACGTCCAAGGATTCATTGGATCGACTCGTGTACGATAAGATGAAGAAGGATCAAGAGAGCTAATGGGGCGAGGTAGGGGTTCAGCCACTTCGTTCTTCTTTGATCCACAGAAGCGTAAACCGATTTGTTCTAGAAAGCTCAAACGTCTTGCCGTAACTTTTTGCTCGAAGTATAGCTCTCTTTGAAGATCTATCTGTTGTTGTTGAAAATGATGAATTTTATCAATCTTTCTTTTTGTGTCAGGTGAAATAAAGAGTCCGCGTTTTGCCTTTTTAGATTCTGGAGTGAAACCAGTACGATAATTTTCCCATTTGTAAACATGCTCATGTGCAGGTGTTGGTGTGGGAAGTTTTGGCGATGTTGGAGTGTTATCAACTAGTGAGGTGATATTGATTGGAGAGAAGGAGTTGTTGGATGACATTTTATATTTAATTAAGATTTTATTCATAAAATCAAGATGAAAATAAAAGCATTTTTAAGAGTTTATTTATAATAGAATTTTACTAAACAAATAACGGTTATAATTTAATAAGAATTTTTAACCGTATAGAAATTTAGTGGTAAAGAGGATTTTGTTAAAATGTATGTTTCTTATTTAATAATTCAGTTTTACAAATGTGTGGTCTATAAATTATATAATGTAACATATAACATAGCTGAAAATATTGAAATTCTTATTCAGTCGACTGAACATTTTATTTTAGTCAACTGAAATATGGGAATATTTCTAATGTATTTCTAATTAATATCTTTAAAGGATATTATACCCAATTCTCGTCGAATTTTTATAAAGGAGTTTTCTAATAGAGGTTTAGTAAATATATCGGCAATTTGATTTTCGGTAGAAATATGTTCTAAATTAATTATTCTTTCGATATTGTCACGTAGAAAATGGTGACGAATATCTATATGTTTTGTACGAGAATGATTAACTGGATTTTTAGATAAGTTTATTGTACTTGTATTGTCACATTATATTGTAGAATTTTTTAAATTTATATTAAAATCTTTAAGTGTTTGTTGCATGTATATAACTTGAGTGCAAGCTAAAGCAGTTGATATATACTCTGCTTCGCATGTCGAAAGCGAGACACAATTTTGTTTCTTACTAAACCAAGATACAAGTGATTTTCCAATGAAATGGCAAGTACCATTTGTACTTTTTCTATCTGTTCGAGATCAACCAAAATCAGCATCACTATATGATATAAACTCAAATGGACATTCCTTTGGATAGAAAAGACCGAAATCTTTAGTTTTGTTAAGATATCGCATTATTCGTTTTATTGCTCTTAAGTGTGAGTCTTTAGGATCGGATTGAAAACGTGCACATAAACAAACACTCATCATTATGTCAGGTCTACTAGCGGTTAAGTAAAGTAAGGAACCTATCATACTTCTAAACAATTTTTGATCTACACTTTTGCCATTTTCATCTCGATCGAGATGTGTAGTGGTACTCATAGGAGCAGGTTTAGCAGAAGTGTTTTCCATACCGAATCGTTTAATTAAATTAGCACAATATTTTTCTTGGTTTATAAAAATTCCATTTGTTAATTGTTTGATTTGAAGTCCGAGAAAATATGACAATTCTCCCATATGAGACATTTCGAACTCATTAGTCATTATATTTGAAAATTATTTACATAAATTTTCATTTGTTGAACCAAAAATAATATCGTCTACGTATATTTGAATTATTAGAATATCTTTGGAAGTATTTTTAATAAAAAGCATTTGATCTACTTTTCCAATTTTAAATCTCGAGTTTAATAAATAACTTTTAAGTTTTTCATACCAAGCACGAGGTGCTTGTTTGAGACCATATAGTGCTTTCTTTAATTTAAATACATGATCCGGATATTTTTCATGTATAAATAAAGGAGGTTGTTCTACATATACATTTTATTTAATAAAACCATTTAAAAATGCACTTTTAACATCCATTTGATAAAATTTAAAATTGTGAAAACAAGCAAAGGCTAATAGTATAAGTATTGCTTCCAGTCTTGCAACGAGAGCAAATGTTTCCTCAAAATCAATACCTTCTTCTTGATTATACCCTTGTGCTACTAGTCTTGCTTTATTCCTTGTTATATTACCTTGTTCGTCTACTTTATTTTTGTAAATCCATTTTGTTCCAATTACTGATTGATTATTAGGACGGGGAACTAATTCCCAAACATTGTTACTTTCAAATTGTTTTAATTCTTCTTGCATTGCGATAATCCAATAATCATCCGTTGATGCATCTTTTGGATTTTTAGGTTCTATTGATGAAATGAAAGCTACATGACGCATTTGATTTAGTTGATTTCTTGTTCTAACTTGAGAATTTATTTCTCCTATTATATTTTGAGTTGGATGATCTCGTAATTTTCTAGGAGGAGATCTTAGTTCATTATTATTATTTTCAAGGTTTATTTCTTCTATATTTATCAATTCTTCATCATCTTTTATATTTAAATTTTTATTAAAATTTTCATCAAAAGATATATGCAAAGTTTCTTCAATTAAGTTTGTTCGTTTATTAAAAACTCGATATGCTTTACTTCGTTCTAAGTATCCTACGAAAATTCCTTCATCAGCTTTTGAATCGAATTTTCCTAATTGATTTTTTGTATTTAAAATGAAACATTTTGATCCAAATATTTTAAAATAAAATATATTTGGCTTTTTATTATTAAATAGTTCATAAGAAGTAACTTTAGTTAATGGTCTAATTGATATTCTATTTAATACATAACATGCAGTAGCAACGGCTTATGCCCAAAAATGTTTTGGTAGAGAACATCCATTTAATAATGTTCTTGCGCATTCTAGTAATGTTCTATTCTTTCTTTCTACAACTCCATTTTGTTGAGGAGTTCTAGGAAAAGAAAAATTATGATTTAATCCTTTCTTTTTACAAAAAGTTTCAAAAACTTCATTTTCGAATTCGCCTCCATGATCGCTTCGAATATTTTTAATTTTCAAATCTTTAATGTTTTGAATTCTTTTGACAAATGTTTTAAAATGCTCAAAAGTGTTACTTTTATTTTTCATAAAAATAGTCCATGTGTATCTCGAAAAATCATCAACTATTACAAATACATATCGATTATGATTAATGGATTGAACTTGTGTTGGTCCGAATAAATCCATATGTAGTAATTCTAATGGTTGTAAAGTTGAAATATTTTTCTTAGATTTGAAAGATGATTTCGTTAATTTTCCTTTTTGACAATCATCACAAAGATTTTTTATTTTAAAGTTTATTTTGGAGAAACCTCTTACTAATTCATTTTCAGAAAGTTTTCTAATGGTTTTAAAATTTATATGACAAAATCTTTTGTGCCATAACCAAGGATCATTATCTTTGGCAAGTACACACATACTTGAATTATGATTAATATTCATATTTAAAACATAAATATTTCTATCTCTATTTCCTTCAAAAATAAGATTTTGGTTTTGATCAAAAATACTACATTTATTATTCGAGAAAGTTATTTTAAAACCTTTGTCACACAATTGACTTATGCTAAGTAGATTATGTTTTAAAATTTTAACTAATGAAACATTTGTTATAAAAGGTAAATTTAATGTACCGTAATTGTTCACGTCTCCTTTGCCAATGATATACCCTTTTGAATTGTCTCCGAAGGTAACCGAGCCACCATCAAAGTATGTGATGTTTGTAAGCATATCTTTATCTTCGGTCATGTGTTTTGAACAACCACTGTCTAATATCCATTTCTTCTTTTTGGGTGGGACCTGAAAATAAATATGAAATTATTGGTACCCACCTTTTAATAGGGTCCTAAAAAGTTAGAGTTTAGGAAACCAAACCCATTTTGGTTTAGTATCCTTTTTATAAATATAGTTTTCATTATGATGAACATTATCCATAAATGTTTTAATGTATTTATTTCTTATTAATACATTGTTAGTCTTTGGTATCCAAATTTTAACTACCTTGATTTCTACTTTTGTTTTAATAGGTTTCTTTAGCAATATTTGTTGTTTTGAATCCATATTCCTCTTAAAATTTGTATTTTTCTTTTTAGGAATTTTTGACTCCTTTTTATATCCTAATCCATGTTTACTTGAAGAGAATTGAGAATTTTCTGAAATCTTAGATAAATTTTCCCTTCCTTTGTTAAAGTTAGAAACATTTTTAGTGATGTCATCTAATCTAGCTTGAAGACTATTATTTTCCAACTCAACTCGTCTAATCTTAGTTTTAACTCATGATTTTCAGAAACAATTATATCATTCTTTGTTTTTTTGAGTTTCAATTTCTTGACTTAAGAGTGATAATTGAGTTTCCGAATTTGAATGAGATTCTTGAACTTTTTCAAGTTCTTCTTCTAAGATTTTCTTTTCATCTTTTAGCATATCCCTTTCAAATTCAGCTTTATTTTGATTTTCACGAGTTTCTTTGAGTTTCTTTTTAAGATTTTTTATTGTGCTTAAAAGTTCAGTGTTTACTTCAATTAAATCGTCGAAAGTTAAATTATTTACCTCAGATCTTGAGCCATGAAGCATACATTTGCCTGTTTATTGTCGCTATCACTATCTTTTTCGGATGAAGATGAATCTGAATCGTCCTATGTTACAGAAAATGCCTTCTTTTTGAATTTATCCTTTTTGTTTTTGTTGTTGAAATTTTTCTGATTTTCCTTCATTTGTTCTTGACAATCTTTTTGCATGTGTCCTTTCTTGTGACAATTGAAGCATTCTATATTTGAGGATGAAGATTTGTTCAAGAAATTCTTTTTGAATCTGTTTTTGTTTCCTTTTCTAAACTTTAAGAATTTCTTGAAGTTTTTGGCTATAAATGCAAGATATTCATCTTCAGACTCTGATTCTTCCGCATGAAAAGCAACATTCTTTCTTTCTTGAGCTTGATCTTTCTTAGCTTGCATATTTACTTCATACGACATAAGATTTCCAATCAGTTCTTCTGGTTTCATTGTAGATAGATCATTTTCTTCCTCGATTGCTAGTACTTTTCTCTCCCATTCATCAATGAGTGAATTTAGAACTTTAGACACAATGTCAAAGTCCGTGTATCTTTCTCCTAGTCCAATTAGAGCATGATGAATGTCTTGAAATCTTGAGTACATGTCATTGATGGATTCATTTTGTCGCATTCTAAAGTTTTGGAATTGATTCTTCAGCATGGATATCTTTGTTTGTTTAACTTTGTTTGTGCCTTCATGTATGACTTTGAGTGTTTCCTATATCTGATATGCAGTAGTAGATATGCTAACACGGTTGAATTCATTTCTATCCAGGGCGCAAAATAGCATATTCATAGCTTTGGCATTTGCACTAGCTTCATTCTTTTGAATTTGTGTCCATGTAGGATAATCGGTTGTGGGCACAACGAACTCTGCTTGAGTAGCACTCCAGGCTTCGAAACTTGTTGCTTGCATATAAGTCCTCATCCTAGTAGCCCAGTAGTTGTAGCTTAGTCCATTGAATAGGGGGGTCTTTGGGTATATTGTCCTTCCGCAAATGTTGAACTATAGGCAGATGTTTTGCTTGTACTTGCGTTATTTTCCATATTATCAATATGTCTAATAACGGTGTTATGGTATAGGACAACCTTGCTCTGATACCAATTGAAAGAGGCTATGCGGTAGGATCGTGTAATATGGAATATTGAAATAGTCTAGGTAGATAAAGTAGATAAACGCAAGGAGACACCAGGATTTTATACTAGTTCGGACCTCTCGTCCTACGTCCAGTCCCTAAGCTTCACTTAGGAATTTCACTAACTAACACCCTCACTTCACCCGGAGGAATAGGTTTACAACTTACCCAAACAACCGAACGGGATTTCTTGCCTCAACTACCAAAGAGGACTTCAAATCAATTACTAAAATACAATATTCGACTTGTTGTGTTCTTGTCAACACTAATGAGCCTAATGTAGTACAATATTCCTATAATCTTATCCTCGAGAATATGCAATGTGTTTGTGAAAATTTAGGAAATGTGAATTGCTATGAATCAAAAGAATGTTATAATCAAAAAACAGTGATTCAAGCAATAGATTGGTGATTGCTTTGAGAATATCTAGAGAATATGTACAAGAGAATAGTAAGATTAAAGCAAGAGAATTCGATGAATTAAATGGTGTTAGAATTATGTATATATACTTGTAGAAGAGATGCATATGTTGTCAAAGGTTGCAAACAAGAGATGCTTCCATTTCCACTGATGAAAGGTTGCAACTCTTGGGAGGAAGAATGTGTCTTTTCAAAGAAAATTCGCAGGTTCAAATTCAATCGACTAAGCAGGGAATTCAGTCAACTGAAAATATGAAGTAAAATTTTCGGGACCAAATTCAGTCGACTGTGCAGGAAATTCAATCGATTGAAACGGTGCATGTGTATAAATTTGTTCCAGTTTCAGTGACTGACTGTTCCTGTTCAGTCGACTAAACTTATAAAACCTGCATAGTTAAAACTAAATTAAAAAATGTAGTTTAACAAATTTTTCTAGTGCTCGTGCAAGCTTCTTGAGGATAGAACTTTAACAATACATCTAGACTAAGACACATGTAAAAACATACTTTAAGCTTGTTTGGTCTTCATCTATCTTCCTTTAGCATTTGCATATATTGCTTCCTTGTTTGTAAAAGCACATTGTCATTGATCAAATTCTTCGCGTATCAACAAATTTTAGTGAAAAAATAATAATAAAAATAAATAAAATGATTTTGAATTTTATGATTGGATATTATTGGTAATTAAGATCTAAGTATTTAAAATCAAGAAAAAAATTAGAATACCCGACCAAAAGGTACATGTTTAAATTGTGTTTGAAATTGATTATTTTGTGATTTAGCCACTTGCCTTTTGTTTTCTTTTGATAATTTGAGCCTGTAGAGGTGATTTGTAGTTATTCTGATCTAACCACACATAGGAGATGCTGGCGAATTTTTTTGAACATTTAAGAAGTAAGAAATATTTGAAGAAAATTTCGATAATTAAAATTTGGTTTTGAATTATAATTTGAATGATTGAGTGGATAACATTAGTTGTAATCTTTGGATGAATTTGGAAATTGGTAATGGTGATGGAGTGGTTTCACCCAATTGATTTTTGGAAGTTGTTTCAACTTAATTTGCTTTGGGAAAGCTAATGGATTTTGGACCATTCTTCTTATCTTCTTAATTTCGGGGATGACATTCTTTTAAGTAGAATGAACGTAACGACCTAGAATTTTAGTTATTTGAAATTGAATTATTTAATTAATTTTAAATATTTAAAAGCTAATTTTTAACTTGAATTTAAAATATAATAATTTATTGGATAATATAATTATTAAATTTAATATTTGAAAATTGGTTAAAACATCGAATCTTGAGTAATAAGCTTGATAAAAATAATTTAAAGGCTTATTAAATTTATATTAATAAGAGTGATGGTAATAGAACTTTTATACTGAATTTAAAAGTGATTTTTTCAATTTAAAAAATAGCTCGTTCGAATTAACATATAAAAATAGCCTTTTTGGGGATAGTCTTGGAATTTGACGAAGACAGTCTCATTGGATTCCTAATAGTGTATTATTATCGGATTTCAAATTTCATAGATTTTGGAGTTGCCGTTTATTCGTACGGGATATAAACACGTTGAATTTAATATCGAAAGTTCAATATAATAATTGAGATCAAAATTTATCTTCTCCATACGATCGAATAAGGAATTGAAACCTTTTCTATTCCGTTCGAAATAGGGGTATCTACAACAAAAAGTGTATTTTATAGCGCCATTTAATAATGCATTATTCTAAAGCGTTATTGTTTACCTTTAAATATTTGTTTTTTACACAATTTGTTTTGTATGTACATATGCAACACTTTGGCCCTAAATTTTCGTCTCCCTTCCAAAAACACACCCAATTTCATCTCCCTCTCAAAATAACACTAAGCAATTTTTGTTTCCCTCCTAAAACAAAATAACCCTAATCGAAGTTCTACTCCATGTCTAATCTATGAAATTCAGCTTTTGTACTCCATCTCTAATCTTCAAAATTTCGGTCTTCAGCAGTTGTGAACTCGACGACGTCAGGAACCCTAATCTCCAGTCTCTAATCTTCAATTTTTCTCTTCATCAATATCTAGCAGATTCATCCCGCTTCCTGCGAAGGTAACATCTTTTTCTATCCTTTATTCATTTTTAGAAATATAATTTGCTATTTCTCATTTGGGGGCGATTTCAGTTTGGGTTTCAGGAGTGCTAATGTTTAAATTATAAACTAGTTTTATGTTTAGGTGAACTAATGATTAAATAGATGATTTGTTTTATGTGATGATACTTTAGTATGTACGTCTGTTATTATTAAATTTGATTATGAAATTTGGTATTAGTCAAAAACCTCACTATCAATTTGTCTGGTGCTAAGTTTGTACCTTTTGTGAGGATCTCGTACATCCCTTTTATTTCAATAGACCATATAGAACAGTAGTCTCAAATTTTATTAGTTATATATTGTGATGCTTAAGTTGTTTACCAGTTAACAGCATTTCTTTTTGAAAAGGAAAAAAAAACTAAACTTTTTTTTTACTATTGAAATGGTGCTTTGATCGTGTAATATCCCATCCACTATTATAATTTTTAGAAAATGGAAGTTTGGTCAAATTTGTTCACTTTCTTATTCATTTTCTTATTCGTGTGTTCCTATATTTGTTCTTTGCTTCTTGCTATTTTCTGGATTGTGCCATTGTCTACCCTTATTGTTGTTCTCTGGTGTAATTAAATTGTTTCCAGTATTGATTTGTTCTAAACTTGCAAACTCCTTGTATATGTTTCCATCACTTTGTGGTTTTGCCTAGCACATAAACTTTTACTTGATTGCAATGTTACATTTTGTTCATCTATTTCAAATTTCGTTTCCATAGTTAATTATTTTGCATATCTTACAAGCTTTTGATCATTCAATATCTTTCTTAATAAATTTATTATCTTCATGTGAATTTAATCCAACTGTTAGCATCAAACTTTTTTTGTTGAAGCAATCACAGATGCTTCTAAGCTTAACAGTTTCAAGCATGGGTTATGCATAAGTCGAGAAAGAAGCATCCGTCATTACCTCAGGAAATATTTGGCAAGTTCAAGGCGCATTAGACGTCGCTGGAGTTTCTGGCTATTTCCAAAGCAGCTGCAGAGAGGAGGGCGAAAAATCCTAAGCCACACACTGGTGGTTCGAGATCCAATGCTGATTATCGTCTCGATCTGGTATGTAAATTTGTGGCTTACATTATATTCCAATTGAAAAAGAAAAGGTATTTACTTTTTATGTCAATCAGTAGCACTATTCCTTTATTCAAGATTAAATCTTATAAGTTTGATTTTTTCATGAAATTTATGAACTTGATTTGGATTGGTTGAATATGTTATGGATTTCTTTTTGAGAGTTTCACATACTTGACATTATAAAATTGTGCTATGAGCTGGGAAACTGCCCAATTCGCCTATCTCATTGATACCTAAGTCTACAACCACCTTAATTCCCTTGTCCTCCACCAGATCGCCAGCATCCATAGTATATTTTACGACTACACCTTGCCGATCAGACACCTCCATGTGTGTGAATGCGTCTCATCTTCAACACCCACTGCCTGAAATGAACATTCACCTTGTACTTCCCCGTCTTCTAAAATGACCCCCACCGCCTTCTCCTTTCAGCACAGGTCAACATTCAAACCTATTATTTGTACCAAAGCAATCCAAGAAAGCCACCCTATTAACATCACCTGCAACTGTTATTAAAATGGTCAATGATGGTTGAACTAAGTAGCATACGAAGGGACATAGGCGGAGAGGGTTCATTTAAGGGTATGGGCATCACACCCATCAATAACATGCTGTATATTTTACTGAAAATGAGCATTTTTGAAATTAGCTTTATCCATTGTAGATTTTGTGTACTGGAATTGCATTGTAGATATAGGTTAAAATAATTTTATTTATTGGGCTAAAACCTTAATTGCCTCGAGAAGGCTTGGAAGTAGATGAAACCAATTCAATTATGTACTACTCTTTGAAGATTTCTAAAGTTTAGGATAATTTGAAAGTCTGATAATAATATCGTGGGGAGTTTCACTTTATTTTAGTCTCATGAGAAAAGCGGCCATACTGATTTATTTTTGTTAGATATGCTTGCAAGTAAATATTGTTTACACTCCAGCAAAAATACGTAGTTATGTTACTTGAAATCCAGTACTATACTCGGTTTGATAAACATTGATAAAAATGGAAAGTTAAGTTGTGTCATTAGCAAAAGTTTTAAGAAGAACATCAAAGGAGAATAAGATTGAGATTCAAGATAAAAGTGCAAGAAAGCAGAGAAATTGAAGATATTCATCAAACATTGCTTACATTTCGTTAATTCAATATCATATTATAGGATTACATGATTTTAACACCAGTTAGTTACTAATAAGGCAAACTACTTTTAATAAAAGGCTGCATGACAAATATTCTAGCACTAGCACAATATCTTATACTTATGCATTAATTTGAAACTTCATAATGTAGAGGCAGATGGATGGATGGTCGCGGTTTCGAGTTGGGGTTCGGTGATGTAGAGGCAGTAAGAAGGGTAGCAAAAGCTAAAAGGACAGTTAGATGGTGATGGAGTTGACTGGTGGTATGTTGTGAAATGAAATGGTTAGATGGAAGTGTTTGTGGTCATTTTTGTGACAGTACTTTGGTCGAGGCTGGAAGATGGAATAGTAGTAAGGTTGAAGTGCAAATATGATGATGATGATTTGAAGCGAGAAAAGCTGGTAGTTGCTTGTTAGTGGGATATATATGGGTGTATGAATGGTAGCCTGATGTGGTTGATCAGGTATGCAGGGATAGAGCAATGGTTGTAATGAGGTTATGCAAAGTTTGATTGGTCAGGGTGAAGAGTGGTATCAGTTGCACTGTGTATGGTGTGATGTTTGATGGAGATGTCTGATATGGTGGTTGTCAGTAGTGTGAAAGTGTGCACAGTTGTGCACTGTAGAGGGGCTATTGTAAAGATAGAGGATGAAGTTGATTGTGATGGTTCAGGTCAAGTAAGGTTGCAAGTTGTAGGGAATGATGTGTTTTTGGAAATAGGCAGGTAAATGGTTGGTTTTGTGACTAGTGAATGCAGTGGATGGGGAAGTGAGGAGGTTTATATTGAGCAGGAAGTGACAGAGCAACAGCTTGTAGATGTCAGGGTTGGTGAAGTTTGAGGTTGTCAGCAGTTTGTATATGAGATGGTGGCACTATTGAGGTGGATGGCACAGTGGTGATCAATCAGCAGGAGTAGGAAGTGGATGGAGATGTTTGAACACTGGAATGGTCGGGAAGAATGATGTTGTAATGTTGAAGTGGAGCACTGTAGGACGGGAAATTATTAAGGGACAGTGTAGTAGTGTAGATGATGGTTGGTGGTTAAGTATTAATGGTTAGTGATGGGGTTTGGGACTGTTGAACTGATGAAGGGTGAAAGGTTTGATTGGTCTGATAGCAGTTGCAAGGGGAGGAAGTCGAATGGCACTGTGGCTGTAGTTATGTAGAGTAGTAGAAGTGAATGGCTTTGATCTGTTGCTGTGGTGACGGGTAGGATTTTGTTGTTGTGAGGTTGCTAGAGTGTAGTGGTTTGGATGATTAGAGAGAGGTGAATGAAGAAGGGGATGTGGTGGAAGAGTATAATATGGTGTGTTGTTTATTTAGCAGCAGGAGTTCGGTTGAAGGAGACGGCAAGTAGATTGATGTTCAGGTTTGTGCAACAGGCTAGTTATGCAGAATTTGTTTGCCAGAGAATAGAAGTATGTGATGTGTGGCTGCAGCTATTTATGATGTGATGTAGTAGATGGTTGCGTTGGTAGTTGGAGAGGGGTGGCTTGTCATTGTTGTGCACTATATGTGACATGCACAGTGCAACAAAGAGAGGAATAGAGAGATGGTGAGAAGAACAATGTTATATGCAAATGTATGTTGCAGAAACAAATGTAATGAAAAATATATAACATTTCTTTCTGAGCATGCTCTTGTGTTATATTTGTTGATTATAATCTTTATTCGTTTATGAAGATTTAGTTTGATTGCTATTATTAAAATGTAATATATAGGCATAGCTCTTGAAAAGTGTATCTACGATTTTTATAGCAGCATATATGAGCTGTAAAAGAATTTATCAATACTATAACATGTTGATTTAATAGCGTGAAATGACCGCTACTGAATAAATATTTTATAGCGGCAAAGTGGTGTTATAAAGATTTCCAGTTCCGTTGAGATTTAGCTGTATTATAGAGGCTATAATGAGCTATTGAATTAACAAACCATCGGCGAATTTGCATTATAAAACTAAGCTCAACCATAGCGGCATATTTTGTGTTATAAATATTCAACAGTTTTTTATAACATGTCGATATACAGCGCTTATAAAACCGTTATGGTTGTGATTAATAGCGGCTATATGCCACTGTAAAAGACACTTTTTGTTGTAGTGAGCATAATGGACGCCTAGCGGCATGCCTCGATAGGGGTTCGAAATTTTGAGTTGGGTAAATCGAGATATTTTGAATTTTTTTTAATTTATATATATTGACTAGTCAACTGCTGTTCCTTTCCATACATACCATCTTCTTTTCATTCCATCCTGTCCTTTTCTTATCCATCACTTTCCCTCTCTCGTCTTTTAAACGACCGAACAGTGGAAATGAAGAAAGAAAAAAAGGAGGAGAGAGATCGCTCGACTCTTGAAAATAAATTTTTGACTCGTGATATCGTGACTGTCTAGTAGTAGAGGCATGAGGGAAATGGTGACTGTCAAGAGTTGGAGAAGCTACTATCAAGAGGAAAAGAGGGTTTGATGGGCCGTGAGTGGTGGTTGACAATGGCCATCGTTTGGTGGTGGTTGGCACGCGAGCACAAACTCTGGTTGTGCTTCACTTCATTTCATATAGGTTGGAGGGAAAGTGAAATTGTAAAGGGGGTGGTGTCACAATTTTTGGTCAGGCGAGTGCGCGAATGTATAGAGGTAGGTTGGAGCGGTGGTAGCGTGGTGGAGGGCGGCGGTGGCTGTTGGCGTGTGAGCGAAGTCACAAGGCGTGATCTATTTTATAAAAAAAAAGGTCGCATGAAGCTGTAGCCTGGACTAGTAATTCTTGTTTGGGAAGATGAATGTAGTGGGCCAGTTTTGGTTCATGGACCTAGTTGTGTTGTGTAATAAGAATTTTAAATTGTATTAGCTTTTGTTTATTAAATTTGTAAATCGTATAAACCCAATATCTCATTCGTTTTAGGTCTGAATCCAATGAGGTCAGTCATGTTGGGTTCATTTTAACGAGATCTTAACTATGGAATCAGAATTGGTTGAGTTTAGAGCTTGTTGAATTTTCAAAAAAATTAAATGCATTCGAACTTAATCGAAACCAGAACGCGAAAGCAACAGTAACAATCAAGTTGAGTTAATCTCACTCATTTCTGGATTACTAGTTAGTTTTAAATAGTTAAAATTAATTATTGATTGGTTGGTTAAATTGATAAATTATCATCAGCTTGGATGTTATATGATATATAGTAGTATATATATTAGTAGTTGGATTGATTATTCCAGCATATTCCAGCGGATGAGACCCTATGCGCCCAGCATAATAGCGGATGACCCTATATTACTGTGATATCCCACCTCGAAGTCGGATTGGTATTTTTATGTTGTACTAATATCTGTGGTTATAGGGAAATGGGTTGGAGGGATCCAACTGGATTGCTCAAAAATATTGATTTTAATTTCATATATAGTGACGTATCAAAATAATCTATGATAAATTATAGTGTGATTGAATTTATTGCATACTATGGTGGTAGTGGCCTAGATTTTGGTATTTTAAAATACCATAATTATATTTACTGAAATTTGAAAGAAACTAAACAAGGATTTTGAAAGTGAAATATTTAAATAGAGTTTTTGGATTAATTAAAAGATATTGTTTGGATAAAATAATTGGTTTTTGAATTTTTACTTAGCTATTTCGGGATATTGTAAATAGGGAAATATAAAAAAGTTTTATAAATTAAGATTTTAAACAGATCGGGGAATGGAATGGAATTTTGAAATAAGTATAAAATTTGTTATAATGGATCTTATATAAGATTTCTAAATTAGGAAATGGAAGTAGAATCAAGATTTGGTCACGCTTGGAATATAATTTGGAATATAATTTGGGTTAATTAAGAAATTGATTTATAAATGGAATTTAAATTAGAAACTAATTTAAAAATGGCATTTAAGTGAATCGAACCGTTGTAAACTAGAAATGAGACTATGGAATTTATAAACAATGTTTATAAATAAATTGAAATGATTACCATTTGATAAATTGAAGATATAAATTCACAGTATGAATTTATAATGAGATGGGTAAATCGGTTTAAAAAGAAATGATTGGTTTTACTTTTCGGAAATGTAAAAAAGGGATTTATGAAAGTGGGGACGTAAATCGATTGTTGGTAAATTGAGAGAGATTTATAAATATTAGATTGGTTATATTGGAGTTGAAAAATATATTTTTATCGTGATATTGAGTTGTTTTAAAAAGAGGATTTTAATTGTTAAACTGGGTAATTTAATTATGTTTAGCATAAGGATATTTCAGAAGGTTAATTATTTGAATGTTTTTAGATTGTCAAAATGGATTATAAGTTTAATAAATAAGCCATGTAAATCGATTAGAATTTTATTAATAAATCATAATTAATTATTCTTTCAAAGCTATGTAATTATTTAAATTATTTCAAAGTATATTTAATTATTAAACAAGTTTTTGAAATGCAATGGTATACTTTCAGGGTGAAATCGAAGGTAGAGATTGCCTGCAGTTAATTTGGATTTCTCTTGGATAGAGACGAATCACTGAGATGTGAATCCATGGTTGATACCGCATAGTGCTTTCCATATTTATTTTAAAAGTTTTTCAAATGTTTTTGAAGGAAATGGTTTATGAATATACTTATTTCGGTGAGATAAGTATATACTTTTGAATAAAGAGATTCAATAAAGGAACACGGGAACTTATAGAATTCATAATAAACGATTTAAGGAATTTATAATATAAATTTTAAAGGGTTTTGAGAAAAGAGAAATAAATGGAACATTCCTAAGTGTTGGGAAGTAAGGAGTTTAGAAAAATAAATTTTTAAATATTTTCTAAGTGCTTAAATAAGAGATGCTTTGAAATATCCTGATATGGATATAAATATTTGAGTTGTCTCAAATATTGAAACTTGGAAAGGATTTAAATATATATCTTATAAAGATATTTTGAAATTAAATTTTGGAAAAAAATTATAATATGGGCCTAGTGACTGCTTATGGATGTTATGCTGATAGTTAAATAACCAACTATCTAGTATTTGGCCAATTTCATTGATCATTTTGAACAGACCGGGATCAGATTGAACTATCCGTCGATCTAATTTGAGCCATACAAATGGATATCGTGAAGATGGTGAAGATGGTGATTCAGTTTGTCTAGACCCAGGACAACTAGTATGGAGGAATGCTATCAGAACATCGTCATTAGAGGATGATAAGCATTCTAAGTGAAATTGTTCTTGAAAGGTAATTGTAGCCTCGAGCCTCATCAACCGAAACGACTGAAAATCAGGGGATATGCAGCAAGGCTAAGTGGGCCATACTAATTAGGATACGTTATCACCTTTCTAGATACCCTCAGATATATTATTAGTTATGGATACGGTGGTGCATGGAAAAAGAGCTCTCGATAAGGGTGGGAACAACCGAGGTGATAACATATTCGGTTCTATCCAAATTAGGGATAGGGCCGGTCTTGTGTTATAGGGGATCTCGACCAGATCCTCGGTACATTTTTCTAGACGTGCACCATGACAAGTTGTACCCCAGTGCCAAGTCATTGTATGGAATCCATTCTCCAATAAGCGCGTACTGTTTTTATTGTGCCCAGCTGTGCTGTAACGCGAGATGCAAGCATTTCAGCTATTTTTTATTTATTTTATATAGACCTATAATAATATCAGACAATTTTGATATAAAATTGAAACACTCCACATCTCTTAGTATACCAAAAGGACACACTAAATGATGTGGTGCCTTGTAGGTATAACTAAAGCTAGTAGAGACTAAGATTCACAGGACAAAATAGATAGATAATAACACAGCGAAAGTAATTAAAAACAATAAGGGATTTTAAAAATCAATATTTTATAAATACATCAGACAAACCACACATGTTCCAAATACCAAATACAATTGTCTTATGAAGATAAAATCTCAATCTCATCAGAAAAACACAGAGTACAAACACAAACTTTCCCTCAATACAGTGCTAGTGCAACAAAAGAACCAAAAGCTGGAAATAAAAAGAAGGAATACATGATAGGGTCTTCAAGTCTCCAAGAAGCTAATGTCTATCTTCCTTGTCCATGATTGCCTATGGGGAAAAAAGGGGAAATAGAGGAGCGAGTCGGACTAAAAGTCTAGTGAATGATGGTAGTTACTAGAATCTTTAAGCAAAGTAAAAGTAATAGACCTTACAACAGTTCTTGTATATAAAAGGAAACAAAGGATATAGGGATAAGGAATAAGTTGGAAATAAATACGAGTTAACATAATTGATTAACTTTGATTATTTTCACTTGTCTTTGATAGCTGCTTTGATTTGTCTGAATTCCTAATCCTATAATTAGGCAGAAATCCTAATTCTACCCTTTGATCAACCTGCTACTCCATGGACCTTACCGCGGACTAGAGGCTATATAACTCCCACACAGAAATGGTGTCTACGAATGACATGCAAAGTATCTACCGTGGACTAGACGTTATATGTTTCCCAACACAGAAGGTAATGGTGCCTACGAAAGTCATAAATATTAAGGGCTTGGAACTCATAACGATTACTGAGCACTGAATGGAAGTCGCGTGCATAACCCCACCATGCTCATGTTACTTGTTGTTCCACCTATTGAGCCTTCTTATTACCTCAAGCTCCAACATAAGCGTGCCCCTCATCCCTCTTCAGTCTAGTGTGAGATCACCATGTCCATAGAACATAGGGGAAATGCTGTTGGTACTGGCCCGTCATCAAACAATATCTAGTTGCGCCCCTTGCCCAAATCCCCATGATATGGACTTTTACATATTGACCAGTTACTACCATTATTAGCATAAGTGTGCCCCTCGTCTCACTTAATATTTATATGAAGCACCATGGCCATAGAAATAATAGGGGAATTCTATTTGGAACAGGTCCTACTTTCATCTTTACTTATTTACATAGATAAATTATTTAAATAAGCCTTTACAATTTATCTCTAGTATCTTCGCTTATTAATTTGTCCTACGTCTTAAAATAAGCCTCATTCTGTTCTATTTTCTATTATAACCTAAGTTATAATCACGCTTATTACTTAACCCAAGGTCTAAGTGTAAAAATAAGCTTCTTTCATCATATATACCTTTTAGTTATAATTCTAAATTATAACTATGCCAATTATCTTTAATTACTCAAATTCTAACATTAATATCACAATTAGGCTCAATTTCAGTCTTATTACCATTTTTATTACAGCCTTTACAATTTACGTCTTATCTTCCATAATTTCAGTATTCTTATAATTTTAATCCATGTTCGCATTTAATCTATTCTAATCCATACGTGAAAAAGAAGGAGAAATGAAAGAAAACTAGAAATAGAAGAAAATCCAAAGTGTAGGAACAAGATGTTAATAACGCATAAATAAAAATAAATAAATTAAAAATTATAAATAATGGAAAAGCTTTAATTAACAGAATTAAACTAAAATTAACTAGAAAACAATAACTAAAAGAAATAGACTGAAATAATTCTAAAAACTACACATTACTAAAAAGGTTATACCAAAAATCGTAGTAAAACCTACAACTATTGGAAACCCTATTATTTTAAATTACTTAAAGAAATCTAAAATAATTACAATCACTCACCTGTGGTCCTAAGCTCTTCTCTTTTGGTCTTCCCAGATCCACTTGAGGGTACTAAAGTATTTTTATTAAAAAGATTCTCCCCTTGGAAAATTATTCCATTTAACGTCCTTTCTAAAAGGTGAACCCAAGTGGAGAAAATCTATAATGAGATAAAGTGTTAGGCCTATGGTTCTATTTATAGGTATTGAAGGGGACCTTAGACCATTGGATTTGAGGATTGAACAGGATGCAACTACGTCATAGGCTGTATAGGATCTAACGGATGCAAGAACGGAAGGAACGGGTTGGTTAAAAGAATGCAAATGACGCGTATAACATTCGAAGGAACGAAACGAACTTTCGTTCGTTCAAAAGGTGAGGCAGGTTAACCGAGCGGTCGACCGCCCTGGTGTCTAGGTCGACCGGTCGGTCGACCGGTCGGTCGACCTAGCCTATATTATCATTATCATTATTATTATTTCTTTCTTTCCTATTTTTGTTTAATTCATAACTTGCCCATATTCGCTCGAATTCCGACGTTCTATATATGGAAATTGAACAGAAAATTACCATGGAAACAATGGTGCAACTCCCGTTGCACAATTCTGATAATTTCACAAAGTTATTTTATTATTTCATTGATTAATGAATTAATTATTATGGGTTAAATTTTGGGTTGTTACATTCTCTCCTCCTTAAGGGATTTCGTCCTCGAAATCTCTAAGTATAAAAGAATATGCTAAATGTTTACATCCAAGTTCAACAACAAACTACCTAACCATCATCCATTCATCCATTGTCCTTGAATTTTCCTAATGCAATTTATGACACTTACGCGATTAGTACGGTGTCTATGTCCTTAACTTATGCAAAAGATTAGGCGGTCGACTAATCAGTTGACCTCTTTTTATGCAACCATGTATGTGCCCTGTATCCAAATGAATGCAAATGCCCTAACGATAATTGATAGTTCTATATGTGTGCTAAAAACATCTTCCAAATGCAACAATCATGTGAAAATCATCCCTTTTTGGCAGCTATGGAAAATAAAATAAAATGCGCACACATCCATATGCACATGCTCTAGTGTCCTAGTTAGGCTGATCTTTAAGAGGTAATAGTGCCTAGTGTAAGTATATGCGCCCATTAGCATCTACTAGCAAACACTTGCAACCACTAGCATACATCATTCTTAACATTTTACATCAAATCCAATCATCTGTAGGTTAAATCCTAAATTCTACCCTCCCAAAGTATAATAAAGGAAAGGACCTATTCAGAACGAAAGATGGAAAATAGGAAATTCAAAACTTACTATTGAAAAGATGAGGATAAGAAGTACGAATCTTCTCTTCAGTCTCCCATGAACGTCTGCGGCATCGTCTCCCCATTACACCTTTACTAACGGAACTTCTCTATTCCTAAGTCGCTTGGTGTTTTGTAACAGCCCATAATTTTGTAAGTATTTTAAATTTAATTTTATTTGAAAACTCTTATTTTTAAATCATTTAAAATAGAATTTCTGGAATTTTCCAATGTAATTTTGAAATTTGTTAGTAATTTGTTTTCCCAAATACAATAAAATAAACATCTTTTTAGAATTTTATATTTTGGTCAACCTTGGTCGAACTTTGAATTTCAGTTTACATTTTTAAATTTAAAATGTAATATCCCAGAATTTTTAACAATATCAATTTAATAATCTGTTTTTAAAATTAAACTGATATTGATATTCTGTTAATAATTATTCAAACAGATTTAATAATCTTCTTCAATAATTATTTAAATTGGTTATTTTATCTTTTTAAAATAATAAATTGATTTCTATTTACAATATAAATATATGGTTTATATATTAAATAGATTTGCTTTGTTTTAATTCTAATAAGTAAAGCATAATTTTTCTAGTTTTAAAATATTTGTAGTAACTTTGATTATTTGTTTTATTTAATATTAGCCATTTAAAGTTATTGAATAAATGATTTTGGATTAAACTTGATAATTGAATCATGTTTTAAAATTCTGATATATATACATTTCAATTTGGAAATTTGTTTTAAATTAGTATTGAGTTTTTAAAATCTATTTCATAAATAAATATATCATTTCAAAATTTGAAGAAAAAAATATATTAAATGTTTAAATTAAATTAGATTGAGTTTTAAATTTAGAATAAATTCAACAAAAGGTTTTATGGCTTAATAAAATGGAAATTTTATTAATAAAAAATATAATTTCTTGTAAAATGATTTTAATTTAATAATAAGAGAATTATAAATATTGTATTGTCTTTATAAATAAGTTTTGAATAGGATTTGTAATTTTTATTTCAAATTTGAATTTATATTCATAACTTGATTTGAAATAATTGATTATGAATTTAGTTTTAATTTAAATTCAACAGTATAAAATCTTAATTGTTTTAATCTTTAATATGTATAAGTTTATTTATAAACATGATTTGTTTTTATTTTCATTTATAAATTTATACCCATATTCAAATATAAACTAACAACTTAAATTTAGGCTAACATATTCATTAGTTTGTAAATTAGATTCTAATCATTTTTTTTAAAGAAAACAAGTGTTTCATTCTTTGACATCAATTTAACATGTGTTTAAAAACTTACATAATAAATTTGACAAGTGCATAACATTTGTACAAGTGTAAATTTTATTTTAATTTTTCTTTTATTTCATTAAATATGAAAATACATCTAGTTTAGCTTGCATCTTCATTCATGCATATTCTTTTTCATTTCTTTAATCAAAACAAAGATCAAAACTCACTTTCTTCATATACAAAATCAAATACCCTCTTCAAAATTCTGAGGCCTGCAAACCAAAATCTTATTCAATAAAAAAAAAAATTAAACCCTACATATAAAAATCTGCATTTCCTCAAATCAAATTGGGCCTGCATTCTGTTTAAACCTGGGAATGATAAGCATCTGCATGCATTTGAGGAATTAGCAACTGCATCTACTTTCTGCAGGCAAGTAATTAGAGTATGGGATCATGAGCATGTAGATTTCATCAGGATTGCAACTCAGATTAAAAACAACAAAGGGTCAAGCCTGCATTTTCTGCAAATTTCAAAAAGAACAACTGAGCTCTACATTGAATTAAGGTGAGTAACATTTAAATTTTAAACTATATTTAGGTTGCTTGTTAAATGTTTGAGATAAAAATATGTTTGTGTGCTTATAAAAAGTCTGATGTAATTATGACTGTATATGCATGTTGATTTTTTTGCTGTGCTGTGTTCCGAGATTCACATCCCATTTAAAGTATCTTTTACAATTGATTTAACTTGAGATTGTATCTGGGTTTTAAAATAATAAAAAGGGTTTGCTTATCATAGATTAGAATTCAAATTTATAAAGTAATGTGTTTTATTTTCTTAATTAAGGTTTAAAATTTTTAGCTGAGTTAAAACAGGGTGTTATCTCTGTAAAAACAGGTAATACCATTATATGTTGATCTTGATCAAAACCAATCACATTTATATTGAAACCCAGTTTCATAAACTAAAAACATTTTCTGGAACTTGATTTTTAAATCAAGTTTTAGGATTTTTAGAGTTTGGTTTAAATTGCAGTTGCCTCTTGAACTAAAAATAGTTTTTTTTTGCAAATTCTATTGATTTATGAATTGAGAAATTCTGGAATTTTTCTGAGTAATGGAGTAGGTATAGGAGATGCTCAGAAAAATTAGAGATGGGTTTAAAACTTATTATAGTAATTGCAGTTTTGAATTTCATCATTTAACCCTAGTTTTCACTTTGTCTTTGAATTAATAAATTTGGGTTTGTAGGATGGATCGAGTGTTTTGATATTTGGGAATTGTGTCGTTGAAGTGTGAAGGAGTTCGAGGCCGGAGGGGTTGAACGTCAGATGGTCGGAGAGGCGTAAACTCGCCGTTGACACGTTTTGGGGGAAAACCTGTTTAATGTTCCAGGTTTTGCTCATAGGGTTAAATTTTGATTCTTTGATTAATTGTTCAATCTGATGATGATGTTTGTGGATTGATGAGTTACTGGGAGTAATTTGATCATCTTTGATGATCAGAGAAGGCGAGGATCGCCGTGCATATGCACGGCGATGAGTTTCCTGGTGATGAATTTAGGTTTGGGTGTGTTGCAGGGTAGGTCTGTGATTTGCTCGAAGCAAGTAGATTGGAAACTCGAAGTAGAGCAGCATAAAACCCAAAGTAGTTTTGGGAAATTCTCGGTTTTACTCTGTGTGTTACAGGTTACAAAAACCCGTAGTTAAGGTTTTGAAATTGTTTTTTTTTAAAAACCTGTAAATCTGGGTTTTAAAGATTTTAAAAATCTATAGTTTTATGTTTAAAGTAAGGTTTAAGTTTAAATACAAATTCAAGTTTGAATTTCTGATTTAAATTTAAATCCCAGTTTTAAATAAAAATTAAAGTTTCAAAAATTTAACTTAATTAACTATTTCATTTTGGTAAATAGTTTAAACATTTTAATTATAAGCTTTTTTTATGAGTAAGATTTGAAGATTTATTTGAAATCTGGAAGTCTAAGTTTAAAAATTAACTTCAGTTTTAAATTTGAAAGAAGATTTAAATTTGAAAGTTTTAAACAAAGAATGAATTGGAATTTCTAAAATTTTGAAATGAATTTAACTTTAAAAAATTTCATAGCACTTGTTTGATTTGCAATTTAAATTTTATTAAATTATTAAAACGTTGACAAGTTTTAAAATTATTTTATTTTTAAACCTGTATTTAAAATGAAAATTTCAAAGTAGTTCAAAAAGTACTTCGTTTCAATTAAATTGTTTAACATGATTAAGTTATGTTTATCTTGAAAATGTAAATTAAGATTAATATTTCAGAATTAATTTAATTAATAAGGTAATTAAGATTAATTCATTAATTTAATTAATTAATTGAATTTGGAATTAATAATTGATTAATGATTAATCAATTTATAATTAAGATCATTGATTAAATTATTATTTAATGATGAATGAATATTATTAATTATGTAATTAAGTTTTAAATCAAGGTTAGTTAATTTAATAATTAACTTTAATGATTAAAGATAATTCAAATTGTAATTAATTTATGTTAATTACTTTATAAAATAATTAGGGGATGGTTAATGAAGGTCATTAACCAGGATTATTTAACAATTATTAATATGATTAATTTTTATAAATAATTAGATTAATTTAATAATAATCAATTATGAATGGTTTGAGTATAATTACTTAACAAAGTAATTAGGAAATTAATTACTTAATGTAATTAATTTAATTTAATGTGATTGTTTATTTTAATTAATTAAGTTTAATTAATTTTAAACACTTGGATTTTAAAGATAATTACTGTGTGTAATTAATGATTTTGGAATTTACTTAGTTAAGTAATTGATTAATAATTACAGAATGTAATTTAAGGAAGATGTTAAGAATGAAGTAATTTGGATTTAAATTATTTAATAATTAATCAAGGGATTAATTAAGTAATAAATTAAACAACAATTAATTTGTTTAATATGGTAATTAAGCTAGATAATTACTAAATGTAATTAATCTATGATGATGATTAATAATTATAAGTTAATTACTTAAGGTAATTAATAAAAGGGGATCATTAATTATTATAATTAATGAAGTAATTAAAGTTGATTAATTATGATTAATTAATCTATAATAGGTAATTAAAGGTAATTAATTAATTAAGGATTAATGTAATTAATTATGATTAATTGATTAATTGAAGTAATTAAAGGTTAATTACTGTTTGGTTGAGAATAATTAATTTGTGAAATGAATTAAAGATAATTACATGAATGTAATTAAGGGTAATTAATCAACGGAATTTTTAAATTTAAAATGTAATATCCCGGAATTTTTAACAATATCAATTTAATAATCTGTTTTTAAAATTAAATTGATATTGATATTCTGTTAATAATTATTCAAACAGATTTAATAATCTTCTTCAATAATTATTTAAATTGATTATTTTATCTTTTTAAAGTAATAAATTGAGTTCTATTTACAATATAAATATATGGTTTATATTTTAAATAGATTAGCTTTGTTTTAATTTTAATAAGCAAAGCATAATTTTTCTAGTTTTAAAATATTTGTAGTAACTTTGAATATTTATTTTATTTAATATTAGCCTTTTAAAGTTACTGAATAAATGATTTTGGTTTAAACTTGATAAATGAATCATGTTTTAAAATTCTGATATATATACACATTTCAATTTGGAAATTTGTTTTAAATTAGTATTGAGTTTTTAAAATCTATTTCATAAATAAATATATGATTTCAAAATTTGAAGAAAAATAATATTAAATGTTTAAATTAAATTAGATTGAGTTTTAAATTTAGAATAAATTCAACAAAAGGTTCTATGGCTTAATAAAATGGAAATTTTATTAATAAAAAATATAATTTCTTGTAAAATGATTTTAATTTAATAATAAGAGAAATATAAATATTGTATTGTCTTTATGAATAAGTTTTGAATAGGATTTGTAATTTTTATTTCAAATTTGAATTTATATTCATAACTTGATTAGAAAATAATTGATTTTGAATTTAGTTTGAATTTAAATTCAACAGTATAAAATCTTAATTGTTTTAATCTTTAATATGTATAAGTTTATTTATAAACATGATTTGTATTTATTTTCATTTATAAATTTATACCCATATTCAAATATAAAATAACAACTTAAATTTAGGCTAACATATACATTAGTTTGTAAATTAGATTCTAGTCAATTTTTTTAAAGAAAACAAGGGTTTCATTCTTTGACATCCATTTAACATGTGTTTAAAAACTTACATAATAAATTTGACAAGTGTATAACATTTGTACAAGTGTAAATTTTATTTTAATTTTTCTTTTATTTCATTAAATATGAAAATAAATCTAGTTTAGCTTCCATCTTCATTCATGCATATTCTTTTTCATTTCTTTAATCAAAACAAAGATCAAAACTCACTTTCTTCATATACAAAATCAAATACCCTCTTCAAAATTCTGAGGCCTGCAAACCAAATCTTGTTCAATAAAAAAAAATCAAACCCTGCATATAAAAATATGCATTTCCTCAAATCAAATTGGGCCTGCATTCTGTTTAAACCTGGGAATGATAAGCATCTGCATGCATTTGAGGAATTAGCAACTGCATCTACTTTCTGCATGCAAGTAATTAGAGTATGGGATCTTGAGCATGTAGATTTCATCAGGATTGCAACTCAGATTAAAAACAACAAAGGGTCAAGCCTGCATTCTTTCTGCAAATTTCCAAAAGAACAACTGAGCTCTGCATTGATTAAGGTGAGTAACATTTAAATTTTAAACTATATTTAGGTTGCTTGTTAAATGTTTGAGATAAAAATATGTTTGTGTGCTTATAAAAAGTCTGATGTAATTATGATTGCATATGCATGTTGATTTTTTTTGTTGTGTTGTGTTCCCAGATTAACATCCTATTTAATGTATCTTTTACAACTGATTTAACTTAAGTTTGTATCTGGGTTTTAAAATAATAAAAAGGGTTTTCTTATCATAGATTAGAATTCAAATTTATAAAGTAATGTGTTTTCTTTTCTTAATTAAGGTTTAAAATTTTTAGGTGAGTTAAAAACAGGGTGTTATCTCTGTAATAACAGGTAATACCATTATATGTTAATCTTGATCAAAACCAATCATATTTGTACTGAAATCCAGTTTCATAAACTAAAAACATTTTCTGGAACTTGATTTTTAAATCAAGTTTTAGGATTTTTAGAGTTTGGTTTAAATTGCAGTTGGCTCTTGAACTAAAAATAGTTTTTTTTGCAAATTCTATTGATTTATGAATTGAGAAATTCTAGAATTTTTCCGAGTAATGGATTAGGTATAGGAGATGCTCAGAAAAATCAGAGATCGATTTAAAACTTATTATAGTAATTGCAGTTTTGAATTTCTTCATTTAACCCTAGTTTTCACTGTGTCTTTGAATCAATCAATTTGGGTATGTAGGATGGATCGAGTGTTTTGATATTTGGGAATTGTGTCGTTGAAGTGTGAAGGAGTTCGAGCCGGAGGGGTTGAACGTCAGATGGTCGGAGAGGCGTAAACTCGCCGTTGACAGGTTTTGGGGGAAAACCTGTTCAATGTTCCAGGTTTTGCTCATAGGGTTAAATTTTGATTCTTTGATTAATTGTTCAATCTGATGATGATGTTAGTGGATTGATGAGTTACTGGGAGTAATTTGATCATCTCTGATGATCAGAGAAGGCGAGGATCGCCGTGCATATGCACGGCGATGAGTTTCCTGTTGATGAATTTGGGTTTGGGTGTGTTGTAGGTTGGGTCTGTGATTTGCTCGAAGCAAGTAGATTGGAAACTCAAAGTAGAGCAGCATAAAACCCGAAGTAGTTTTGGGAAATTCTCGGTTTTACTCTGTGTGTTACAGTTTACGGAAACCTGTAGTTAAGGTTTTGAAATTGTTTTTTTTAAAACTTGTAAATCTGGGTTTTAAAGATTTTAAAAATCTGTAGTTTTATGTTTAAAGCAAGATTTAAGTTTAAATGCAAATTCAAGTTTGAATTTCTGATTTAAATTTAAATCCCAGTTTTAAATGAAAATTAAAGTTTCAAAAATCTTAATTAAATATTTCATTTTGGTAAATTGTTTAAAACTTTTAATTATGAGTTTTTTTTATGAGTAAGATTTGAAGAACTATTTGAAATTTGGAAATCTAAGTTTAAAAATGAACTTCAGTTTTAAATTTAAAAGAAGATTTAAATTTGAAAGTTTTAAACTAAGAATGAATTGAAATTTCTAAAATTTTGAAATGAATTTAACTTTAAAAGTTTTCAAAGCACTTGTTTGATTTGCAATTTAAAAAGTTTTAAATTATTTAAACTTTGATAAGTTTTAAAATTATTTTATTTTTAAACTTGTATTTAAAATGAAAATTTAAAAGTAGTTCGAAAAGTACTTTGTTTCAATTAAATTGTTTAACATAATTAAGTTATGTTTATCTTGAAAATGTAAATTAAGATTAATATTTCAAAATTAATTTAATTAATAAGGTAATTAAGACTAATTCATTAATTTAATTAATTAATTGAATTTGGAATTAATAATTGATTAATGATTAATCAATTTATAATTAAGATCATTAATCAAATTATTAATTAATGATGAATGAATATTATTAATTATGTAATTAAGTTTTAAATCAAGGTTAATTAATTTAATAATTAACTTTAATGATTAAAGATAATTCAAATTGTAATTAATTTAATGTTAACGCTAAAATTTGAACGCTAACACCCCGGAGTATGAGTTATAGTTGTGAAAGCACCACCCGATAACTCGGGAACAGATTACAAGCAGATAATAGCGGAAAAGCAGTAAGCAACAACAATTTTATAGTGGTTCGGCTTAAGGGTATAGCCTACGTCCACTTTGAGTATTTTTATTGATGATCTCGTTACAAGCTGATACAATTCTTTTCAAGTACAATACACTTTGAATTACAAGTCACTTAGAACAAGTAGCCTAAACTACAATGGAGATTAGAGTCTTCAAATCCATGTTGGATGTGTGTGATCTTTTCTCGAAGTTGTTTGTAGCGTTCTTCGTGTCTTGAGAGCTTTAAGTGTTGGATTGGTTTGGAATGCAGCAGAGTAACGGTGCTTGAAGAGAGTGAGCAAAAAGTCCTTTTTTAGTTGGAGTTAGGATCATATTTATAGGCATTTTTCAGAATAAGGTCGTAGGTCGTGACCGACCTAAGTAAGGTCGTAGGTCGTGACCGGCCTGAGTAAGGTTGTAGTCGACCTGAAGAGCATTGGCCCCTCCTTCCTTGCGCATGCTGATTTGCACATGTACTAGGTCGTGAGCGACCTATCCCCCTGTGGCATTGCATAGTCTTCTATATTCTGGTGTTTAGGTCGTTAGCGACCTAACCTAAGTCGCGAGTACTTTCCTGCAGCAATAGTTAATCTTAAGTCGCTGAGTCCCTTAGGTCGCGACCTTCCTTAGGTCGCGGAGCTCCTTAGGTCGGTGGATAGTTAAGTCGCGGAGTTCCATAGGTCGAGTCCATCTTCAGGTCGCACTCACTCTTAGGTCGCGACCTCCTTTAGGTTGTAGCTTTCTGTTAGGTCGCAACAGTCCTTAGGTCGCTGGGTTCTGCTAGGTCGCGGCCTTCCTTAGGTCTGAGCACACAGTTAGGTCGTTTGAGTGCTATAGGTCGCGGAGTTTTATAGGTCGGTGCTTCCCTTAGGTCGCAGAGCTCTGTAAGTCGGTGCTTCCCTTAGGTCGCAGATACTTTTAGGTCGCTTGATGAGTTAAGTTGCCATGCCATTCCTTTAGTTAGATCGCTCCATGTCTTTAGGTTTTAGGTCGCTAATGAAGAGGAATTAACATTTGCCCCTCGAAGTACGTGCCTAGGTCGTTGGTCGCGTGCTTCGACCTGACTTAGCTAGGTCGTGAGCGACCTAACACTTGTGCCAATACGCGTGTCTATTTGTTTTCCCATATTTGCCTCATATAAAACTGTTAGGTCGCTACTTCTTCCTCATTTCACTGCTCTAACCTCCTACTGCCATTAACAATTCTCTGAGCTTTCAAAGGCGAATTCGACCCATCCAGTCACCGATTCACTTTCATCATTACGTCTCGTAAGTAAACCTGGTCTTTATCCCATCATAATCGCCGCTAAATCATGAATTCTCATTTTCTGACCTTAGCTCAACTCCATGTATCACGCTTTATCTCGAGTGATTGTTGCGATCGATTTTTTCGGTCGTTATTTGGTTGATTTAGGAAGTCATGGCAATGCGTTGAATTTATGATGGATTGAGGATTTTTTGATTAGTTTTCGGAATGATCTGGTGGTATGAAGAGATGGTAAATTTCATGGAGAGGACGATGAATCTCTTCGGGTAGTTGATGGCGGGTTATTGGGTCTGGTGAAGCATTGCGTGGAGAGGAAGTTAGTGACCTAGCGGATTTGAACGACTTAAAATAATTTGCGATCTAATGATCCTTGCGACCTAAGGAATAGTTTCGACCTATACTAGGTCGCTGAACGACCTAATATTCATGTGACCTAAGACCTCGCATGAGTTAAGAGTTACTCGAGCTAAGAACTGCGCAACCTAACTTCCTTGCGACATAGGCTTTAGGTCGCGGCCGAGCTAACACTAGGACGAATTTGTAAAGCCTTATCCTTTACTTTGCACAGCGCGACCTAAGAAGGCTCCGACCTATGCTAGGTCGCTGGACGACCTAGGACTTGTGAAATCTTGAGACAACTTTGATTGAACTGTTTAAACTTTGAACTATATGGACTTGAATTTTGTTGCACTTTGTTTTAGGTTATCTCTAATGCTAATAACCTGTTAAACATAACATTTGCAGAAAACTGGGACGAATATACTGCCATTGACTGCCCACATCGAATGACAGATTAGTCGATAAAGAATAATCAATTTAAATGAACTGTGTGAATGAAATGCTGTGAACCAATGAATTCAAGTGAAGTGTTAAAGAAAAACTAAAATATCCAGTTAAAGCTGATTCGTTCGCATTAACACTACACTTGAGATCTATATTAACAAGTTCTGAAATCTCATAGTCGACTAATTGTCAACTAGTTTGATTTCAGTTATGTTTGCTTTCTTCTTTTTTTTTTTTTTAGTTCTGCACAACACTTCACACTTTTTAGGAAACGTGCACCTTCTCATCTGAACATCCAGTCGCTTATGTAGAATGATGTCTCAACAAAAAGAGATGATAGAACACGCTGAAGGGGTTTTCCCGATTGCTATTCCACTAGAGAATCCTCCGGAAAGAACTCCTACCCTTTTGAAACAGCGGGCGCTTAATCAATTATGCGTTCAATTTGGCATTGCCGAGGCAGAAGTTTTACTCCCTGGACCAAATGACTCTGCTGATAGACCACCTTACGGTTTTGTTGCCATTAATCGACAAATGTGCTTGAGTGGAGCAATTCCTCCTTTTAATGAATTTCTCCGACAAATCCTCCTTCGACTGACGATCTCTCCTTTCCAGCTGCACCCCAATGGCTATGCTATTTTGATGGGATTGTGTGTTCTGTTCAGGAGGACTCTCGACCGTCTTCCGAGTTTTGAGGAAATCTGTTACTTGTGCACTTTTGCGAAGAACAAGGACCATCCTTCAATTGTACTTGTAGGAGGTGCGAGGAACCGCAAACTTATTTTGGATTTGCCGGAGAGTGCACATGGTTTCCTGAATCAATACTTCTACATTCGTTGCCCCGCAGAATTTTACGCAGACTGGAGAGTAGGAAGTGAGATCTTTTTTCTCTTCTTTCTTTAATTTTATTCTAAGTTTTACCTGGTTCGTATTGCTAGATGCTGATTCCATTCCTTATTTTTATAGCACTTCCTCCTCCTTCTAGAGATTCCAGCCATAAGTCAGTTTTTGAAAGGCTAAGCACTGTGGCTGCTGAAGAAAGAAGCGCAAAATTTCTATTGACAGAAGAACTTCTTCATCAGTTTGAGCTTCTACATCCTTCTCGTTCCACTCAAATACATGAAGTTCCAACGGAGGTTCCTGATTCTCCGACGAACACTCCTGATGCCCCAGTCTCCACTAAAGAGCACTTGCAGGGAGGAACCTCTATAGAAACTTCACTAGTTAAGTGTTCAATTCCGAAAGATGTTGCGGGGCCATCTGACAAGTCTGTACTTGCCCCAGTTACCGAAGAGGAAGATCCCCCTCGATCTTCCGAAAAATCTACTAGCGAAGGAGTTAAGAAAGCAAGCTCCAAAAAACAAGATGGCGATGATGTTTTTGAGGGGTTGAGCGATTTAATTGTGACATCTCAAGAACTTTTCAAAGATGATGTTTCTAAAACTATCTCTTCTGTAATCGAGGCGACATCTTCTTTACAACAAATGTCAACTCCTCCTACTCAAGTTATCACTACCTCTATTCCACAGAGTGGTTTGTAACTTGATGCGCGTAGTTTACACGTTACACGACACTTTGGATTTCTCATTACTTCTACGCACTTACCTTCTTGTACTTTAAAGATTTCTAAAGCTTATTATTTTTATTCCAGATTCTCCTATGGGGCGCAGCGGCTCGTACTATGATGATTTCCAGCGCTACGGGAGGCGTAGCCAGTATGATTACAGGCGTTACCTCCCGTCTTACAGAGAATCGGATGAAGAGAGGGCCATCAGGAAAGCCGACGAGCGACGAGCATATGAAGAACGTCACCGAAGGGAACAATAAAGACATGACCCTTCCCACAGAGATGATGATACTCAAAAGAGAAAAGCTCACGATGAGAGAGGTAAAGGTCACATAGACGATTCTTCTAGCAAGCGGGCTAGACTCACCGAGGAAACAATGCCGACAGCTTCTGAACATGTTCCTGCTCAATCTCCTGCTCCCGTTCGCTCCGACATTCAAGCAATCATCAACCGGCCCGCATACCAAGTCGGGCAAGGTCCTCCCACTCTTCAAAGTCGATTTCCTCAGTGGTGCTTGAGAGGGGTTCGATTTGATCTCGACTTGGTTCCTCTCGACAAACCGGCTATGCTGCGAAATCTTGATACTGTCAGGACCGATATTGAAAGAATGTCGAACTGGCAAAAACTTGTCGACGAACTTCAGAGGGTTAACCGAGCCAATCTCGAGGCCATGCTCACAATGGAGAATGATAAGGCTAAGTGGCAGAAGACTCTCGAACAGCATGACGCCGAAATGAGAAGTATTGCTTCCTATAATGAAAAGTTGGAAGCAGAAGTAGAAAAGCTTAAGGAAGAATTAGCTACTTCGTCTACTTCCTATTCTCAAAAGGAGAGCATACTTCAGCAACAAGTACGAGATGCGCATGCCAGTCAAAGGGCAGTCGAAGATAAGCTTGCATTCAAAGAGAAGGTCATAGAAGAGTATCGCGCTGAAGCTTCACAGCTGCGAAAACAAACTGGCTCTCAAAGCTTGGAGATAGAGTTGTTAAAAACTCTACTTGCTATGGCCGAAAAGGAGCGTGACGAGGCTGTTGTTGGTAAACTTGCGGCCGAAGAGGCCCATCAAGCAACCAAAGCTGACGTTAGCTCCACATTATTTGATTTCTATCTACACAGCATTCTGGGGCGTGGCAGCCTTGCCTTTCTAGGCCCTAAATACGAAATTACATGAGCTGAAGTCTGGGAGGCAGCACTTGATATGCTAGGTGGTAAAGGTGCTGGCTACGCTGAGACAGCTCTTGAAGAGCACTATCTTGATGATGATGCTCGCGCCGCTCTTGCCACGGGAAAAGAGCAACTCACCAAGGTACGGGCCGGAATGGCGAAAGGGGAACGTTCTGAGAAAGAAATACCGCCTACCACTTCTGAACGTCCTTTAGTTTCTCCCGAAGTGGACATTACTGGCTCTAGTGCTCATTCGCCGCCTCCTATAAGAACCGGGGTAATCACCCCTACTGATGATGAGGCTTTGGAGGATATCGGGGCTTAGAATTATGAGATTGAACTTACAAAGCAATCATCTTCAGGTAATTTTGATATTGATCCGATTCAGGTGGATCGCTTGCTTACTCCTCAAAAGTTTGATGAGCTTCTCGATTACTTCTTGAATCTCGACGAACCCATATCTCCCTTCTTTCGGGGAGATACTAATATTTTTAATTTCTCTTCTTCTGCAGTTGAAACGCCAAGTGTTGTGCAGACTTCACTTCCTCCGGTTATCCCTCCTCCGTCTCTTCAGGTGACTCCTCCTTCTGCTTCACAACCCGGGTCACAAGAGGAACAGATTGAGGCTCTTCATGGCTTGGATGACCCTATCGCTTCGCAAGAGCAGAAGGACGAGGGACTTGAAGGAGGCGAGATCTCTCCGGAGCGGACTCCCTCTGATGACGTAGTTTTGTCTGCTCTTGTTACTCCAGGGAGTGAGTCTTCTTCGAAGAGAAGAAAGAAGCATGGAACATCGAAGAGGAGGGGGAAGAAAATCATCACTACTGAAGAGGAACCGGAAGTTGCACCGGTTGCACCTCCCTCTCCTTCTTCCCTTATGCCTATAGATAGACCTGAAAAACTAATCATTCGGCCAGGCAAAGGGTCCAAGGGTGGCAAGAAGAAATAAAGACTTTAGCTTTTAGCTTCTCGTCTTTTGCATGTATTGGTCGAGAATTGTGCGGGTATCGGCCCCCCGCTTTTCTTTTTGTTAAAACTTGTACCTGTATATAGAGTAATGTTGAATAAAATGATTCCTCTTTCTTTGTACAAACTCCTGTTTGAATTTGAGAATGCATGTATTATTCATTTTTGCACAAGTTTATTTATATGACATTGCAGTGAGCCTGCGGTATGTTGTTTGAGCGTAGTTTACCGATGTAGCTATACCATTTTGTATGTAACTATACCATGTTGCCCCCATACCATGAGCCTACTGCAATATCGTATACTTTGAGGGGACTTGCACTCTCATTTTCTGAAGAATAATTACTTCATTCTCGAAGAGAATTTTCGTAAAGTGCAACTTCCTTCATATAAGTTTTTACGCTTTGTCCTTTGAAGAAATCACTTTTTCCTTTTGCGTATGTATACATTTTGCCAAGTGAATTCTTCTATGTGGTGAAGCGGGCCTCTGAAGGGTACTTTAACTTTAATTCTTCCTTTGAAAGTTAAAGTATGCCCTTGATGAGATTTTTTTTTAAAAAAAAAAAAATAGAAATTTGTGCCTCCGAGGAAGGATTTTTTCACGTTTCAACACTTGGAAGTTTTATTTCAATCTTGGTGAAACGTGTTCCTCCAAAGAGTTGTGCCTTTGAAGAAAGCCTTTTCACGTTTCAACACTTGGAAGTTTTATTTCAATCTCGGTGAAACGTGGGCTTCTGAAAAGGTCTTTCCTTTTAATTATGTCCCCGGGAGGGGGTTGTACCTCTAAGGAGGGATTTTTCACGTTTCAACACTTGGAAGTTTTATTTCAATCTCGGTGAAACGTGTACCTCCAAAGAGTTGTGCCTTCGAAGAAAGCCTTTTTACGTTTCAACACTTGGAAGTTTTATTTCGACCTTGGTGAAACGTGGGCTTCCAGGAAGGTCTTTATTTTGTTTTGCATTTCAACTCTGGTGAAGTGAAATTCCGAAGAGCGGTCATAACACTTCAACTCCTGGTGAAATGTGCCTCCGAAGAGGTCTTTATTTTGTTTGCATTCCAACTCTGGTGAAGTGAAATTCCGAAGAGCGGTCGTAACACTTCAACTCCTGGTGAAATGTGCCTCCGAAGAGGTCTTTATTTTGTTTGCATTTCAACTCTAGTGAAGTGAAATTCCGAAGAGCGGTCGTAACACTTCAACTCCTGGTGAAATGTGCCTCGGAGAGGGTTTTCATCGCCTGGAAGTTACTCTCTCATGGTTGGAGGGTCATGACTCCTCCAATCTTTTTTGTTGAGTAGAGAACTTTCTTTTTTGTGGCGTATGACCCGTTAGAGGTCTTTATCCTCCGAAGAGTTGTGCCTCCGAAGAGGACTTGTGCTGCCAATGATGGCTTTGGTTGTTCCTCTGTCCACTTGCTTATGCCTTTTTCAATGATCCTCTGCTTCCTCTTTTTTTTTTTTAGCTTTCATTCCCTTTTCTCACAAGTAACTTGTTTAATCCAAGGAAGTGTGCTTCATTGTCAGGCAATTTCGTGAGAACGAGCATTAGCTTCTTAATTGGATGTTTGTTTGTTCAAATGATCTCAATTTATTAGCAAAGACCCGTTTCTGTCGAAATCATAGGCCGTTCAATTGAAGTACTTCCTATCTAGGATTTGAATTCGGGGCTTTTTTTTTTAAATTTGGCGAGGATCACTTGGTCTTTTTATGTGCAAGCTTCACTTCCATTGTCTGCAAAAATTTAAATCGACATTTCAGTAATACATTCTATGTACTTTTTATATCGAAAATAAAGCAAACATGTAATAATAATAAGGAACACAAGATTTTATAGTGGTTCGGCCAGGAAATTGAGCCTACGTCCACTTTATATTCTTTCATTATTTACTTGCATCAGTTTTACAATTGCCTTCAGTTACAAGAATCATACATTCATAATTCTTTTTACAATATTTCAACAAATTTTCAAGTAAAGTATGGACGCAAATGATTGCTGTTCCATGCCCTTGGAATTTGATCTCCTTCAACAGTGGTGAGTTTGAATGTGCCGTCAAGAAGCTTTTACCTATGACATATGGTCCTTCCCAATTTGGCCCAAACACACCTGTCGCTGTCATAATTCTCTTCAGGACTAGGTCTCCAATCTCGAAGCTGCGTTGGCGAACTTTGGAGTTGAAATGTCTGGCTATCTTTTGCTGATGAGCTGCAATTCTGAGATTAGCCTCATCTCTTTGTTCATCAAGAAGATCTAGCGCTTCAAGCTGTAACTTCTCGTTTTCTGCTTGATTGAAATGGATTCTTCTGTGTGAAGGGACTTCTATTTCTACCGGAATCATTGCCTCTGACCCGTATGCCAATGAAAATGGGGTGTGTCCAGTCGCAGTTTTGTGAGTGGTTATGTAAGCCCATAGTGCCAGTGGTAGCTTATCGACCCAGCCACCTTTTGCTCTTTCAAGTTGCTTCTTGATGGTTGACTTAATAATTTTGTTGACGGCTTCCACTTGCCCGTTTGCCTGCGGATGAGCCACTGCTGAGAAGCTTTTCCGGATTTTGAATCGCTCGCAAAAATCTTGGAATTCTTCACTTTCAAACTGAGTCCCATTATCTGTAATTATTTTTTGAGGCACACCGTATCTGCAAATGATGTTTTTAGTCACAAAACTTATCATCTTCTTTGAGGTGATAGTAGCCAGTGGTTCAGCTTCTGCCCACTTAGTAAAATAATCTACAGCAACAATGGCATATTTAATTCCAGATTTGGCAGTTGGTAACGGTCCTACAAGGTCTATTCCCCATATCGCAAACGGCCATGGACTGACCATCTGTGTGAGTTCAGTGGAAGGAGCTCTAGGAATTTTGGCGAATCTTTGACATTTGTTACTCTGCTGCATCTCGATTAATTTCTGGCCAAAAATACCCGTATCGGAGAATTTTCTTTGCTAATGTTTGACCACCTGAATGATCACCACATTCTCCTACGTGTACCTCTGCTAGGATTGCTTTAGACTCTTCTTGGGTTACACACCGAAGTAATGGCATTGAGAATCCCCGTCTGTATAACAGGCCATCCTGGATTATGTATCGAGAGGCTTTTCTCAGTAGCTTTTGTCGTTCTTTTGCGTTCCTTGGTAAGGATCCATTGAGCAGATATTCTATTATTGGAGTCATCCATGATTCTTGCTCTTGAGACATGCTCATGATCCAATCAATGTCCATTTCATCAATGCTAGGAGTCGACAGGACCTCTACTGGAGTTAGCCCCAGAAATTGAGCTTCGCCTGTGCTCGAATACTTTGCGAGAGAATCTGCTTTCATGTTTTCTTCTCGAGGAATGTGACTTATCATGTAATGATCGAAATCACCCAGGAGTTCCCAAGCCTTTGACGGGTAGGCGGGCAGATTCCCTCCTTTTGCTTGGAATTCCTTTTTGACTTGGCATACAATAAGCTGAGAATCGCTGAATATCTGTAACGCTCGGATGTTTAATTCTTTAGCAATCCTTAAGCCAGCGATAAGGGCTTCGTATTCTGCTTCATTGTTTGTTGAAGGAAATTCCAATCTTAGTGCATAGCATAATGATCGACCTTCAGGAGTCTCAAGTACAACTCCGGCTCCAGAACAGTAGTCGTTTCTCGCACCATCGACATATAACTTCCACTGGATCGGGGAATTGTCGACAGTTTCTTCCTCACTGTTACCCTTATCTGTAAATTCTGCAATGAAATCCGCTAAAGCTTGTCCATTGATTGCTTTCCGGGGATGATAAGTGATGTCATACTGACTGAGTTCAATATTCCACTTTAGAAGACGACCCGAAGTTTCAGGACGAAACAGGACTTGCTTTAAAGGCTGGTCAGTGAGGACTCTGAAAGGATGAGCTTGAAAATATTGCCTCAACTTCCTAGACGCAATTAGTAAGCAATAGGCGAGTTTTTCCAACTTAGAGTAATTCATCTCTGCCCCAGTGAGTCTTTTGCTGATATAGTAGACTGGATGTTGAATCCTTTTGTCTTCCCGTATCAGCGCTGCACTTAAAGCATGAGATGATACTGCCAAGTATATAAGAAGATCCTAGCCATCGCCAGGCCTAGAAAGTATTGGAGGCGTCTCCATATGGCGAATCAATTCATCAAAGGCTTTTTGGCATTCGGGCGTCAAAGAATGGGATGCATTTATCTGTGGCTTTGGAAATGAACCGACTCAAGGCGGCGACTTTTCCATTGAGACTTTGCAATTCCTTCTTTGTTCTAGGGGCTTTGACTTCTTTCAATGCAGTAATTTGAGCTGGACTGGCCTCAATGCCCCTAGCGCTCACGATGAAACCTAAAAACTTGCTGGATTCCACTCCAAATGAACATTTTAAAGGATTGAGCTTCATTCCGTATTTTCGGAGGACAGCGAACATGTCTGCTAAGTGTTCTATGTGATCCAGTGCTTTCTTAGACTTTACCAACATGTCATCGACGTAGACTTCCATAGTCTTGCCCAGTTGCGGTTTGAACATAGCATTAACGAGTCTTTGGTATGTTGCCCCTGCATTCTTCAACCCGAAGGGCATAACTCTGTAACAGTAAAGACCAGTGTTGGTGATAAAGCTTGTGTCCTCCTGATCTGGCTCATGTATCATGATCTGGTTATACCCGGAGTAAGCATCCATAAAAGATAACAATTCGTGTCCCGCTGTTCCATCTACCAGTTGGTCGATTCTGGGTAATGGGAAGCAGTCTTTGGGGCAGGCCTTGTTTAGATCTGAAAAATCGATGCATACTCTCCATTTTCCGTTGGCTTTCTTAACCAGCACTGGATTTGAAACCCAATTCGGATAAGTAGATTCTTTGATAAAATTATTCTCCATGAGCCGATCAACTTCTTATTTTAATGCCGCTGACCTTTCTGGACCTTGAGTTCTCCTTTTCTGCTTCACAGGCGTAAATCTTGGGTCAATATTTAGAGCATGCACTGCAACTTCTGGGGATATTCCGCACATATCGGCATGAGTCTAAGCAAAAACATCCAGATTTGTCTTTAAAAAAGATATTAAGATATTTTGAATTGACGCATTAAGTTGTGAACCCACATTCAACACTTTTTTTGGGTCCTTTGGGTCAACAGGTATTGGTATTGTCGTTTCCACGGTTACCACTCTATTTTCCCCTGCACTGACTTTTCTAGGGTCCATCTCTTTCCTTGCTCCGCTGTGCTCGCCAGTGCAGGGTCCGCCCTGTAATTGCTACAAAGCTGGTTCTTTGATGCGGACTGGGGCTGCCGCATTCTTTCCCATTTCTCTTTTTCTGGTTTCTCGTAACTCTGTCAGATAGCACTCTCGCCCAGCATTTTGATCACCTTTTATAACTCCTACTCCATTGTCTGTAGGGAATTTAATAGTGAGGCACCACGGGGCCAGAACGGCTTTGAACGCTGCCAGATTTGGACGACCAAGGAAAGCATTGTAAGTAGAAAATTCATCGACAATCACAAAAGTTTGCTTGCGGACCACTTTTCTCTCTCCTTCTCCAAGTTTCACAAACAAATCAGTGGTCCCTACCGGCTGCTTTGGCTCCCCAGTGAAACCAGCAATTTTCTGCGATGAGGCTTGCACAACAGCCATAGGGATCTTCATTTGGTCGAATGTTTTCTTAAAGAGAATATTGCAGGATGCGCCACAATCAATGAGAACTCTTCTGACAATAGCTGGCCCGATACCAGCCGAGATGACTAGAGGATCCAAGGTTGGAGCTTCAATACCTGCGGAATCCCTAGCTCTGAACACAATATCGTCATCGAAAGTTCTTTGTTGCTTCAAGGGCGTAGCACCTTCCAAAACAAATACATCTTCCTCGGTTGGTACATACTTTAGAGCTCGGGTATACCTTTCCATCTCACCCCAGCTTCTGCCTGCTGGGTGAGGTCCTCCTGTAATGACATTAATAATGGGCCTTCCAGAATCATGCCCTGCAGCCTTCTCAATCGTCCTAGGTTGTTGAGTAGGAGCCTCTTGCCCCTGACTAGATGAAGCAGGATTGTTGCTATTCTTTTTTACAAATTGCTACAGTTTGTTTTCTCTTAGCAATTCTTCAATCAGATTTTTCAACTGACGGCATTCGTCGGTTTCGTGACCGGGTTGATTATGGAAGCGGCAGAACTTCCCACTCTGTATAGCTTTTTTCCCGGTCCTTAGAAGAGGAGGTTTAGGAAAGTCAATAGAATCTTTAATGGCAAGGTAGATACGCTCCGGCGTATCTGATAAAGGAGTATACTCTGATGGCTTGAAGGATCGGGGCTTCTTCAGATTACTCTGCTTCTTCCCATTGTTATTTTCCCTTTTTTGCCCTACAGATTCATTCTTGCGTGGAGCAACAGTGTTATCTTCAGCTTTTTCCAACACTGCCTTTACCGGTACGGGACGGCTTTCTAAGCGTATGAATTCATCTGCTTTTTTATAGAATTTTTCAAGGGAATTTGGTTCCTTCATGTTTAGCCATTTCCCAAATTCACTCGACTTGTCAATACCCTTCATCAGATAAGTCAATATCATTCGTGGTTCTGCATTGTCCACCTCAGCTAACGCTATATTAAAGCGGTTCAAGAAGGATCTGATAGTCTCTCCTGGATTCTGTTCCAAACTTGACAGTGACATGATATCCTTGGCTTTTGAGGCATATAGTCTGAACTGCTCCTTGAACTTCCGGGTTAAGTCAGAAAACTGATCGATAGATCGGACTGGCAGCTTGGTGAACCATAGCAGAGCTACGCCTTCGAGATACACAGGGAAATATCGGCACTTTATTTCATCAGAGGCTCTGGCACCTGTCATGTGCCAATCATATTTGTATAGGAATTCGTTCGGATCACTTGTCCCCCTGTAAGCTGGAATGGTTGGAGGGACAAACTTCCTTGGCAATTCAGCCTTTAAGATTTTCTCAGTAAATGGAGTCTTACTTGGGGCGAAACCCCATTCTTTCTCGTCTTCAACCCTCTGCATACTCTCCTTCATGATTTGTCGGACCATTCCATAAAGATACTCCTCATCATGTCGAGTTGTAGATCCATCAACCTCTGGAAGTGTTTGTTCAAAGGGGCTAGCAGCCCTTTTAGGAGCATTTCTTTCTTCAGCATCATGAAGGTTGCCAGCAAAATTCCTCTCATTACCAGCTGGTTGACGGTTTGCCCCAAGCAAATCGTTCAACTTATTTAGAATTAGGGCATTCTGGGCATTTTGAGCCTCGAGTTGTGCATTTTGGGCATTGATCTGTTGGTTCAGCCCTAAAATTGCAGCATCCAGCTCTGCTTTTGTAACTCCGACAGCTGGAGTGGCTTGATTCGATATAGGGGAAGCGGAGGTTCCTTCTTGAATATTCCCAGATCTGACAGATCTACTCTTCCTTCCAGGAGCCATAATCTCGGATAGACTTCTGGTTTTCAAGGAAATTCTCTCTACAAACCTCTGTGAAGCAATGATGATAACTTGCCTGAGTTCAGCTCTCAGTGAAAGCACCAAAAATGTTAACGCTAAAATTTGAACGCTAACACCCCGGAGTATGAGTTATAGTTGTGAAAGCACCACCCGATAACTCGGGAACAGATTACAAGCAGATAATAGCGGAAAAGCAGTAAGCTACAACAATTTTATAGTGGTTCGGCTTAAGGGTATAGCCTACGTCCACTTTGAGTATTTTTATTGATGATCTCGTTACAAGCTGATACAATTCTTTTCAAGTACAATACACTTTGAATTACAAGTCACTTAGAACAAGTAGCCTAAACTACAATGGAGATTAGAGTCTTCAAATCCATGTTGGAAGTGTGTGATCTTTTCTCGAAGTTGTTTGTAGCGTTCTTCGTGTCTTGAGAGCTTTAAGTGTTGGATTGGTTTGGAATGCAGCAGAGTAACGGTGCTTGAAGAGAGTGAGCAAAAAGTCCTTTTTTAGTTGGAGTTAGGATCATATTTATAGGCATTTTTCAGAATAAGGTCGTAGGTCGTGACCGACCTAAGTAAGGTCGTAGGTCGTGACCGGCCTGAGTAAGGTTGTAGTCGACCTGAAGAGCATTGGCCCCTCCTTCCTCGCGCATGCTGATTTGCACATGTACTAGGTCGTGAGCGACCTATCCCCCTGTGGCATTGCATAGTCTTCTATATTCTGGTGTTTAGGTCGTTAGCGACCTAACCTAAGTCGCGAGTACTTTCCTGCAGCCATAGTTAATCTTAAGTCGCTGAGTCCCTTAGGTCGCGACCTTCCTTAGGTCGCGGAGCTCCTTAGGTCGGTGGATAGTTAAGTCGCGGAGTTCCATAGGTCGAGTCCATCTTCAGGTCGCACTCACTCTTAGGTCGCGACCTCCTTTAGGTTGTAGCTTTATGTTAGGTCGCAACAGTCCTTAGGTCGCTGGGTTCTGCTAGGTCGCGGCCTTCCTTAGGTCTGAGCACACAGTTAGGTCGTTTGAGTGCTATAGGTCGCGGAATTCTATAGGTCGGTGCTTCCCTTAGGTCGCAGAGCTCTGTAAGTCGGTGCTTCCCTTAGGTCGCAGATACTTTTAGGTCGCTTGATGAGTTAAGTTGCCATGCCATTCCTGTAGTTAGGTCGCTCCATGTCTTTAGGTTTTAGGTCGCTAATGAAGAGGAATTAACATTTAAGTTAATTACTTTATAAAATAATTAGAGGATGGTTAATGAAGGTCATTAACCAGGATTATTTAACAATTAATTAATATGATCAATTTTTATAAATAATTAGATTAACTAATTTAATAATAATCAATTATGAATAGTTTGAGTATAATTACTTAATAAAGTAATTAAGAAATTAATTACTTAATGTAATTAATTTAATTTAATGTGATTGTTTATTTTAATTAATTAAGTTTAATTAATTTTAAACACTTTGATTTTAAAGATAATTACTGTGTGTAATTAATGATTTTGGAATTTACTTAGTTAAGTAACTGATTAATAATTATATAATGTAATTTAATGAAGATGTTAAGAATGAAGTAATTTGGATTTAAATTATTTCATAATTAATCAAGGGATTAATTAAGTAACAAATTGAAGGATACTTAATTTGTTTAATATGGTAATTAAGCTAGATAAAATGTAATTAATATGTGATGATGATTAATAATTATAAGTTAATTACTTAAGGTAATTAACAAAAGGGGATCATTAATTATTATAATTAATGAAGTAATTAAAGTTGATTAATTATGATTAATTAATCAATAATAGGTAATTAATTAATTAATTAATTAAGGATTAATGTAATTAATTATGATTAATTGAAGTAATTAAAGGTTAATTACTGTTTGGTTAAGAATAATTATTTGTGAAATTAATTAAGGATAATTACGTGAATGTAATTAAGGGTAATTAATCAAGGGTGATTAATTAAGGTGATTAGTAATGAATGATTAATTAATTGTAATCAATTAAATGATTGAGTAAGCAAGATATATATTCGTGGAGTAATTAATTTAATTTATTTTAAACTAATTAAAGATGGGGTAATTAATTTAATTCACTTTAAATTAATTAGAGATAGTTAATTTAATTCATTTTAAATTAATTATATTGTGTTAAGTGAATCATTGCTTACACATATGTATGAATGACATTACTTGTCTTGGATGCTTTGTAATCTCAGTAATGATATAAATAATGTTGTGTGGTATGAATGCTTGGTTTGCATTGTGATGATAACTTAGATTATCAATTGGGATGTTGATATATGGATTATCTATTATGATATTGACAATGTGGTTAACCTGTTATTTGATAATGTTAACTATCAATTGTAATTTATGAACTATCTATCTGTGTGTATATAGATACTGTAATTGAATTGTTTTAAAAACTTTAAAACAACTTGGGCCTAAAAGACACGCTTTGGATTTCGATGAGACGGGGATCGGGTTTCCATATTTGGGATCCGAAAACCACATGGATCCAAATTAACGATAGGTCGTGAATGTTATGTGAAGAGTGAAGACTCGAGGTGTAAGGACTATACGTCAGTATAACTCTATGGGTGTTCCGTAATGAGTTGACGGACTAGTTCTTATAGTTTCGAGATGGTGGTTCAGAGTGCAAGGGTTATCGTCGTTGACTCTGAGGGTGATTCCAATAATAAGTGCAACGAGATAATACCTTCGGTTTCGTTCGAACCCGGAACGAACTTGTATGGATTGAATGCTTTCAGAACATCGTCAGGTGGACGATGAGCATTCTAAGTGATATGTCCTATAAAGGTAATCGAAGCCTCAAGCTTCATCAACCGGGAATGGCTAAAACAGGGGAGGTGCAGCAAGGCTTCGTGGGTCCTACCCATTGGAGAGCAAGATTTACCCCTGTCTAGAAGTCCCTTTATATTCGGTTGTGTGGATGGTTGCTAGCTATAACTACGGGGTTGTCTTGTTCGGAACTGTTCAGTAAGGAACGGGTCCGGCTTGTGTTGCAGGGGAGCGGGCGTACTCCTCGGTACGTTGATCTAGGCCACGTACTGTGACGGGCGGTACCCCAGTAGCCCTGCCATTATATGGAATCCAAAATCCAATAAGTGCCAACGGTTTTGATTGTATTACCCACTTTTGTGGCTAGTAGTTGGAATTTAATCATGTAACAATTTCGGTTATTTCTTATTTATTTGAAAACCCTAGACCCTATTATAATATCATCGGATTTCCTATCAAATGTTTTGGTTAGCGTAAGGTAAAAACTTTTCCATGTTTATGTGCAGGAAGTCTTACGTGATACCTTTCTTGTCAAAAGGTTTTTAAAAGTTAAGCAACTTTAACCTGTTGCTCACACCAGACCCATGTCTGACCCGGAGTTTATTTTTGTTTTTCATAAACTCTTGGGTACTCAAATTTTTACGAGTAGCCAAGGGATTCAGGTTAGCTTGGACGAAATTGTGGAGGAGCAATGGAGCAGGAGGCTTCTGCGTGTAGATATATTAGTATTCCGCTATGTGTTCTCTGAGTTGTTGTCTTTGAGTTGTAATAACTAGACAGGTGTTTATAACTGTCTAGTATGTGTTGTTTTAGCTGCGTATCTCTGATGTATATGATACTATGTAATGTTTATGTTATTAATATTGTTTATTCGTTCCGCTGTTAGATTCTGATGTTATTTCTTTCTTCTTTTCTTTCTATTCTCTTTTCTATCCCTTCTTCCTTAAAAATGATGCGATTTTCTATGGTAAGAAAGTCGGGTCGTTTCATAAAATTTAAAATTTTAATCTTTTTCTTTGAAACAGAATATAATTCTAATATTTGTTCTTCTTTTCATTTTGTCAAATTCTGTTTTATACTTATTATGACTTGATAAATACAGTGTTGTACACGCTGCCATTTTCTTTATCTTATTTTCTTATTTTCTATGTTAATTTCCCTATTTTATTTTCTCTTTATTTCGTTAAGAATTTTATTTTATTTATTGGAGTTTTAACTTGTTTAAATTTGGTAAATAGCTTTGGAAATTTCAAGAGACTTCGTTTCTTTGTCATTAATTTGTGCCTCTTCATTTTCTAGCCTTTTTCTCTTCCTAGACATACACTTTAGTGTTCTTAAGCATGTATTCCTTTGCTAATTCACGTACAAACATCTCAACTTCTCATTTCCATTTGCGTTGAAAAAAAAAGTTACAAGTTCTCATTTTCATGGCTTCTCTTCCTCCTCTTTTTCCATTTTCTTTTTGTTTCTCCTCTGTTTTGCACTTGCTATGCTCGGCCTCCACCTTGATCACCCCCAAGCCGACGTCATCTCCTCACCACCACTACCCCAAACCAAGGCCATGACAATCATCTCCTCCATAGCCGCAATCACCTAGATGAAAACCATCACAAAATTAATACAAAGCATAGCCAAGCCTTCTTTGTTCATCCTCCTCTTCCTCCTTAAGCCTCAACCGCCACTCAAACACCACTACTCCATGGCCTGTGACCTCATAGTCGTGCCTTGATGTCCAATTGAACAAGATCTAACATAGGGCCAAGCCACTAGTAGCAATGGCCGAACCAAAAAAATTCACAACCCTTGCCCTTTTGCCTTCCTTCGTTTATAACTTCCACCACTTCGCCTTCTAACCTCTAGCCGTGTATACATGACCTTTGGCCGAGCCTAGCTTGCATAAAACGCATCATGGCCGAGCCACATGATGATGGTCTAGCCCATTGAGACATGGCTGAGCCACTTGATTTGAAGTATCAAAGGTTATGTCACTTGATTCATATTTTTTTCCATTGTTAAATTTACATTCTTTGTATTGAATCATTTTATGAACAATGTAACGCCCCACCCCAAGACCCACCTTAGTAAAGAGAATTAACGGGTAATTCCGTCACTAAAGCGGAGAATATGGCTGGTTAAGGGCAACCATCTATAACTTTGTCTTAAACATCTACTGATTACGTCGGTAAATGCAATATGATTTTTTCTTTTCTATCTCAATGGATCGACATACACAATAAATGCATAATCCAAAACTATAGGTGGCTAACGGATCTATCGAAACAAAATACAATAACTAAATGTAAAGCACATCACATAACAGTAATCAACATCGTGTATATACATATACACTGATACATGTTTAGTACAATACAATATGAATACAATAAAGGCGGTACTCGACCACACCATATACATTGAATCAAACACATCAGAGTATGCGGAAGAACAGAAATTGCTCAAGAGAAAGGAGAGCTGATATCCAGCATCAACTTCAACCTAAGTCCAATAGATGATACTTGAAACAACTCGGTCTGACCCGAGTATAAATACACGTGTCAGTCTAGCTACACAAATCAATCAATATCGGTAATATGATGCAAAACAAACATGAAGATACTTCTTCTCGAAAGAGAAGAATGAATCGATAAACTCATAAGCTCAACACTTAAGTAACAAACGCTACTTAGATGAACAAATAGCTCGAAGGAGGTAACTCAAACTCAATACTCAAATCAAACACAAATGCCTCATATCATAGGTGACATTCTAAAATGTCTACATGGTTTCCATGAACCGTATCTCCTCAAAAGGAGAAACATCAATACGAACTTTCGCCAAAATGGAAAATATAAAATATTCTCAAATAGGATGATCCAAAACTCAATTATAGATGAATCTCCAAATTCAAATATACCTCATCTCATCGGTATAAATGTATATAAATCTCAATCTTAACTCGCCAAAATGGCAAAACCCAGAATATCCTATAAAATCCTGAAATTATCCAAACTCGTAACTCAAGTAACTCGATAAGAATTCAATACATGATAATTGAAATCACCATATATATAACATCTCATATAGCACTAGGCTATCGATGTAATGAAACATCTTAAAAAGGTGAAATCACAACAAAACAGAAAACTCAGAAAATCCGGATTGGCCAAATCCCCGATTGTAATGCCGAAGCAATGCTGCACGTGCTAAACTCAGACGGCCGAAGCCTCAGACAAGGTCCTTAACACCTCCCAAAGCAGTATGTCCTCATGACAAGGTCGCTGACACCTCTCTAAGCCATTTTGTCAGCCCTAACAAGGTCGTTAACACCTCCCAAAGCAGTTCATCCTCTATGACAAGGTCGCTGACACCTCTCCAAGCCATTTTTTCAGCTATAACAAGGTCGCTAACACCTCCCAAAGCAGTTCATCCTCCATGACAAGGTCGCTGACACCTCTCCAAGCCATTTTGTCAGCCCTAACAAGGTCGCTAACACCTCCCAAAGTAGTTCATCCTCTATGAAAAGGTCGTTGACACCTCTCCAAGCCATTTTTTCAGCCCTAACAAGGTCGCTAACACCTCCCAAAGCAGTTCATCCTCCATGACAAGGTCGCTGACACCTCTCCAGGCCATTTTGTCAGCCCTAACAAGGTCGCTAACACCTCCCAAAGCAGTTCGTCCTCCATGACAAGGTCGCTGACGCCTCTCAAAGAAGTTCTGGTAGGTAAACATCGTGAATGTGTCACGAACTCACGTATAGGAACCCGAAAAGTGTTAACGTGTGTCCCATACCACACGTTCGCACTTTGCAGTTTACTAGCCGTTAGTCGATGCCACACTAGAAACATCATAAAACTCAGAAATTTATATCTCGCCTAGTCTCATTGACGAGTGACAAAGAGCCATCATACTTGTCTCATCTGATCGACAAGCATTAAATGGCGTCGTAACTTGTCTCGTCTCATCGACAAGTGAAAACATCATGATGGTTCCTCATAAACTATAAATCTCAAAATATGAAATCATAAACTCAAGACTTGCCTTATATCATTGGCAAGTAAATAAGACATCATGATGGATCCCATCGACCATAATCCTATATAGGAGATCTCAAACCATAGTGTTTGCCAAGTATTGGCCATCTTAAATAATTCCAGTAAATAGAAATTATAAAAATCAAAATATGCCATAAAATGGTAAAACATATCAGAATCATTAATCTCAAATAGCTTCGATTGTACAAGTCCGAAATTAACCGAAATAGTAAACACACATGTTCCATACCACATGTTTTACTAAATCGTTTAATTCTCTTTCTCATACGTTCGAATAGTATAAAAGTGTGTATATTATATATAAAATAATTTATTTGAGAAAACAAGCTTTTAAAACCATTTTCTGAAATTAATTTTGAAGACGATATTTGAAAATTCCCTTTGTAGAGAATAAATAGATTTTACAGCTTAAAATAATTTAAAAATATTACGTAATAATTATTTAAAATGCCAACTTATTTTAAAATTTATTTCAAAACTGTTTGGAAAAATTTGTGCTCGAAATCAAAGAAATCACTCAAACCCGTCATTCAAATTTAATTCAAAATCAAATTAGAATCAAATTTGAAATTCAAATTCATTAAAACTTTGCTAGCCTATTGATAGGCGTCATAGCCCTCAAAACATTTCAGAAATTTCATAAAAACATCAGGTACAAGTCAAAAATCGGACGGAAAAGAAACATAAAAATACTTAGCCAAAATAATACATAGGTTTGAAATGTTCTCTAGCTTCAACTTTCGGATATAAAACAGATGGCAAAACAACTTTCGATTGGACTAATAATTAGTGTACATAAACTAAAAAACTTCAGCTTTCAAATAAAAAGAGAATCAATGAATTCCGACTGGAAATAAAAAAGTTACACTGTCTCAAACATGGACTCAGGCCATGTTTGCAACAGTTCAAAAACAAAAAATGCACAGGCCTGAAAACCCTCTGGCGTTCAACTTTCAGGCATAAAATAGAGGACCAAATTTGATCTGATTAATCTAAAAATTGTAAAGCCTATAATAGAAAACTTCATCTTTCAAAAAAAAGAATCATGCAATTTGGATACAGCGTAAGAACATTATGATGTCTCAAACTTGGACCCAGGCAGCGTTTTCACTATAAAATCTGGACAAAAACAAGCTCCGAAACAAAGTTCGGCAGCATGTTTCTATAAGCTATATAGGTCCGAATGACCTGAAATTTAACATGCGTAAAGGCCAGCAAAAATACTTTAAAATGCACCAAGAATCATTAAATTTAGACAAAGAGTGAAAAACATATGATGTTTCAAAGTTAGACCCAGACAGAGTTTTCACTGTAAAAATTTGGTCAAAAACAAGCTCCGATTCAAAGTCCGGCAGCATGTTTATATAAGCTATATAGTTCCGAATTACTTGAAATTTAACATGCATAAAGGCTAACAACAATACTTTAAAATGCACTAATAATCATTCAATTTAGACAAAGAATGAAAAAAATATGATGTTTCAAAAAGCCCAAACAGTGTTTTCACTGTAAAAATCTGGTCAAAAACATGCTCCGAGTTAAAGTTTGGCAGCATGTTTCTATAAGATATATAGGTCGAAATGACCTGAAATTTGGCATTTTTAATCTAAGAAACATGTTGTACAAAATAAAAAAAATCCAGCAGCATTTCGTTGGAGGAATAGGGAGATGTGACTACACAAAGTTGCGACTTAAGACAGTTTACACAAAAAATCAAAATAGTTTAAAAACGATTTTTTTTTGCAAATTTTTGATTCCAATTTGCTATTTTTGGCATTGTATGAGCTAGATATTGTGAGATTGATACTCACCTTGCAAAACACTTGAGCTAGAAGATCGAATTGGCGAAAAGGAGCAAGCTTTGGCATTGAAAGTTGCTTCAACAACCTACAAATGGAGTTTACTAAAACATGCAAACACAAAACCACCATTACCTACGATCAAACATCTTAAAAATCAAAATTTGATGAAGTAACTTTGGTCTAGAGATAGACTACCTGACTAAATAGACTTTTAATTTGATAATTTCAATAAGGAGTTGGATAAAATTGGAGAATTAGGTTTTTGTTGTGAAAGAGGAAAGGTGGGTTATGCTTTCTTAGTTACAAGGAGAAGAAGACTTCTCTGTGTTTTGTACGCACAGTAAATTAGAAAGAGGCATTTTCCTCTTTTCCTTATTAAGTTGCTAAATGGGCTAAGCCCCAAACTAATTAACTTAGCCTCTAATTGAGATTAACACAACAAATCCTATTATACACTAATATATACAAGCTACCACAAATATATGAACATGTTTTCACTTTGTAAAAATTATATAACACACACTTACTTTCTAAAAATTATTTTACAACTTAGAAAAAGATCATTTACCTTTAGAAATTTATTTTCACTATTAAAAATCCTTATTTTAATTTAAATGCATAAACTACACAATTATTACTTAAAACTCTATTTTTAACTTTTAAAATTACATAAAATTTATTTCCTTGTATAGTAAAACATAACAAATCATATTTTCAACATTTTACAACCAGAATTTGTTTTTAAACCAAATTTTCCATTTTTAATTATAATATGCCATTTATTAAATGAAATGCTTCTTTTAAAAATATATAAAAGAACATTTGGCAACAGTTATCAAAATTTTTGCGTTTCTTTATATTAAAATCATGATTAGCTCATTTTTAAAATAATTAACCAAGTAAAGTTTCAAACTTTATTTTTCACATTTTATTCCCTAAAATCTATTGTTTATCACAAATAAATAATTTAAATCTCCAATTTATTCTTACTTCACAACATTAAATTATAACTACCATTATAATTTAATATTTATAGGTAATTGTCAAAACCAGGGTTGTTACAAACTTCACCCCTTACAAAAATTGCGTCCCCGCAATTTTCTTGAGAAAGATCGGTAAACAACACAAAAATTCAATCGACAAAGGATAAAAGACCAGCTCAAAACTCAACCCATTCATACTCTCAACATAGATGGTAGAGAAAACAAGGAAAAACTCACTTGGTTAATCCAATGGCCTATCAAATGCCAATATAGTGATTAGTAAACCATCGAATTTTCCAAGTATCTCAAAAGAATTTCGAAGATATCCCGTCTTCGAATTAAAACTCATTAAGATGCTCAACTATTAATCAATCGAAAATGATTGGTTTCAAAAAAAACTCTACGAATAGAGTCGGGATCAAACTCACTTAAACCCGAACTCTAAGCGACAAAGAAGACCATCAATAAGATTTTCCGCATAACTATATGTAAAGAACATCCTCACAGTAGGGTAGACACAATAGGCAAGATAGATAAATCACAAGATGGCTTCTTACAATGCCACCAAACTAGAATGACCGCGAAAAATGCATGTAGTTGATAATAGCTCAAAGATAGAATATACTCAAGAACAAGGATATAAGCTCAAATTATCTTTTAATCCAAGTATTTAGAATTTTAAATCTCAACATCTTTTAAATTTTTAAATCTTAATTTTCAACATTTGAAAATTTCACAAACTCTTTACTATATTACTTAGTAAGTAGTTTAAACCTCAAAATTCAAATATGAATTTATTCCCTTACTTCAAAATTAATTTCCAAAAAATTTTGTAAATCCATAACAATAACCCTCAAAATAAATTAAGGGTTTAAATTTTCTTATTATACTCTTCCCTTAAAACATCCAATGTATATAATATAGATTCTAAAATCTCAAAATATACTTCCAATAAAGCACAGCTCAAAAATAATCTCATTTATATTCTCATCTTTATAATTTAAAAATAAATGGCATTGCCTCGTCATTGAGTCTCTAATAAATAAGTATATCTGTTGGTTGTAGAGTTGATCGAACGATCAAATCTGCCTCGCCACTCTATTACTCATCTTTAAAATCAATGGCTGCAATTACCATTAAAAAATAAATTTAATATTTAATCTCAAATATTATTTTCGAAATCTTAATTTTTAAAACACAAATCACCATGTCTGATTGCCTCATCATAGCATTTAGGAGATTCCTATCGATAATGTTGATCAAGCGTACCGACCAGAAATCTTAACTACTCGATGGATAACCAAACACTCTCAAATTATTTCTATGAAAGAATACTACTCATATAAATATATTCTCAAAGCATTCTTTGGTTATTTTTTAAAATATCACAAAATTCCATTTTTATTTTAAAACTCATATATATATAGCTTCAAAAACTCAAACCAAAGAACATTAAAAGAATGCATCGAGATATTCTTAGAATACGCGATTCACAAAATCAACAGAAGGTGATGGAGTGTTCATCAACTTCTACAAGACGACGAGCCGCTCTCGGAAATCATCAAGACAAAAGATAAGTAAGATATTCTTCTCGAAGGAGAAGAAGCACACAAATCACAAATCATTACTTCAAACAAAGTAATGCTACAAAGGATAACACCGATTGAGTATCCGAAAAGAACACTCAAACGAAGCTGAATGATAAACTCAATCAAACTCGAACAATCTAGAAACTCACCTCATTCCTTAGTGGATATCCTTGTGGAAGGATAACCGAAGAGCTAAGAGCCAGGAATAAGGTTACCTCAACACTCGATTGCCCGATTGGATGTCAAATCCAACCGGACTCATAAAACTCAACAAAGTTACCTTGATTGGAATTCGAGATATATCATCAACATCTCGATACTTAAGAGTGAATACAGAAACTTCGAAATCATCATTAACATTCCAAAGTGATAGAAATAACAAACTAATAAAATTAGGTTGCCTAAATAAATATAAGATCCTATAACAACAAAATGATCGGGTTTAACATCAAATAAGTCAATCCATCCCAAATCAGATACATCTCAAGATAGTGAGTAATAAACTAATATTCGTTAAAGCAGCAACAAATAGAAAACTCAAAATTCTCACAACATGCCAATCGTTGTGATCCCTTCAATAGGATTCACAACTCTCAAAGGAATGCAACAAGAATGCTCAAAGAAATCAATCAGCTCCATTGATACGAACTCACTCATATCACAAAAAAATGAAAATAGAATAATCCCAAATAAGGTTATTTTTAAGATAAGATGACATCAAACTCTATTATGGAATACTACGGAATACAATGTATATATATTCCTAGACATATTCCATCTCAAAAATCCCACAACTAAAAAATAATCAAGGCTCGATTCGACAACAAGCTCGAATAAAGGACAGTGGTTCACTCGTATTGTACTTCGCCGTATCGCGATATATGTACTGTTCTGTGTTTATTCTACTTTGTTCTGACCACAGCTCTGATACCAAGCTGTAACGCCCCACCCCAAGACCCACCTTAGTAAAGAGAATTAACGAGTAATTCCGTCTACTAAAGCGGAGAATAGGGCTGGTTAAGGGTGACCATCTATAACTTTGTCTTAAATATCTACTGAATACATCGATAAATGCAATATGATTTTTTTCTTTTCTATCTCAATGGATCGACATACACAGTAAATGCATAATCCAAAACTATAGGTGGCTAAAGGATTTATCGGAACAAAATACAATAACTAAATGTAAAGCACATCACAGAACAGTAATCAACATCATGTATATACATATACACTGATACATGTTTAGTACAATACAATATGAATACAATAAAGGTGGTACTCGACCACACCATATACATTGAATCAAACACATCAGAGTATGCGGAAGAACAGAAATTGCTTAAAAGAAAGGAGAACTGATATCCAGCATCAACTTCAAGCTACATCCAATAGATGATACCTCAAACAACTCGGTCTGACCCGAGTATAAATACACGGTTCAGTCTAGCTACACAAATCAGTCAATATCGGTAATATGATGCAGAACAAAAATGAAGATACTTCTTCTCGAAAGAGAAGAATGAATTGATAAACTCATAAGCTCAACACTTAAGTAACAAACGCTACTTAGATGAACAAATAGCTTGAAGGAGGTAACTCAAACTCAATACTCAAATCAAACACAAATGCCTCATATCATAGGTGACATTCCAAAATGTCTACATGGTTTCCATGAACCATATCTCCTCAAAAGGAGAAACATCAATACGAACTCTCACCAAAATGGAAAACATAAATCATTCTCAAATAGGATGATCCAAAACTCAATTATAGATGAATCTCCAAATTCAAATATACCTCATCTTATCGGTATAAATGTATATAAATCTCAATCTTAACTCGCCAAAATGGCAAAACCCAGAATATCCTATAAAATCCTGAAATTATCCAAACTCATAACTTAAGTAACTCGATAAGAGTTCAAAACATCATAATTGAAATCACCATATATATAACATCTCATATAGCATTAGGCTATCGATGTAATGAAACATCTTAAAAAGGTGAAATCACAACAAAATAGAAAACTCAGAAAATCCGGATTGGGCAAATCCCCGACTGTAATGTCGAAGCAATGTTGAATGTGCTAAACTCAGACGGCCGAAGCCTTAGACAAGGTCGCTAACACCTCCCAAAGAATTTCGTCCTCATGACAAGGTCGCTGACACCCCTCGAAGCCATTTTGTCAGTGCTAACAAGGTCGTTAACACCACCCAAAGCAGTTCATCCTCCATGATAAGGTCGCTGACACCTCTCCAAGCCATTTTGTCAGCCCTAACAAGGTCGCTAACACCTCCCAAAGCATTTCATCCTCCATGACAAGGTCGTTGACACCTCTCTAAGTCATTTTGTCATCCCTAACAAGGTTGCCAACACCTCCCAAAGCAGTTCATCCTCCATGACAAGGTCGCTGACACCTCTCCAAGCCATTTGGTCAGCCCTAACAAGGTCGCTAACACCTCCCAAAGCAGTTCATCCTCCATGACAAGGTCGCTGACACATATCCAAGCCATTTTGTCAGCCCTAACAAGGTTGCTAACACCTCCCAAAGCAGTTCGTCCTCCATGACAAAGTCGCTGATACCTCTCAAAGCAGTTCTGTTAGGTAAACATCGTGAATGTGCCACAAACTCACGAATAGGAACCCGAAAAGTGTTAACGTGTATCCCATACCACACGTTCGCACTTAGCGGTTTACTAGCCGTTAGTCGATGCCACACTAGAAACATCATAAAACTCAGAAATTTATATCTCGCCTAGTCTCATTGACGAGTGACAAAGAGCCATCATACTTGTCTCATCTCATCGACAAGCATTAAATGGCATCGTAACTTGTCTCATCTCATCGAAAAGTGAAAACATCATGATGGTTCCTTATAAACCATAAATCTCAAAATATGAAATCATAAACTCAAGACTTGCCTTATATCATTGGCAAGTAAATAAGACATCATGATGGATCTCATCGACCATACTCCTATATAGGAGATCTCAAACCATAGTGTTTGCCAAATGTTGGCCATCTTAAATAATTCCAATAAATAGAAATTATAAAAATAAAAATATGCCATAAAATGGTAAAACTTTTCAGAATCATTAATCTCAAATAGCTTCGATCGTACAAGTCCGAAATTAACCGAAATAGTAAACGCACATGTCCCATACCACATGTTTTACTAAATCGTTTAATTCTCTTTCAAATACGTTCGAATAGTATAAAAGTGTGTATTTTATATATAAAATAATTTATTTGAGAAAACAAGATTTTAAAACCATTTTCTGAAATTAATTTTGAAGACGATATTTGAAAATTCCCTTTGTAGAGAATAAAAAGATTTTACAGCTTAAAATAATTTAAAAATATTACATAATAATTATTTTAAATGCCAACTTGTTTTAAAATTTATTTCGAAACTGTTTGGAAAAATTTGTGCTCGAAATCAAAGAAATCACTCAAACCCGTCATTTAAATTTAATTCAAAATCAAATTAGAATCAAATTTGAAATTCAAATTCTTTAAAACTTTGCTAGCCTATTGATAGGCGTCATAGCCCTCAAAATATTTCAGAAATTTCATAAAAACATCAAGTATAAGTCAAAAATCGGACGGAAAAGAAACATAAAAATACTTGGCCAAAATAATACATAGGTTTGAAATGTTCTCTGCCTTCAAATTTCGGATATAAAACAGATGGCAAAACAACTTTCGATTGGATTAATAATTAGTGCACACAGACTAAAAAACTTCAGCTTTCAAATAAAACAAGAATCAATGAATTCTGACTGGAAATAAAAAAGTTACACTATCTCAAACATGGACTCAGGCCATGTTTGCAACAGTTCTAAAACAAAAAATGCACAGGCCTAAAAACCCTCTGGCGTTCAAATTTCAGGCATAAAACAGAGAACAAAATTTGATCGGATTAATCTAAAAATTGTAAAGAATATAATAGGAAACTTCATCTTTCAAACAAAAAAAGAATCATGCAATTTGGATACAGCGTAAGAAAGTTATGATGTCTCAAACTTGGACGCAGGCAGCGTTTTCACTGTAAAATCTGGACAAAAACATGCTCCGAGTCAAAGTTCGGCAGCATGTTTCTATAAGCTATATAGGTCCGAATGACCTGAAGTTTAACATGCGTAAAGGCCAACAACAATACTTTAAACTGCACAAAGAATCATTCAATTTAGACAGAGATTGAAAACATATGATGTTTCAAAGTTAGACCCAGACAGAGTTTTCACTGTAAAAATTTGGTCAAAAACAAGCTCCGAGTCGATGTTCGGTAGCATGTTTCTATAAGCTATATAGTTACGAATAACTTGAAATTTAACATGTATAAAGGCCAACAACAATACTTTAAACTGCACCAAGAATCATTCAATTTAGACAAATAGTGAAAAAGATATGATGTTTCAAAGTTAGGCCCAGACAGTGTTTTCGCTGTAAAAATCTGGTCAAAAACATGCTCCGAATTAAAGTTCGGCAGCATGTTTCTATAAGATATATAGGTCGAAATGACCTGAAATTTGGCATGCTTAATCTAAGAAACATTTTCTACAAAATAAAAAAATCCAACATCATTTCGTTTGGGGAATAGGAGACGTGACTGCACAAATTTGCGACTGAAGACAGTTTACACAAAATCAAAATAGTTCAAAAACGAATTTTTTTGCAAATTTTTAATTTCAATTTGCGATTTTTGGCATTGCATGAGCTAGATATTGTGAGATTGATACTCACCTTGCAAAACACTTGAGATAGAAGATCGAATTGGCGAAAAGGAGCAAGCTTTGGCATTGAAAGTTGCTTCAACAACCTATAAATGGAGTTTACTAAGACAAGCAAACAGAAAACCACCATTACCTACGATCAAACATCTTAAAAATCAAAATTTGATGAAGTATCTTTGGTCTAGAGATAGATTACCTGACTAAGTAGACTTTTAATTTGATAATTTCAGCAAGGAGTTGGATAAAATTGGAGAATTAGGTTTTTGTTGTGAAAGAGGAAAGGTGGGTTATGCTTTCTTAGTTACAAGGAGAAGAAGACTTCTCTGTGTTGTGTACGTACATTAAATTAGAAAGAGGCATTTTCCACTTTTCCTTATTAAGTAGCTAAATGGGCTAAGCCCAAAACTAATTAACTTAGCCTCTAATTGAGATTAACACAACAAATCCTATTGTACACTAATATATACAAGTTACCACAAATATATGAACATATTTTCACTTTATAAAAATTATATAACACAAACTTACTTTCTAAAAATTATTTTACAACTTAAAAAAAGATCATTTACCTTTAGAAATTTATTTTAACTATTAAAAACCCTTATTTTAATTTAAATGCATAAACTACACAATTATTACTTAAAACTCTATTTTTAACTTCTAAACTTACATAAAATTTATTTCCTTGTATAGTAAAACATAACAAATCGTATTTTCAACATTTTACAACCAAAATTTTATTTCAAACCAAATTTTCCAATTTTAATTATAATATACCATTTATTAAATGAAATGCTACTTTTAAAAATATATAAAAGAAACATTTGGCAACAATTATTAAAATTACTGCGTTTCTTTATATTAAAATCATGATTAACTCATTTTTAACATAATTAACCAAGTAAAGTTTCAAAACTTTATTTTTCACATTTTATTCCCTAAAATCTATTGTTTATTACAAATAAATAATTTAAATCTCCAATTTATTCTTAATTCACAACATTAAATTATAACTACCATTATAATTTAATATTTTTTGGTAATTGCCAAAACCAGGGTTGTTACACATAAGATTTGGATCTTGAATCTTCATCCACTCAAAAGTTTTAGTCGTGCCTTGTTGTGCTTTTCAGAGTTTGTTATGCATCTCTAGTTTGTCAATTCTAGCTTTAGGAGGTGAGTTTATCACTCTCGACATCCGTACTTATATAATTGTAAAATGATGACAAATGAATGTGTAAAATTGATATGCTATGTTAATTAGTTCATATATGCCTGTGATATGATTATATAATGTTATCACCTGACTATATTCCTGTTACATCACCTGATATGATATTATATGCTATACTGTTATTTTGTGTTCTATATCTCACATTACAAGTTCCCTATCACTATGGGTTGAAATGATACATACCCGAACGGACTTTAGAATAAGGAAACTCGTTAGAGCTGAAATGCTAGGCTCAAGAGATTTTTATTTTATTTATTATGACTTGGGATTGCGGGTTTGAAATGATAGAACCTGTATTTTTCTTTTTAAATTACGGATTGAAATGATACATATCTGTATCACTTGACCTATGTTAGAAAATATTATACAGGCATATTGTTAATATTTTTAAAGTAATATTTTCCCAAAAACTTATTAATTATTTTGAATTTTTAGAGTATATAAAATTTTAACTTAATATTTGATTTAAAGATTTGAAATATGAAGATATATTGGTTTTCTATAAGTTAAAATTTTATAAGTTGATTTTGGTCGTAATTGTAGTTTAAAAATCTTTATTTGGTTTTAATTTGTAATTTAAAGATTTTATGTATGATAAACAACTTAATAATGAAATTTGGTTTAATGTGAAAGTCTAAATCTAGCGTATTGGTTGTAATGAATTTTATTTCATGAAATGGATATGTTTTGTATAAATAAGTTTACAGTGATTTTCTATAAGATAAATTGTATAAGTAAAATGTGTAAAATGTAATTTAAAATATGACTTAACTTGATAATTAGAAATTGGTTTCCAAATGGAGATTTTAAGTTAAGTAAATAATGTATTTTGAATTGATAAAAATGAAATACAGTTTTAATTGGACATTTTGTAATAAATTTATTTAACTTGAAATCATAGTTAATTGATGTCTAAATGAATAGATTTATAAAGAAAGTTGATTTTTGAATTAACTATGACAACTTATTTTATTTCTAAAACGGTAAGTCATTGGTTAAAAATAAAAGTTAAGTAATAATGTGCTTTTGATTTATTAAATGAATTATAGTTAATTTTGATATTTCTTGATAAAATTTTATTTTATTAAATCATAATTTAAATGATATCCAAATGAATATTTTCTGAAGCATGAAATAACATTTTTATAAGTTAAATTGGCTAAAAATTGAAATTTTAATGTGGTTGAAATGTTATTATAAGTCTGGAATTAGTATTGGTAGAACTGCAGAGATGTTGTGGTTCAGGATAGCATGTGCTAAGTTCTAGCAATTTTGAAACTTAACTATATTTTAAAATAATAATAAAGCTACTGCAGTACTTTGTAAGTGCTGTTGTTGCTGAATGTAAACTGTTTCGCAATACTAGTAAGCTACTGCAGCACTTCATAAGTGTTGTTGTTGCTGAAAGTTAACTGTTTTGAAATAATAACTAAATACCTAGTGCAGCACTTTGTAAGTGCTGTTGTTTCTGAATTTGGCAGTGTTTTTGAAAAACTAATAAATCTGCTGAAACACATTATAAATGTTGTTGTAGCTAAAATTTACAATGTATAGGAAATTTTATAATTAAATGAATGAACTTAGAAATGCCACAACTTTGAAATGAATATTATTTGATATTGAATTCAAATGATTTAAATGAATATTGTTTTGAAAGATATTAACATTGAATTTAAATGGTTTAAATGAATCTTGTTTTGAAAGATATCAACATTGAAAATGGTTTAAATAAATATGTTTCAAAGTGTTATGGTTTTCTAAATATTATGATTTACAAATGATAACATTTCCAAGTATTATGGTCTCAAAGTATCATGGTTTCAAAGTATTATGGTTTCAGAGTTGTTACAACTTTGAAAGTCCTATGGTTTTGGAAATGAATTATTTGAAATTGTATTTAACTAAGAATTGTCTTTAAATATATTAATTCGAATCTAATTGAAGATTTAAGAATATGACTTTATAAAGTTGTTTGGTTTAAGGTATTTAAAGGAATATTTCAAGTTTAATAAAGTGAAGGAAATGTTTAGTGATTTGGAAATTTCGGTTTTGGAATTTAAATGATATGTAATTACTTTTGTTTTTGAAGTGGAAATGATATATTTATTTAGTTTTGAAATGAAATAATATAGTATTTAGTTTTGAAATGGATATGATATTTGGTTTCAAAGTTAAATGATTTTGAAATAAATATCCATGGGTTATAATAACGGTTGGTCGTTAAAGTGACCGGGATCAGATATGGGCATACCCTCTGTCGATAACGGAAACCACTTTAACAACCGTGTACGCGGTGGAGATTGCAGAATGAAGTAGAATGGCGGCGACGTTCTATTGAGGTATGTACGTGGTCTCGACTCCCGTGAGTTGGCATAAGGTAGCTAAGACAGGAGCGATTGACGGGCCAGCGACGTAGCTCCTCCTATCGGACACAGTCCTTCGATACCATTCTACTACTTTGTGATTGATTGGGGCCCTTTGATTTTGGGGGTTTGGCTCGAGTTGAGCGATAGCCGCGACTATGCGTCACCACCAGCCCAGATGCATAATTGGTATATCTACCCTGGCACTGCCTCGTTGTGCCCTGTCACCTGTCTTAATGCGCCTTGTATGAGTTTGGTTTTGTGTCGTAGCCTGTGGAGTATTTAAGGTAGCCTCCCGATCTGGAGGTACGCTGAACCTGGATAGACTACTAGGACTATTATGTGCTAAGGAGGAAAATGTAAATCCTTAATGCTATTTTAAAGTAAGTTTAATTTACTATTAGACATTATTATAATTGCGTGTATCACTATAAAGTATAGTTTAACGGATCCTTAGAGGATGGGCGGTCCCAAGCATTCTTTAAGTTACTTGTGCATTTATATTACAGTTCACTTGAGTTGGTTTACATTATATAAGTATGTATGTCCTGACTCGAGTGTTTTGTGTTTTGCTTTACGCTCAGGTCAGACTGAGTGATACAACATTAGAGACTCACTTCGGAGTTAGAGCTTTGCTTGAAGAGCCAACTATCGGTTTCGTTTTCAGTTATCCAATAGATTCCAGTTATCCGGTTGATTCAAGTGATGCATTTTGATTTATACTTGATTATCATATTGAGGCTTCTGTTGTATCTTGTTACTTCTGTTGTAGCTTGTTTAACTCTGATGTACATATATAGTAGCTTCATGAATTACTATCTCTTTGCTTCCGCTGCATTATAATATTACTCTATGTCTACGATCTATTTACTGTATATTCTGAGTTTTGCCAAATTTAAATTAACAATCTGGTATTTTGAATTATTCAAGTCCGCACGTGTGATTTTATTGTCGATTTGAATGGACCAAAATAGTTGGTCATTACAGGTGGTATCACAGCTTTAGCTCTAGGAAAATTTAGCGTATACGGTAAATTTATTTACAGAATCACTTTCGTTCGACCTTGAATCTCTTTCTTTTTGACTTGATTTCCTTTGGATTTTGGAACGTTTCCTCGGTTCTGAAATCCATTCTTGTCCCTCACTATTCATCTTCTTCTGATTCTGGAGTATACTATAACTCCATTTCGAATGATTTTTAGTCGGTCTCACCAATCTCCAAATGACTTGTAAGGGGGAAACTCCTTTACAATAGGCATTGATTCATTGGAGTTTTCTGCATATCCTCGATTAGATGCTAGTATCTCTTGTTGTCCCAAATTCTACATCATGAGATTGAATGTAGATTTGCCTTAGAATTCCACATCGATCTTATTCTTGAAGTCATGGTTGGCCCGATTAAGGTTGCCCGCGATTTATATTTGCTTATCCATTTCCTTATTCGGTTAGTTAATCATCTTATCTTTTGTTCCAACTTATCATCAAATCACAATTTCCTTTGACTTGAGTTAATCAAATTTGAATCTCTATCCTCGCTTTGAATTCTATAGTGTATTTGTAAATATATATATATATATATATATATATATTGTGTTGTTTGACTTGTTGATGTTGATTTGGGTTTTCGATCGATTCATCTGATCAGCACTATCGATAGGATCTCCAAAACACTTGAACAGAGCAAACCGACATAATATAGTTTTCAAATTTAGTAAATGAAATAAATTTTGTATAATCATATTGTATATGTATATAAGTATAATTTTTTGAATTTTGATAGTTAATTGAATTGGATTGTAAGAAATAATATTTGACTCTGTATATAGGTTTAAAATTATTGGCCTCGGTTTCATATATAAATAATTATAGTATAAAATATGGCTATAAATTAATTTGGAAATTTAAATGAATTTAAAACAGGAAACTAAGAATTTAATTTTCGATGGTTTCAAACTTTGTATTTAAAGTTTAAGGGTGTATTATTTAAAGTATATCAAGTAGAAATTGTTTCAAAGAATTTTTAATTTGTAAATCAGTGCTCTTTTCTCTGTCGCTGGAAAATAATTTCGGTGATGACTGCAGCATCATCGACATTCATTTTCGATTTTCGAAGTGAAGAGACCATGCTGTAGTTTTGCTAAAGTATTGCTTTGGAGAATTTAATTTATTTGGATTTCTAAAATATGACTTGATTTATAATATGTATATTGATGTATGATTTAAATTTGATTAGATATATATTGAGTATATATATTTATTTATCTCTAAATTGTTTGAAGTTAATCAGAAATTTAATTCTTAAATTTTATCTTGCAAGATGATTTCAATTATAAAATGAAGCCAGAATTTTGAATAAACATTTGAGTTTGAAATAATTGAATTAGAAAATTTTATTTGTTTAATACTCAATTACATTCCAATAGAACTTACCTAAATTATTCAGAAGTTGAATGTGTAATTGGACAATATACAATATAAAAGGATTTTTTTAAATAAAATTTGAGTGGTTATAGTAAATGTTATACACTTAAATTTAGTTATAAAAAGATTAATAGAGGTTAATAGAATGAACGGTTAATTGAAATAAATACAATATAAATGGTGTTAAAGGAATTTATAAATAAATTGGAATAGTTATAATAAATGTAATTATACTTAATATATGTGATTAGATATACATTAAGTGGAATAATTTAATAATAATTTAGAATAAAGAAGAACGAAATTTATTGAATAAATTATTAGTATAATAAATGATTTTTAAAAATTCATGATTTTAGAAATGGTTAATTGGATGATAAGATAATGAAATTAAAAATGGTTAGCGTTTGTTTAACTTGGGTGAAATCAAATGGATGAAATCAATTATTAATTCAAGTTGAAATTTTCATGGTTTTCAAAATTTATTAACTTATTTGTTTTCCAATTTATTTTCTTTCGGGTCGTTCCTATTCCGCTGCATCCTAAGCGGGAAATTGAATTTTGAATTGGTCTTATCCCTAATGTTCGACCTGTAGTTCTTCCTTCCAGAAGAACTTATCTTCACCTTTCAGTTTGGAAAACTTTTCATGAACCTTTGGTACTCACTTGAATCTGAGCACTACTTACCATCCATAGGCCGACGGTCAAACGAAAAGAGCGAACCAGATTCTACAGGATCTTCTTCATGCTTGTGTTCTTGATTATGGAGGATGTTGGGAAGATCATCTCCACCTGGTTGGATTCGCCTACAATGACAGTTATCACGTATAATTTCAATCTTCTTTTCATCGTGTCTTAATCCAATCTCATTCTACCCCGTTTTCCTTGTTTTTCATGTCTCGTACCTTTTTTGGGACGAAAAGTTTTGAGTGGGGGAGTGTGTAACAGCCCATAATTTTGTATATATTTTTAATTTTATTTTATTTGAAAATTCTGATTTTTAAATCATTTAAAAATTGAATTTCTGGAATTTTCAATGTAATTTTGAAATTTGTTTTCCCAAATACAATAAAATAAACATTTTCTAAATTTTTTATATTTTAGTCAACCTTGGTCAAACTTTGAATTTCAGTTTAAATTTTTGAATTTTTAAATTTTAATATTTTCTTTGAAACAGAATATAATTCTAATATTCGTTTTGCTTTTCATTTCGTCAAATTATATTTTATACTTTTTATAATTTGATAAATACAGTGTTTTACACGTAGTTATTTTCTATAACTTATTCTCTATTTTTCTATGTTAATTTTCCTATTTTATTTTCTCTTTATTTTGTTTAGACTTTTATTTTATTTATTATAGTTTTAACTTGTTTAAATTTGATAAATAGCTTTGGAAATTTCAAGAGGCTTCGGTTTCTTTTTCATTAATTTGTACCTCTTAATTTTCTAGCCTTTTTCTCTTCCTAGTCGTACACTTTAGCGTTCTTAGCCGTCTATTCCTTTGCTAATTCACGTTCAAACATCTCAACTGCTCATTTCCATTTGCGTTGAAAAAAAAAGTTACAAGTTCTCATTTTCATGGCTTCTCTTCCTCCTCCTTTTCCATTTTCTTTTTGCTTCTCCTTTATTTTGCTCTTGCTATGCTCGGCCTCCACCTTGATCACCACCTAGCCAACCCCATCTCCTCACCACCACCACCACCCCAAAACTAGGCCATGACCATCACCTCCTCCATGGCCTTGATCACCAAGTTGAAAACCATCATAAAATTAATACAAAGCATAGCCAAGCCATCTTTGTTCATCCTCCTCTTCCTCCTTTAGCCTCGGCCGCCACCCAAACACCACCACTCCATGCCTTGTGACCTCATAGACGTGCCTTGATGTCCACTTGACCAAGATGCAACATAGGGCCGAGCCAGTAGTAGCCAAGGCCAAACCAAAAAAATTCACAACCCTTGCCCTTTTGCCTTCCATCATTTGCAACTTCCACCTCTTCACCTTCTAACCTCTAGCCATGTATACATGACCTTTGACTAAGCCTACCTTGCATAAAATCCATCTTGGCCGAGCCATATGATGATGGTCTAGCCCATTGTGACATGGCCGAGCCACATGCTTTGATGTATCAAAGGTTATGTCACTTGATTTATATTTTTTTTCCATTGTTAAATTTATATTTTTTTGTATTGGATCATATACTTATGTTTGTTTACTTGTTTATGCACAAGATTTGGATCTTGACTCTTCATCCACTCAAAAGTCTAGTCGTTTCTTGTCGTGCTTTTCGGAGTTTGTTGTGTATCTCTAGTTTTTCAATTCTAGCTTTAGGAGGTGAATTTATTACTCTCGACATCCGTACTTATATAATTATGAAATGATGACAAGTGAATGTGTAAAATTGATATGCTATGTTAATTAGTTCATATATGCCTGTGATATGATTATAAGATGTTAGAAGCTGACTATATTCTTGTCACATCACTTGATATGATATTATATGCTATACTGTTATTTTATGTTCTGTATCTCACATTGCAAGTTCTCTATCACTATGGGTTGAAATGATACATACCCGAACGGACTTTAGAATAAGGAAAATCATTTGAGCTGAAATGATGGGCTCAAGCGATTTTTATTTTATTTATTTTGACTTGGAATTGCAGGTATGAAATGATAGAACATAGATTTTTCATTTTAAATTACGGATTGAAATGATACATATCTATATAACTTGATCTAGGTTAGAAAATCTTATACAGGCTCATGGTTAATATTTTTAAAGTAATATTTTCCTAAAAATTTATTAAGTGTTTTGAATTTTTGTAATAAATGTAATTTTAGCTTAAAATTTGATTTAAAAATTTGAAATATAAAGAGATATTGGTTTTCTATAAGTTAAAATTTTATAAGTTTATTTTGGTTTTAATTTTAGTTTAAAAATCTTTATTTGGTAATAAATTTGTAATTTAAAGGTTTTATGTATGATAAACCACATATTGGTGAAATTTGATTTAATGTGGAAGTCTAAATCTAGCCTAGTGGTTGTAAAGAATTTTATCTCATGAAATGGATATGTTTTGTATAAATAAGTTTACAGTGATTTTCTATAAGTTAAATCGTATAAGTAAAATGTATAAAATGTAATTTAAAATATGAATTAATTTGATAATCAGAAATTGGTTTCCAAATCGAGATTTTAAGTTAAGTAAATAATGTATTTTGAATTGATAAAAATGAAATATCGTTTTAATTGGTCATTTTGTAATAAATTTATTTAACTTGAAATAATAGTTGATTGATGTCTAAATGAATAGATTTACAAAGAAAGTTGATTTTTGTATTAACTACGACAACTTATTTTATTTCTGAAACGGGTATTTTAAAATAAAGTATTAAGTCATTGGCAAAAAATAAAAGTTAAGTAATAATATGCTTTTGACTTAATAAATGAATTATAGTTTAATTTGGATATTTCTTGATAAAATTTTGTTTTATTAAATTGTAAGTTAAATGATATCCAAATGAATATTTTCTGAAGTGTGAAATATGATTTTTTTTTAAAGTTAAATTGGTTAAAAATTGAAATTTTGATGTGGCTGAATGTTATTATAAATCTAGCATCAATATTGGTAGAACTTCAGAAATGTTGTGGATCAGGATAGCATTTGCTAAGTGCTAGCAATTCTGAAACTTAACAACATTTTGAAATAATAATAGAGCTACTGCATCACTTTGTAAGTGATGTTGTTGCTGCATGTAAACAGTTTTGTAATACTAGTAAGCTACTGCAGCACTTTGTCAGTGCTGTTGTTGTTGAAAGTAAACTGTTTTGAAATAATAACTAAATACCTGCTATAGGACTTTGTAAGTGCTGCTACTACTGAATTTGACAATGTTTTTGAAATAATAATATATCTATTGTAACACTTCATAAATGCTGTTGCAGCTGAAATTTACAATGTATTCGAAATTTTATAATTAAATGAATGAACTTAGAAATGCTACAACTTTGAAATGAATATTATTTGACATTGAATTCAAATGATTTAAATGAATATTGTTTTGAAAGATATTAACGTTGAATTTAGATGGTTTAAATGAATCTTGTTTTGAAAGATATTAACATTGAATTAAAAAGGTTTAAATAAATATGTTTCAAAGTGTTATGATTTTATAAATATTATGATTTATAAATGATAACATTTCCAAGTATTATGGTTTCAAAGTATTATGGTTTCAAAGCGTTTCGTCTCAGAGTTGTTACAACTTTGAAAGTACTATGGTTTTGGAAATGAAATTATTTGAAATTGTATTTAACTAAGAATTGTCCTTAAATATGTTAATTTGAAACTTATTGAAGATTTAAGAATATGACTTTAGAAAGTGCTTTGGTTTAAGGTATTTAAAGAAATATTTCAAGTTTAATAAAGTGAAGGAAATATTCAGCGATTTGGAAATTTAGGTTTTGGAATTTAAATGATGTATTATTACTTTGGTGTTTGAAATGGAAATGATATATTGATTTGGTTTTTAAATGAAATAATATAGTATTTAGTTTTGAAATGGATATGATATTTGTTTTCGAAGTATAAATGATTTGAAATAAATATCCACGGGTTATAATAACGGTTGGTCATTAAAGAGACTGGGATCAGATATGGGCATACTCTCTGTCGATACCGTAAACCACTTTAACAACCGTGTATGCGGTAGAGATTCCAGAATGAAGTAGGATGGTGGCGACGTTCTATTGAGGATGTACGTGGATACGACTCCCGTGAGTTGGCATAAGGTAGCTAAAACATGAGCGATTGACGGGCCAGTGAGGTAGCTCCTCTTATCAGACACACTCCTTCAATACCATTCTATTACTTTATGATTTATTGGGGCCTTTTGATTTTGGGGGTGTGGCTCGAGGTGGGTGATAGCTACGGCTATGCGTCACCACCAGCTCGGATGCGTTTATCTACCCTGGCATTGCCTCATTGTGTCGTGTCACCTACCCTAGCGTGCCTTGTATGAGTTTGGTTTTGTGTCGTAGCCTGTGGAGTATTTAGGGTGGCCTCCCGATCTGGAGGTACGCTAATATTGGATAGACTACTGGGATTATTATGTGTTAAGGTGGAAAATGTAAAGCCTTAATGCTATTTTAAAGTAAGTTTATTTTGCTATTAGACATTATTATAATAGCGTGTATTACTACATAGTAAATAGTTTAACGGATCCTTAAAGGATGGGTGGTCCCAAGCATCCTTTAAGTTATTTGTGCATTTATCTTACAGTTCACTTGACTTGGTTTACATTGTATAAGTATGTATGACCTAACTCGAGTGTTTTGTTTTTGCTTTACGCTCAGGTCAGACTGAGTGATACAGCATTGGAGACTCATCTTTGGAGTTGGAGCTTTGCTTGAAGATCCAGCTATCAATTTCGTTTTCAGTTATCCAGTTAATTCCAACTATCCGGTTGATTCCAGTGATGCATTTTGATTTATACTTGATTATCATATTGAGGCTTCTGTTGTATCTTGTTACTTCTATTGTAGCTTGTTTAACTCTGATGTATATATAGTAGCTTCCTGAACTACTATATCTTTGTTTCCACTGTATTATATTATTAATCTGTGTCTATGATCTGTGATTTATTTACTTTATATTCTGAGTTTTGCCAAATTTAAATTAACAATCTGGTATTTTGAATTATTCAAGTCTGACACGTGTGATTTTATTGTCGATTTGAATGGTCCAAAATAGCGGTCGTTACATATTTCATCCAATGATCTTTGTAGGAATATGCCGAACCGATGCTTCCTTTTCTACTTCCAACTCTAACCGACTAGGCTCTACAACCTAAGCCGAGTCATGTAAGCACTTTTGCAAGTGCGAAACATCGAAAACGTCATGCACTCCTATAAGCCTTTCCGGTAACTTCACTCGGTACGCCGTTTTCCTAATTCTCTCTAAGATAGGAAATGGTCCAACAAATCTGGAGGCTAACTTTCCATTTGACCCAAACCTTTCCACCATCCTAAGAAGGGATACTTTAACAAAAACTAAGTCTCCAACCATAAAATCAATGTCTCTCTGTTTGGCCATTAGTCTGAGGGTGACAGGCCGTACTCAATCTAAGCTGCATCCCTAAAGCCTCTTGCAAGCTTCTCCAAAAATCGCTAGTAAAAATAGGGTCTCTGTCGCTCACTATGCTAAAGGGAATTCCATGAAGTCGGACTATTTCACGAACATATAGGGATGCCACATAAGATGTCGTCCTTTTGCTCTTAACAGGTTAGAAGTTGGTAATTTTGGTCAAACGATCAACGATTACCCACATGCTTGTACTCCTCTTTCTAGAACGGTAAACCATCTATTAAATCCAACAAAATGCTGTCCCACTTCCACTCTAGCACATCTAAGGGATGAGGTAATGCACCGGCTTTCCGCTGCTCCGCCTTAACCATTTGGAAAATAAGACACTTAGCTACAAAATCTGCCACATCCTTCTTCATGCCATTCCATTAAAACATACTCTTCATGTCCCTATACATCTTTTCACCACCCGAATGAATAGTCATACGTTAATGGTGTGCTTCCTCTAAAACCTCTGTTGACAAATCACAAATATGGGGAACACAACGCCCGCCATCTCTCTTAAGCCACTTTGCCATCATGGAACAACATTGGAGATGTATAGAGAGCTCTCCTCGGCCAATTCTATCCATAATGTCCATGAGCTCTCAATCCTCTCGCTGCCTTGAGCCAGTCTGATCCATAAAGGCAGGCCTCACTTCAAGCGTAGCTAATAATCCAAGGCTAATGTCCATAGAGGGCTCAAAATCAAAATTAGAAATAAACTCCAAGCTCCTCCACTCTACAAACAAAGGACTAAGGGTTATCTTCTTCCTACTTAATGCATCCGCAACCACATTATCCTTACCAGGGGTATAAGCTATCTCAAAATCATATGACGCCAAAAACTCCATCCACCTTTACTGCCTCAAGTTCAAATCCTTCTGCAAGAATAGGTACTTCAATGACTTGTGGTGTGTGAAAAGCTCAAACATCTCTCCAATTAAGTAGTGCCTCCAAGACTTGAGTGCAATAGCTAACTCCAAATCGTGGGTAGGCTAGTTCTTCTTATGCGTCCTCAATTGCTTGCTATCATAACATACCACCCTTCCTTCTTGCATCAACACCGCTCCTAGACCTCCCCCCATGCACCATTGTATACAGTAAAAGGCTTAGCTACATCGCGTAGAACTAACACTGGTGCACTAGTAAGGACTCTCTTAAGTTTCATGAAGGAATCCTAACAATACATGTCCCACGCGAAAATTTTATTCCTCTTAATAAGGCACGTGAGTGGTGCTGAATTCTTGGCAAAGTCCCTAATGATTTTCCTATAGTAACCCGCCAATCCTAGGAAGCTCCTAACTTCAGTGGCGTTCTTGGGGGCCTTCAAATCTTGCACTGCAATCACCTTAGCCGGGTCAGCAGCCAAACATTCCTTCGAGACCACGTGCCCTAAGAAGCGTACATCCTCTCTCCAGATGTGAAACTTCGAAAACATAGCTCTCAAATGATGACTACGAAGTGTGCGAAGAAACTGCTCTAAATGAAAAGCATGCTCCTCCAAATTCTTGGAATATACAAAGATGTCATCCATAAATAACACCACAAACTTATTTAGGACCTCTCTAAAGACGCGGGTCATCAGGTCCACAAAGTAGGTTGGGGGATTGGTTAGCCCAAAAGGCATAACCAAACACTCATAAAATTTGTCTAGAGTCCAAAATGCAGTCTTATCAATGCTGTCATCGGCGACCCTAAGCTAATGGAATCCTATTGCAAAATCAAGCTAGGAGAATACCGAAGAGCCAACTAAGTGGTCAAAAAGATCATCAACCCTTGGGAGTGGATATAGGTTCTTCTATGTGAGCTTATTTAATTCTCTATAATCAATGCAAAATCAAAGAGAACCCTCCGCCTTATTAGCGAAGATGATTGGTGCTCACCACATCAATATGCTCCTTCTTATGAAACCTTTCTCCAAAAGCTCACCAATTTTCTTGCTCAATTCCTTCCTCTCCCTAGGTGCTATGTGCTTCACGGGTAATGCTACTGGCTTAGCATTCTTAGTCAAATAAATCCTAATGTCAATCTCTCTCTTAATGGGTAGTCCCTTAACCTCCTCAAAGACGTTTGGAAAATCTCTAACGATAGGAACCGAATATAACTCTAACGATTAATAATCGAGGGAATAAAGGAAACTCAACATGAATGACCCTTGCGGGTCACAAGAAACCTTGAGAGTCCTACTACTGCATGTCTCTAGTCTAGCAACTCTCCGCTTGCATTCTAATGTAGCTCCATATGTGAATAGCCAATCCATCCCAAAGATCATCCCATGTTCCAAAAATCCCAATACATTGGCATCACAATCAAATTCTACGCCTAGGATATAAATTTTCAAAATCCTATAAACCATAGATAGGTGTGCCTCCTATGGGGTTTGAAACAACGATGGGGTCCACTATTAAAGAAATGTCTAAATGCAAACAATCCATAAGAGAATTAGAGATAAAAGAGTGTGATGCTCCAGAATCGAATAAAGTTTGAATGGGAAAATCAAAAATGGAAATCAAACCTTCAATTGTGACTTTCCTACCTCTATCCGAAATGCCGCTTGAAGGCGCCGCATCTAATGCCTGAATCTACGCAACTTCTGTACTAGCTCCCTATCCTGTCCTTTGGGTACAACTCCTACCCAAGTGACCGGGCTTCCCGCAATTAAGCACTTTCCCTTCATCTTCTCTCTTTTGCAATCCTTAGTGATATGTCCCATAATTCCACAGTTATTACACCTCAATCCTTTCTTAATTTACTTCTAAGGGCCATCGCCTTTCTTTTTATCTTTTTTGTTCCTCCACCATTTCTTCTTTGGACCTTCCAACTTAACAACTTCCTTAGCATCTCCTTCCTTGGCTGCATCGGACATAAGTGCCATCTCCACAAAAAAACTCATAATAGCTCCCATCGGTATGTGAGTCAACAACAATCCCTAAAGGGGATGATTCTATCCCTTCACAAACTTCATAGCTTTCTTGTGCAGCATATTCACCAACTTCATTCTAAATCGAGACAATTCATTAAGTTGATTGATGTACTCCTTCACCGATAGACTCCCTTGCTTCAAATTAATGAATCGCTCCAACTGAACACTCTCCTCTGCTTGAGACTAAAACTTCCTATAAAATTGCTCCCAGAACCCATTCTAAGTCAACTCTCTTCCTTCTAACTCAATGACCTCCCACCAATGCAAAGTGTCTTCTTTTAGCTGCCAAGATGCTAGCTGAACTCGCTGCTGATCATCCAATCTCAATAGTCTAAATATCCTCTCTGTGCCTCTAAACCAAGCTCCCACCTCCATAAAAGTATCCTTACCATAAAATTTCTTCCCACTCAAACTCACAAAATCCTTACAAAGCTTCGAGAAATTGACGGCGACAGGTGGGTTGATGGGATTCCCACCTGCTGGTGTTGGGTTAGACGCTTGCTCTTGCCCTTTCGGAGTTGTGGCTTATAGATACCTATGAAACCATGTTGGGTCTGGAATGCCCTCGAGAAGGTTTGTGGCATCTTCCATTCTACAAAAAGAAAACTATAGTTTCGGAAAGAGTCGAACGGAAATAGAACTAGACTTTTGAGGGGGTTTTTATAAAAGCTCTTTTATACTTAAAAGCTACTTTTAAGAGTTCTTTTCTGAGCAAGTTATTTTGAAAAACACTTTACTTTTAAAATAAATTTTTATGAATCCTATAACCTTAGGCTTTGATACCAAGTGAAATAGCCCACACCCTTTAGTATACCCAAAAGGACACACCAAAAGATGTGATGCGTTGTAGGTATTACCAAAGCTAGGAGAGGTTAAGATTCACAAGACAAAATAGATAGATAATAACATAGCATAAGAAATTAAGACAATAAGTGATTTTAAAAATTAATACTTCATAAATACTTCAGATAAACCGCACATGTTCCGAATACCAAATAAAATTGTCTTATAAAAATAAAATCTCAATCTCATTAGAAAAATCTGAAGTACAAACACAAACTTTCCCTCAATACAGTGCCAGTACAAGAACAAAAGGCTGGAAATAAAAAGAAGGAATACATGATAGGTCTCCAAGTCTCTAATAAGCTACGGGCTATCTTCCTTGCCCCTAATTTCCCGTGGGCAAAGAAATAGGAGAAAATAGAGGGGTGGGTCGGACTAAAAGTCCGATGAATGATAGCAATTACTAGAATCTTTAAACAAAGTAAAAGTAATAGACCTTACAGCAGTTCTATTATATCAAAGGAAAAGAGGAAATAGGTATAAGGAAAAAGCTAGAAATAAATACAAATTAACATAATTGATTAACTTTGATCGTTTGCACTTGTCTTCGATAGCTGCTTTGATTAGGCTGAATTCCTGATTATGTAATTAGGCTGAAATCCTAATTCTACTCTTTGATCGTCCTGTTACTCCATAGACCTTACTACAAACTAGATGCTATATAACTCCCTTCACAGACGTAGTGTCTATGAATGACGCACAAAGTATCTTCTATGGACCAGACATTATATAGCTCCCTACACAGAAGGCAATGGTGCTTATGAAAGACACACATACTAAGCGCTTGGTACTCATAACGATCACTGAGCACCCAAATGGAAGTCGCATGCATAATCACCACCATGCTCATGTTACCTGTTGTTCCACCTATTGAGTCTTCTGATTACTTCAAGCCCAGCATAAGCGTGCCCCACAACCCACTTCAGGCTAATGTGAGATCACCGTGTTCATAGAAAATAGGGAAAAAGTTATTGGTACTGGTCCATCATCCGAAGAATATATATTTGTGCCCCTTCGCCAAATCCTCATGATTTGGACTTCAACGTATTGACCAATTACTGTCATCATTAGCATTAGCGTGCCCCTCATCTCACTTTAGGTTTATATGAAACACCGTGCCCATAGAAATAATAGGGGAATTCTATTTGGAACAGGTCCTTCTTTCATCTTTGCTTATTTACTTAGATAAATTATTTAAATAAGCCTTTACAATTTATATCTACTATCTTTGATTATTAATTTATCCTACATCTTAAAATAAGCCTCATTCTATTCTATTTCTTATTATAACATAAGTTATAATCATGCTTATTACTTAATGCAAGGTCTAAGTGTAAATATAAGCTTCTTTCATCATATACTCCTTTTAATTATAATTCTAAGTAATAACTAGGCCAATTATCTTTAATTAGTCAAATTCTAACATTAATATCATAATTAGGCTCAATTTCAGTCTTAATTTTATTTTTATTACAGCCTTTACAATTTACATCTTATTTTCCGTAATTTCAGTTTTCTTATAACTTTAATCCATATTCGCGTTTAATCTATTCTAATCCACACACAAAGAAGAAGGAGAAATAAAAGAAAACTGAAAATAGAATAAAATCCAAAGTGTAGGAAAAAGATGTAAATAACGCATAAATAACAATAAATAAATTAAAATACTGTAAAGAAACTGTAAATAAATGGAAAAGAATAAGTACCAGAATTAAACTAAATTTAACTGAAAAAATAGCTAAAAGAAATCTAAAATCAAGTAAAACTACAACTGCTGGAAACCTTGTTATTTTAAAATACTCAAAGAAATCTAAAATAATTACAATCACTCACCTGTGGCCTTAAGCTCTTCCGTTTTGGCCTTCCCGAATACACTTGATGGTATTAAAATATTTTTATTAAAAAGATTCTCCCCTTGGAAAATTATTCCGTTTAGGATCCTTCCTGAAAAGGCGAACCCAAGCGGAGAAAATCTAAAATGAGGATAAGTGTTAGGCCTAGGGTTTTATTTATAGGGGTAGAAGTGGATCTTGGACCGTTGGATTTGATGATTGAACGGGATGCAAACACGTCATAGCCTGAATATAGCCCTCAGATGCAAGAACGAAAGGTTCAGATTGGATAAAAGAATAAAAATGACGCGTACAATGTTCGAACGAAGGAAACAGACTTTCATTCGTTCAAAAGGTAAGGCGGGTCGACCGCCCTAGTGCCTAGGTCGACTGGATGGTAGACCTTGCCCATATTATTATTATTATTATTATTATTATTATTATTATTATTATTATTATTATTATTATTATTATTATTATTATTATTATTCTTTCTTCTTTATTTTTGTTTAATTCGAAACTTGCTCATATTTGCTTGGATTTTGACATTATATATATGGATATTGACCATAAAATTACCACGGACACAATGGTGCAACACGCGTGGCTCAATTCTGATAATTTCACAAAGTTATTTTATTATTTCGTTAATTAACAAATTAATTATTATGGTTAAATTTCGGGTTGTTACAAAAAAATTTGGTTAACGTAAGGGAAAAACCCATCGTGTTTATGTGCGGCGTGGTTTTACGGGACACCTTTGTTTTTTTAAAGGATACTGATAGCTCTAATAAGTTCAAATTAAGTGTGTTTTCTCACGTAGGTTTCCCAGACTGACTCAAGTGTTATTTATTAGAATGCTCGGGTCAGACCGAGTATTATAGATTCAGGTTAGGATGATATGGAACTAGGTAGACGAGCTGGATGACAATGACGTATTACACGTACTTGATTATATTTCCCTGTGTATTGTAGGCTGTATAGTCAGCACTAGTGAGGATAAGTAATTATAACTGTCCAGTATTGAGTTATTGATTGTTGTGCTCTGATGATTTAATGTATAAATAATAGTTATAGTTATTTTTGTATAAATACACGCTAATTTCTATTATATATTGTTTCGCTACAATTGTGAGATTATGTGTTGTTGTTTCTATTTTCTTCCAACTCTTCATTTTCTTTTCCCCTAACTATCAGGTTTTCCGACGTTCTATTGTCTGGCATGTAATACAGTGAACATAGCAGTATCAAATTTTTGAAGGTCAAAAACCCCGGCCGTTAAAGCTAGGTTGTGTGAGCAATGGAAATTTAATTTAATTCAAGTAATATTAATTTTTTAATTTAAAATTCCAATTCTTATAAAATTCGTAAATCGTTCATTTTAGGTCCAAATCCAACGCGATCAGTCGCGTTGGGTTCGTATTAACGTGATTTGGCTATGGAATCAAATTGGTTTAGTTTTGAGCTTGTCGAATTTTCAGTTAAATTCGAACAGTTTCGAATTTGATTGGAATAAGAACACGAAAGTGACCAAAAAAATAAAAGGTGAGTGTTTTTAACACTCACGACTTACTATAATATTTTTTTGTTCATTAAATATGAATTGTGAAGTTATCTAATTTTATTGCCTGTAATTTGAAAATGAAATTGACATATGAATTGACTGTAGGTATTAAAATTGAAAGTTGAATTTTGAAACTGGAGTTTAATTGCCTGAAATTGATAACTATGAAATTGTTGTGAATTATTAGCTGATTTGGATGTTGATTGTAATGGATGCTATTGGTTGATATTTTGGATGATTTGGATGTTTATTTATTTTGATATATCTTGTTGTCACCCAGAATATTATTTACATTATATAAAACTGCAAATTGAATTATTTCGAATAAATTAAGAAATTGGTTGAAATGATATATACCAATGTCATTTATTTTTGATTAAAATGATATATATCCATCCCTGAAATTAAATCGAAATAACTATGCACTTGGCCATAGGATGGAAAATTATATATGGACAATGGAGTGGTTAAATTAAATGTTTTTAAAAAATTTGATTTGTAATTTATTTAGATGATTTGATTTTAAGAAAATGAAAGTTGAATTTATCGAAATCTAACTATTTTCAAACTTGAGCTCAAAGTGTTGATATTTAAGTTTGATAACAGAAATGTTTAAATAATTGAAGTTGAGATTTGCAAGTAATAATCGAAATATGATGTGAATTTTAGAAATTGATTTGTTTTAAAAGATTGGACTTTATTTCGAACTTTGAATATTGCTAAGTAAAATAATTGACCTCGGAATTGAATTATATTTGAGAGTTTGGATTTTAAATTAGAATTGAAATTAATTTGTTATTGAAACTAAAATTAATTTGGAATCGTAGGTAATTCAAATTGAAATCGGAATTGAATCGATTTAAATAGAAATGGAAATTGAAAGTGATTTGAATTGGGAAATTTGGAATTAAATCAGTTTGACTTTGAAACTATTTTCAAATAAAATATCTTGATATAAACTATTTATTCCTTTTAGATATTCAAATTAATTTGATTTTCCAAGCTTTTTACTATACAAACCATTTTAATAACAAAACTATTTTCTACTAAACTATTTTAACTATTTTAAAATTGTTCAAGCAATTTTCTAAAAATTCAAACTGGTCAGGATGGGAACGTTTATATTTAAATCTTGGATTTAAATGAGAATTGGGTCAAAATGAAGTTATAACCTAAATTGAAATTTTAAATAGATTTGGAAGCGAAATCGAGATATTAAGGCAATATGATTACAAATTGGAATTGTATGTTTTGAGTAAATATGATGATTTTGAAATGAAACTGATTTCGAAGCGAATATGATATTGTGATATCATGTATGATTGGTTTTGTAAATGTAAAAGAACCAACCGGTGTGCAAAATGACGTTAGGTTGTTAAAGAGACCACGACCTCTTATTGGCGTACTCTCTGTCAAAATTGGAATCACTTTAACAACCGTGTACGCGGAGAAGACTCCAGAACAAAGTGGTTGGATTTGGCATCGTTCGCTAGATTTGAAGAAAGAGAACGATGATGGATAAACCCTGGCACTTGTGCCAATCTGAAATGACTAAAATGGGACGGCTTGACAGGGTCAAGTGGTTTAATTTCCTCGAGCAGACATCCATTCTTCAATTTTCTTGGACTCGGTCCATATTATTACTCTTGTTGTTGGTTTCAGCTGGTGCACCTTTATTTAGAATAGCCTCCCATTGACTCGATATGGGATGGATGGACGCGATGGGCGGTCATGGCTATGATGCGTTACCACCAACCCTGCGACCCAAACTAGTAGTATCCTTCTTTAGGCATTGCCTCGCGTTCCTTGTCGTACTTTTATCCCTGTACGAGACCACTATGATTTTAATTTAGTGTTTTTGTATCACTGCACAACCTTATCCACCGACGGTTTGCTGGTGTTTTATATGCAAACTGTATGCAGTTCTTAAAAACGCATTAAGGGTGATCAATGTAAAGCCTTAACGTTATTTAGATATTTATTTTACTAAACAGACATTAAATATGTAGCATTTTCTACTACATATAAATATTTTGATGGATCCTTAAGGAATGGAAAATCTTGTAACATCTCTTAAGTTATTGCACGCACGTTATACATTGGATAGATGATGTGAAACCCTGTAAACATTTATGATGCCACGACTCTCATGTTATATGCGATATCAGTTTGGCTCATATAAGAATATTTTAGTCCTGACTCGATTATTTTTCTTTTCATTATGCTCGGGTCAGCCCTGATTTTTCAGCTTATCAAAGATTTTTCTCTAGAGGACGAAGACGAAAATTGGTGTATTATTATTACTAATATTATTCCCAGCATCATCTTGTTTTTCTACATTATATTTTGCTTTTTTGTATATATAATTCTGATAAATGTTGTATAAATTATAATCAAATGTATAGTAAACAGTTTCATGAATTGTTTATTTTATTATTATATTTTGCAATTCCGCTGCAAGATTCTATGTTGGTTTTTCTCTTCTTTTCTTATTTTTCTTAATTAACCCCATTGATTATCTATGTTCCGGATTGTTTAAGTCGGACATGTGTGGATTATTGTCGCTTTAAACCCTTCGAAATGTGGGTCGTCGCAAGTCATTTATTATTTTGTTAATTAACGTCCAATATTAACGTTTGTTAATTTCCTGGTTTATATGTTAGTTCTAGATAATTTAGTTCTACTTTAAGCTTACTTAAATCCTAATAAATCAAAAACATTAATTAACGTTAATTTGTTTTCTTGAATACATTTTATTTCCTTAATTACATATATAATTATTTCTGATTCAGAAACTTCAAACGTCAATAACTTCTTCGTTTGAACTCCAATCAGAAAAATTAAGGTATGTAAATTAAGTAGAAAATCGCCACGAACCCAATAGTGCAAGTTTCATAGCCAAATTCAGACATTTGCAAAAATTCTATTCTTTGGTTTTACTAATTATTAATTAATTTATTTTCAATTAATTATCGTTAAAAATACTGGGCGTTACATTCTCCCAACTTAAAAGAATTTCATCCCCAAAAATTCATAAAGACGGAATCACATAACATAACCTGCAACTATTCTAAACTATTCAACCATTTAGTGTACATCTGATTTTGCAACTAATCATGTACAAAAAAATAGTGTATCGGAACATATATGATATGCATTCTGTGTAATTCTAAATTGGTGCCTCCTATATGAATGCATCTTTCTAAACAATTTTGAAAACATAATGTAAAAGACCTATATATACTAGCAGTTCTATAAGTATGCAAATTTTGGAAATAAAAGTCTTTGTTTTTGCATCCGAATTTTCCTATACTTCTACGAGTAGAAGTACATTTAAACAAATTTTGCATCCAATCCCTACCATTCAATACGTACCACATAATTTTCTAACATACAAAATTTTGAAAATCTGTTTTTCTAAACCAAAACTCTTATTTCAGAAGAGGGTTTAGATGGAAAATTTCATGTTTCCATCCTTCTCCACTGTACCCTTTTGGATTGTACCTAGAACTTTCTCTTTTGCCGTAATGCTTTTTCAATTATAGTTGACATAAAGATGTTTACTTTAAAAAAATTAAAATTCTAAAATAGAGTTATTTTAAAACAAGTTTGGTTAACCTATTGACAAGGTATGGAGAAATAGATTCTATAGCTAAAACAGCTTTTACCTCGTCACTGACTCTATTTTATTTTACTATCGCTTCTGCTGCACAATAAAATTCATACTTTCTAACCTGTTGACATCTTCTCTTACTCAGCATGTGGCATTTCAAGAATGAAATTTTTTCCATTTTTCACACTGAATCATTTTAGATTAAATATGAAATAATTGGACAAAAAAATTAAGAATTTAAAATTTCACCACCATCTTTTATCAAAACTTTTCTTAAAAATTATTTCGTCTCAAAATCATGAATTTTGAACAAAACTTTCAAAAGCTTATATCTTTTGGACATAATTTATGGCACATCCTACGCAACTAGGATTTAGTTGATAAATTAACATTCATTATGGACTCTATCTTATTACATAGTAAATTTTCAGTTTTAAAAACTTTTCATTTTATTTTAAAATAACAACTAGCACACATGTTCATTTGTAAATTTTAGCTTTTGAAGCATATGGATAGTAATACATGGTTTTGCAACAACCTTTCTGAAACGACCCTGAATCGACCTTCGAAAATCGACACTGAATACGACACTCATATTCAAATGCCGCAGATCCAAACGTCGAATCTAGTTCGGCGGAGCTTATAACAGCATTAAGTACAACACAGCGGAAGGAAAAGAATATATCAATATACAACATTTGATACAGTATCTGATACAACAGAATGATACAATGAATATCAATATACATCAGAGATATGATGCAAGACAATAGCAGCGGAAAGAAAAGATAACAACAGTAGAGGAACAATATCTCCAATATTGTCTTCAAGAGAGAGAAAGAAATAGAATCCAGAACTGGAACTCCTTCTCCAAAGCACAAATCCAGAAATAGCTCGAACTCCCAATAACGATGCACAAAGATAAGCAAGTGTGGTCCTGATCCAAAGACTGAACTAGCTCCAGATAATCTACTAAACCTGACTATCTTAAAATCCCAACTCTAGACTGCCCGTGTGGAAAATTGTGGGCACCCAGAGTTTAGGAAGGAACAATAAACTCCGAGTCAGTCTTGGGACTGGTGTGAGTAACAAAAACAGTTTAATCTTTAAAACAAACAAAAGAATTTAGATTGAAATCCACAATGCTTTTTAGAAAATGAAACTACCATAAGGCCTCCCGGCTTACACACATTGCAATCGCACACATGGGAGAGATTTCTCCTTATGATAGTCAAACATGCTTACTACGCAAAATTTTCTTTTATATTATTATTAGTGCATAGTGGAAAACATTCCGAAGTATAATATTAACCTTAGCCAGCATAGGTACCATGATAATATGCCTACTATAGCTGCCATTTTAAATGGCAGGTTCTACAACTAAAACCGTACAGGGGACGTATTGTTTTGATTGGATTTCCAACAAATGATCGGGCTAAGGAACTTCCCACTGTCCATGGGTTCGCCTCTGGCGGGACGTCCCGAGAACCTAATCGGATCTCTGCCAACACAAGGCTGGGTTACCTCTGTAACTAGGTAACTACTACTCGAGCATGCCACCCCCCGGTCCTTTGGGATCTTTGTCTGAGGCACCTCTAAACCACAAAGCAACAACCATACAGTAAAAGAGATTGAAGCCCACCACATATGTAAATATCTGGGCTCCATGCCATGATACCACCCTTTACCAGAAGGGCATGACACACCCTAAAGGGCGTGACCCTCATAACCTTGCCGCATCTTTCCTGTTTTGACTATTTCTGGGGTGTGAGGTCCTGATGCAGTTTCGTCCACAAAGCTACACTTCATAAAAAAGCCATGCTTTGATCACAAATTATCAACGAATGATCATCAAAACATATCACCATTCAGCATGCCACGCTACCAAATTGGGAGTATATCACTGATAACCTTCAACTACATAACCTCTGAGCTCGTACGTCTTAGAGAAGGGTGTTAAGCTAAGAGATTAAATTCTCCGCCACCAATAGATATGTATCTGAAAGAAATCTGCTTTATATCTCAAAGCATACTGTCAGACATAAGACCATACAAGTCTGTCCCGGGTTCGAACATAACCGAAGGCACTTCGTCCAAAAAGGAAAGAAGCCCTCACAAATCCGGGTATTCACAATCCCAATTGGACTTCCCATCACTTAGGGAGAACTCTATACCGGAGCAACTCAGTGCAGAGTCAATCGGTAGGTTATCCTATCGTTCTCACAAATACCCGGTCTTCAACATCGGTCTTCAAATGCAATCCATTGTTAGGAACTGAGTTGATGATGTTTTGATGACAACAACCTTACATAGTTATTATACTTTACTTTATAAAATATATACTAACATTTTCATATAGATATATATATATATATATATGTATGTATATAGGAAGTATATGCAGGTATTATCGAAGACCGATCAGTATAAACACTCAAGCATCAAGATGAAGATTAGAGATTCAAGATTCAAGACTCTAGAGAATCAAGATTTCAAGATCTCAAGATAAGTGTCTAGTATTATGTCAAAACTTCATAATAGCACTCTCATCTTTCTTCCAATTTTCTTTTGGGATGGAACCCAATTTCTATCGAAACCAGTGGCCTACAAACCCACGACAAGTAGCTTACAAACCTACAACAAGTGGCTTACAAACCCACGAAAATCAAAATCATTTAAACTACTTTGTACAAGTTCTCGAGTCCTATAGAGGTGCTCTGTAGGAAGGTTCTTGCAATTTCATTTTGAATAGATTTTTCAAAATGTTTTTAAATCTGTTTTTCAAAATGTTTTAGCTTTCAAAATCATGTTTTCAAAAATGTTTTCAAACTTTGTTTTAGCCTTAAAATATTCCTCCATTCTGTTTTTAAAAACTTCTATTTTTAAACATCAAAACTTATTCTGATTTTAAATATTACTTATATGATTGACGGTCTATATCAATTATATATATATATATATATATATTTAAAATAATGTTTTATGTTCATTCTCTATCTCAAAATATTGTTTAAACACTTATTTTGCTTCAGAGAAGTTTCAACTTGTTTTAAATTCAAATGCTTTTACAAAACAACATCTCTAAAATTTTCAACTGAGGGATGTCGACATATGGGGATACCCCATGTCGACATGGTGACAGTTGGATTCAAAATTCAAATTTCAAAAGAAGTGTCCATTCGTTCAAAAACCTTTCGCCAATGGTTATGACTTTTGTGCATCTATATAAAGGCTTCCAAAATGAATTTTTTAACAACTACTTTCTTATTTTTCTTCGCTCTTTCTTCTCCACTATTCCATATCCATAAAACTTCATATTTTCAAGATCGTGCCATTATTCTGCCAAATTCTCAATAGGAAATCATTTAGATACTCTCTCTATTTGGTTCTCCATCATTCTACTAAAGATCAAAGTGCTATTCAGAGTTATAGGATTAATTTGTATTCAAAAAGTCCATAGAGTCTATCCATTCAAAAGGATTGTTATTAAGAAGTATTAGGGTGATCTTGTGTCCCGTAAATCATAAGAGTTTACCCCAGACTCGGAGATAGGAGGGTTCCTCAAGGCCTTAGAAATTGAGGGTTGTAATTTGGATATTGGCTTATAAAAATATGTACAAGGATATTGCCTTGGTGCAGGACTGGATGTAGGAGGATTCCGAACCAGTATAAAATCCGATGTGTTCTTTCCTTTTACTTGCTTTACTTTACTATTTGCATTTGTTATATGTTCTGTGATCACTCTATGTTAGAATTCTGTTTAGATTTGTGTTGAAAGTTTTAATTTAGTCATATAGTTCATATATTCTTTAAAACACTATTCACCCCCCCCCCCTCTAGTGTTATTTATGCCTTAAGATCCTTAATCTGCATCCCCAACAATTGGTATCAGAGCATTGGTTTTCATTGTTTTCATAATCTGAAACTTAAAAAATATAAAAATGGCATTTTTGGAAAATTGTGTTAAAACTGTTTTGAATATATGCATTTCATCAAAGTTTCATAAGTCTGCATATAGCTATTTTGAAAAATCAAGTTATCTATTGAATTGGTGTGTTATGCAGGAACAGACATGTTATATGGCTTTTGACGAATCAACACCCAATGGACAAACTGTGCAGATTGAGAAAGATAAATGGATACTTGATAGTGGCTGTTCGAGGCACATGACTGGAAATCCCGAGATACTCAAGGACATTACTTATCAAGATGGTGGATTAGTCAATTTTGGTGACAACTCTAAAGGATATGTGGTTGGCGTCGGCAATGTCGGTAACTCTAAAACTTTACTTATTTCTGATGTTTTATTAGTTAGGAACTTAAAACATAATCTGCTTAGTATAAGTCAACTTTGCGATAAAGGTTTTAAAATAAAATTTGAAAAAGATAAATGTCACATTGAAGATGACAAGTCTAATATAATTTTTGAAGGTATTAGGAAGAAAAATATTTATATCCTTAGTATGAAACTTTCAAATGATAACCTATGTCTTTTGGCTAATACAAGTGACCCTTGGATTTGGCATAAAAGATTTGGCCATTTGAATTTCAAATTATTATCTAGGCTATCAAAACTTGACTTAGTTAGAGTTCTACCCAAGTTAAACTTTAAAGTAGATAGTATCTGTGATGCTTGTCAATTAGGAAAACTTAAGAAAAGTTCATTTAAATTAAAAGATGCTATTTCTACCTCTATTCCTCTAGAATTACTTTATTTAGATTTATTTGGTCCATCTCAAGTTCAATCAATTAACCATAGTAAATATGTTTTTGTTATAGTAGATGATTATTCAAGATATACTTGGACAATCTTTTCAAAACATAAAAGTGATGCTTTTGAAATATTTAAAAACTTTTCTAAAAGAATTCAAAAACAACATTCTTTCAAAATTAAAACTATTCGGAGTGATCACGGTGGTGAATTTGAAAATGAAAATTTTGAGAATTTCTGTACTCAGAAGGGAATTACTCACAACTTTTCATTTCCAAGAACTCCACAACAAAACGGAGTAGTAGAACATAAGAATAGAACGATTCAAGAGTGTGCTCGTACAATGCTTTCTGATAGTAATTTACCTAAATATTTTTGGGCTGAAGCAGTTGCTACAGCTTGTTATATATTAAATAGAATTTTAGTTAGACCATTAACAAATAAAACTCGATATGAATTACTTTATAATAAGAAACCTATAGTTGCTTATTTCAAAGTATTTGGGAGTAAATGTTTTATACTTAATACAAAAGATAATTTAGATAAATTTGAACCAAAAGCTGATAAAGGATTCTTTATTGGTTATTCTAATAGAAGCAAAGCATTTAGAGTTTTTAATTTAAAAACTAATACTATTGAATAAACTATGCATGTATCTTTTGATGAAAATCTTAAAGATATTGTACAAATAGATGATGAAGAAGATTTTATAAATTTAAATCAATCTAATGAAACTATTAGTAAAATAAATCAACCTAATAAGAGATTTAAAATATCAAAAGATCATCCTATAGAAAATGTTTTAGGAAATATTGAATCTGTAGTAAGAACTAGAAATCAATTAAGTAGTATGAGTAATGTAGCCTTTATATCAACAATTGAACCTAAAAATCCAAAGGAAGCATCGTCTGATGATTCATGGATTCTTGCTATGCAAGAAGAATTGAATCAATTTACCAGAAATGATGTATGGGAACTTGTTCCCAAACCTGAGGATAAAAGTATAATTGGAACTAAATGGGTTTATAAAAATAAAATGAATGAACACGGTGAGGTCGTAAGAAATAAAGCTCGTTTAGTCGCGCAAGGTTATTGTCAAGAAGAAGGAATTGACTATGATGAAACCTTTGCCCCCGTAGCAAGATTAGAAGCTATAAGAATTCTACTTGCTTTTGCTAATTATAATAATTTCAAATTATATCAAATGGATGTTAAAAGGGCTTTTCTAAATGGTTTTGTAAAAGAAGATGTTTATGCTGAACAACCTCCACTTTTTGAAGATAATAAATTTCCAAACCATGTATACAAGTTAAAGAAAGCTCTATATGGTCTAAAGCAAGCTCCTAGAGCCTGGTATGAAAGACTAAGATCTTACTTACTTCAATCTGGTTTTGAAATTGGTAAAGTAGATACAACACTTTTTATTAAAAGAAATGATCAAGATATTCAACTGGTTCAAATATATTTAGATGATATAATCTTTGGATCAACTAATAACATAATGAATAATGAATTTTCAGATATAATGACTAAAGAATTTGAAATGAGTCACATGGGAGAATTAAGTTTCTTCTTAGGGCTTCAAATTAAACAACTAGAAACTGGAATCTTCATAAGTCAAGAAAAATATGCTAAAGACTTAATCAATAAATTTGGTTTAAGTACCTCTAGTGGGAAACCAACTCCAATGTCAACAAATGTAGGTTTAAGTAAAGAAGTTAAATCAAAAAATATTGATCAAACTTTATATAGGGGAATGATTGGTTCGCTACTCTATATAACAGCAAGTCGTCCTGATATTATGCATAGTGTTTGTCTCTGTGCAAGATACCAATCATAACCTAAAGAAACTCACTTAAAAGCTGTTAAAAGAATTTTAAGATATGTAAAATACACTTTACATTATGGTTTATTTTATCCTAAAAATAATACTTTTGATTTAATATCATATTGTGATGCTGATTATGCTGGTTGTAAATCAGACCGAAAAAGTACAAGTGAAACGTGTCACTTTCTAGGACATTCACTGGTTTCCTGGTTCAGCAAGAAACAAAATACTGTTTCCTTGTCAACAACTGAAGCAGAATATATATCTGCTGCTCTGGCCTGTTCATAAGTCATATATATGCAACAAACTTTAAAAGATTTTCGAATTAACGTAAGTGGATCACCAATATATTGTGATAATACTAGTGCAATAAATCTATCTAAAAATCCAACTCATCATGCTAGAACTAAACATATTGATATAAGACATCATTTTCTTAGAGAAAATATAACTAAAGAAATAATAACTCTAGATTATATAAATATTGAAAAACAAATTGCTGATATATTAACTAAACCGTTAACCGAACAGAATTTTACTAAATTTAGAAGAGAATTAGGTATTTGTTCAAAATCTGAAATATAAAATAATATAATAATCAATAAAAATTCAAAATAAAAATTACACTTTTTCTGAAAGACATGTCGACATGCCCCATCCCCTGATGTCGACATACCCAACAAAAATTTGAAAATAGAATTTCCCTCCAAAGTTAGTTATTTGGTTATTTATCTATTTATTTTGTTTTCTCTCCTCTTTCTTCACTATATTCTCTGTAAATAACTTCTGAAACAATAAAATAATGGCCTCCTCTTCTACTAATGAACCCACTTCACCCATATCTCCCCATTCTGGTCCATTTCAACGAACTATGCATGCTCGAGTGATCAAATTGCAAGAGAAGATGAAAAATATCCTTCAATTGATGACTGAAATTCAAGTAAGTCAACTTAGGATGGCTAGAGAACAACAAAGGCAAGGGAATATTATTAGGAATGTACAAAAATTCCTTATGGATAACCGTACAAATCCTATTAATATTGAAGACTCTTTACAAGCCATGGAATCAGAGGAAGAAGAACCTATGGAAGAGCCACAAGAAGACCAAGAGGAAGATCAACCTTTTCCTCAACCCGAAGTCCCTATAAATGAGGACGAGAGCATTGTTTGCATTGGTGAGATCCTTGTTGATACTAATGGAAACATAATTGAACAAAGTGGAAACTTTTGTCTCCACTACCCCAATTGTTCGATTCATAAGTCTCCTATAGTTAAGGATCGCCATTAAAGCGTACTTTCTTTTTTATTCTTTGTTTTAATTTGTTTTGTTTTTTCGTGTTTATGTATGTTCTTATATATGTCGTAATAACAAAAATGTGTTCACTTATACTCATTATTCCATGCTTGTTCTATACATATTATTTGTTCATACTAATCATTCTTGAATTCTTAAGTAGTTAATAGTTTTTGTTGATGACAAAGGGGGAGAAAGTTATAAAAATATATGTGCTTGGTGTAAGGGGGAGTCATGGAATAAAGGGGAGTTGTAGTTTTAAGAAGAAGTCACGGAGTAAGGGGGAGTTATGGAGAGTTATGGTATGGTATGAATATTTTATAAATAAAGGTTGTCATCATAAAAAAGGGGGAGATTGTTAGGAACTGAGTTGATGATGTTTTGATGACTACAACCTTATATAGTTATTATACTTTACTTTATAAAATATACACTAACATTTTCATATAGATATATATATATCTGTGTGTGTGTGTGTATAGGAAGTATATGCAGGTATTATCGAAGACTGATCAGTATAAAGACTCAAGCATCAAGATGAAGATTAGAGATTCAAGATTCAAGACTCTAGAGAATCAAGATTTCAAGATCTCAAGATAAGTGTCTAGTATTTTGTTAAAACTTCATAATAGCACTCTCATCTTTCTTCCAATTTTCTTTCGGGATGGAACCCAATTTCTATCGAAACCAGTGGCTTACAAACCCACGACAAGTAGCTTACAAACCTACGACAAGTGGCTTACAAACCCACGAAAATCAAAATCATTTAAACTACTTTGTACAATTTCTCGAGTCCTATGGAGGAGCTCTGTAGGAAGGTTCTTGCAATTTCAGTTTGAATAGATTTTTCAAAATGTTTTTAAATCTTTTTTTCAAAATGTTTTAGCTTTCAAACAAATGTTTTCAAAAATGTTTTCAAACTTTGTTTTAGCCTTAAAATATTCCTCCATTCTGATTTTAAAAAATTCTATTTTTAAACATCAAAACTTATTCTGATTTTAAATATTGCTTATATAATTGACGGTCTATATCAATTATATATATATATATTTAAAATAATGTTTTATATTCATTCTCTATCTCAAAATATTGTTTAAACACTTTATTTTGCTTCAGAGAAGTTTCAACTTGTTTTAAATTCAAATGCTTTTACAAAACAACATCTCTAAAATTTTCAACTGAGGGATGTCGACATATGGGGATACCCCATGTCGACATGGTGACAGTTGGATTCAAAATTCAAATTTCAAAAGAAGTGTCCATTCGTTCAAAAACCTTTCGCCAATGGTTATGGCTGTTGTGCATCTATATAAAGGCTTCCAAAACAAATTTTTTAACAACTACTTTCTTATTTTTCTTCACTCTTTCTTCTCCACCATTCCATATCCATAAAACTTCATATTTTCAAGATCGTGCCATCATTCTGCCAAATTCTCAATAGGAAATCATTTAGAAACTCTCTCTATTTGATTCTCCATCATTCTACTAAAGATCAAAGTGCTATTCAGAGTTATAGGATTAATTTGTATTCAAAAAGTCCATAGAGTCTATCCATTCAAAAGGATTGTTATTAAGAAGTATTAGGGTGATCTTGTGTCCCGTAAATCAAGAGAGTTTACCCCAGACTCGGAGATAGGAGGGTTCCTCAAGGCCTTAGAACTTGAGGGTTCTAATTTGGATATTGGCTTATAAAAATCTGTACAAGGATATTGCCTTGGTGCAGGACTGGATGTAGGAGGATTCCGAACCAGTATAAAATCGGGTGTGTTCTTTCTTTTTACTTGCTTTACTTTACTATTTGCATTTGTTATATGTTCTGTGATCACTCTGTGTTAGAATTCTGTTTAGATTTGTGTTGAAAGTTTTAATTTAGTCATATAGTTCATATATTCTTTAAAACACTATTCACCCCCCCCCCCTCTAGTGTTATTTCTGCCTTAAGATCCTTAATCCGCATCCCCAACATCCATAACGTCGTATCATTATTCGGAATGGGTTATATGACACAAGGTCCTCTCCCGGTTAAACTGAATAATGAGCAAAATATTTAAAATATATGGATATGGGATTTCAGCTAAGTCACAGCCGGTAAAACCCAAACTTTCTTCAAATGGTTAAACAAATTTCCATTTCAAATCTTTAAACAAAAAGATTTATTCCACAAAGTTCACCCAGTTTCACAAAGATCCATTTACGGATTTCAAAACAATTTTCCATTCAATTTGGATTTACTCATCCCCTTTTCAAAGATTTGTTCATTACTTGGAAAACCATTTCCATTTTAGACACAAATTTGAAGTTCATTTCTTAGGTGAAAGCTTTTATTATTTGAAAACAAACAGTTTTCGTTTTGGAAAAATCCAATTATATTTGTACGAGTTAAAGCCTTTGAATTTAGATTCAAATTCCAAAATCAATACATTTAAAATGGTTTAACCCATATATAACTTGTATAACATCTTTGATCCCTAGTTTCAAATCATAGAATTCAATTTCAAATTTTGAATTTAAATTTAAATCAAATTATTTAAGCTTCAAAGCGTAATCAAGTTATTCCAAAAATAAGTTTTTATCTTGAAATTCCATTTCAAAAGCTTTTCATTTTTAACCTGATTCCATTTCCAAAGCCGTTTGGATTTAAAAATTCTAATTCAAAACTATTTCGAAAATCTGCGACTTAACCAATTTCCACGTGCAACCCATATTTATGTGTGTATGTTGTAGTCCAGTGGTTTCACACAATAGGGCAACCACATCATCATCACAGATCAAAACACTGAAATATAGTTGATAAGCGGTATAATTATAATGCTTATCATTCGTTCACAGATCACAGATTAGTAACAAACGTATCACAAATAAATGAATAAATTATACACAGCACAATCCGTAGAACAAAATATCACAGATCAGATAGGACAATCAATTCAAGGCATCTCATACAATACAATCATTCATAAGTATGGTCAAGCATTCAACAATCATTTGTAAGCAGGATTAATCAATTGTTTAATCCTAATTAGTTCAATTTATTTCCAATTAAATTAATTACTTATGAATTAATTATCAAATCCTGATTAATTTATTTCAAATCATTTGATATAAATTAATTTATCAATCACCTTGATTAATTAAATTATTCTTAATTAATCATATTAATTAAATTATCCTTTAAACCAATTACATAATTAATTAACACCTTAATTAATTATTTTAAGAAAGTAAACCTTTAATTACTTGCCATTAAGCAATCATCTCATAATAATTAATCATTAATTACCAATTAATCCTTATTAGTAAATTAATTTACTTTAAATAAATCTTTAATTAATCTTAATTAATCTCATTTATTAATTAATCCTTAATTAATCTCCATTTGATTAATTATCCTTAATTAATCATAATAAGTAATTATCCCTAATTACTTAATTAATCAATTATTAATTCGTAATTAATTTCTTAAATAGTTAATCCTTAATCATGAATTAACTTTAAGATAAACTCATTCTTATAAATGATTTCATTTAGCACTCACAAATACGTTAGAAAATATTTCTTTCAAGTTTATTGCTTAAATCTCATTTCAATTTCAAACTATAAAATGAATACCAATTTATCTGAATAAAGTTTAAAACATCTTTTAAAACTTTTGAATTCACATGTTTAAGTAATACTTTTATTACAAAAGAAACTTAAAAGAGTTATAATCAAATTCTCTTTCAGTTTCATATATTTAAAAGTGTATTTTAACATTAAAACTTATTTAAACATTTAAATTTACAAAACTTTATTTTATTTCAAAATCTAGGATTCAGATTTACGTTTAAATCTAGATTTCAAATGTTTGCTTTAACTTTGTTTTAAATCCTTCCTTTACAAATTTCAAATTCCACTTTAAATTTAAATTCCTTTTTATATGCACTTAGTTACTTAACACTTTTAAGTTATTAAACAATTTTATTTTTAAAATTTTTATTTATTCACAAACTAAGTTTTAAACTAACCTGAGTTCATATTTAAACTTTGATTTTAAAACTTAGTTAAAACTTTGTTTTATAAATTTGAAATTTGAATTTTAAAATTTTACAAAAACATTACAGGTAAACTTGTAACAATATTCTACCCGAGCTTCTCCTATCCTGCTTTGAGTCCAACACTGGAGGTCTTCGAGTAAAAACGCGAGTTACTCAAGAAAAACACGCGAATTCACCCTGCACACAAACTAAATAAACCCAGATCACCAGAAATTGGTGCACGGTGCACGTGCACGGTCCCCGTGCGATGCTCCGACCATCACCGCGATCACCCACACGACCACGATCATCCAATCATACACTCCGGCCGACCAAATCTCCATCCTTCACTCGAAATCAAAAATCGAGTTCAAAATGGAAACCTGAAGACAACAGGAACCATCACCTCCTCAAACCTATCAACGCTTCGATCTCGCCGCCTCGACCATCAGAATTCGTGCAATTTCGGCCACACGATCGCCAACGTCCCCTCTACCACCTCCCAGAGCCATAAAACACTCGATTAACTATCGGTGATGAATGAATCGAAAACTTTAGCTTCGCCGAAATTAGGTTTACGAATTTAAAATGCTCACCGCCTCCACCACGTTCATCTGACCACCATCACTGCATTTTTCCTCGACCATTCGTTCGTCCCTCCATCACCAGACAAAATCTCGACCACTACAAGTCAGTGGATCGTCAGAAATCATCAGAACATTGAAAATTTCACAAAACCAAACTGGTCCTTTACCTTTGACCTAAAAATTATGGTTTAAGCTTTAAAAATCGAGCTAAAGCATACGAATTCGATCCGCATACCTGAATTCAAGAATTTAGAAGTTTAAATTTTGACTCTTTAAAAGCTATGCTAAAGTCTCTTGCTTTCCCGAGACTTCAACAGGTTGTTTTTAACTTAAATATATTGTTAAAACTTAGCTCAGGATCAGACAAGCAACATTCGTTTTAACACTACGTCCAAACATCCAGTAGAACAAGCGGAATTGATTTTTGAATAAAAAAATCTGGTTTTTATGAACTCAGAACAAAGATAGTTATAAACATCAGCCTGTACAATATATCCACTATTCACAGAGAATTCATATATAGATTCAAACATAATTATCACAGATTTAACTTGCAACAGATCCATATTTCTAGATTTAACTATGCAACCAAATTCATATACTTTAAGTTTTTAAATTGAGGTTACTCACTTGTTTTCAAGAAAAAGAAAAGAGCTTGTTTGGAACAGGTTTTGAAACTTGCAGCTGAAATCTTCTTTGCTTCTCTGGTTTTATATGAATTCATGGTGTTGTTTAAATTAAGTTTTGTTTTTGGTTGAGATGAGATTTACTTCAGATTTTTCAGCTTTGGATGGATGAACTGAAATATGGATGTTGATGTATATAAAAGAAAGAAGTGTACAGGGGATATAATTTTGTTTATACAACAGGATGACAATATTTTGGTTTGTACAAATATAAGATCGGAGATTTTCTTTTGTTTGTTGACTAGCCGATTCCTTTGGTGGCTAATAATCTTGTTATAGTGGCTGATATGATATTGTGGTGGCTTGCATTAATTCCCTTTGCCTTGTTTTATAAGCTTTTACTTATCTTCTTTTCCTAGTCTACACTTATCTTTGTTCAAACTTATATATACGTATTAGTGTCTTCCTTTGCAAGTATCTTCATATGTGTGTGTATATATATATATATATATATATATATATTTTGTTGATGTCATGTTTCACTTTTTTTCATATTTGAATGTATTTTTGTTTCTTATCTTTAGTCTTGTTGCTTTTTAATATAAATAAACTCCTATAGTTATCATGATATTAGAATTTGTCTAATGTATTTACTTTTTATTTTAATTTATCTCATGTATATCTATTTCTATTTTAAACATGTATTTCTAACTTAAATGCTTATTTTCTTATTTTACATTTGCATTCCAATATATATATATATACACATATATATATAGATATTTAACTTTTAAAGAAATCGTTTTTAAAACTTAATTATACTTCAATAAAATAAACATACATATTTTTATATTATAAAATATAGAATTTAACTTTAAACATCATTTGAAAATTATTTATATATCAATTTAAAAATATAACTTCCAAAAGATTCATTTGTGTAAACAAAGGCATATCTATTTTAATCATATCCAAAATCCAAATACAAATTTATTTTCTAAGATAGTTAAATTTATATCCCAATTTTAAATTCTATTTTCAATCTATTTTATATACATATTTATTTTCAAACATCCAAGTTAATTCTCACTTAATTCATAATCTAACTAGAATCTTATATTAATTACCAATTAATTTCACAATTTTTATTCAAAAATTAAATTAATTATCAATTTAAACTCAGTAAAAATCCGGGATCGTTACACTTTCGCTGTCCTTCCTTCTTCAAAATTTATCTTCCAAAATTTTACTAATTTTTGGTACTTAACTTAAATTTTCTTTTAGTGGTTAAATAAACAAATTTCATAATTCATTAAAACTTTCACCCTTTTCCTATTTTCTTCTCTTTCACATTAGTTAAGTATCCATACGAGATTTCTTTACTTACACCGTTTTCCAATATGTATAGCTGTAAACCTAGAAAATCAATTTAGAATGAACCTTTCTCACAATGTCATACGCGTTTTATACAACAGAAAAAACTAATGTTTACTATCCATACCTAAAAGAAATAATTTTTGCAAACTGCCCTTCAATGTTAAATTAATATTGCCATGCCTATCACCTTACTTAAATTTTAAGGTCCTTCCTAATATGCCATTCTACCATAACCTACATACCTTAACTTTCCTTTATGGCTTCTTGAAAATAAGGTCTATCCATTACTTCCATTATCACATCCAATTATGGAATAAACCATGCATCCCTAAACCGTAGTGGGTAAGAAATATAAACTATGCACCTTTTGAATAATTCATTGGCAAATTGGTTTGGTGGAATAACATTTCCACCATATATCTTGCCTACTTTACCCTGGAGTCCATCAACGCCTTTTATGAGTGTTTGTCATCTCTTCGTCCTCTATTAAAAATTTCTTTTAATCTAAATATCTTGATTATATTCTCAAATTTTGGTATTTACTTCCTTTATCCAAAATATTCCATGTATGCGTACTCTATAACTTGTATAAGTGTTCTTTGATAACATTCATCATTCCTTGGTGGGTTAATCTTATGGCTTGCACACATGTTTAATAGAACATTTCTAGGTTCTCCATAATATTCTTTACACTCTGTAGGGATTTCTTCTTACTATTCTTTAAGCAGTCATCGCTATTTTCTTCATAGCCGTTTTTTACCTGTGTTACCTAGCGATCTTCCCTATCTATTTTGTATTAAAAAATTGTTTGATTTTTTCCACTTTTTCCTCAAAGTAAAACTTCACAACTAAAACTACTTAATTCCAAAAAAATTATCTTTAAAAGTAAAAACTAGGAAACTTGTTTTTAAATTTAAAAATAACTTGGTGTCTTAACTTTTAAAACTAAAATTTAATTTTGTAAAGTTTCTTTCTTTTTTCTTCAAATCAACTTTTTCTTTACAGTCCTTTCTCAACAACGAGGATTTTTACTTCTTATAATGACCCAGTATTTCTAACGTTTTGAATGGGAATATTTAATTAATTTAAATATTCAAATTTGATTCAAATTTAATAACCAAGAAGAAAATTCAATTTTTAATAAAACGTCTCGTTTTAAATGAAGTATTTTTTATAATTTATATGATTTTTTTCATAATTTTTAATTTGGAAAACACTTAAAGTTTTGTTTGACGTATTTTGTGACAAATGTTGGTGTTTTGTAATTAAACAAAATAAGATTACCAATATGTTTTATTATTGTTTTGGGATCGTGTCGTATTATTATGCACGATCATATTTTTGTTTATGTCATTTGCGTTCCATACTCGAACGAAATGCGATGTGGCGTCGTGTCAGAATTTCAAGTAAATCAAACCCTAAAACAAAGCTTTTTTCATTCTTTTTCACCCTTATTTTTTCCACTTTCCCTCCTCTTTTACTTTTACAGTAAGCTAGCACAGTGAAAAATAATCAAACCACTCCATCAAAAATAAAAAATAAAATCAACGGTTAATGAAAAAATGAAAAACAAGATCAAGCTTCAAATCCATATAATTTGGTGGCATGCGACAGTGGTTAGGCACCATCGACGTTAGTGAGCATGGCCTAGGCTTATCTTTTGTGGATGTTTGGGGAGGAGCGGGTGGAATCAAAGTTGAGCGTTTGATTTGTCGAGGTAAAAGGTAGCTTGCGATCAAGTTTAGTGAAGCTTGATCTTTTATTGGAGGTCTCGTCTTTTTGGATCAAAGTGGGCATGAGTAGGTTAGTTTTTGGTTGGAGGGATCGAGCTCGATGGGGATAGGTGGAACGTAAAGCTCGTGTGACGTGGAGTTCAATGGAGGATGTGGCAGTTGATTACGTTAAGAGATCACTGCAAGAAAAAAGGCTTTCCCTAGCAATTTCAAACAGCGTTTCTTCTACAACCATTATGAAAAGCATAATGGAAATAAAAATAAATGTTTGTATGCTATTAGTTTTGTTAAGCGGTCTATAGTAAACAAAATCGCTTTATACAAACTTTTTTTTCATTAGGCGGGTACTTGGCTGACTTTCATTTTTTCTTTTCATCTCCTCTCTCAAAAATGATGAAAAGGTGGAACCCAAATTCGCCCAAAAAATTACTACAATTTCAATAAAAATCCAAAATCCAAATTGAATCAATGTTGAAATCTTGTTCAGACCCTAATTCCGCCATAATTTTTGGTACATTCGAATCCCCTTATACCCTTGTACAACATCAAACAACTTCTTATTTATTGCCGATTTTTCATTCATTTTACAATTAAGAGGGTTCTGCACTCAAGAACTCTTGATCAACTATCTTTGGAACTATGATTTTAAGTAATTTTATTTACCTATCTTATGCAACATTGAAAATTATTATTTTGTGATATTCTTCATGTTTCTAGTTTATATTGTGCTAATTTTGTAGATTACTTTAATTGTTTCTTATTGTTATGATGCATAATATAGAAAGTTGGGTTTACGAAGTCTTAAGAAAGAAGATGATTTGTTTGTTGATGTTTTCTATTAACTACATAATTAGTGAAATGGTAATAATTATGCTACTTTTCAAGCATCATTTTTGAAGACCAATTTCTAATAAGGTTTAAGTTGCCACTACGGAGAGACTGTTCAAAGTTGCAAATTTGTGTTCCATAAGATTTGGAGTTATTTTATTCCTATGTATATTTGTTAATTTATATCATAAGTACTTGTTTGCAATTAAAACATAGTGAGCAGAATAATAAGGTTAAGTTATCCCGTTATCTTAAATCAGAAGATTTAGACTATACTATAAGAAAATATTGATCTGTATTTTGGTAAGTGGAAGAATGTTTACGGTTTGAAATAAAATACTTTTTTTTAAATAGACGTAAAAACTAGTATATTTTTGTTGATTTAGCATTTATAGACTAAACTGACGCTTCAAATGTGTTAGCTGAATTCAAAGTAGAAAAAATAAATAAACGATATAACACATATTTTTTTTTAACATTCATCCAATTTTTTATAGTGTTCCACTCACCATTCATTCGTTGATCATTCAAAGTATTTGGTATAATTTGCACATATACCAATCAGCGGATGGGTACGAGGTAGAGTGGAAGCTGTCACCTTTATTGACATTTATGTAAAACCAAACTCTCATGGAGATCGACCACTATCCAAAATGTTGATACTAATATCATAATTGCATCGTCTGCACAACATAATATACTATCATAATATATATAATAACATTTACCTATATGACCTGCAATTATCGTATTGAAACCTAGATGAATATTTTTGCTAAAAAGATAGGCAAGAGTAATAAGCCGATAGGTTATGTATGGTGAAATGGTGGAACTTTCATAGGCTATATTTTGTACTATTGCAATGCGTTTTGCTTAGTGGTGATACTTCTATTGTATCAACCAAAAGAAAAAGCACTACCAAAGTTGTGAGAACATATTCAAGTATTACAAGCATAAATAGTTAAAGTTGATCAGGTTAGAAAATAAATATAATCATTCAAGATTGCTAATATAGTTTCAACAAATTTGAATTGTTTTACGGCACAAATTTGCGCTACCTTACATAGTTTTTTCCTCTCGAATGAAAAAGAGAGACTGTAGTTGAAATATGTTATAGACTGTAACGACCCGGAAAATTTTAACAATTTTAATTGATTCTATAACGTATTTAATTGAATATTTGTGAAATCTTATAATAATTGAATTTTTAAATAAAATGTTTATATATTTAGAATACGTATATTTAAATATAACAAATTGTAAATTTTCAAATAATTTTATGGAAGTTTATTTAATTGAGAAAACGTGCTGTCCAATTCAAGCTATTAATTGCTTTAGTTGATTTCTGAATCAGTGCGTAACGGTTTCTTTTTACTACCGTTAAAGATTTCTATTGCTTAATACTTTTCCAATCCAGGTAGACTTTTCCATTCGTAACCATTAATAAATTTGAGATCATCGACCTTGCTTTTATTATTCCTTGTAGTTTCATGCACTGACTTTACTTTTCCCACTACCCATAATTTTCTCTATACGTTTCTTTTGCAATTGAAGCGTATATTTATATTTATGGTGGTACATTTATTCTGGTCTCCCTTTATTTTTGTTTTTAACGCTTGAAAGAATCTCAAATCATCAAGCTAGTAGCATCCGTTCCTTCCCTTGCTTTCATAAGGCCTATAATATATAAACCACTTGCTTATAGATCCGAACACAACTTTGTCATCAAATTTAATATGCCTTCCTCTCCCTATTATTTCGGTTCCAACCTTCCTAGTAAATGGCTTTAATAAATTTTGGCTAAATCATAGCTACGGACTTTTCAAATTTCTTTCATTTTATATTTATTTCCAATTCCTTCATTGCTTCAAAATTTTTGAACGTGCCTAATCATCTCAGCATGTATATATAATGTAAGCCTACCTTTCCTTGGAAAGCTATTGCTCTAAAAAATTTCCTGATTTCTTTCCTTTTATCCATTTTTATATCCTTGACTTTCAAAACTCATTTTGTGTTGTACAAACAAACAAAAGTTTATTGCTTTAAGTGTATAGCTAAATCAACTATTGACCATTACAATTACTTTTATTTTTATATTCATTTCAATTTATTACTTAATAACGTTTTGATGAATCAATGGACAGCTTTACGTTTCTTTTTACTTTTGAAAACTTTATATTTATAGTGTACGTTTCTTTTGCATTTCAAAAATTTGAAACATGCGGCCCCATTTAAGCCATTAATTGTTTTAATTATTTTTCTTAATCGATATATAACCGTTGCTTTTTATTATTCCTGGATTTACATCCATACTTTAATCTCTGCTGTTCCATTTATTTCATTTGAAATCTAAATTTATTTACCATTCATTTATACGCCTCTTTCTCTTCCTCTTTTTACGTTATTTCCCTGCTTGCAAGATCTGTTGCCATTCCGTATTTATTTCTTTCCTTTTTGAAATTTAAAACGTATACGTTTTACATTTATTTATTTCTAAACCATCCATTGCCTTTCCTTTAAATCAATCCATTCTCTTCTTATTTGTTTTAATTTATTTCCTCTTTTCACCAACACTCAATCTTTATACATATTTGTTTTAATTCATTTTCTCTATTCATGTGCATTCAATCTTTATACATATTTTTTTTAATTTATTTTCTCTTTTCACCAGCATTCAATGTTTATATACATATTTGTTTCATTTTATTTCCTCTGTTCACCAGCATTTAATCTTTATATATTTGTTTTAATTTATTTCCTCTTTCTTTTTTTTTCTCCATAAATTATAGGAATAAATTCCTAAATTTCCTCTAGCCATTACTATCTTTATTTCTTGCCACTTTAAACAAAATTTCTTTCCACTCTATCAATGTGAGGCTTCTCTTATAAATAAAAATCACTCGTACATACTCTACTCCATATCAATAGATCTTCATCTCCTCTCTTGCGTGTGAAGCTTCTTCTGTAGGTAAATGGCTGCACTAGAATTTTTTTTTCTTCTTATTTCTTTTCTTTTTCTTCTTCTTTTTCATCTTCTTTTTCATCCTTTTCTTTTGTTTTATTATTGTTTATATTGCTTTTGCTTTTCCTTTATTTTAAGCATAACATGCTTCAAGTATATATTTTACATTATAAGTATGTTTATATAGTGCAGCGCAAGTATACATTAAATTTAACGTTATAAACATTTGCATTTGTTCTATGGTTAGTTTTATATGAGTATTTATTGAAATTTGTATAGTCTGACTTTTGAATATACATTGGGTTATTTCATACGGTTTATATATGTTACAGTATGTAAGATTTTTATATAAAAAGAAAGAAAGGTGTTAATTTTATATTGTATTGTTTATAAAAAGGTGTTAATTTTATAATATATATATTGTGGGACAGTATACATTTATAAACATATTAATATACAGTAAGTTATAAAACATAAGTTTGATATATAGGTAGAGTTTGCATGGGTTTAAATTTTCCTTCTGTTGTTTAAAATATAGTTGTAGAGTTATAAAATTTTGGAGAGAATATATAGTATAATATATTTTAAGTTAGTTTGTGTGTCTGTCCAGAGATGAATTATTATACAAATACAGTTTTATAAGATCTAAGATCTGTTGTTTTAAAATGTAAGTTTATACTAGTGATTATATGGGTTAAAATTTGACATTGATATTTTTAAGATGATAAAGAAAGTTTAATGTAAGTGTTAACATGTAAGAAATGCCTGAAGCCTGTTTTAATATTAAAGAAAATACTGGAATTTAAATTGTTAAATTAAGTTGGAGCTGTGCTCTCGCCCTTCTCTTTCTTATAAATATTTTGCAAAAGGTAAATTTATATCAAGTATAAGGTGTGTAGTGTTTCAGCAAATCAAGGAAAGTCGATATTGGTCTTAACAATAATAATGTGGAATGTTGACTTAAATGTTGATTTAAATATGATTATAAAAAAAAATTATGTTAATATTGGTTTTAAACATAGTTTTGCAGTTTTCTATTATTTGCATTTGTTTGAAAACGTATGTATGTATATGTAATTTTAATGCGTTTCAAAAGTAATATTGGTTAAGAGAGTAATATAATAGAATAATATTTGTATTTCATTTCGGTCTACATAAAGCAGTTTCTGATCTATTTTCATCGATCTCTATTTATCAGTTGTCCATCGTATTCGTGCCAATCTTGCTTCGCTTTGAAAATTTTGTTTGGATTTGTTCGATGTCTAGATCGTGATCCAACGTAGCTCAATTCTTTGTCCAATCTATCTAGCCTCGAAAGGTGAGCAATCACTCACGATTTAACATTCTTATATTTATTAAATTTGATTTCAATTGAAACGACAATTGAAATATGTTGTTATTAGTTATTTAAATTGTTTATATGCTATTATTTGTAACTGTTCACCTGTGGGATATGACACCATTTCCTGTTGTTTATATTATACTGTTATTGATGATATATGCCTGTTATATTATTATTATATGTTATCACTCTGCAAGTTCCCTGTAGTTTAGAATTCACTATGGGTTGAAATGATACATACCCGAACGGACTTTAGAATAAGAGAATTTTGTTATGAGTTGAAATGATAGACCCAAGCGATTTTCATTTAATTGAATTTGGGATTATGGGTTGAAATGATATCCACCTGTATATATTTAGTGTACGGTTTGAAATGATAAATATCCGTAGCACTTGACCATATGATAGGAAATATATACAGACACCGTTGGTCCATATATATAAAAATATTTTGAAATAAATTCATTGTTTTGGAAAGAAATATATGGTCTTAATAAATATTAATTCTTAAATTATTATATATAAAGGGTAATGATATATATATATATATATATAGATTTAATAATATTTAATTCAATTAAGATTGATTTAATACATAAATTATGTTAATTATTTAGGTAAATTATAGTTCAAATAGATTTTTGCAATAATTGGAATAAATTAAGATTGGGAGATAAATTTGAGTTTATTAAAAATGGTATTTAAATAAGGATTTATTTAATTAAATCAATTTGAAATTTTGAATGGGAAATTTAAGGGTATGATTTTGTAACTGGATTTTTGATGTAAGTGATTTAATGAATATTTCACGTTTAAATATATTAAAGAAAATATTGAGTAAAATGTAATTAAGGTTACTTAAATGATATTGAACCTAATAAGGGAGTATTTCAAGACTAAATAATAATGAGGTTAAATCGAGATCTATATGAAACTGTTATATTGAACTTTTAGATATTAAAGCCTTGAACTATATTGGAATTTAAATGGTTTATTTTGAGATTCGGATCTGTATTTGAAATAAATATAGTTGAATTCGTTATTTAGAAACTAAATTGAATTTAAATTGATAAATTAAGATTGGATTTAATTTGAATAGGAAGGTCGGGTTGATGTTGAAATAATTTGTTAAGTTTAGGAAATTGAAAATACTTTACTCTATAAATTATTTAATATATATATATATATATAAATACTATTTTGGGAAATATAGAGATATTTGAAGTGAAAATGATATTTGGTTTTGAAGTATAAATTAAGTTGAAAGGACTACGGTGTTAGTGTATATTTCTACCTTGTAGATAGTTCTATGGACCCTTAGAGGATGGTTATCCCAAACATCCTTTAAGTTAATTGTATTTCAGTTGATATTTCACTTGAGTTGGATTTATTTAGATAAGAATGTTAATCCTGACTCGAGTGTTTTGTGTTTTTCTTTACGCTCGGGTCAGACTGAGTGATACAGCATTTGAGACTCACCTTCGAAGTTGGAGTTTGCTTGAAGATCCAGCTATCTATCCTTTCAGTCATCCAGTTGATTGGTCCAGAGAAGTCTTCCGCACGTACTGGAGACTTCACTGTATCTGAGATATTCTATTGTACTTTATCTCTAACTTTGATTTTTTTTATAGTAGCTTCATGAACTACTATCTATTTATTCCGTTGCGTATTTTTGTACTACTCTTTATCTGTGATTCTGTGTTTGATTTATTTACTGTATATGTTGGGTTTTGCCAAATTTTAATTAACAATCTAGTATTTTGAGCAATTCAAGTCGGACATGTACGGTTTTATTGTCAATTTGAATGGTCCAAAATAGCGGGTCGTTACATAGACAACGGCTACTACTGACTGTAATCATTATTGTATCAATTTAATTAGAAAAACATTGATCCAAAATGGATTTTGTGTAGTTATGGTTGTACCTTGTGAAAATATAGGAAGGTCAGCACTATCTCGGATTCATGCATATTTTTGTATGTGTGTCCAACTGAGGTTTTTCGATTCAATATATTAACATGCTGTTCGATCAATGGTTTTGTTTGACTTATTTCCTAGATTGAATGCCAAATTCATCTGAGCCTGTTTTAACTATATGCTACTTTTTTCATACCCTATTTTGCCCTTGTATATCCTTCTTCCCTCACCATTTGAAAGAAATATGAGATGCTTGATTTGGGGGATTGTGAAGGTTTACTTGTATGTAATATCGATATTTACTAATAGTTTGTTCCCTTTTTTGCAAAGTCGTTTTCAAGTTTTTTTATTCAAGTGGTACAAACTTTTCATATCATAGGCTTGTCGCATATGAATTGTATAACTTTTACACCTTAATTTATATTTGAAAAATAAATGTCATTCTTTTAAGTGCTACCAAATTTTTTCATTATTGGCATGCACAAAATATACGTCCCATGTATTTTGCATGCTTTGCAAGTATTGCACTAAGTTATACACATAACACAAAGTTCATACCCTTTGAAACACTTGAACTAGCAATAAGAACGAAATAGTGTAGAGCATTCCATTTTATGGTTCATAAACAAACAAGCCAAAAGTTACAATAAACACACATGATTATACATATATATTTGTGTAATAGTATAAAGTCACTAGTATTTTTATTCATTTTATTTCTAGTTCTTCATGCTTCCTTAAATAACATTACTTTTTTCAGAAACAAAATTAACTAATATCAAGAACCAAATACAAATAGTAAATGATGTCAATATATAGAAAAGGAAAAACTGAAAGGAAAATTTTAGGCCAAATGTGGATATATGTACTTCAAAAATAAAACCTGATAACTTCATTTATATTTTTACAGTTAGTACTAATTGAACATGATGTAGAATAAGTTTAAAGATAAGGATACCAATTATTAATAGAGAAGAAGTAATTCAATGACATTAAAGATTGGAATGTCATGTTATTCATGAAAATGTTTCCTAGTTTTTTTGAGTAGCTAGAAATTTTGACATCGCCTTCAATGCAACCAGTGGTCTTTTGCACCTGCCAAAACATCCATAAGAGTCATCTTTCCTAATCTTTATGTTTTATAATTTAAGAACATACTTTTGTCCATATTGCACACTTACCAGTATAAGTTTGCTTTGTGCGCATCGAAACTTTGACAATAGTTATAGAAACTACATTCAGAATTATCATATTCCTTACCTTTATGTGCAACAAGTTACATCACCAATTCTTTTAACTTTACTGATTCTTTGAATCATAAAGGCTCTCACAGGTTATAGGTTTCTAAACTTATTAATATGTATATGAGATTAATTGGATCTGAATTCATTAGGTTATGTTTTCCTAAAGGAAACTACTTATTAAAATGGCTGAAGTAACAATTTTCTATAGAATCAAAAAGGTTGTTTCTTTTCGCTCAGCATACACACATAGACATGTATGCTTCAGATTTCCTATAAAATTCAAAAGTATATAACACTATTATTTAAAAATCATTTTTGAATTACCATTACAGTTTATGATATATTGGACTGGCCAACATGAACCAATGGCACTGTAACGACCTGCCTTTTTGGATGGTTTAAGTTGGCAATGAACCACACATGTCAGACTCAAACAATTCATTATGGCAGATTATTATGAGGTAAAAAAGAAAAAGAAGAGAAAGAAATAAAACAAATACAGAATCTCGCAGGGGATTGACAAAATATAATAATCAAATAGCTGTTCATAAAGCGGTTTATAATTACATTTGATTATTCTCTTACAGCACAAAATCAGAGTTACAAAAAACAGGAATAAATAAATAAATGCAGCGGAACAACATGATGCAGTGAAATACATAAAACCGGAGATAATTGTTTAAATCTCCGTCTTCGTCTTCCAAAAAGCAGTATTCGATAAACTAAATAGCTCAGACTGACCCGAGCAAATTGAAAAGAAGATAACACACTCAAGTCAGAACTAAAAGATCTTATGTAAGTTAAATCGACAATAAACAAATATGAGTGTAACGGCATCAGAGATGATTATGGGGTTTGACATCTCCTATCCAGTGTCAACGTGGGTGCAATAACTTAACAGATGTTTGGGATTTCCATCTCCTATGGATCAGTTAAATAATCTACTGTATAGTACAATACGCTATTGTATTATGTCTATGCGAAGTAAAAGTATTAAAATAGCATTAAGGCATTACACATATCCCGCTTAAAACATTTTATATATTCCCACAGTCTACACAGTACCGTACGCTCCTCCGTGAGGTTTACCCAAAGGTCACTCCATAGGTATTAACCCGCCTTTTGTCAAAGCAATAAATATGTGGATTCAACCTAACTAACTTCACGACTATCGAGGTTGGAGTATGATGGATTTGTTTTCGAAGGATGAAGTTTATTTGGGTATGTCATTTGGTCAAGAAATGGAGGGAATGCATGGCACAAGTACTTCGTTCGGTCTACACTCCCTGCTCGGCATAAAAGAATCGTTCGGCATTAGAAATGGTTTGGCATTGGTTGCCGCTCGACATAAAGGAGTCGCACCTCGATACCATGATACCTCGATACCTCGATACCTCGCACCTCGATACCTCGCACCTCGACACCTCAATACCTCGCACCTCGATACCTCGATACCTCGCACCTCGAAACCTCGATACCTCGCAACTCGATACCTAGATACCTCGCACCTCGATACCTCGCACCTCGATACCTTCATACCTCCATACCTCGCACCTCGATACCTCGATACCTCGCACCTCGACACCTCGATACCTCGATACCTCGCACATCGATACCTCGATACCTCGCACCTCGATACCTCCATACCTCGCACGTCGATACCTCGCACCACGATACCTCGCACCTCGATACCTCGCACGTCGAGACCTCGATACCTCGATACCTTGCACCTCGATACCTCGCACCTCGATACCTCGCACCTCGACACCTCGATACCTCGACACCTCGCACCTCGCTCGGCATTGTACCTCGCACCTCGCTCGTCATCATACCTCGCTTGGCATTGGCGGCTCGGCATGGGTTGCTCGGCGAAGATGGCTCGGTGGAAAGTCGTTCGACATAAGACGAATGTGGCTCGGTGGAAATTCGTAATGGGCCTTTACCGTTCATAAAGCCCAGCAACTCAAATTTCGCCTATAAATACAGCTTGTAGGGGTTCAGAAGGGGGTCTTCTTCTTCCCTTCTGCTCTCTGACTTTTTATTTCCTACGACTAAGGCTGGCCTACTACTTTGTAACTGTAATTGATTCGAACATCAATAAGAAGGAAACTTCTAGAGTGGACGTAGGCCGAAGTTAGATGAACCACTATAAAACTTGTTGTTCTTTACTGCTTTCATTTTAATTTTAATTGTTCTTCATATTATTACTCTCTACGCACACTTTATCTGTTATCAGTGACTGTTAGTTGGTGCTTTCATTTACATATGGGTGTTAGTGACCAATTTTAGTGCTAACATTTTGGTGCTTTCACTGAGAAGGCAAGCACTCAGGGATTTTGGAGCTAGGAACTTGGACTCTAGAAAGCAATGGCTAGGCCATCAACAAGAAAGCAAGTGATAGAAAGAAGCAATCATGAGGGAAGTCAAGAGGCTTTTTCTGGAGCTGGAGAAGGTCAAGCATCCATCTACATCACCAGAGACGAGATGGAAGCAATGTTGAAATGACAAGAGGAGATGATGCAGGCTCTTCTCAGACAATTTGCACAGGCAGGAAATGCAGGAGCTCAGGTCCAAGGAGCTGGATAAAAAGCGCTCAACCAACAAGCAGAGGGAATAGCTCAACAGGGGGCAGCACCCAATCAACAGACGGCTATCAATCCGGATGGATCTAGACTCGGAGGCATACCACCAGGGAATGCTAAACCAATCCATGGAGGGATACCAGATAACGCTATCTAACCCGACACCAACAGGAGTGCAGGAGTACGAGATGAGGAGTATGTTCCATAATTCCCTCATCAACTCGAGGAGCAGGCCAGAGGCAACGTACAAGGATTACAGCTTGGTGACGACGACAGACCGACGGAGATGGTTAGACGAGTTATGAGAGGTGGATTGGTAAACAAAGACCTGGAGGATGTGAGTAGGAGTCCCTTTACTCCTACTATCAGGCAAGCTAAGAACCCACTAGATTTTAAGCTACCATTAGTGGAGATGTATAATGGGAGGACGGATACTATGGTTCATCTTACAAAGTATATGAGGCATATGGAAGTGCTAGGGGCATCAAAGGAAGTCATGGCCCGATGCTTCCCATTGTATCTAACAGACATAGCAGCACTATGGTTTAGACAATCGGAGAGTGGTTCCATTGGAACGTTTACTGAGTTGATTGAGAAGTTTATGAGGCAGTTCAGTGTCCACATTTGAAGACCTAAGAATGTGATGAGTTTGGCAGATTTAAAGCAAAGGACCGGGGAATCTTTGAGGAGCTTTTTGACGCGATTCAATGCAGCGGCAGCATCGGTGGATCGACCAGATCCATCCATGGTCGTAATGGCAGCTGTTTCTGGCGTAGCTAATGGAACAAAGTTCAAAAATTCACTGACAAGGGAGCCACCTATGGATCAGGGGAGTTTTATCATGAGGCCGAAGGATTTTTACGATTAGCGGATGCAAATGCTGAGAGAGAGGAAGGAGAAGGAGATGTTTTTATGCAGTCAAGGGTGAAAATGCTCCTAAAAAAGATTCAAGAACTGATAAAGGGAAACGGAAGGCCAGAGAACGACGATGGACCAATGCGACCACGAAAGGAACCGAGATTCACCTCTTATTTTGAGCTGAACGAGACTTTGGAACGAATATACCAAGATACTATGGGGTAGATTCCCTATCGGAGGCCAATGAGAAGGGATCCGACCAGCAATGAAAAAAGGTCAGACAAGTATTGTTTATTCCACGAACTGAACGGTCATAGCACGAATGACTGCAGGCACTTGAAGGATGAGGTTGAGGGACATATCCGGAATGGTTTGCTATCGCAATATGTGAGAAGGGGAACAATGATGGTGGCACGAGAGCGGCCACCACCTACACCAACTGGGAAGGGAACGGCTCGGGATCGGGGCATCATCTTGTCATCAACTGATTGAAATAATGATGAATAAGTGGCAAACTTCACATCAACACGATTAAGTCATTTACACATGTATAGGACCGCGAACGATCCTCATGCATGCTCTGATACGACTATAAATCGCATCAATGTAGGTGCAAACACTTGGACGTCCCTGTTTTGCTTTTATTTTCCATTTCTCATGTTTGGACTTGATTTTGTTTGACATTTCCGTTGAAAGACTTATTTTGAATGAAAATCTTCTGTTTGTGATCCCATGACGGCTAAGCCACTTACACATGTACGGGGTCGCGAATGGTCCTTAGGCATGCTCTGAGATGGCGCTAAACCGCCACGACAAACAGTTCAAGAACTCACTCGAACGTGAAATCTGACATTAATGATACTAAGTCCCCCCCCCCCCCCCCCCCCCGTGGGCACACAGAATTCGCCTCGAACGGCACCCGACCGCGAACGGTCACAACTCGTCTCGAACGGCACCAAATCGCGAACAATCACAACTCGCCTCGAACGGCAGCAGACCGCAAACGGTCATAACTCGCCTCGAACGGCACCAGATCGCGAACGATCATAACTCGACTCGAACGGCACCCGACCGCGAACGGTCACAATTCGCCGCGAATGGCACTAAGCCTCGAACGATCACATACCACTCCGAATGACATACGATCCCGAATGATCGTCATTCATGGTCAGATAAGGCTATTAATTTCTTTGCAGGTCATTAACAGGTTACAAACATCTAGTTTATTGTGCTACAAAACACACCTTCCATTAGCAACGCATTTTCGTGGGGCAAAGTGTTAACCCGCCTTTTGTCAAAGCCATAAGTAGGAGGAATCCACCAAACTAACTTCAGGACTATCGAGGTTGGAGTATGATGGATTTGTTTCCGAAGGATGAAGTTTACTTGGATATGTCATTTGGTCAAGAAATGGAGGGAATGCACGACACAAGTACTTCGTTCGGTCTACACTCCCCGCTCGGCATAAAAGAATCGTTCGGCATTAGAAATGGTTTGGCATTGGTTGCCGCTCGGCATAAAGGAGTCACACCTCGATACCACGATACCTTAATACATGGATGCCTCGATACCTCGCTCCTCGATACCTCGCACCTCGATACCTCGATACCTCGCACCTCGATACCTCGACACCTCGCACCTCGACACCTCGATACCTCGCACCTCGATACCTCGCACATCGATACCTCGATACCTCGCACCTCGATACCTCTGGATACCTCGATACCTCGCACCTCGATACCTCGTACCTCGATAACTCGATACCTCGCACCTCGATACCGCGCACCTTGATACCTCGCACCTCGATACTTCGATACCTCGCACCTCGATACCTCGATAGCTCGCACCTAGATACCTCGACACCCTGCACCTCGCTCGGCATCATACCTCGCACTTCGCTCCACATCGTACCTCAATCGGCATTGCACCTCGCACCTCGCTCGGCATCGTACCTCACTTGGCATTGGCGGCTCGGCATGGGTCGCTCGGCGTCGTACCTCGCTCGGCATTGGCGGCTCGGCATGGGTCGCTCGGCGAAGATGGCTCGGTGGAAAGTCGTTCGGCATAAGACGAATATGGCTCGGTAGAAATTCTTAGTGGGCCTTTGCCGTTCAGAAAGCCCAGGAACTCAAAATTCGCCTATAAATACATCTTGTAGGGTTCAGAAGGAGGGTCTTCTTCTTCACTTCTGCTCTCTGACTTTTTATTTCCTAAGACTAAGGCCAGTCTACCACTTTGTAACTGTAATCGATTCGAACATAAAAGGAAACTTCTAGAGTGGACGTAGGCCGAAGTTAGCCGAACCACTATAAAACTTGTTGTTCTTTACTGCTTTCATTTTAATTTTAACTGTTCTTCATATTATTACTCTGTACACACACTTTATCTGTTATCAGTGACTGTTAGTTGGTGCTTTCATTTACATTTGGGTGTTAGTGACCAATTTTGCTGCTAACAGGTATGGTACAGAACAAACTCGTAGAAGGCGCGATAAGGTATGTGATAAGGCACTCGAGGCAATTCCTAGGGTAGATATACCAATTACAGATCCGGACTGGAGGTAATGCATAACAGCTACTACCTCCCACCTCGAAACACACTCCCAAATAAAAATCAAGGGTGGCCACCAAATCAATCACAAAGTCAAAATATAGTATCGAAGAAGTATGCCTGATATGAGGAATGTACTCACTTGGCCCGGCATAGCTCCTGATTTTAGCCACATCAATCTGACTTACGAGAGTCAGGGTCACGTAAATACCTCATATAGAATTGTTAACCAAACTATCCTAATTCATTTCTGGAATCTCCACCATATGTACATTTGTTAGTGTGGTTTTTGGTATTGGCAGAGAGTATGACAATAACCGATCACGATCTCTTTAACAACCAAATTCTTATTTCATATCGGATAGTGCTTTTACATTTCAAAAGTCAATTCAAACTTAATATCAAAATATCATATTCTCAAAACCATATCATTTTCAATCATATTCACTTTTAAAATCACATTTACTTCCAAAATCATATTTACTCAATTATGTCATTTTGCAAAAGGTATTAATTCCAAATTTTGTCGTAGGTTGTATCATCATCAAGGATTTATATATAAATACTTTAGCTTTCCACAATCTGAAATTTTAGAAAATAGTTTAGGTAGTCATAAATAGTTTTAAAGGTGAAAAAAAATATTTTAAATAAATCAAAGTAGTTTAAGTAATAAAATATTTTAAATAGATTTAAATTTGGTTTAACTAGATTTAAATTGATTTAAATAGATTTAATAGATTTAATTAGCTTTAAAATGTTTAAATAGATTTATTTATAGATTAAGTAGAGTTAGATTATATTAAGTAGATTTTTTTATAAATTTAAAATAAATTAATTAAATTTAAATCATATTTAATTGGTTTAAAATAGATTAAATAAATTTAATTCGTATAAAATAGGTAAAGTAGGTAGAATTAGATTAAATAGGTTGTAATAGATTAATATAAATTAAAATAGTTTTAAATTGATCAAAATAGTTAATTTCATTAAAATAGTCTAATTATTTCAAAAGATTTCAAAGTTATATCCTACAATTTCAGTAACTCAATTCCAATAAATTCACTTATATTTGACACTTCAACTTTGAAATTCAAATTTTAATCCTTTGAGCAATTCATTAAACCCATCCAATTTCAAGTTAACATTTGGATTATAAAAAATGATTTAATTTATATAAATCAAATTTCAATTTCAAAATACCAGTTAACCGAATTCAAAATTTAAAAATTATAATCATTTAATTTAACCAATTTGTTGTCCGTATATAATTTTTTACCCTAGGGTCAAGTGATACAGATGTTTATCATTTCAATCCCCAATTTAAAATTTTACGGATATCCACTACAACAAAATCTATTTTTTTTCAGCACGATTAAGCAGCATTATAATAAAAATGCTGCAATTATGTGTATGAATTATTAAAAATAACAAAAAACAATATCCAAAACACTGCCCGTAAGTGAATATGAAAAGGGGGGAAACTAAAAATATGCCGCAAACCTTTGCCACTTAACATGACCTCTCATCTCTCCCACTCTCCCGTTAATCCTTATCCCTGATCTAATTAAATAATAAACTGTCCATAGCGATCTCAGGAATACACGCTCAGCTGTCGGTTTCTCGCCCTCTCTTCCGACGCCCGTAAGAAAGATAGTGTTTTTCGACGGTTCTATATAGCTGCTGCAACAAATAACATCCATTATCAGAAAGCTCGTGTGTTAAAGGAATGATTGATTCAGCTAGATGAGGTACTACAAATGTAAATTATGTGTAGTTATTCATTCGTCAGTCAATACCTGAGATTCATGCTAAAATTTTGAGATTGTGGGTGAATGTCTTGCTAAAATTCTACTTGCAATATAAAAAATTACGTTCAGTTATTCGGCAGTCTTCAGAAAGCTTATGTGTTAGAGCAGTCTTGCTGAAATTCCACTTACAATATAGAAAATAATTATGAAAATTTGGAGTACAATTTTTTTTTCTTTTTGGGAGCTTAAAGTTCCGCTTACAAGGAACAGTTAGCAAATACAATACATTATGGGTGAATGTCTTTCCTTTGAAATTTTGGATGTCCTTAGCTATGTGTTTGCAAATATAAGTGAATTGTCATTTTTAGAAAATAAAAAGCAGCTGCTGTTCGTAAAAATAATTTTGATTCTTTAACCTGATCTATTTTTTACACCATTTGTGTCCTCCATTGACTATTCAACCCGTTTACTTTGTCCGTGGTGAAAAATTGTCCATTTCAAGTGTTTTGACATCCATGGTGACAGTTTTTTGCGATATCACCTACATATAAGATGAAAGCTTCTAGATGTCCCCACAAATGCTCATACACTACGTATATTAATTCTTGAATAAGGGTACTTGATGAAGCGTTTACCTCAAAATCACGGCCGACTCATCACCGTGCCGACTCAACCCCCACGACCCACGATTCATCTTCCACCCCGACTCATCACCGTGCCGACTCAACCCCCACGACCCACGATTCATCGTCCACCCCGACTCACAGTTTACTTCCCACCTCCTTCCAAAACCCTAAGTCTAAGTCTTCCACCAATTTGGGTCGCGGACGACTCATCTACTTCGGTAACGACGAGTCACGAACGACTCATCCCAGTGAGTCGCGAACGACTCATCCCATAAGTCGCGATCATCTTAAACTCTCCATCTCCTCCATCGGCTGCGCACTAGTTATGCTTCCAGTAAATCGCGAATGAGAGATGTTGAGTCGCGTGAAACCCTTATTTCGTTAAGACGCGAACGAAGCCATTGAGTCGTTGCCGAGCTAAATTGAGTCGGAGCCGAGATAGCGAGAAGGCACTGCAATTTTTAAAGTCGCGAGTTATATTTTTTGGGTCGTGGAAACACTGTAATAAGTCATTGTACTTTGGTAGCTGGTTGCTTATATCGATTGTGTAAAGTGTTGTAATTTTCTTAAGTCGTATTGTAACCCTATAAATAGGGACGTGATGTCATTGTAAATCGTAATTGAATATTGAATAAAAATTTCTTGTTGAATGCTTTGTGCTTTCTTCTCTAATTGGTAGTCGAGTGAAATCTCCTATCTCCACCTACGTCATTCGAGTGCGCTCGAATTTTCGTTTGTGAAGCCGATTCACGAATCAAGTGCGCTTGATCAACGTCGAAGAATCATAAATCTTTGTTTCTCGGTATCGTGCGCGATCAACGAGACGAAGATAGCTAGAATCCGGCATCTTTGGATCAACGGATTTGGGCATTGCAGTATTTTCAAATCACCGATTGCTGCATTTCATCAATTAAAGTTTGTTTTGAAATATCCGCTGCGTCAGTTTGGTATCAGAGCTAGATTGCAAGGAGTTTGCATCATTTGGAGATTTGGGTTTCAAGAAGTTGAAGTTTAGAGATCGAATTTGCAAATTGTCGAGAAGTTTGGAGTTTGAAGTTTGAAGCGTGTGTTCGTCGTGCTCATATTGAAGTTGCAACAAGAGGAGAACTTTCGATCCATTTCATTTCGGATCAAAGTTGAAAAGGGGTTTGAGCCAAGAGTTGAAGCATCACTTTGCTATTATTGTTGAAGGAAGGCTGTGTATACTTAAGAAGTAGCCGAGCCTTGTGAAGTTGTTTTGAAGTTTGAAGCCAAGCTAAGGAACCGTGACTTGTTTGATTTTGTGTTGAAGTTTTGATTTGTTGAAGTTTATTGTTTAAAGATTTTGCGAAGTTCAATCATGCCACCGAGACGAGCTCAACGTCATCGCAATATTAATGCCTTGTATGGAAGAGAAGAGGCCGATGAAATGGAGCAACGAATCCATGAGAGTTTTACTGAAAAGTTGAACGAAGGAATTGGTCGATTAGAGAGAATGATGCTTGAAATGAATCAAAGTAGAAGAAGAATTTCACCTGAATCAAACCGTGGAGGTAGTAGAGTTTCATCACATTCAGAACGGGAGAGGAGAGAAAGTCAAGAGCATAGAAGTGTTGATAATCGAAGTAGAAGGAATGTTGATGATCGGGATCGAAGGGATGTTGGTAGTAGGAGTGGTGGTAGAGATGTTGGAGGACGTGAACGACAACGATATACTTCAGATTTTGATGAGGAATTTGTTGGTGACAGAGGGAGTATGCATCGAGATAGAGAACAAACACGACGTCAGTATCGAGATGTAGATGATGATCGTCGATGGGAATCGGGAATGAAGATGGAGATTCCGGAGTTTAAAGGTGGGATGGTAGCTGAGGAATTTTTAGATTGGTTGTCTAATGTTGAAGAAATCTTTGATTTCAAGGAAGTGCCGGAGAATCGTCGAGTGAAGTTGGTTGCTACTAGATTGAGGGGAAGAGCATTGGCATGGTGGCAGCAAACTAAACTTACACGACAACGGATGGGGAAGTCGAAGGTTGTTGAGTAGGATAAGATGAAGAAGTTGATGAGATCTACTTTCTTACCTTACAACCGTCAATCACTTATGTACCAAAGGTTGCAGAATCTGAGGCAAGGGACAAAGTCTGTTAGTGATTATGCTGATGAATTTTACCAACTCATTGCAAGGAACGATATTATGGAGACTGAAGAACAGTTAACTGCTAGATTCATTGGGGGATTGAGAATGCAGATCCAGGATATGGTTAATATGTTTGATCCAAGATCTGTAGCAGAGGCACATCAGAAAGCGTTAGCTTGGGAGAAGCAGGGAAGACGTGGAGGTGGTGTGTTTACTAATTCTAACAATCAAGTGAAGGGGGCCAGTGGAAGTTCTAATGTTCCTAAACCTGTCAGTAAGCCAATTGTGAAGGAGGGTGAGAAGGCGAAGGTTAATAGTGGGTTCAAATGTTATAATTGCCAGGAAATGGGACATAAAAGCAATGAGTGTCCGAAGCCGAAGAAGGGAACTATGATAGTTGAAGCTGAGGATGAGGATGAAGAGGCTGAGTGTTCTAATTCCTTACCGGTTGAGGAGGAAGACTTGTTATCGGGAGACGAAGGATATTCACTGATGATGAGGAGAAGTTGTTTGACACCGAAGCAAGAGGAGGAAGACAGTTGGTTGAGGAATAACATATTTCAGTCTACTTGTACTATTCTTGGAAGAGTTTGTAAATTTGTTATTGATGCTGGGAGTTGCGATAACATTATCTCTACAGAGGCAGTAAAGAAGTTGGAATTGAAAACCGAGAAGCATCCTAAACCGTACAAGTTAGCTTGGTTGAGGAAAGGAGGTGAGGTGAAAGTCGGAAGGAGAGCTTGTATTAAATTTTCAATTGGGAAAAAATACAAGGATGAAATTTGGTGCGATGTTGTAGACATGGACGTATGTCATCTGTTGTTGGGCAGACCATGGCAGTTTGATAGAGCAGTTCAACATGATGGTCGTGCTAATAGCTATAGTTTCATGTTTGAAGGCACTAAAATTACTTTAGTTCCCAAGAAGCAACAACAGAAGGAAAGCAAGCTGGAGGAGATTGAAGAACTGAAAACTTTGTTAACCTTGAAGGAGTTTGTTAAGGAAGTTGAAGAAGAGCCTGAAGTATTCTTGTTGATTGGACGAGATTGTAGTGAAGAGGTTGAAATTCCAGAAGAAGTGAAGCCAGTTTTGAAAGAATTTGAAGATGTATTTCCAGAAGAGTTGCCTAAGGAGTTACCGCCACTAAGAGACATTCAACATCAAATCGATCTTGTTCCGGGAGCCGTATTACCGCATAGACCACATTATCGAATGAGTCCGAAGGAACATGAGGAGTTGAGGAGACAGGTGGAAGAGTTACTTGAGCAGGGATGTGTGCAGGAAAGTTTGAGTCCATGTGCTGTGCCGGCTTTGTTGGTACCGAAGAAGGACGGGACGTGGAGGATGTGCACTGACAGTAGAGCATTAAATAAGATTACGGTGAGATATAGATTTCATATGCCAAGGTTGGATGACTTGCTGGATCAGTTGAGTGGGGCAACTATCTTTTCGAAGATTGATTTGAAAAGAGGTTATCATCAAATTCGGATTAGACCTGGAGACGAATGGAAGACAACCTTCAAAACGAGAGAGGGGTTATACGAATGGTTGGTTATGCCATTTGGTTTGTCAAATGCACCTAGTACATTCATGCGGGTGATGAATCAAATCTTCAGACCATTCATTGGGAAGTTCGTCGTGGTTTATTTCGATGATATTCTGATTTACAGCAGGAGTATGGAGGAGCATGTTCAACATTTGAGGGAAGTATTGAATATTCTTCGTGAGGAACAATTTTATGCTGCTACGAAGAAATGTGTGTTTATGACGCACAGTGTTTTATTTCTGGGTTATGTTGTTTCAGGAGAAGGTATTCAAGTTGATCAGAGTAAAGTTGAGGCAGTCAGGAATTGGCCACAGCCAAAGACAATTACGGAAGTGAGAAGTTTTCATGGGCTAGCGTCATTCTACCGAAGATTCATTCCACACTTCAGTAGCGTAATGACTCCAGTTACTGATTGCATGAAGGGTAAACAGTTTTCGTGGACAGAAGAAGCCGGGATTGCTTTTGAACGAATCAAAGAACTGTTGACGACAGCGCCAATTCTTGTTTTACCTAATTTTCAGTTGTTGTTTGAGCTACACACTGATGCATCAAAGGTTGGGATTGGGGGAGTGTTGAGTCAGCAAGGGAGACCTATTGCATATTTTAGTGAAAAGTTATCAGGGGCAAAGATGAGATACAATACATATGACGTTGAATTTTACGCTGTTGTGCAAGCTGTTAAGCATTGGAGACACTACCTGTTTCAGAAGGAATTTGTTCTTTACACTGATCATGAAGCTTTGAAACATTTACAGGGGCAGGATAAAATTTCAGCGAGACATGCATCATGGATTGCATATTTACAGCAGTTTACTTTTGTCGTTAAACACAAATCAGGGGTGGCGAACCGTGTAGCTGATGCTTTGAGTAGGAGGAGTCATTTATTAACGACAATGAAAGTTGAAGTGACAGGTTTTGAATTATTGCCAGAGCTGATTGAAGAAGATCCTTACTTTGTAAAGTTTGTTGAGAAAGTTAAGGATGGGAATACTGATGAATTTGTGTTGGTTGATGGATTCTTGTTCAAAGTGAATCGTTTATGTATACCAGATTGTAGCTTGAGAATGAAGATTATCAAGGAATTGCACGAAGAAGGACATGTGGGCCGTGATCGTACATTGCAATTACTTTCTCAATCTTATTTTTGGCCGTCAATGAGGAAAGAAGTGGAAAGGTTTGTGGAGCGATGTCATATCTGCCAGGTTTCGAAAGGAACTGCGACCAATGCTGGGTTGTATATGCCGTTGCCCGTACCCGCTAAACCATGGGTTGATGTGAGTATGGACTTTGTTTTGGGTTTGCCAAGAACTCAAAGGGGTAATGATTCCATATTTGTGGTGGTTGACAGATTCTCGAAGATGGCACATTTTATAGCCTGTAAGAAAACGGCAGATGCTGTTCGTGTTGCTCAGTTATATTTTAAAGAAATCTATCGTTTACATGGGTTGCCGGAGTCTATTGTTTCCGACAGGGATACCAGATTTTTAAGTCATTTTTGGCTTAGTTTGTGGAAGATGGTGGGAACGAAGCTGAATTTTAGTAGTGCTTATCACTCGCAAACAGATGGGCAGACAGAGGTGGTGAATAGATCGTTGGGAAACTTGTTACGATATCTTGTGAAAGACAATTTAAAGAGTTGGGATGTGAAGTTGTGTCAAGCTGAATTTGCTCACAATCATGCAAATAACCGAAGTACAGGTTTCAGTCCATTTCAAATTGTATATTCAAGTTTACCAAAGGGGCCGTTGGATTTGACGATGGTTCCACAACCGAAGGGGACAGTTAAGCGGGCTGCGGATTTTGTTGATGGGTTGACGGAATGCCATAGAATCGTTCAGGAACGATTGGGAAAGACAAATGAAAAGTATAAACAAATGGCAGATAAGAAACGAAGAAGTGTAGTCTTCAAAGAAGGTGATTTGGTTTACGCGGTATTGACGAAAGATCGTTTTCCAGTTGGAACTTACAATAAGTTGAAAGCACGAAAGATTGGTCCAGTAGAAATCTTGAAGAGGATCAATGATAATGCGTATCGATTAAGGTTGTCGGAAGAGGTTCATACTTCTGATGTTTTCAATGTCAAACATTTAATTCCGTATTATGGGGATGTACTTGATGAAAAAGGTGAAGATGTGAATTCGAGGACGAATTCTTTCCAACAAGGGGAGGATGATGAAGCGTTTACCTCAAAATCACGGCCGACTCATCACCGTGCCGACTCAACCCCCACGACCCACGATTCATCTTCCACCCCGACTCATCACCGTGCCGACTCAATCCCCACGACCCACGATTCATCGTCCACCCCGACTCACAGTTTACTTCCCACCTCCTTCCAAAACCCTAAGTCTAAGTCTTCCACCAATTTGGGTCGCGGACGACTCATCTACTTCGGTAACGACGAGTCACGAACGACTCATCCCAGTGAGTCGCGAACGACTCATCCCATAAGTCGCGATCATCTTAAACTCCCCATCTCCTCAATCGGCTGCGCACGAGTTATGCTTCCAGTAAATTGCGAACGAGAGATGTTGAGTCGCGTGAAACCCTTATTTCGTTAAGACGCGAACGAAGCCATTGAGTCGTTGCCGAGCTAAATTGAGTCGGAGCCGAGATAGCGAGAAGGCACTGCAATTTTTAAAGTCGCGAGTTATTTTCTTTGGGTCGTGGAAACACTGTAATAAGTCGTTGTACTTTGGTAGCTGGTTGCTTATATCGATTGTGTAAAGTGTTGTAATTTTCTTAAGTCGTATTGTAACCCTATAAATATGGACGTGATGTCATTGTAAATCGTAGTTGAATATTGAATAAAAATTTCTTATTGATTGCTTTGTGCTTTCTTCTCTAATTGGTAGTCGAGTGAAATCTCCTATCTTCACCTACGTCATTCGAGTGCGCTCGAATCTTCGTTTGTGAAGCCGATTCACGGAATCAAGTGCGCTTGATCAACGTCGAAGAATCGTAGATCTTTGTTTCTCGGTATCGTGCGCGATCAACGAGACGAAGATAGCTAGAATCCGGCATCTTTGGATCAACGGATTTGGGCATTGCAGTATTTTCAAATCACCGATTGCTACATTTCATCAATTGAAGTTTGTTTTGAAATATCCGCTGCGTCAGTACTCCTACCTTGATCACCCATATCCTTGTCCTTGTCAATTATGAAGTTAGCTTGAAGGTAGTTTATTTGTGGTGGAAAGATAAACTAGTGATTTTTATAGTCATATTAAACTTGTTTTCAATGCTTTCTATATTTTGTTTTCCTACCAGAGAGCTCTATTAGTAAATAAATTACAATTCCAAATATTCAATTATGTTTTTATTCTAAATAAATAAATAAAACCATAAGGTTAGTATGTATATAATATTTTTGGAAATTAGTGAAATGTTATCCTTTCATGCATTTGTCATTCGGTAACTGTATCTATAGAGGAAGACAAGGTAGCTTCGTCCTATATCTATAGAGGAGTGCGCAGAATTGGATGATCCAATAAGGGATTTGAAGGAATACTCTTTTCGAGGTGAGCTAAACGTTGTGTGCCATGGAAGAAATTTTTAAATGATCATGTTCTCTATTCCCATCGATACTCAAACTTACCTATAGTATTATCCGGAAGCATTTTCTCATATCTTCATAACTTTATCATTAATACTTCAGTTAAAACCATTCAAATGTTCAATAATTTTATCCATGTTCCTTAATCACTCATCAATGTTTTCATTGAAATTCAACTTTGATAAATATTTTATCAATTCATTTTACTATTTTCATGTATAATATCTCATAAATTATTTATTTTAAAATAACCTTGCATATGAATTTTTTAGTTTTGGATCTACATTATAGCAAAAATTCATCCATTAAATATTTTTTTCAGCAAAAGTAGAAAAACAATACAATTCTTTCTTTCTATTTTTTTTCATTTTATTTGGTTATATTTTCATTAACAATAGCTACTAAAACTTGGAAATTATTTATTTCTTCACAATGGAGCTTTACGTTCATATGTTCTGCTGATTTTATTATTTACTCAAGTTTTACATTCACAATGTGTTTTTTTAAAAGTCATTATATAAAATTAGAGCTAAATGAATTAAAACCATAATATATGTTTCTCATATTTTATTCACATGAGAATGTTTTACTGTTAATGTGGAAGAATTCTATGCATTGAATCTAATTTAAATTTATGATCAAATTAACCAAAATTTAATTTTATATTCATACTCTGATGGTTTCAATAATCACATGCATACATGCTCTGTAGGTCTTCTGCCATTTTTTTTACTCTTTTCCCAACCTTGCCCCAGGAAGTTATATAGTGTTTGGGTAGATTTTGGCCTACAAACACTTTGGCAATCAGATGGTGAGGTTAAGAGTTATGTAATTGTGTAAACATTACTGTGCATCAATATAAATTTGGGAGCCCCTTAAATCAAATTTCATGTTTCTTTTTTTTTCTTCTTTTCTTTCATTTCTTTTTGAAGAAACTAAATTGAACTTGGTCCATTTTTGAGAATTTTCACAATTGTGATGATGTTTTCAATCATCTACATCTCCTATGAATCCCTTTAGAGGGGAGGTTGTCTATCTGATTCCCTATGGGCAACCCTACCCATATGTTTTTATTAATCTACTGATTGATATTGTGCTAATTAGCATGTGCGCAAAAACTTGAAATTCCTTCATTCTTTTTCTATCTATTGTATGATTAATGTTCTGGCATCTCTTTTATACAATCATAGGTGAAAACCATGACCTCAACTTATAACACTTACAATTTTGGTTCACATGTCATGCAATATGGAAATCTTAATCTAAGTGCAGACTGTGTGTTTATGTATATGGGATCAAATCTTGTCAGTGAAAATTTAACTTTTATCGGCAATGTGTTACTATCGTCTCCAAAGGTTGTGAATCAGAGGATGCAGATCTTGTTTACTTCTGGCACAAAGTTAGTTTTTTCTTGCCTGTTATTTTTAAGAGGCAATCAATTTCACTACAAAATGTAGATATTACCTACTATTGTTGCTATCCCTTTATAATATTTTTATTCCTCAAAACTTCAGACAAATTTACTGAAAAGATAATTGAAAAATAGTTGCTTACTTCACATACCTTCATTCATTACTATATAGCAATTTGAAAAGCAGTTGCTTCGTGCACCTTCATTCAGCACCAATTTGTAAGGAACAATAGATTTGATGTGTATATTAAATTCGTTATGGCTATTGATTTTATTCTACGGCTGATTAGTACATTGAAATTTTTTGTGCACTTTCTTATGATCCGATGTAGCAGTTGATTAGCACAATAAATTATCCATGTTGCTTACTCATCGAATTTAAAATTTCATATCTGATTTTGTTTTATGTAAATATATATGGGTCTGCTTCTAATTGTACTTATATTTTAACCTATTTATAGTTTAAATGACATGTAATTTTGAAACTTATTCCACTCTTTAGATTTGCCGATATAGCCTCTGCAATATCATTGTATCAGAGGCAAATTTAATCAACAATTCAACTAAATTAATACCATTGACATTCATCATTTCTTACTTTTGAAGTATTCCCATTAAAATGATTTTATTGTATAGAAGTTCTCTGAAAGTTTTTTAATTTATCTTATATTTTACCCAAATTGATACTTCATATTTTCTTATGCTTATTGTTATTGGATGAGCGTTGGCTGAATTTTCGTGTTAATACTTTGAAATCTATATGCATTGAATTGCACTGATATCTGAATTTATGCAATATGATTCGCAGGGTATGTGGAAGTGTGAGACTTAGGATTTAAGGCTTTAGTCTTGTGTTTTTGGCTACTTTTGTCGGGTAATTGATAAAGTTTGTTCGAATCCTGTGATCCTTTAATCATATCTTTTACTAATTTTTTTGAATGAAGTTTATTATCTTGTAGGAAGTATCATGATAATGTTCAGTTAAATTCTAAACTAGATTCTACCTTAAGGTTGTTTAAGATATATGAAGCAGAGGGTGTTAATTATTTTTTGCAGGCAAATTTGGCCAAGTTCTGTTGATATAACAGATCAAATATCGTTATCTAGAAGTTTTTTGAACTATATATCTGTTGATATATGCATTTGTTACAATAGCTGCTATTTAGAATCTCTCATCTTTGACAATTATAATGTTTATAGGTACACATATGAATAGAGAAAATCCAGGACATTACATGATACACGTGTTTTATAAAATATAACTAAATTTATATAATAATAATAAATTATAAAATATTAAACAAGTTATCCAAATTTTATAAAAAGTAACTAAATTTATATAATAACACTAATAACATTAAATTAACTAAGTTTATAAAAATTAACTTCGTTAACTAAGTCTTATAAAAATTAAGTAAATTTATAATGATAATAAATAACTGAGTAGCTGTTTATATTATATAATTAATTAATAAAAGAATTAGACAATGGTGGAAGTAATTCCATCTGGAAAGATTCAACATGAAAGTTGATTTGCATAAGATAGTGCATTTGTTTTCTTTAAGTATCAGTTATGCCTTTTTGATGATATGACATTGTTTACAGCCTTTGCTTATAGTAAACTGTGAAATTGATTTATTTTTCCTATATCTTTATGCCCTTAGTAGAATATTGATGCCTTATCGTATGTAAATGTCCTAAATCATAATTGTTTAGTTGAATTTGTTGCTTTGATTTTTATATCATCAATTTTTATACAGGATAAATAAATCATAAAGGTTTTTTTAAATATTCAAACATCATCCGATTCAATTTATATTGGTGTTTGGTTTAGTGGCAAAAATTCGAAGGTTGTATAATTTAATTCCACAACTCTCTCAAGCAAAAACCTTGTATGTTGGATAGAGAGTAATAAATAGTGAACAATGGCATTCAATTAAACTTGTCAACTAGTATAAGCAGTACTGAGTAAACATAAGTTTATTGAAATTCTTCATGAGAGATTTATAGTTGTGCTTTATAATGTAATGTGGCAAAAATAGGTTATACAAATCATATCAAGGTCAGGAAATGCCATTTCATCTTTGCTCTCGAATCCCATCCCTAGGATTTATAGCATTGTTCTATTGGTAATAAGTTTTAAAGGCAATCTGTAATTATAATAGTTACCTAAATGTTTGTGCACACATATGTATAGTATGCGTGTCATTGAATCAAAAAAATCATCAAACAAAGAATGGTATAAACAAGAGGCGAAGTTAAATATAACAGTATCAATTATAGTATAAAATAAAAGTAAAGAATTGTTTTATGATTAAAAAAAAATTAGTATACACAACAAGTACTTATTAAAGAATTACCTAAACTCTTTGCTATTAGTATAATGTACAATATAAATGCTAAAATATAACTATTTGTGGAATAAGAACAAATTACTAAACAAATATAAAATTACCGCCGTTGGGCAATATTTACATTCACATGGATTCATCACTCAATTACACATTTCATACGCATAAGAGAAGAAATACTTCATGTGCAAGGGACCAAATTAACATAAGGAATTAAGCTAATGCTAAGGTGATAATGTGTCAATCCAAATTATAAGTTGGTTATCATAATAGCAACAGTATTTTCGGTTACTCCAATATTTTGTCCAAGTTAAAAATTACCCTTTTTATAACTGAGAAATATTCTTTTTATGTTTTGTTGGTTAATAAAATTTATTGTTATTTTTGGTGAGATGCTTATATGTTTGTTTAACAATAAATTTGTCTGTTTAGATGGATTTATTATGCTTTTTCTAAATCATCAATAGTTATGTCATATGGATCTTTATTTATAAGCAAACAAAATCAACAGAATATTGAAAATTGTAATGGAGATGTGTGTCAAACCATAAACGAGACTACTCCTGAAGTGATTCAATCAAAATCGTCAAGTATGCATATAATCTAATGTTTTTAAATCTAAAAATTCATTTTGCATTATATAATATGTACGCACACAATACTATATTTTCCATTGATCTGCAGATTCCTTAGCCGATGAGCTTGATGATAAGTAAAAACCTCCAGTTATACAACAGAGAGGGCATTTAAAGTAAAATCTGAAAAAGTAGACATCGATAAAGTAGAAATTAATCTTATTTGCATGTAACATTCATTTTTTTCTTTTTTGATTTTGACATCAAATTATTTTGCAGTCTCTTCCACCTATTGGTCTACATAAAACTCATAGTTTGCAGGTTAGTCACCATCCCATTTTATCCTTTGTAGAGCCTCTTAAATCATAATTGTAAGCAACAGTTTAATTCATTCATGTCATTAATGTTTGATGTATAAATGTTAACAATCGTGTAATATGGTAATATTATGGTTGTAAATTAGGCTCATTCTTCAACAGTTTTGACATAACTTTATAGGAGATTATGAGTAATTGGTTTGCTATTAGTATACTGATTTCTCCATTCTCTTACCAATTTTAACCTTTGTGGTATCTAGCGTGTAATTGATTGAACTTTGAATTGTTCAAATATAATATTTGCAAAGTAACACAATTACTAAATATAAACCCAAAAATTATGTATGCTCCATGGCGATACGTGCTACTGTACTGCAATATGCAAAAATTTCATGCTTTATTTGTAGACTAATACAATTACTAAATATAAACCTAAAGACTGTATATGGACCATGACAATACATGTAACCGTACTGCAATTTGCAAAAAATTTGTACTTTCAACTCCTCAACGTTGTTGTATATTTGTTATCCTGCAGTAATGCCAAATGATTTTTAATTTTATTGCCTTGTCATACTTTTTATGATCGAGCATCCCTATCTCAGGAGCTCAACGGACATAGACATGGTTTTATTAACACTTGATTGTAATAAAAGGAATAATCAATGTTACATATTACCATTCTCATTTACAACGACTTGATAAATTCTTACACACCCACACATATACCGCACTTAGTTTATGTTTCTTGCGATATGAGAATTTATCGAGTCCAATCCACATCACTAATGCGAGCCACACCTAACACGTAGGAGTATAGTTTTTGCCTTAAAGAGAGGAGAGGCCTCTATTGTTTACAAAATTCATTAAAATAGAAAGAGAATACCCTTTTGTCGGTAAGGTTATACTTTTTTGTTATGAAAACATTGATTTTGATTACCAAGTCTAATAACATGTGCGCTTTTTGGAATCAAATAGTAGCTTAAGGATTAAAAGGACATAGACAACAGTGTCAATTAGAATTAGTAGGATGTGGACTGATAATTTGCAGATGGTGGGCTAAATGGATTCCACAAAACTTGTTTCAATATTTCGATCTATTGATATAAATAATAAGAGCTCTATTTATTATTACTCCTAGTGCAGCTGCACATGCAATTATTAAAATGAATATAACTACCAATAATGCTTAAGATCTTGGCCTTTTTCATAAAATAAGAAAATGCCGAGACACCTAAAGCATTTTTATATCTACACATAACTTATTGATTCATTGTGTCACAAATTGGGTTTTCTAAATAATTCTGTTAGTTCCATCTATGTGATAAAAGTCATTTAGCACTCTAGCTGACACAAAAGCAATTGTATCAAAGATTTCACAAATGTGGTTGTTTTTTGGGTCAATGCAGCTGCGTACTGTAACATCGGCCATGCTGCAATATATGGAAATGAAGAGGAGGTATGCTTGCTAAATTTTATATTTTCGACACAAATGATAACAAAATCGTGATACTTATGGATATGTTTTTCGTTTTTGATCATATTGAAATAAAGTCCTTTGCCTATTGTTTGTTTAAAGAGATTTTACATTGTTGACCAGAGTTGAACCGATATCATGTGTTTCTTCAACATAGCGACCTAGATTTTATGGTGGAAAAAATTATTTTGATAAACCTGAATTTTTTGATATAATATTCGCTATCGTCTAGATTGGTCTGAAGAATAATGTTCATTTACTGAATTAATAAAAACACAAGTTTTATTGTGCAACTTGACAATGATATTGTGTGTCAGATTATACTTGATGTACGTACATAAGATGTCAATTTTTTTAGTAAGAGAAAAAATTATGACACTGAAATGAAGAAATCATATTGATTAGTCTATCCTAGAGCAAAGGACGAGGACGAGGATGCAAGTGATTTGGATGATTAGAAAGATGAATGCCAAACTAAGACGAAGACAGTAATGGTAGATAAATCACAAGCTGATAGGAAAATAGGTAAAATATTATCATATCTGCTTGGTTTTATATTTCTCTTATATCTTCATCATCATTGGTTAAAAATTATAATTTATCATAGGAATACGGGGAACAGATACAACAATGGAAGCTAACTATGGGCTGCATTCTCATCCTTTAGGGGAAGTGGTAAGTTGTGTTAAATTGATATAAGATATAATTTGCTTCCATATACATTTTTGTTCATATATTAGTGTTGTACAGCTGTGGGTAAAGAATTGGAAAGTGAGAGGGAAACAAAGAGCAACACAGAATGGAAAGATAGAGTAAATAAAGGAAAGACAATGCAAGTGGAGAAAGGTTTAATAAACAAAGAAGAGAATGACAATGATGATCAGGATTATGACTATGAACTGTAAGATTAATCCATATTTTAATGTATTCAAGCACACAAATACTAAGACACAAGAATATCGTAATTTTTATGTGCCAGAATAACATAAGAATAACGATCTTGGTCAGGTAGGATGTTTTACAAGTTGGCATCATATTATATTTATTATTTCATAGCTACAACAATTCAATATAGCCATGAGATATGCCTTTTTGTTGTGCATACATACACATAAAAGCATTTCCTATTTGGGATCTAAATATCCGTATCTTCGACAAAAATTTTCTTTGCGCTAATTCACTGTACGTCTAAATTTTCCTAGCCATTCTATACATTCATGATTGTTAAAAAATTAGTTAATAATAAAAGTGGGAGGGAAATGTACCGGCTTAAAGAAAGTTGATATCATCCATTAATGTATTTTTCTTTTTCATTTTAGAATGCCACTATGTTAGTTGGTCTTGGGAAGAACCAATGGGCCATAATGTACAATAAGCTCTTAATTACTTTCCATAGACGCTGCCCAAGTAATCAATGTTACTTTTTATAATATCAAAGCTATCAAGATACTTCTCAGTTTTTCCTGGCTTGTAACATTAAGCTGCTCGTATTAACGCGTATAGTCTAGTTATATGGGAACATTTGTTCTCTTCTACCGCTAATCTCTAATTGCAATTTTTTCTTGTTAAAGGCATATTGGACTTTTGAAGGAGATAAGATTGGATTTTCCATGATTTATATTTTCACTTTTAGCCAGCTCTTTTTGTAAGATTCTATGTCATTAACATTTGTGCTTAAAATATTATTCATGAAATGTTGTATATGATTAAATTTTAGGGTGTATGAAATTGATGTAGCTTTGATTACGTCTTTGATTGTGTTTAATCTTTATAACTATTTATAATATCAAATTATATCTATTAGTGTTTTTTATAAATTGAGCCTGCTGCAATAGTTGAAAAATGTAGCAAAAATGTTGATATACTATAGCGTTTCAAAAAAGTTGTGTAATTTATTTTTGCAGCGTTTCAAAATTGCTGATGTATTTCTATCTTCTTGAAGTCATGATGTTAGACCACGTTCCTAAAACTTTGCTAAATGAAATTTGCAGCATTTGATTAAGGCTACAAAGTTAATCTACTGCAGCGTTTTTGAAAAGCTTCGATAGCCATTTATTTAACAATATTTTAAAAAAAAGCTGCGGAATCACCTGACTCTATTACAACATGGTATTATATAGCGTTCTTCGAACGTTGCTATTGATTATGGCAGCACTTTTAAAATGCTTCGAAAGCTCTTTTTTGTTTTAGTGATCTATCATTTCAAAGCACAATCCCTAATTAAATAAAAATCCATAAAATTGCTCGAGTCCATCATTTCAACCCACAATGATTTTTTCCTAATCTACAGATCGTTGGGATATGTATCATTTCAACCTACAAGGAACTTGCAGTGTGATATGATATATAAATTAAACATAACATGTAATTATCCAATATCAACAATCAAACATCCATCATAATCATCATTCATTTCAACCAATAAATATCAACAATTAACTAATTATCAATAATAGGTATTTAACTAGCAATTTAAATTTAAGTTAAATGGCTATTTAATTCAAAATAAATTCAAATTAATTGAAATGACTATTTAAAAATACGAAACAACAATAAATAAATTCCTAATCACATCACAAATTTAATTTAACTAAAATAATAAATTTTAGAAGTTGTGAGTGGGTTAAAATACTCACCTTCGATTTTTAAATCGATTTGAAATCCAAAATAGGCTCAAAATTCAACTATCTCGGAATTTGTCCAAACTACGGTCAAAATGTCCGGGATTTCAATACGATCCCAATGGAATAAGCTGCACATGAATTTGAACTCGTAAGTCAAAGTTATGGTGATTAGAAGATTTAAAGTTTGAACTAAATTTTAAATAAAAAAATAAAAAAAGAGGGGTATTACTGTAATTTCCCCTACTCTTGTAACCCTAGCCAGCGCGTTACAGTCTCGGCCGTGGCCATTACAAGTCTAGCCGCCAGTAACTCTACCAAACGTCGCCTTGTACAAGTGCCACCACCTCGATAACGGACCATGCCAACGTCCCCCACTCCAGGCCGACCTTGCCTTGCCCACATGCGCTCTCTATGCTGCAAGAGAATAAATGACGCCGCTGACCATAAAATAACAATTTCGGTGAAAACATTGACTACTTCGACCACTTAGCCGCATGGATCTGGACTGCTCAACGATACCTTTCCAATGCCTCCTTTCGATCGTCAAACGGTCAATGATCTATCGCACAATCCAACGATCATAAACGAACAGCCAAAAATAAATCATCAAATTATGGCTGAGCAGAAATCCAAATCAAAAAATTGACTCCAGATTTGACTTGCGCTCATCGAGGGCTTCAAATACATATATAATTTGTTAGGGTTTGGAGGAGTTTGATTTTGGAATCAAGTTTGAAATGGAATTTGCAATTTGGGAATTAGGGTTTTGTAACTGGATTTGGTTCTACCATTAAGAAGGGGAAATAGACAGATGAAATGTGTGTACTGGAAAATGGGATAAGAAAAAGGTAGGGTTTATAACATGCTATATATTGGCAGATCATAAATAGAAATGAATGGGCTAGATCGATTTGAAAGTTGAACAATAAACGATCCGAAAAGCCTGCTTCGTTCCCGAAACAAAAATGGGTCATCCCATATATTAGAATAGATGTTTTCGATATTTTCAAACTCGATGGAACAAGATTCATGTCCAAATTCCTTTATATGGAGAAATTAGCTCGAAAATTAGATTATTTCAAATTGATTTCAATTGAATTTAATTAAATTGATTTCTACGCATTTCGAGTCCGTACGATCAAACGACAAGTCCAGTCGCTACGAAACTAGAAACCTTACAATAATTCACCGTTACGGATCTGATGAAATTGGTTTCCTCAAAATCCAAGACAGGGTCCAAAATGGCTATTTTCACATCAATTAAATAAATTAATATTAAATTAAATTTATCACTTCTTATATTCAAATTAATTAACTAACCATTTTTATCATTTTTGATTACACATTCATTTATAATAATTTAAAACAGGGTAACATATAATTCAGTGTTTAAATATTCCGCTAATTATAGTGTTCAACTTCAACTGTAATTAAATCTAATTAATATATTTATTTTCAATAAATTTATTTAATTTGGTTTCGATCTTTTAGTTCAATCAATTATTTCACTACGTACGTAGTTAAAATTGTTATATATTTTATTACATTAATACTTTACCATTTTCATCTTACTTTTCGTTAACGTAATTTTTAATTACATTTAATTGCACGAAATCCATTTACTATAATTTAAAGTCCAATAAATTGAGCAAACTTGATTACAATTCTTATTTTATTCAATTAATTGTCATATCATGCATAAAATTTTGATTGGTTACATCTTATTGAATTAACATTCTACAATTATCAATTTAACCAACATTAACTGCACTAATTAAGTGAATTAGTTGCAATTGATTTTCAATTTTAATTTTATAGGACAAATAAATAAGTAACACATAATAATTATCACCATTAATTTTTACTCACATTTATGTGTTTGTTATCTGCACACAAATGTTATAGTTATTCACACAACATTCATTTTTTCCAATTTACAATTTATTACATACTATTTTATTAATACAACATTCAAATTATCAATTGCTCTTTTAATCCAATTATCCATTAATAAATACACTGATATAATTTATTTACAATCTACATCAATTATAACTCTTTAATCCTTTTAATTAATTGGAATTACATTCCAAGCCATTATCAATTTCCTTAAAATAATACAATTTAATTTCATTCCGTTTATATTCTCATTATTAAGTCACACATTTTAATTTCTTTCAACGTTAAATCGCAAAACTTAATAAACTAATAATGTTTTATTATTGAAAATTACGGGTCATTACAAACACTTTCAACTAATAATAATTAAACTGACAGTTATAGGTCAGAAGGCAACTAAGTATTGCACCAAATATAAAAATGGGGTCATATTCAAATGAAAAGTTCACATACCCATAAGTAGTGGTGTAGAGGCAAGTGGTCTAACAAGAACTAGGTTAATATCTCCAGTTACAACTCTTGTGCTATTTTCTTTTATGACACTTCCTAATTAAAATTTGGCCTTAATTTGATTTTTTTTTCTTTTTATCATCTCCTTTTGTATAACATATTTTAAAATCACACAGCTTCACTAAAACAAAATATGGTTTTGACAGCATTAGAAATCAGTGTTTCTGCCCTGACCGTTGAAAAAAGTATGTTGAAAAATAAAAAGTAGAATATTAAATGTTGTGTTGACATTTTTTCATTTCGTGGTTACTTTAGCCGCCTTCCTTTCTTTCTTTTCCTTTTAACTTCTCGTAAAATACCAAATCATTTGATGGATTATTTTAAACCTAATTGAAATACCAAATATACATGAAATTTCGTACGTCCTCTGATTTTTCTTGCAATATCCAATTCAGTCGACCATAATGCCTCTTGAATTTGTCCTTGGCAAACAGAAGAAAATGATATGATTTTAAGTTCGCTCAATAGTTAAGACCACCATTCACTAAAGAATTCTCTGACAATTCTCTTCAATAATCTGATTTGAGGTAATTTATGTAGAATATTGAAAGTTAATTTGTTAATTAGGTTGGAGAAAACTATATCAGAAAGGTGAATTTATCTAACAGCCTCATTATTTATCAATTTCCTACTCCCATAAACTAAGAGGCGTATTCTTTTTCATTATATACAAATGGAAAGATTGTTCTATAGGTTTTAGGGCTTCTGAACATGCAAGTTTGAGGGATAGTGGATTAACCAATATTGTAATGGCTTTATCCTTGTTGGAACCGGTATGTTCCATATTTATTCTTAGGTTTGTAAATTGGTAAATTCATTGATTGTCATGTACATCTTAGTAGTTGTTGATACCTAGATTTCTTTTCTCTAATAATTATGGGATTCCTGAATCATACAAACTTTATTGTATTTAGCAATTAACTATAGGTTGAGAGTGGAGATCTTTATCATATGGTATCATTCCAGGGTTTATTGGAAGATTTCCTATATTGGTTAGCTTGTTAGCATTAAAGGAAGACCAGATTGTTCAATTATAGGTTACTTGTTGGATTATATATATTGTTAAAATATGTTGTCACCTAAAGAAGTGAATTATGAAATTTAAAAGAAACTTCCATAAACAACTTGATATAAAAAGGCCACAATTGGTTCATGTGACGAGGAGATTGCACTTTATATGTATTCATTAATGTATTTGATAGGTTAGTCAAAATTGTTTTTGATATACTTAGGTTCATGCTTTGGCAATGTAGAGTAAGGAATGTAATAAATGTTTTAAGACGGGGTGGATAGAAAATAATGGGTTGTTAATAGATTCAGTCTAGTAGTTTATAAGTCAATAAATAAGCTAATTATCTTTTTGAATTAGGGGCTAAACATTGAGTATTGATCCAAGCTTCTTAACCTTTATACACATGTCATGAATGAGTATTGTCCAGTGTGTAGTTTCTATGGTGTGATAGAGCTAACAGTTAAACTTGATTTAACTTCTTTATGATAGAGAATTAAATTGATATATACTTCGTGTATTCTTGGAGCCATAGATTTCAGTAAAGTTATTTGCTAATGGACTAATTGAATTCCATTATTTTCCTTAACTAGCTATGCTTGCAAACAAGTCCTTATAAGCTTGAAAGCAACATTGTTTTCTTGTTCTTTTTCTATATTAGTAGATAAGGCAGAAAAATATAGCGATTATAGTAAAACTAGTGTATGTTTAGAACCATTTTACCTAGAAACTTATGGCGTTGGAATGTAAAAGTTAATAAGGTATATTTATTAAATTTACCTAATATTTGACATGTACACTTGGTTTCTTGGTTACAGAATTACAATGTATATACTACACAATCAATATTGTTTTTTCATTTGGTGTAATGCGCCATTGACGGTAAGTTTGTATCACCAATCGTGACACTTTGACTATAGAACTTACTAAATTTAGATGTTTCAACGCCATGATCTACTTTGCTATTATCTAATACCATTTCACCCACATGACAAAGCTATTAGGACATTGAAATACAACATTGCAAAGTTGATACGTCCTTAGTCGTGGATTAATCATTAATTTTTTTGAGTATAAGAACGTATCAAAATCAATTATAATATCAAAATCATTCGATGGGAAAATCACTGCCCTTCAGATCTCTCTTTAAGTCCAAGAACACAAGGCCATTATTTCCATTCTCATGCCATTTCCCTTCCTAAAGTTTTTAGTTAGTTAAATATTGTTCTTATTTTTTGTTGCTGAAATATTAGTTTATAATCATGTCAACTCAAGGTTCTATATATGTTGCACTATTTCATAAACTGATCAGAACATCAAATTTGTGTTGCTTAAAAAATCTTCTATGGTAATTAGATAAATAAGTTTTTGATTCTTATATTCCTGATAGATGTTAAAAATTATAGATGTTGCTTTAATGGCTCAAATTCGTGTTTTTTTAATGCTCAGGTTTTACTTGGACGTATCAATTCTATAACAGATGGATTCACGATGAGATGAACTACTTTTTGGTATATCTATATCAGATTCTTATCCTCATACCCTTTGGTTGAGTTTAATATTTGTTTTTTCCCATCTTCTCTCTCTTTACTTTGTTCAATAAATATAAAAAAGAACTTAAATTTTAAGTCAAACTTACATATGGTAAAAGATGATCTTATATTTGAATTTTTTGTTATAAAATAGAAATTACTCTATGACATTAACTCTAATTTTCATTTTCTATAGCAGTTGTGGTTTTTTCGTTGCATTGGCATAATCTTTTTCAAACTGGTATTGTTTACTTATTATCATTTGCATTTGTGACTGAAATAGAAATGGTTAAATGTTTGTTTTGTTGGAGTTTGAAAGTAAAATTTAAAACTAAACAAAGAATAACGAACAATTGAAGCTAAGTTGGAGTCCCCTCAAATAAAGTTAAATAAGTACTGAATGAACTATGTATTAACATGCAGTTTTTCAATTACTAAATAATATTCATTCTAGTTATTGAACCAATAAGTATCTCCACCTAAACACTGTCAGCTTCAGCGCTTGGAGCTAACACATTAACCTCACTTAATTTAGTAGTAGTTACAGAAGCCTTCAATGAATCTGTGCTTAAATATAATTAACAGCCACATCCGTTGTCAATTGATATTGTTGGTATTGAACCCTGACATTGCACTTCCACACAATTGTAGTTCACGGTCTCTCAAGAAACTACAGCATCCGAAAAAACCACATAAACAGTTGGAAATGTGGATAAGTTTATAAAAATTGTATAAATTTATAAAGTTAACTAATTACACCAAGTTTTATAAAAATTATATAAATTAACTATGTTTTATAAATTAAAATAATTTGACTAAATTTTATTAAATTTAACTAAATTTATAAAGGTAACTAATTTATGGATGCAAGCTTAGTTTCAGACCATACATAACAAGATGCGAAGTAATATTATATGTTGTTTATGAGTTTTATATAAAACAATTTTTAATCTATGATGTTCAATTTTGTTTTAACATGATTTTCCTTATATGATTTGGTTTCGTCAAAAATCATTTTGCAAATTTTTGTTAACTATACATGTTCACATTGATTTATCTTCGTTATCAAGTATGCCCTTATGACTTAATGTTTTAATTCTCATAGACATGTATATATGCATGTAGTGGTGAACAATATCTGATCAAAATGGAATAACTCTATTGATTGTTATTTTCGCTTCAAAAAAGAGTAAAAGAAGAAAATACATTTCTTATTGTAAAAGTACATGGAGGAAACTTCCCCTTACCATATTGGTCGATGTAAATAAAAATTATTAATTTATTAATCATGTATGTATTTTTAACTTGCTTGCAACTTCATTCTCATTTAATGATCATTAGTTTTTAACTACTTACATTGATATATACTTTTCCCACTTCCTTTCGAATTTGCATAATGCATAGTGCTTAATAACCTTCTTTTAACACCACATGCTATAAATGAAATTACTTACATTAATTGGATGGCATAACCATGTTTTATAAATAATTAATTGGATGTATAAAATTTAACTATGTTAAATAAGATTCATAAATATTAATTAAAATTTTAAAAATAACTAAGTTTTTAAAAGTTAACAATTGTTTATAAAAAATTAGTCAAATTAACCAAGTTTAATAAAAAATAACTATGTTAGCTACGTTTATATAATTAAATATGTAAAATTAATTAAGTTTTATAAAATTAATTAAGTCTATAAAAATCATTAAAATTATATAAAATTTGACCAAGTTAAGAACTTTTATAAAAATTAATTAGGTCTATAAGAATGAACTAAGTTACATTAAAAGTGACTATATAAAGTTAATAAAAATTAAAGTCATATGAAAATTAACTAAGATTAAAAAAATAAAATAAGATCTATAAAAATTAAATTAGCATTAAAAAATTAATTAAGTTAACTTAGTTTTATAAAAATTAATTAAGTTATATAAAATTTTAACTAAATTAACCAAGGTTTTAAAATTTAACTAAATGTTATTAGAATTTATCAAGTAAACTAAATCTTATAGAAATTAATCTAGCTTATAAAAGAAAGAATTAGGGAAAATGACAAACTATGGAAAAAAAAAATTAGACTGAAGGACATGATGTTTTATTAGGCTTAAGGATAAATACTAGTTATATTTAGCGTTATATTCAGCTTTTACACTATACAAATGCTAGTTATAACTAGCATTGTCATTCGGCCAAAAAAATAAACTTGTTGTCCTTTGGCCTAAAAAAATTTCTAAGTTTGTCCTTGTGCCTATTTTCCTGTTTATAAAAATTAACCAAATTTTGTAACCAATAACACTGTTAATAAAAATTAATTATTTTTTTATATAGTTTAACTAAGTTTTATAAAAATTTAACTAATTTGACATAATTTTATAAAAATTAATCTATTCTGTTAAAACAAAATATTTTTTGTAAAAATTAACTAAATCTTATGAAAATTAACTTATCTATAAAATTAACCAAGTTAACTAAATTTCATAATAATCAAATAAGTTTATAAAAATTAACCTATCTATAAAATTAATCATGTTAACTAAATTTTATAATAATTAAATAAGTTTATAAAAATTAAATAAGTTAATTTATTTTTGTAATAACAAATATGTTTATAAAAGTTAACTAAGTCGTCAAAATCAACAAAATTAACTAAGTTTTATAATAATTATATAAATTCATAGAAATTAATTAAGTTCAACCATAAAACTTGATTGTTAGATATATAAGGTCGGCGTGTATTTATTCTAATTTGAGTTTGAATTGTGAATAATAAGTAATATAAACAATCCTTAACTGTGATAGCATTATATATTTGACATAAGATTATCTAGAATGCGTATCGACATTAAGCATGTCAATATGTTTAATATGTATGCTTTTGTTTATGCCTTATTCATATATCCTTTTATATATGTTTTCGTACATGTGCTTTAAATGCTCTCTCATTTTCTTTTAGGGAATTGGATGTTTGAAGATGACAAACATGGACATTTTCCGATCATGATATTTGTGTATTTTCTTTTATAGAGTCCTAAAGATACTATTATCATGTATGTTTAAAAATATCGATTATGAAATATTGAATTTGGTGTAATTTTGTTTGTGTATAATATATAATATGTTTTGATTATCAAAAGTTATATGTGATTGTTGTTTGAGTTGATTGAATTGTTCATTATTAAGGTAAATATATCTTGTTGTTAGATATTCTAATGTATAGATAGACTATTGTAAACTCAAAGCGGGGTAAAGAAAATAGTGTTTTGGATTAGTATAGAAAATTTATAATGGAGTTTTTTATTTGCGATAGAAAACCTACAACAACGTTTTTGTTGTGTTGTAGAAAATGCACAATAGCATTTTCTTTATGATGTAACAGGCCATTAATCTACCATGACAAGTTGTTACACAACATACATAAAAATGTAGTTAGATCCTTTAAAAACATTCTTCAAATGCTGTTAAAAATAGGCTGTAAACGCCATAAAAAGTGTTCTCGGCATTGAACAAAATGCAATAAAAATACTCTTAGCTCTGGAAAAATGCTATGAAAAAGAGTTTAACTACATATTATAAATGCTATTGAAAGCTATGCTTTTATAGCATTTTATCTAAAGCTATGTTAGATCTCTGACTTTTAATGGCAGTTCGTTACACAACTTCATGAAAAATGCTATTAAAGCCTTTTATAGCATTTTTTTTGAACGCTATTAAAGGCCCTGATTGTTGTAGTGGATGGTGGAGTTAGGGTAGAGGTACATGCGGGAATGGGAATATGTAACGACCCGCATATTTAACGATTATATATTTAAATGTTTTGTTTAAATATAGCGTCGTTAGTCGGATTTAGGTCCGAAATGTTACTTTCTGCAAATGGCCGAATTGGAACTCGAAACCACCTCCATTGGTTCCAAAATGGCGTTTGCGATCTTTTTGAGTGTAAGCTTTGATATGTTTGGAGTAAGTTGAATTTTTGCAACTTTTCTGTTGGGTTTTGGGTTTGGGTTCAGCCCACTAACTATCTAATTAACCTAACTCAGCCCATCTCTTCTCATTCACTCATTTTCTCACCTCCAAACTTAAGCAAAACTGAAAATGGTGGAAGGGAAGAGGAAATAGAAATTTGCAAGCCGTAGTTTCTTCTTGTAAACTTGATTTTTGCTCTAAAATCAAAGTGAAGCCATTGGTAAGCCTTCTCTTCTTCCCCTCCTCTATCTCTTTCTCTCTTCAATTTCAGAAAGATTCCTAAACCTAAACTTAGGAAATACTTGTTTTGATCTTAGATTGAAGCTAGTAGAGTAGAAGTGGAGATTAGTTGGTCTTCTCCTTGCAAATTGAACTCCTTCTTCTTTGTTTTGGATTAAAGGTGAGTTTTGAACTCACATCTACTTCTTTTGATATCATTGATGTTAGGCATGAATTCCTAATAATTGTTCATATGTTCATTTGCTTTCGATTTGGTTTGTTTTGGTGAAATTGCCAAATTATGATTTTTGAAGCCAAATCTATGTAAAATCCTTATATGCTTGATGTTTATGTTGTTCGGAGTGTTTGGGTGTGTCGTTATGGTTGGGTAGTCGTTTGACGTAGGCCCATAATCAACACGCATCCGATTGCTTTCGATTTGTTTGGCCATAGTTGGCCTAGGTTCAGGAAATGCCTGACCATCATGTTTCAGACGTCTGAAACTCCTATTTCAGACGTCTGAATATTGTTCTGGGGAAGATTCTTATCCCCAGATTCAGACGTCTGAATTTATATTCCAGACGTCTGAAAGTGTTTAATTTCGACCAGAAAGGAAATAGGCCAGAATATGCCTATTTCAGACGTCTGAAAATTTGGGTTCAGACGTCTGATTTCTCTTTTGAAAAAGAAATTGAATTCCAGATTCAGACGTCTGAATCTCTTCTTTCAAACGTCTGAATATGCTGTTTTTTCCAAAATTGCCTTGTTCGTTTAGTTTTCCAAATTTAATCGATGTATATTGATTCCAATTAGTTATTTATGCATATTTGACCCTGATGATTCCTTTTTGACTTTATTCACGGGTTTTTAAAAATGATTTCTTCAAGTCGTATTAAAAGGTCGCTTCTCCAATTTATAAATTCTATTTAAAGCACACACAATTTCGCACTTCGAGCGAAGTGGAAGGGTGATTAAATGGTTGGGCAAAACACGGACCATGAATCTGTGCGTTTATCCTTTCGATTAATTCCCGACCTATTCAATTGATCGTTTTAACCTTCGGGTTGGTTTATCGATGATATGAGGTGAACTTTCTACTGCTTTGAGTGTGAAATTAACTAACGGATAGTAAACCGTTTAGTGCGAATGAGTGGTTATGGGACTCACGTTACCACTTTTCGGATTCCTTTTTGAGAGTTATGACACATTCCGCCAGTTAGTGGTGTCCAGTACTGGGCCTCCGGACCTTCACCACTACGGTTTGTTGCCATCGGGTATGTGCCTTCGGGTTTGTGCCTTCGGGTTTGTTGCCCTTTAGTATCGCTTTCGATGTTGGTCGTCATGAGCCGCATGGGTGATATTAGGTTGCCCTTTAGTATCGCTTCCGATGTTGGTCGTTATGAGCCGCATGGGTGATATTGGGTTTGGAGTCTTCGGGCTCATGGATCCTTGTTTATACAGTACTGAGCTCAAGCAAATTTTATGATGTTTCATTCATACGTATATTCCGTAGGTATCGCCCTTCGGTGTTGGTCTTTTTGAGCCGCATGATGCGTAGCGTTTACCTTGTGGAACTTGTATACCTTATTGGTATTTGTTATTTTCCTTTTTTGCTTGCTTTGGGATATTCTTATCCTTTGTTTCTATATGTTGCCAATGATATAAGGCTTGTTATCATATGATTCATCTTTTGTTAGATGATTGTGTTATCTCCTTTAGAGATATTTGTTATACCTTGTAACCTTGCAGGTTAATTGTTGTTCAGTTTATCTAACTGATTTGATTAGCTAGACTGACCCGTGTATCTTATACTAGGGTCAGATCGAGATGTTTCAAGTTAGGTGCTTTTGGACTTAGCCTATTTGGCTTCCGCATGGACTATTCATCTTGTTCCTTTTTGTTAAAGCTTTTTGTGTAGTCCTTTTTATTATAACTCTGATAAATGTAATCTTTTGATTCGTCTGTATATTGTGGTTTACTATACCACTTGACATGTATTATTTTGCAAACTCTGTTATGTATCTGTATATGTGTATATGATGATCTACTGTTTTGTGATGTATATTACATTTGAGTTGTTATATTCTGTTCTGATAGATCCTACAACCACCTATGGTTTTGTTTTAAGTATTCATTGGGTATGTCGACCTGCTTGGTATGTTTATTGTCGATGTATTCCATAGATAGTTAGAGCAAGGCTATAGATTGTCGCTCTCAACCAGCCTTATTCTCCGTTTTAGTTGACGGCATTACCCTGTAGTGCCCTTGGCTAGCGTGGGTATAGAGGTGGGGCGTCACAGCGTGGCATCAGAGCTGAGTTCAGGACATAATATGATAAACACAGAATAAATTCACATATTCCGGTACATCAAAGTGTATAAGTGATACCAATCTTTGAATCATTGTGCCTTTCTATTTCTTCTTTTATCAAAGGTTAGATAGAATTTGGGGAATACGTCTAGGAGTGCATTTTATTCCGTAGTATTCCATATTGAAGTATCTACCTTGTGATTAATCTCGTTCTTATCTTACTTTCAGCGTATGGCTGGAAGAGGCAGGGGACGACGTTCGGGTGTTGTGCAATCTAGTGGCTCACATTCGGATGGCGTATATATGTTTGCTGATCAGTTTTTGGAATTGTTTAGGAGCACTCAGCCTCCAGTTCCTCCTCGAGTGTCTCCACCTCGCAAGTCTGCCTTTGCACGCCAGTGCAGTGATTTTGCTCATCTTGGAGGAAAGCCGTTTAAGGACTCCGAGTCGGTTCTTGAAGTCCAAGCTTGGTTTCGCACGTGCGAGCATATCTTCTCTCGCATGGATCTTTCTGACCATGATAGAGTTCTTGTAACTTCTATCTTATTACAAGAGCGTGCTCTTGATTGGTATGAGCTTCTTGTAGCCGAGATTGATGAGTCTACTCTTTCTTGGACTCAGTTTTGAGAGTGATTTGAACTCAAGTTCGTTCCTGAATCTGAAAAAGTTTTATTGACACGTCGCTTCCTTGAGTTGAAGCAAGGGAAATCTTCTGTTTCTGAGTATGTTGCATCATTCGAGGCTTTATCTAAGTATGGTCTTGAATTCATTAGCACTTCTTACAAGAAGAATTTGAAGTTTGTCTCTGGTCTTAATAAATATCTTAAGAAGTCTTTGTTGCTCCAGCTTAAGCTTTCTTTTGAGGAGTTGGTTGATTCGGCACTTCATCTCAAAACCGTCGAGAAGGAGTGTGATAGTGATATTGATGTTGAGGTTTCCAAGAACCCCAACAAGAAACCGATTCCATTTCAGAAGAAGCCTTTTCCTTCTAAGAAGAGGAAGATTGGTGGTCCTAGCTCTCAGCCTCAGCCTTCTGGAACACCTTTCGTTCGGAAGTGTTTCAATTGTGGGTCTCCGGATCATATTATTCGAGCTTGCCCTAAGCATCTCTTCTGCCGCTATTGCAAGAAGGAAGGTCATCATGTTTCAGCTTGCCCTACTGTTCCGGCTGGTGCCAAGTCTAGCAGGCTTTATGCTGCTAAGGCTACTGAAGGTCCTTCTCATCCTAAAGGTATATCTCCATCTATTTTGGAAGGTTCTACTTTATTTCATGACCACAGTATTCGAGTTCTTTTCGATACGGGTGCCTCACATTCTTTCGTATCGAAGAAGCTCGTTGATGATTTATCTTTGGATGTCTCTTGTTTAGTTACATCTTTAAGGATTGCAAATCCTATAAGGGATCCGCGACCCTTAGTTTGCTATGTGTTGATATTGAGATTGTTTTATGTGGCTTTTCTTTCCGTGCGAATCTGCATGTTATTTCTTCTCTGGGATTTGATATGATTTTGGGTGCGGACTGGCTAGTGAGATATGATGCCAGAATTATTTGTTCGTAGGGAATTTTGTATCTTCCACATCCGGATTCGCCTACTCAATTATCTCTTATTCTTCGGGATGTGGATAATTCCGAAATGGCTTTATATTCTCTTGACTCGCGAGATGATAATGATATATCTCGTTTTCCTATTGCTTGTGACTTTTCTGATATTTTTGAACCTATTTCGGGTTTTCCACCCAAGCGGGCAATTGAGTTCCGCATTGATCTCATTCCAGGCACGCAGCCAGTTATTCGTCCTCCCACGAGGATGTCTATAAGGGAAAATGAGGAACTCAAGAAGCAGCTTTTAGAGCTTGAGTCCAAGCAGTTGATTCAGTCCAGTTTTTCTCCATGAGGATCCGCGGTTGTATTTGTGAGGAAGTCTGATGGAGCTCTTAGGCTTTGCATTGACTATCGCAAACTTAACGAGTTAAACATTAGGAATAGGTATCCATTGCCTAGGAGCGATGATATGTTCGATCTATTAAGTGGTGCTAAGGTCTTTTCTCAGCTAGACCTTGCCACAGGTTTTCATCAGTTACGAGTCACGGAGGATAGCATACCTCTTACCGCTTTCCGCACTCGTTATGGTTCTTTTAAGTGGCTCGTTATGCCGTTCTGTTTGACGAATGCGCCTGCTTTCTTTGTTGATCTCATGAATCGATTTTCGGGAATATCTCGATAAGTTGTCCTTGTCTTCATTGATGATATCCTTATTTATTCTAAGTCTGAAGTTGAGCATGCTAATCACTTGAGAATTGTCTTGAGTACTCTTTGTCATCATCAGCTTAGAGCCAAATTCTCCAAGTGCCACTTTTGGGAGAATAAGGTTAAGTTCTTAGGCCATGTTGTATCTTCCGATGGCATTTCTGTCGATCCCTCAAAGATCGAATTCATCCAGGATTGGAAGAGGCCCGAGAATGTTCATGAGATTCGTAGTTTCCTTGGATTTGAGGGTTATTACCGTCGGTTCATTAAGGATTTTTTCCGTGTTGTGCTTCCTCTCATTTGCCTTACTCGGAAAGGCATTCGTTTCTATTGGTCCGACAAGTGTGAAGCTTCCTTTCAGACATTGAAGGAACTTCTCACTAATGCTCCTATTCTTGTGGTTCCCAAGAGGAATCATGATCTTGTTGTCTACACCGATGCTTGTGGTAGTGGTCTCGGTGTTGTTCTTTTGTAGAAGGATCGGGTAGTTGCTTATGCTTCTAGGAAACTGCGTCCGAATGAAGTTCGCTATGCCACTCATGATCTTGAGTTAGCCGCCATTGTCTTTGCCTTAAAGATTTGGCAACACTATTTATTGGGCGAGCGCTTCATTCTCTATACCGATCATAAATCCTTGAAGTATTTGTTCACTCAGAAGGAACTCAATATGAGACAACAGCGTTGGCTTGAGTTTCTTGCTTCCTTTGACTTTGATATCTAGTATACCCCTGGTAAGGGTAATCGTGTTGCAGATGCGCTTAGTCGCAAACATTCGGCTGTTGTTTCTATGATGCTTACCGAATGGAATATTCTTGAGACTCAATCTTTTTGTGAAATTCGTGATCGAGGTTCATCTTCTGATTCTCCTATTCTATTGTTTATTTTGGGAGCTCGACCTATTTTGTTGGATCGTATTGCCAATGCCCAACAGCGTGATCCTGATTTGTTGCATCTTATCCAGCTTGGTGAGTCTGGATCCTGTGATAAGGCATTGCAGGATTTCAGCATTGATTCTCATGGGTGTCTTCATAAGAAGAACCGTCTTTTTGTGCCTTCTGATTTTGCACTTAGGCATGACATTCTTGATGTCTGTCACCGTTCTAAGTATACCATTCATCCTGGTAGTAGTAAGATGTATGCCGATATTCATCGTCTTTATTATTAGGAAGGCATGAAGCGCGATGTTGCGAGTTATGTCAGTAACTGCATAACTTGTCAGCGTTTTAAGGCCGAACATCAGCGTCCTTCGGGTCTTCTTCAGCCTCTTGAGATTCCATTGTGGAAATGGCATCAGATTTCTATGGATTTCTTTGACGGCCTACCTCGTTCGAGATCGGGTCATTCTAGCACCTGGGTTATTGTTGATCGCCTCACTAAGTCTGCTCATTTGTCCCTATTAAGTCTAATAGGACTGCTTCGCATTTGCTTAAGTTGTACGTTAAGGAAATCGAGACACTTCACGGTGTTCCTAGTTCTATTGTGAGTGATCGTGATCCTTTATTCACGAGTCATTTTTGGAAGAGTATTCGCAAGCTTTGGGAACAAAGCTTAATTTCAGTACAGCTTATTATCCGCGGTCTGACGGACAGACTGAACGGGTGAATCGTATCTTGGAAGATCTTCTCCGTATTTGTATTTTTGATTTTGGTGGTAGCTGGGAGGATCATCTACCTCTTGTAGAGTTCTCCTACAATAATAGTTTTCAGTCTAGTATCGGTATGGCTCCTTTCGAAGCTTTATACGGAACGCCATGTCGATCTCCTTCATGTTGGTTGGAATCTGGGGAGAAGCTTGTTCTTGGTCCAGATTTTGTTCCTGATTCTTCCGAGAAGATTGATCTTATCCGGTTGAGAATGAAAGAGGTATAGAGTCGCCAGAAATCCTAAACGGATAGCCATAGGAAACCTCTCGAGTTCTCGATTGGTGATCTTGTTTTTATTCGTGTTTCTCCTTTGAAAGGGGTTATGCATTTCAGTACGACTGGGAAATTGGCTCCTCGCTTTATAGGACCATTTTCTATTACTGAACGTATTGGCCCTGTGGCTTATAGAGTTTCACTTCCTGCTCATATATCTGGCATTCATGACATGTTTCACGTCTCGTAGCTTCGGAAGTGTCTTCGGGAGTCCGATTCTGTTATTACTTCTCCTGATTTGCTAGAGCTTGAGATCTCACCGGACTTATCTTTTGTACAACAACCTATTCGCGTACTTGACATGGAGGTGCGACACCTTCGGAACAAGGACGTGCCGCTCGTTAAAGTTCAATGGTCCGCTAATCCCAATGACTGTACTTGGGAAACCAGAGAGTTTATTGAGCGATCTTATCCGGGTTTTCTATCTTTGCTTGGGAACGGTGAGTATATCTTTTTGTCTCAAGCTTATTTTCTTTTCTTTTGAATGTTGTATGTATGTAGTTGTTACAAATATCATCTCTAGGAATTGCGGGGACGCAATTTTGTAAGGAGGGGAGATCTGTAACGACCCACATATTTAACGATTATATATTTAAATGTTTTGTTTAAATATAGTGTCATTAGTCGGATTTAGGTCCGAAATGTTACTTTCTGCAAATGGCCGAATTGGAACTCGAAACCACCTCCATTGGTTCCAAAATGGCGTTTGCGATCTTTTTGAATGTAAGCTTTGATATGTTTGGAGTAAGTTGAATTTTTGCAACTTTTCTATTGGGTTTTGGGTTTGGGTTCAGCCCACTAACTATCTAATTAACCTAACTCAGCCCATCTCTTCTCATTCACTCATTTTCTCACCTCCAAACTTAAGCAAACCTGAAAATGGTGGAAGGAAGAGGAAATAGAAATTTGCAAGCCCTAGTTTCTTCTTGTAAACTTGATTCTTGCTCTAAAATCAAAGTGAGGCCATTGGTAAGCCTCCTCTTCTTCTCCTCTATCTCTTTCTCTCTTCAATTTCAGAAAGATTCCTAAACCTAAACTTAGGAAATACTTGTTTTGATCTTAGATTGAAGCTAGTAGAGTAGAAGTGGAGATTAGTTGGTCTTCTCCTTGCAAATTGAACTCCTTCTTCTTTGTTTTGGATTAAAGGTGAGTTTTGAACTCACATCTACTTCTTTTGACATCATTGATGTTAGGCATGAATTCCTAACAATTGTTCATATGTTCATTTGCTTTCGATTTGGTTCGTTTTGGTGAAATTGCCAAATTATGATTTTTGAAGCCAAATCTATGTAAAATCCTTATATGGTTGATGTTTATATTGTTCGGAGTGTTTGGGTGTGTCGTTAAGGTTGGGTAGTCGTTTGACGTAAGCCCATAATCAACACGCATCCGATTGCTTTCGATTTGTTTGGCCATAGTTGGCCTAGGTTCAGGAAATGCCTGACCATCATGTTTCAGATGTCTGAAACTCCTATTTCAGACGTCTAAATATTGTTCTGGGGAAGATTCTTATCCCCAGATTCAGATGTCTCAATTTATATTCCAGACGTCTGAAAGTCTTTAATTTCGACCAGAAAGGTAATAGGCCAGAATATGCCTATTTCAGACGTCTGAAAATTTGGGTTCAGACGTCTGAATATGCTGTTTTTGCCAAAATTGCCTTGTTCGTTTAGTTTTCCAAATTTAATCGATGTATATTGATTCCAATTAGTTATTTATGCATATTTGACCTTGATGGTTCCTTTTTGACTTTATTCACGGGTTTTTAAAAATGATTTCTTCAAGTCGTATTAAAAGGTTGCTTCTCCAATTTATAAATTCTATTTGAAGCACACACAATTTCGCACTTCGTGCGAAGTGGAAGGGTGATTAAATGGTTGGGCAAAACACGGACCATGAATCTGTGCATTTACCCTTCGGGTTAATTCCCGACCTATTCAATTGATCGTTTTAACCTTCGGGTTGGTTTATCGATGATATGAGGTGAACTTTGTACTGCTTTGAGTGTGAAATTAACTAACGGATAGTAAACCGTTTAGTGCGAACGAGTGGTTATGGGACCCACGTTACCACTTTTCGGATTCCTTTTTGAGAGTTATGACACATTCCGTCAGTTAGTGGTGTCCAGTACTGGGCCTCCGGACCTTCACCACTACGGTTTGTTGCCTTCGGGTATGTTCCTTCGGGTTTGTGCCTTCGGGTTTGTTGCCCTTTAGTATCGCTTCCGATGTTGGTCGTTATGAGCTGCATGGGTGATATTGGGTTGCCCTTTAGTATCGCTTCCGATGTTGGCTGTTATGAGCCGCATGGGTGATATTGGGTTTGGAGTCTTCGGGCTCATGGATCCTTGTTTATACAGTACTGAGCTCGAGCAAATTTTATGATGTTTCATTCATATGTATATTCCCTAGGTATCGCCCTTCGGTGTTGGTCATTTTGAACCGCATGATGCGTAGCGTTTACCTTGTGGAACTGGTATACCTTATTGGTATTTGTTATTTTCCATTTTGGCTTGCTTTGGGATATTCTTATCCTTTGTTTCTATATGTTGCCGATGATATGAGGCTTGTTATCATATGATTCATCTTTTGTTAGATGATTGTGTTATCTCCTTTAGTGATATTTGTTATACCTTGTAACCTTGCAGGTTAATTGTTGTTCAGTTTATCTAACTGATTTGTTTAGCTAGACTGACCCGTGTATTTTATACTCGGGTCAGACCGAGATGTTTCCGGTTAGGTGCTTTTAGAAGTAGCCTATTTTGCTTCCGCATGGACTATTCAGCTTGTTCCTTTTTGTTAAAGCTTTTTGTGTAGTCCTTTTTATTGTAACTCTGATATATGTAATATTTTGATTCGTCTGTATATTGTGGTTTGCTGTACCACTTGACATGTATTATTTTGTAAACTCTATTATGTATCTGTATATGTGTATATGATGATCTACTGTTCTGTGATGTATACTACATTTGAGTTGTTATATTCTATTCTGATACATTCTACAACCACCTATGGTTTTGTTTTAAGTATTCATTGGGTATGTCGACCTGCTTGGTATGTTTATTGTCGATGTATTCCATAGATAGTTAGAGCAAGGCTATAGATGGTCGCTCCCAACCAGCCTTATTCTCCGTGTTAGTTGACGGCATTACCCTGTAGTGTCCTTGGTTAGCGTGGGTATAGAGGTGGGGCATCACAGAATATGTGTCCCTATGCATGCACGAACGTGGGATGAGGAAGATGGATTGGTGGGTAGTTAGAGATTAAAATGTAGTTAGTTTAAATGAATTGTTTAATGTCAAAATTTTATAAAATGAATAACTTCTTCATACGAGGTCCAATCGAGATGCGATCTTTTGTATTATGCTCACAGGAGTGATAAAATTGGATTCATCGAGTTTAGAGCGAGTTGAATTTTGAGCTAAAATCGAACGTTGTTCAATTTTAGATCAAACTACAACGCTTAATCATCCGTTGGAATTTTGATGAGTTATCTCAACTTTGATTGAATGCTATATTTTATATAGTGGATATAAATTATTGTTTTTGTGTTTAAATGACTTATTTGTTTGGTTTGGTTGAATAACCAATTTTTAAAAGCAAATGATATTTAAAATGAAATACGAGGAATTTTGTACAGTAATTTGGATTCCTCTTTACTACTGATTTTAATTTCATTTATATACCTATTATAAATTGTTGAATGTCAAAACTTGGCAGTTTGGCCATATTGAATATAATATTGATGTATGTTAAAAGTTGAACATTTTTAGTGATAAAAGTAGTACTAGCATTGGTTAAGTGTTATGCTAGCTATTGGCCTCATTATAGTTGTCACGACCCGAAATTTTGGATATTTGAACTGGAATATTTAATTAATTTTGAACATTTAAAAGTTGATTTTTAACTTGAATTTCAAATATAACTATTTATTGGATAATTTAATTTTTTAATTTAATAATTGGAAAATTGGGTAAAATATTTTTATCTGGAGTTTTAAGCTTGTTAAAATAATTTAAAGGCTTGTTAAATTTATATTAACAATAATGAAGGTAATAAGAGTTTTAAATTTGAAATTAAAAGTGATTTTTTCAGCTTTAAAAATATATCTTTTAAATTAACATTTAAAAATAGTCTTCCGAGGCATACTCTCAGAATTCAATGGAAGTAGTTCGATTGGATCCATAATAGTGTATTGTTATTGGATTTCAAATTTCACAGTGATTGGAGTTATCGTTTTGTCATGCGGTATTTAAACGCGCTGAATTTTATATTGTAAATTCAATATAATAATTGGGTCCAAAATGCCATCTTCTCCATACGATCGAATTAGGACTCAAAACCATTTCCATTGCGTTCAGAATAGGGGTACAATATTATAAACGCCTAGCGGCATGCCTCAATAGGAGGTCAAAATTTTAAGCTACGAATTCGAGATGATTTAAATTTAAATATATATTATATTGATTGATATATATGTTCACATAACCTTATTCCACACTTCATTTCAAGTTACTTTAGACGACCTATTTGAAAAAGTAAGGTGTCTTCCCTTTTCATTTCAAACTCACGCAAACACGATTCACGGAACAGTTAAAGAAGAAAGCAAGAACAAGAAGGAAAAGAATATATATATATATTCGTTTGTTCGTTTTCTTTTGGTATAATATCTTCGTCTATATCATAGCCGCATCCAATGGCCGGGTTTCTTAGTGCCGCTCGAGGCAGAGATAGCCCTCAACGTCAACGAGGAAGGTGTAGAGGAGGGGAAGCTCGACTTAGTGGACTATGGAGATGGGTTTTTACATAGTGGATAGGTGGCGATGTCAAGTTGAACGGCGCTTCAGGGTTTGGTTGATTGTGGCGTCTCGGTGGAGTTTGGGGGAATAGCATCTAAAGGGCAATTGTAGGGGAGCGGCCGGCGCACCTTCGACTAGAGTATAGTGGGGTGCGATGGCCTGTGGCGGCGGCAGTGTTGAGTTGAACGGAGGTTGATTTTGGCAAGTTACAGTGAACGATGACAATATGGGAAGTGGTTCTAGCGGCTTGGGGTGTTGGAGAGTCTAGTGGGATGGCGGCATTAGTTTTGTGATCTCTGGTGGTGGAGGAATGCACTGACGTTGGAGGAATGGGCCTGGGTATATTTTCGTGTACGAGATTTGGGGCAGAAATAATTTAAGCAGCTAATTATTTTGAAAAGGTTAATTAAATGTTAACTGTGATTAGAAGAAATAATTTTTTTATATAATTATGTGATCTTATAAATTATATAACTTGTTCGTTTTAGATCTCATTCAAACGTTGCAACTTGCATTGGGTCTGCATTGTCGAGCACTGCATTTTAGAGCTGTGTTGGAATTGATTCGAGCTAGATAAATTTTGAGCTATAATGAATGTTGTTTGACTATAGACCAACTGGGATGCTTCAGCGACAATATAAAAATCAAGGTGAGCTAATCTTACTCGATTTTGGATTACCTTAATTAATTTTAAACAGTTAAGATTAATTGTTGATTGATTGGTAGGATTGAGAAATTATTATCATTTAGATGTGATATTATAGATATAGTAGTATATATATATATTGGACTGATTTATATCCCCTATATATATATATATATATATATATATATAGTTGATGAGACCCTATGAACCCCACATAGCGGATGACCCTATATACCACGATATCCCACCCGGAGTGGGATTGATATTTTTATATTGTATTAACATCTATGGATGTAGGGAAATAGGTTGGAAGGATCCAACTAGATTCCCTAAAAAGGTTGAAATTATTTTTATATTCGGTTATATGATTTGTTTTGAATGATCAGAGATTATAGTGAAATTTGAATTTATTGGATGTTATGGTATTGCTGGTCAAATTTTGGTATTTCAAATACCAATGATAAATGTTTATAATTGGGGAAGAAATTGAAAAGGAGAAATTAAAGTAAAAATATTTTTAGTGAAATTTGGGATTTATTTAAAGAAATGACTTTTAGGTGGAGTAAATAGTTTGATTTTAAAATTTGTACTTGACAATTTCTGAATATGGAAAGATAAAGATTTTGGAATGTTTGAATAAATGTATTTTAAATAATAGAACGTAAGCGATTTTGTTGAAGTGTAAAGGGATTTAAAAAAAAAAATAGGATTTAAAATAGTTTGGAAAAATAAAAAGGAAATTTGAAAATAGAATATGAAATTCTTGTTATTGATTTAAATAAGATTTTGAACCATATAAAGGAAGTGAGAAAAAATGGCTTCAAGGTTACTTTAGGGTTTTGGAATATGTTTGGGTTATTTAAGAATTTTAATTAAAAATGGGATTTAAATTAGAAAATCAATTAAAAATCGATTAAGTGTTGTGAAATAGGTGAAAAAAGGGAATGAGACTATGGAATTTATAAACAAAGTTTATAAATTAAGTAAAGTAAATTATCACTGGATAATGGGAATTATAAATTCATGATGGTAATTTATAAGGAGATGGGTAAATCGGTTTAAAAATAAATGGTAAATTTATTTATAGAAATGTAGAAAAAGGTAATTTACGGAATTAGAACGTAAATCAAACTGGAAGTATATCTAGTGGGATTTAAATAATCATTTAAATTAAGTAAATTTATCATTTTAAAATAATTCCAGTTGAATTTCCAATTCATTAAATCAGCCACTTAAATTTGCCTACATTATATCAAAACTTATGAATTGAATTAAATTAAATTCATCAAATTAAATTCTTTAAATCACAAGTCTTATATTAGTTTCCATCTATCACATTTTATTTTTATGAAAGAAATTCAATTTCACTTATCTACTTGTTTAATTTAAACAAGTTTCAAAACTTAATTGTTAAAGGAACTCAATTTCACTTATTAAAGAATTCAATTTCACTTACTAAAGAATTCAATTTTATTCGCTTATTAAATAATTTAAAAACTTAATTCAATAATTTACTTAAATTTAAACAACATTCTTTCATCAAACACTTTGTAAACCATAATACATTGTAAATCAAAATTTGAGAAATCATAATGTTTGGAATCATAACACTTCCCACTTAACCATTTAAATATAAATAATAATACATATAATAAAATAATTTATAATTTAAAATAGCTTATATAAAAATAGATATAATTTAAAATAGTTTACATTAAAAATAATTTATTTTAAAATAATTTATAAGAAATAAATTTATAAAGTAACATATATAAATAGTCTAAACAAAATTTAAAAATACTTTATGTAATAAAATAGCTTCCTCAAATTACACAAATCGATTCAAATCAACTCAAATTCCAAAATTTAAATTTTATTAAATCACAAATCGACAATTTTTAATTTATTTCAGTTACTCAATAAACCATTTCAAAATATATCGATTTCAAACATAGATTTTACCACAAAATAAACCATTACAATTTTAATATTTTCCAAAACTTTAAATATTAAAACATTTCAAAACAAGAATTGATAATTCCATAAATATATCATATTCACAATATAGCTTAAAATCAATAATTTTACTATGTATAAAATAATCATTTATATAATATTAAAAAAATCAATATTTATATAAAACCGTATATTTCTTTTCAAAACCAGAGAAATTATTTTCAAAATATTTATATATATAGACCAACTGTGTCTGTATATAACTTTTTATCCTATGGTCAAGTGAAATGGATATTACATTTCAATCCATAATTAAATATATGCGGGTATATATATCATTTCAAACCGTAATCCCAAATTCATTTCAAATGAAAATCGCTTGGGTTAATCATTTCAACCCATAAAGATTTTCTTCTATTCTACAAATCGTTCGGGTGTATATCATTTTAACTCATAGTGATTCTATACTAACAGGGAACTTGCAGAGTTATAACAGATATGGTAATAATATAACAGGCATATATCATCAATATAAATAACAGATAATGGTGTCATATGTCACAGATGAACTGATACAGGTAATAGCATATATAACAGTGTAAATAGCTAATAGCAGCATATTTCAATTGTCCTTTCAGTTGAAATCAAATTTAATAAATAAAAGAACATTAATCGTGAGTGATTGCTCACCTTTCAAGGCTAGAGAGGCAGGAGATGACACAAATACGAACACAGATACGGACACTGAAATTGAGTTACGAATCCAAGCACGAATTCGATGATTAAAGCTGATAACAAGGAATTTACGAAATCAAATCAGAATTGAGTTGATGAAGATAATTTGGTATAAGTGAACATATATAGATATATAACTATGTATATTCCAAATCCAAGCATATATTAAATTAAGTATGTATATTTTCCCAAAATCACTTATGTACAATATATAATATGTATAATGTATTCCCTTATTATTTGTATGGTCTAAAACTGGAATTTCATAATACCACTTATATTTATACACTATATTTAAACTGAAACATACCACTTAACAATTCTAATATAACCAATGCATTTTAACAACAAAACCTGAGAACTAAATAAACATCGTACACTAGATTTTAACAAATTAACATATGCATATTTATATACTTAACTTATAACAAAATGTGCATAACAAAACTATATAAATAGTTTATTACAAAATGTACAACTTACAGGACTGAAGGTTACGAAATATGTAGATTATATAACTTTCTTCACAACATATATATATATCGACGTAGTACAAGTAAAACACAAATATTTTTTTTACAAATATTGGTAAACCAAATCCATTTATACTTACTGTCAAAATATAAATTTTATAAAATCTAATGCATATGGACATATATATAAACCTGCGATATATAATGTGACGCCCCACCTCTATACCCACGCTAGCCAAGAATATTACTATGAATGCTGTCAACTAGCACGGAGAATAAGGCTGTTGAGGAGCGACCATCTGTATAATTGCTTTGTGCGAGTACCGATATACCGGATAAAATATAACTTTTCATCTTAGGAGCAAATCCGACATACCGACAAGAACTCAAAGCTACTGCACAGTGGCTATAATATCTTCGGAAACAAATATAGAAATAAACATAACATAAATCTGTCACAGACAATTCATATCACAAAGGCGGAAATAGATATGAATATTACACATAAAAGAGTATATCAGAGTAGTGGTCAAAAAGATCCACAATAATACAAAAGAATAGCAACACGTGCTATACAAAAGAATACATCTATGAGTCTAAATCTCAAGTGTATACAACAAAATAAACTACTAATCTAAGTAGTTTTCCAAAAGTCGGGATGATAGTCCGATAGGGAGTCAAGCAGAAGCACCTGTAAAATCTCAGTCTGACCCGAGTATTATTTAAGAAGAAAATAATAAACGGATCAGACTAGCTATAAATATCAGATGAAGTGATATATAATAAGAGATATGACATAAACATATAATAATCACAATGCCAAGCTGTGATAAATAAGTAATTGAAAAACAACAAGAGATTAAGCAATATCACAATAATCTACTCGAGATAAAAAGGAATGTCATACTCCTAATTTCATTCACCAAGCCACAACAAATGACATATATATATCCATGCCCGTCGTAAAAGTTGGTGAAACATAAATTTCAGAAATCAACACACGAAATCCAGAAATCACAATAAAAGGATGGCCAAGACATTGATGTAGTACAAACGGTACATCCAATGAATCAAAGGAGACGGAACATCAATGTAGTACAAACGGTACATCCAATGAATCGAATCACATTAGAAAGTACATGGGTCGCTAGCCCACGAAGAAATGAGACGAAGCTCAATTTAATGAGGTACAGTCCTCCACATAGACAAAGAGACATCGCACATTGCTAGTCTAAACCATAAAATGATCATCATTGATCATCAAGAAGTGTCAATTACAATAAGCTAGTAAATATATGAGCTTAGCATCATGTCCCATAACCACTAGCTTAACTTAAATATTTACGAACAAATTGTATATCTCCACTAGAAAATTGTCACAAGAGTTTCAATCGAACAAGTCCAAGAATTAACCAACAAAGTGAACGCAAGCGTTTCATACCACTTGTTTTACTAAGTCGTTTAATTATATTTCTTATACGAGTGAGGTAAAGGTTTATATATACTAATAGATTGGAAAACGGTTTTATAAACGAATTGGGTATTAAAATAGTATTGAAATCGTTTGAGGAAAGAGTTTTGATATTTACTACTAGTATAGAAAACCTTTATATTTTTAAAGTGACAAAGCACAAGGGGGATTGTAGAAACAATCAATCACAAAGATCACATTCGAAGATGTGAATAAAAATCCAATGAAATCGATAAAGGATCCATCGAAGTCGATATATATCTAAAATTTCCAAAGAAAATAAGTCATCTAAGATGATAATAAATGATGACAATAAATAGGATCATCACGAATCATTTAAATTGGAAATTCAATCCAAAAAGGCAAATTGGACTAAAACAGCAGGTTCAGTCGACGGAACAGAAGTTTCAGTCGACTGACCCTGTACCGGGGAATTTTCCAGGTTCAGAAAACTTTCTGTTTCCAGGTTCAGTCGACTGAACAGAAGATTCAGTCGACTGAATCATGCCTGGAAACTTTCGGGTTCCAGGTTCAGTCGACTGAACATAGTTTTCAGTCGACTGAATCATGCCTGGGCTGTTTTTCAGCCTATTCAAATGAAGAGCAAATTCTTCCAAAATGCAACCGGACGAACATTGGCTCTAAGGGTTTATGCCAATCGGCAACCCGGCCCTATATGCTCCTCGGTGCATCACTAAAAGCATGATCAAACATCCATAAAAGGATTTTCATACAAATTTAACTTAAAAACCCAAAAATTGGAATATTCACAAAACCAATCCAAGTCAAGAGCAAATTCTTATGAAGAAGTGTTAGGAATTCAAACCTAACAACCAAAGATAATTATAGTCATAGATGTGAGATAAAAATCTCACCTTTGAACCCAAACAAATGAAGAGGAAGCTATGAAGCAATGGCAAGAACAAGCACTCTTCAATTCCAACTCAACAAGCTTGAATCTAAGCTTAAAAGATGATTATTTCCCAAATTAGGTTTAGGAATTTTCTGAAATCAAAGAGAGAATGAGTTGGAGAAGAAGAAGAAGAAGCTTACCAATGGGTTCTCTTGAGTTTGGAGCAAGAACTTGGATTTGCAAAGGAAGCTAGGGCTTGGAGTTTTAATTTCCTCTTCCACCCTCCATTAACCTAAAAGCTTGAGTATTAGGAAAATAGAAGAGAAGTGAATGAAGAGGAGAGGGTTGGAACTGAGTTAGTAAGTGGTTAATTGGCTCAGCCCAAACCAAAACCCTAAGCAAAAAGTAGCAAAATTCAACTTTCTCCAAACATATCGAAGCTTATACTCAAAAAGGTCGCAAACGTCATTTTGAACTCAATGGAGGTGGTCTCGAGTCCTAATTCGACCGTATGCAAAAAGTAGGTTTTCGGACCAAAATCTGACGAACGATAAAATATTTAAATATAAAATCGATAAATATGCGGGTTGTTACAGACTCCCCTCCTTAAAGAAATTGCGTCCTCGCAATAAGTAAGAAGGAAATATAAGAAGTAACAACCATAGAAGCATATTAACACAAAAGAAAATTTGAAATAGGAAGTTCACCATAAAGTGCACAAAAGAGTTAGCAAGAAATCTAGTGAAACTTCAATTTCCACAATAACACTGGGCTCAAGAATGAAAATCGGAATCCCTAAGGCATTCCCGTAGATAAAAGACGTGGGGAACGTCAAAAATAGCAGAAAATTGAGCCGGTGCAACGGCGTAGTACAAAAATGGTACGCCCGAAAAACTAGAAACTCAAACAATTTGGGACATCAGCGTAGTACAAAAACGGTACGCCCAATGAACCCAAGCAAAGACATCGATGTAGTACAAACGGTACATCCGATGAATCAAATAGCAAAGACATCGATGTAGTACAACGGTACATCCGATGAATCAAAAGCAAAGACATCGATGTAGTACAAACGGTACATCCGATGAATCAAAAGCAAAGACATCGATGTAGTACAACGGTACATCCGATGAATCAAAAGCAAAGACATCGATGTAGTACAAAAGGTACATCCGATGAATCAAAAGAAAAGACATCGATGTAGTACAAACGGTACATCCGATGAATCAAAAGCAAAGACATCGATGTAGTACAACGGTACATCCGATGAATCAAAAGCAAAGACATCGATGTAGTACAACGGTACTTCCGATGAATCAAAAGCAAAGACATCGATGTAGTACAAACGGTACATCCGATGAATCAAAAGCAAAGACATCGATGTAGTAGAAACGGTACATCCGATGAATCAAAAGCAAAGACATCGATGTAGTAGAAACGGTACATCCGATGAATCAAAAGCAAAGACATCGATGTAGTACAAGCGGTACATCCGATGAATCAAAAGCAAAGACATCGATGTAGTACAATCCGTACATCGGATGAATCAAAAGCAAAGACATCGATGTAGTACAAACGGTACATCCGATGAATCAAAAGCAAAGACATCGATGTAGTACAATCCGTACATCCGATGAATCAAAAGCAAAGACATCGATGTAGTACAAACGGTACATCCGATGAATCAAAAGCAAAGACATCGATGTAGTCCAAACGGTACATCCGATGAATCAAAAGCAAAGACATCGATGTAGTACAAACGGTACATCCGATGAATCAAAAGCAAAGACATCGATGTAGTACAAACGGTACATCCGATGAATCAAAAGCAAAGACATCGATGTAGTACAAACGCTACATCCGATGAATCAAAAGCAAAGACATCGATGTAGTACAACGGTACATCCGATGAATCAAAAGCAAAGACATCGATGTAGTACAACGGTACATCCGATGAATCAAAAGCAAAGACATCGATGTAGTAAAAACGGTACATCCGATGAATCAAAAGCAAAGACATCGATGTAGTACAAACGGTACATCCGATGAATCAAAAGCAAAGACATCGATGTAGTACAAACGGTACATCCGATGAATCAAAAGCAAAGACATCGATGTAGTACAAACGGTACATCCGATGAATCAAAAGCAAAGACATCGATGTAGTACAAACGGTACATCCGATGAATCAAAAGCAAAGACATCGATGTAGTACAAAGGTACATCCGATGAATCAAAAGCAAAGACATCGATGTAGTACAAACGGTACATCGGATGAATCAAAAGCAAAGACATCGATGTAGTACAACGGTACATCCGATGAATCAAAAGCAAAGACATCGATGTAGTACAACGGTACATCCGATGAATCAAAAGCAAAGACATCGATGTAGTACAAACGGTACATCCGATGAATCAAAAGCAAAGACATCGATGTAGTACAAACGGTACATCCGATGAATCAAAAGCAAAGACATCGATGTAGTACAAACTGTACATCCGATGAATCAAAAGCAAAGACATCGATGTAGTACAAACGGTACATCCGATGAATCAAAAGCAAAGACATCGATGTAGTACAAACGGTACATCCGATGAGTCAAAAGCAAAGACGTCGATGTAGTACAAACGGTACATCCGATGACTCAAAAGCAAAGACGTCGATGTAGTACAAACGGTACATCCGATGAATCAAAAGCAAAGACATCGATGTAGTACAAACGGTACATCCGATGAATCAAAAGCAAAGACATCGATGTTGTACAAACGGTACATCCGATGAATCAAAACCCAAATAATTTGGAACACTGACGCAGTACAAAAACGGTACGTCCAATGAACCGAAGCCCGAATGATTTTCGGAACACCGACGTAGTACAAAAATGGTACGTCCAATGAACCGAACACAATAAAAGGACATCGTACTCTAGTCCTTAAAAGGAATGAGATAAAGCTCAATAAAACGAAGTATACCAAAACGTCTGATGAACTTGATAGAAAAATAATTCCATTCAGACAACATCAAAGAATCAACCACTTGTTGCTTACGACAAAGCGCATTGGCAACACGATTTCCCTTCTCGGGAATAAAAGAATATCAAGATCATAAGATGCTCGGAACTCGAGTCAACATGAAGTTCCTTATAAGAAAATAATTATTCCAAAGATTTATAATCGAGGTAGAGAACAAATTTCTCATCCAAAAATGATGATGCCAAATTCCAAAAGTAAAAACAATAGCCGCGAACACTAGATCATGAGTGGCATATCTAGTCTCGATAAGCTATAATGATTTAGAAGCACAAGTGATAGCACGTTCTCCTTTGCAAGAGAATGGCATTCCAAACCAATACGACTAGTATCGGTACAAATAACAAAGTCTTGATTCCCCTTCAGGAATCACAAGAATAAGAGTATTGAAAGGAAGGGTTCTTTTAAATAATTCTCTTCCCCGAAAAGTTAAAACTTTCAAAATTACATTTTTACTTTTATGTAATAATCTTTCTACAAAAATTTACATTTTTACAAGTCAATATATCGTGTCTGATTGTCACATCAAAGCGTTTAGAAAATTCCTATCGATAACGTTGATCAGGCGCATCGACCAAAATTCTTAAAGCACTCAACAGGCAATACAATCACAAAGTCATCTTTTCTAGGATAAATAAATCTCTTAAAAAGTTTTAAGAATATTCTTTGCTCGTTTTAAGAGCAAAATCAAATTGCACTTATAATTAAATCTTATGAAAAAGATTTGCAAAATTTTAAATTTCTATTTCCATCCAAAATCCATAAATAAGAATGGTCTCATCGAAATTTTCATAGAATATTGGATTTATAAAACGGATGAAACAAGCTGGACAAATTGAATGACATAATAATTCATTCATAGGAATCATAACAAGTGCGGAATGCGATAAGTGAAATGCTAACTTCCGCAACTTGTAGCAAATGAAAACGGTGGTAAAGTCGAACTAAAAAGACCTTAGCACCACACAAAAGATTACTTAGGTGATAATCCTAAGACAAGTCAAATATACCGGAAAATTCTCAAACTGTTTAGATGAGAGAAATAACACTTTCCTCACCATAAGGACTTTAAAGAATAAAATGATGCCATCAAGATGGAATCAAAATCACAAAGAAAAAATAGAAATCTGCTTAACAGATTGAAAATGTCGAAGATGAATAATCAACTCGGAAAAATAGGATATGGGCTTTATAATGATTAAGCCAATCCTTACAGAAAGGTCAATTCCGAAGCCAAAGCAAAAATATCGGCTCGGAAAGAAAAGTCACATAAAACAATCTCGACATCTAAACAAAAGCAAATTGAGTGTTGCGGATCTACCATCCGGATTCGCAATTCTCAATGAAGTCAACAAGCCTAAAATATTCAAAGAAAAGAATCGACAAGTTCTTTTGATATAAAAATAATGAGATGAAACCCATATCAAAAAGAACTCAAATAGAAAGTTCATGAATTAAAACAATGCCATCGAGGATTGAATGAAAATACCTTGACCAAAAGTTGCAGCTTTCCTTCTCACTTGCTTGGAAGCTTAGGACACGAAGATAAAAGATGACCCGAACCTTTGCAATAACGGCAAAAGAGGGGTTTCGGGCACTCCTTTACTTGGTGGTCTGTGGAACCACAATTGTAGCATCGTCCACGACTAGAGGTAGGAACTTTTGCTACCTGAGTTTGTTGCTTCCCTTTCTTATTAGAATCAGGGCCTTTGAATTCGATAGGCCTCTTCAAGCTATTGTCGAAGTTCCTTTGGGCATGCACAACTTCAACATCATCTTCATTATCGGCCTCTTCAAGACGAAGAGCGATATCAATAAGCTGATCAAATGAAACCTCAAGTTTCAGGAGTAATGGCTTCTTAAGATTCTTATTCAAGCCATAGACAAATCTCTGATTTTTCTTCAATGGGGTATTAATGTACTCAACCCCGTATTTGGACAGAGATTTGAAGGATGCGACATAGTCTGTCATAGAAGATTCACCTTGAACAAGGTCTATGAAACGCCGGGCTAAGGTTACTTTTTCAGCCTCCGGCACAAATTTCAATTCGAATCTTCCCCGAAATTGCTCCCAAGTAAGATCCGCCTCAACGATTTCAGAAATTAAAAGATCATACCAATCCAATGCTCTTTCTTGGAGCATGCTAGAAGCTACTTGGACTCGACGAAGGTCAATAAGGTTCATGCGAGAAAAGATGCGATCGCATGATTTGAGCCAAGCTTGAATTTCTATAACACTCTCGGATCCCGTGAATGGCCTTCCACCCAAATCAGTGTAGTCTCTGCACAAGCGTGCAAAACCGGATCTAGGATGAGTAGGCTCCTGATTGGCACCCGCTGTTTGAGCGTTCTTGACAAGATCTAAAAGCTGCTGGGCAGACATAAAAACTCCATCCTGGGGAGTAGCACTAGATTGACCGGCGCTGGGGCGGCCAGGTCTAACCATTTCTCTTCATTAAGAAAGAAGAGAAAAAAGTTATTCTCAAAATAAATATCAAGCAATCTTGATAGATAAAACAATGAATCATAAAAGAAAATAGGATAGGACGGTACGAAGACACGAGTAAAATCCTAAAGCACGACTCCTAAGATGAACTTAGGACGATGATCCTTGTTATAATATTCCATATTGTTCCGAAGTTTGGCTCTGATACCAAGCTGCGACGCCCCACCTCTATACCCACGCTAGCCAAGAACATTACTGTGAATGCTGTCAACTAGCACGGAGAATAAGGCTGTTGAGGAGCGACCATCTGTATAATTGCTTTGTGCGAGTACCGATATACCGGATAAAATATCACTTTTCATCTCAAGAGGAAATCCGACATACCGACACGAACTCAAAGCTACTACACAGTGGCTATAATATCTTCGGAAACAAATATAGAAATAAACATAACATAAATCAGTCACAGACAATTCATATCACAAAGGCGGAAATAGATATGAATATTACACATAAAAGTGTATATCAGAGTAGTGGTCAAAAAGATCCACAATAATACAAAAGAATAGCAACACGTGCTATACAAAAGAATACATCTATGAGTCTAAATCTCAAGTGTATACAACAAAATAAACTACTAATCTAAGTAGTTTGCCAAAAGTCGGGATGATAGTCCGATAAGGAGTCAAGCAGAAGCACCTGTAAAATCTCAGTCTGACCCGAGTATTATTTAAGAAGAAAATAATAAACGGATCAGTCTAGCTATAAATATCAGATGAAGTGATATATAATAAGAGATATGACATAAACATATAATAATCACAATGCCAAGCTGTGATAAATAAGTAATTGAAAAACAACAAGAGATTAATCAATATCACAATAATCTACTCAAGATAAAAAGGAATGTCATACTCCTAATTTCATTCACCAAGCCACAACAAATGACATATATATATATATCCATGCCCGTCGTAAAAGTTGGTGAAACATAAATTCCATAAATTAACACACGAAATCCAGAAATCACAATAAAAGGATGGACAAGACATTGATGTAGTACAAACGGTACATCCAATGAATCAAAGGAGATGGAACATCGATGTAGTACAAACGGTACATCCAATGAATCGAATCACATTAGAAAGTACATGGGTCGCTAGCCCATGAAGAAATGAGACGAAGCTCAATTTAATGAGGTACAGTCCTCCACATAGACAAAGAGACATCGCACATTGCTAGTCTAAACCATAAAATGATCATCATTGATCATCAAGAAGTGTCAATTACAATAAGCTAGTAAATATATGAGCTTAGCATCATGTCCCATAACCACTAGCTTAACTTAAATATTTACGAACAAATTGTATATCTCCACTAGAAAATTGTCACAAGAGTTTCAATGGAACAAGTCCAAGAATTAACCAATAATGTGAACGCAAGCGTTTCATACCACTTGTTTTACTAAGTCGTTTAATTAGATTTCTCATACGAGTGAGGTAAAAGTTTATATATACTAATAGATTGGAAAACGGTTTTATAAACAATTGGGTATTAAAATAGTATTGAAATCGTTTGAGGAAAGAGTTTTGATATTTACTACTAGTATAGAAAACCTTTATATTTATAAAGTGATAAAGCACAAGGGGGATTGTAGAAACAATCAATCACAAAGATCACATTCGAAGATGTGAATAAAAATCCAATGAAATCGATAAAGGATCCATCGAAGTGGATATATATCTAAAATTTCCAAAGAAAATAAGTCATCTAAGATGATAATAAATGATGACAATAAATAGGATCATCACGAATCGATTTAAATTGAAAATTCAATCCAAAAAGGCAAATTGGACTAAAACAGCAGGTTTAGTCGACCGAACAGAAGTTTCAGTCGACTGACCCTGTACCTGGGAATTTTCCAGGTTCAGGAAACTTTCTGTTTCCAGGTTCAGTCGACTGAACAGAAGATTCAGTCGACTGAATCATGCCTGGAAACTTTCGGGTTCCAGGTTCAGTCGACTGAACAGAGTTTTCAGTCGACTGAATCATGCCTGGGCTGTTTTTCAGCCTATTCAAATGAAGAGCAAATTCTTCCAAAATGCAACCGGACAAACATTGGCTCTAAGGGTTTATGCCAATCGGCAACCCGGCCCTATATGCTCCTCGGTGCATCACTAAAAGCATGATCAAACATCCATAAAAGGATTTTCACACAAATTTGACTTAAAAACCCAAAAATTGGAATATTCACAAAACCAATCCAAATCAAGAGCAAATTCTCATGAAGAAGTTTTAGGAATTCAAACCTAACAACCAAAGATAATTATAGTCATAGATGTGAGATAAAAATCTCACCTTTGAACCCAAACAAATGAAGAGGAAGCTATGAAGCAATGGCGAGAACAAGCACTCTTCAATTCCAACTCAACAAGCTTGAATCTAAGCTTAAAAGATAATTATTTCCCAAATTAGGTTTAGGAATTTTCTGAAATCAAAGAGAGAATGAGTTGGAGAAGAAGAAGAAGAAGCTTACCAATGGGTTCTCTTGAGTTTGGAGCAAGAACTTGGATTTGCAAAGGAAGCTAGGGCTTGGAGTTTTAATTTCCTCTTCCACCCTCCATTAACATAAAAGCTTGAGTATGAGGAAAATAGAAGAGAAGTGAATGAAGAGGAGAGGGTTGGAACTGAGTTATTTAATGGTTAATTGGCTCAGCCCAAACCAAAACCCTAAGCAAAAAGTAGCAAAATTCAACTTTCTCCAAACATATCAGAGCTTATACTCAAAAAGGTCGCAAACGTCATTTTGAACTCAATGGAGGTGGTCTCGAGTCCTAATTCGACCGTATGCAAAAAGTATGTTTTCGGACCAAAATCTGACGAACGATAAAATATTTAAATAAAATATTTAAATATAAAATCGATAAATATGCGGGTAGTTACATATAACCACCTATATATACTACTGATCTGTGAACTAATTATGTAGCTAATAAAATCTTATAAACGGACTTAACTCAAATACATAAACTCACCCATATATAATCACAAAATAAAAGCTAAATAAGCAAGAAAATGCCAGAGAGTGTGGTCGGCACTGTTGGTGAGCAGCGGAAGTTTTGGCGTGTCAAGCGGCAAGGTGGCCGAAGCCGAAGGTTGGGAGGTTATGCCGGCTATGGGGTCGACACTTGGATTTGCATCAGAAACTGAGTAGCTTGGAGGAAGAGTGGAAGATCGGTGGGAGGTTGGAGCTCGGCCATTGTTTCGGTGATGGAAGGGTGGGCTCACGGTTGTATACGTGGAGCTGCAGGTCGGAGGAAGGGAAGTGACTCGAGTTGGTCGATGGTGAGTTCGGCGAGGTTGTAAGGGCCGTGAGGCGGCTGACGTGGCGCTTGGTGATGTCGGGCCGCTCACGTGGGTTGGATCTGGTCGGTGATGATGTGGGTGGAAATGAATGGGATTGGATAAAACTTTTGAGCTGGAGAGGTTCACAATATAAAATAAATGGGAAAGAAGGACATGCCAGCAGCTCTAGTATATAAACTTTTGATATAATTGATAATTTAACTTTCTTTTGTTAACAGGAAAGAAACAGAGGATAGTGTCAGGGAGATGAAGGTGAATAACCAGGGAATAGTGGAAAGGAGATGAACAGCAGTTTCAATGCCAGGAATGCCAACTGACTTATAAAACTGTATATATAATTTTTTTCATATTATACTAGCACGGAAAATAAAGAATTCAGGAAACCAACAAAAATTTTGAACCCCGAAGTATGAAAAGTCAGTGAATAATAAACAATATGGTTGTTGAGTTAGAGGATGGAAAGTTGAATATACAAGAAATTCAAAAGGTCACAAAAGAAAAACCGGTATACCGTTTTCGCGGACTCCGCTGTGTATCGGACTTCAAAACACAGAACTGAATATACTGTTTAGATCAGCACGACGAGATGATCAAAACGGTATAAAGATATCAGTGATACGATCGAATTATAAAAATTCGAATTTTCTACTAGTGGAAAAATGCAGCAAAAACGCAAAAAATTAAGATTGACGGGGCTAAAGAAGTCCGAATTTGAAAAAATGAAAAATGACGACTCGGTCAAAAGATGTTTTAGAAATTTTCTATGAAAAAATATTTAGGTTTCGAAAACATTTTATTTTCATCAATTCTTGACTGATTAAATCGATATAAATTTAGCCACGAAAATAAACTTTCATATTTTCAGATTAAAATTTACAGTTTGCTATGTTCAATTTGACGTATTCAAAAAATTAAATTTTTATTTCAAAATTTTATTTTTAAAATTTCACAAAAATTCAATAAATCACATTATTAAAACAGTTAAAATTTACAGGTCGTTACACTCTGCCCCACTCAAAACTTTTCGTACCCGAAAAGGAAGGAGGTAGGAGAATAAAAACAAACAGAAGAAAATAGATTGAAAAACAAAATAAACAATTAGTTCAAACCATATAAATTTCAGTTTAAATAAACTTATATTCAACAAATTTTTTTTATTTTTTTTATTTTTTTTAAATTCAAGGTTTCCATTAAATTGATTTGATTTCACATTTATTAATGTTAGGTACAAAAGGTTCAATTTATTAACTTTCAAAAAAAAATTTTTATTTTATTAATCACATCTATTCAATTAACTTATTATTCTATTCATCTCATTTATCATTTTATAATCAAATTAAGTGTATAACATTTAACATGAACAGTCTAATTTATTTATAAAATCATTAACATCATTTTACACTGTATAATATTCAATTACATAGTTAACTTTTGAAAAATTTGGTAAGTTATATATAATGCAATTGAGTATTATCCAAATAAAATTTTACAATTCACTTATTTCAAGTTAAGTATTTATTCAAAATCTTTGGCTTCATTGAAAATCATCCTTAAATCAAAATTTTAAGAATTTATTTCCGATCAATTTCAAACAATTTTATAGATAAAATAAATACACACACACACACACACAATATATCAAATCAAATCTAAAATCTTCAATATATATTATAAATCATGTCATGTTTAGAAATTCAAATCGATTTATTTTTCCAAACAAAAGTGTAGCACGACTACAAAATAGTCTCTCCACTTCGAAACCGGAAAATGAATATCGATGATGTGGCCGCCATCACCGAAATTATTTTCCAGCGACAAAATAGGAGAGCTCTGATTTTAAACAGTTATAGATTCTTGAAAACCATTTCTATTCGAAAATACTTTAAATAATATACATTTTAAACTTTAAAACCAAAATTTGAAATCATCGGAAATTAAATTCTCTAATTCTTTATTTATTTTAAACTCTAAATCAATTTATAAAACATATTTTATAACTTGCCTCTATTTATATGTTGGAAAAATCAGTAGTTTACAAAGCAATAGATGAAAATCAAATATTATCATTTTAACAACCAATTCAGTTAACAATTAAATTTCAGAAAAATTTGTACTTATATATAATATAATCATACAAAATTATTTTATTTACCAAATTTGAAAACAATATTGTGTCAGTTTGCTCGGCTCAAGTGTTTTGGAAATCCTATCTATAGCATGGACCAGACGAATAGATCGAAAACCCAAATCAGCATCAACAACCTAAACAACACAATTTATATATAACATTTAAATGTTATTTTACAAATATACTTCCTCGCTCGACGATTCAAGAATGGATTTCAAAGCAAGGATAGAGATTCAAATTTGACGGTCTTAAATAAAATAGAATTTTGATTCGAAGATAGGTTTGAAATAAGGATAGGATAATTAAATAACAAAAGAAGGAGATGAATAAGTTTATATAAATCGCGGACAACCTCAACCGGGTCAGCCCTGAATTCAATAATAAGATCGATGCAGAATTCCAAGGTAAATCAACATCAGATCACAAGAGAAAGAATCCGGTTATGGCAAAAGGTAACAGCATCGTAAACCGAGGAAACGAAAATCTCTGGTAAATCAATGCCTATTATAAAGTAGTTTCTCACATTTATAAATCATTCGAAGATTGGCGTAACCGCTGATTTATTATAGAGATTGTTTGAAGTGGAGTTATGAGATACTCCAGAATACGAACAGGGAGAGATAAAGATGGATTTTTGAAACCGAGGGGAACGTTCCCAAAATTCAAAGGAAACCGAGTCAAAGGAAGAGATTCAAACTCGAATGAAAATGATTCTGTAAATACATTTACACTATATGCTAAGTTTTTCCTTGAGCTACCAAAGCTCTGATACCAAATGTAGCGACTAGTATTTTCAACCATTCATATCCGAACATGCCGGAATTTGAATTTCTCAAAATACTAGATTGTAATTTATTATTTGGCAAAACACAGCATATGCAGTAATAAATAGTCACAGGTCATAGACATAGACTTATAAATGTAGCGAAAACAAAAAAATTAGTATTTCATGAAGCTACTATATACATATCAGAGTTAAATAAGGTACAACAAAAGTCTCGAATATAATAGTCAAATACAATATCATAATACATCACTGAAATCAACTGAATATCTGAAAGCTGGATAGATAGATGGATGTCCAAGAGAAGCTCCAACTCCAAAGGTGAGTCTCGAATACTGGTACACTCAGTTTGACCCGAGCGTAAAGCAAAACACAAAACAATCGAGTCAGGATTAACATGCTTATATCAATAAATCTAACTCAAGTGAAATAACACTGAAAATACGAGCAACTCAAACGATGTTTAGGATAACCATCCTCTAAGGGTCCATTAAACATTTATATGTACGCTAAGTAGATAATGCCTATCAGTAATATAAAGTATCAAAATAGTGTTAAAGCATTACCATTATTCCCCTTAACACATTTTATATAAGCATCATAGTCTATACAGCACTGTAAACTCCACCGTAAACTAGTGGGCTATCAGGGAGTACTCCATAGGTATAACACAAAAAAATCATAGTGGTCGCGTATTGGGATACGAGTATGACAAGGCACATGAGGCAATACCCTAGGTAGTGAAACTACCGTTTGCCTGATCCGGACTGGTGAGAACGCATCGCCGCAACGATCACAACACCGCGAAACAACACTCCCAATTCAAGAGTGCACACCAATCAATAACAAGTAATGAGTAGTTTACAAAGAAGTGGGTTCGCTTGAGATGGCTAACCCCATTTGGCCCGGCACCGCTCCTATTTTAGTCATTTCCAATTTGACACAAGTGTCAAGACTATCCATTATTTTTCTCTTTCTTCATTCATCACGTACATCATTCCACCCACTTCATTCTGGATCACACTCCGCGTATGGTTATTAAACTGGTTTTCGGTTTAGACAGAGAGTATGTCCATAACCGATCCCGGTTTTATTAATAACTTTCGTAATTATTACCGATTGGTCGTTTAATAAATTTCAAAAAACCAAATCAATTTCAATCTCACTTAGAATTTGAAAGCCAACATTTCTTTCGTCTTTCTATATCAATTTCTATAATTTACGTTTCAAAACTTTCAAATTTACCATCTCAAAACTCTATAATTCAACTTCAATTTTTTTTATTTAAAACAATTCATATATTGATTTAGATTCATATATAGGTTTCATTAATTTAATTTAACTTAGAAAGAAATTTAAATTCATTAATGGTTCCATTAAGAAATCATTTAAATTAAATAAATTTATCATTTTAAAATATTTCCAATTGAATTTCCAATTCATTAAATCAATCACTTAAGTTTTCCTACATTGTATCAAAACTTATGAATTGAATTAAATTAAATTCATCAAATTAAATTCTTTAAACTACAAGTCTCATATTAATTTCCATCCATCACATTTTATTTCTTGTTAAAGAAATTCAATTTCACTTATCTACTTGTTTAATTTAAACAAGTTTCAAAACTTAATTGTTAAACGAACTCAATTTCACTTATTAAAGAATTCAATTTCACTTATTAAAGAATTCAATTTTATTTACTTATTAAATAATTTCAAAACTTAGTTCAATAATTTACTTAAATTTAAACAACATTCTTTGATCAAACACTTTGTAAACCATAATACTTTGGAAATCAAAATTTTAGAAATCATAATGTTTGGAATCATAACACTTCCCACTTAACCGTTTAAATATAGATAATAGTATATATAATAAAATAGTTTATAATTTAAAATAGCTTATATAAAAATAGTTTACATTAAAAATAATTTATTTTAATTTATATGAATTTTTTTATAAAGTAACATATATAAATAGTTTAAACAAAATTTAAAAATACAATAGCTTCCTCAAATTACACAAATCGATTCAAATCAACTCAAATTCCAAAATTTAAATTTTATTAAATCACAAATCGACAATTTTTTTTAATTTCAATTACTCAATAAACCATTTCAAATTATATCGATTTCAAATACAGATTTTACCACAAAATAAACCATTACAATTTTAATATTTTCCAAAGCTTTAAATATTAAAACATTTCAAAACAAGAATTGATAATTCCATAAATATATCAAATTGACTATATAGTTTAAAATCAAGAATTTTACTATATATAAAATAATCATTTATATAATATTAAAAAAATCAATATTTATATAAAACCATATATTTCTTTCCAAAACTGTAGAAATCATTTTCAAAATATTTATATACATAGACCAACGGTGTCTGTATATAATTTTTTGTCATATGGTCAAGTGATACGGATATTATCATTTCAATCCATAATTAAATATATACGGGTATTTATATCATTTCACCCACAATCCCAAATTCATTTCAAATAAAAATCTCTTGGGTTAATCATTTCAACCTATAACGATTTTCTTCTACTCTACAGATCGTTCGGATGTATATCATTTCAACCCATAGTGATTATATACTAACAGGGAACTTGCAGAGTTATAGCAGATATGGTAATAATATAACAGGCATGTATCATCAATATAATTAACAGATAATAGTGTCAAATGTCACAAATGAACTGATACAGGTAATAGCATATATGACAATGCAAATAGCTAACAACAGCATATTTAAATTATCGTTTTATTTGAAATCAAATTTATTAAATAAAAGAACATTAATCGTGAGTGATTGCTCACCTTTCGAGGCTAGAGAGGACATGAGATGACACGGATACAAACACAGATACGGACACTGAAATTGAGTTTACGAATCCAAGCATGAACTCGATGATTAAAGCTGATAACAAGGAATTTACGAAATCAAATCAGAATTAAGTTGATGAAGATAGTTGGGTATAAGTGAACGTATATAGATATACAACTATATATATTCCAATTCCAAGCGTATATTAAATTAAGTATATATATTTTCCCAAAATAACTTATATACAATATATAATATGTATAATGTATTCCCTTATTATTTGTATGGTCTAAAATTGAAATTTCATAATACCACTTATATATATATACACACTATATTTAAACTGAAACATACCAATTTCAAAATACTAATATAACCTATGCATTTTAACAACAAAACCTGAGATCTAAATAAACATCGTACACTATATTTTAACAAATTAACATATATATTTATATACTTAACTTATAACAAAATGTACATAACAAAACTATATAAATAGTTTATTACAAAATGTACAACTTACAGAACTGAAGGTTACGAAATATGTAGATTATATAACTTCTTTACAACATATATATATATATATACTGACACAGTACAAGTAAAACACAACTATTTTTTTACAAATATATATAAACCAAATCCATTTATACCTACTGTCAAAATATAAAATTTATAAAATCTAATGTTTATGGACATATATATAAACCTGTGATATATAACCACCTATATATACTTCTGATCTGTGAACTAATTATGTAGCTAATAAAATCTTATAAAAGGACTTAACTCAAATATATAAACTCACCCATATATAATCATAGAAAAAAAGCTACATAAGAAAGCAAATGCCAGAGAGTGTGGTCAACACTGTTGATGAGCGGTGGAAGTTTTGGCGTGTCAGGCGGTAAGGTGTCCGAAGCCGAAGGTTGGGAGGTTATGCCGGCTATGGGGTCGACACTTGGATTTGCATCAGAAACCGAGTAGCTTGGAGGAAGAGTGGAAGCTAGGCGGGAGGTTGGAGCTCGGCCATTGTTTCAGTGGTGGAAGGGTGGACTCGCGGTTGCACAAGTGGAGCTGCAGGTCGGAGGAAGGGAAGTGACTCGAATTGGTCGATGATGAGTTCGGTGAGGTTGTAAGGGCCGTGAGGCGGCAGACGTGGCGCTTGGTGATGCCGGGCTGCTCACATGGGTTGGATCTGTTCGGTGATGACGTGGGTGGAAATGAATGGGATTTGATAAAACTTTTGAGCTAGAGAGGTTCACAATATAAAATAAATGGGAAAGAAGGACATGCCAGCATGCTCTGGATATAAACTTTAGATATAATTGATAATATAACTTTCTTTTGTTGACAGAAAGGAAATAGAGGATAGTTGTCAGGAAGAGGAACGCGAATAACCAGGGAATAGCGGAAAGGAGATGAACAGCTGTTTCAATGCCAGGAATGCCAACTGACTTATAAAACTTTATATATATAATTTTTTTCTCGTATTATACTAGCATGGAAAATAAAGAATTCAGGAGACCAACAAAAATTTTGAACCCCGAAGTATGGAAAGTCGGTGAATAATAAATAATATGGTTGTTGAGTTAGAGGATGGAAAGTTGAACATATAAGAAATTCAAAAGGTCACAAAAGAAAAACCATTATACCGTTTTCGTGGATTTCGCTACGTATCGACTTCAAAACACAGAACTGAATATACCATTGAGATCAACACGACGAGACGATCAAAACGGTATACAGATATTAGTGGTATGATCGAATTATAAAAATTCGAATTTTCTACTAGTGGAAAAATGCAGCAAAAACATAGAAAATTAGGATCGACGGAGCTAAAGAATTCCGAATTTGGAAAAATGAAGAATGACGTCTCAGTCAGAAGATGATTTAGAGTTTTTCTATGAAAAATATTGAGATTTCGAAAACATTTTATTTTCATCAATTCTTAACTGATTAAATTGAAATAAATTTAGCCACAATAATAAACTTTCATATTTTCAGATGAAAATTTACAGTTTGCTATGTTCAGTTTATGTATTCCAAAAGTTAAACTTTTATTTCAAAATTTTATTTTTAAAATTTCACGAAAATTCAATAAATCACATTATTAAAAGAGTTAAATTTTACGGATCGTTACAATATAACTTTGGGAATATGTAGGAGAAATATGGTAATTATATGGTAAAGTTACCGTTCGAGGTGTTATACTGTACGTATAAAGTTGTTTCGTTCTTCCAGGACATTTATAAGGAAATCCGTCTACTAACGGTTAGGAGGTGATTTTCGATCTTATTTTCGTCTATTTTTTCCTAAAGAACCAGGGTTGAGTTTAGTGGAAAATATCGAACGTTGTTTCGAAGAGATCGAGATTGGATAAGTTATCCAAAAACCACTTTGATCCAACGAATACATTTTCGATGTGAAAACAAGAGCATGGAGTTAAAGATGGAGCAGCGAAGTGCAAGGGCTAACTGTTGCTAATCCTAAGGATGATTCCAAAATGTATGTAGTAAGAGTAGTGCCTTCGGTTCGGTTCATACTCAAGACGGACTTGTATGGATGAATGTTATCAGTACATTATCATTGGAGGACAATGAGAATTCTAATTGAAATTTCCTTGAAAAAGTAATCGTAGCTCTAGCCTCATCAACCGGCAATGACTGAAAAGTAGGGGGATGCATTAAGGCAAAGTGGGTAGCACCCAATTAGGGTATGTTTATCACCTTTCTAGATATCCTTAGATATTATTACTACAATTATGGAGGGAGCTCGGAAAAGGGTTGGAACACCTAGGGTGATAGCATACTCGGTCTATCTAGGTTAGGGATTCACCAATTTTGTGTAGCAGGGGATCCCGGCGTGGTCCTCGGTACGCTGTTCTAAACGCAACTATGATAGGTGGTACCCCAGTACCTAGTCATTTGGATGGAATCCATTCTCCAATAAGCGCCCTACAGTGTAGAGTGTGCCCAACTATGCTGGAACGTGAGATGCAAGCATTTCACCTATTTGAATAAGTATTTGTACTTAGATACTATTATAATATCAGAGGATATTTGATATGTAGTGTTTTGGTTATCGTAAGGTAAAAACTCATCTATGTGTGGCATGGTCTTACGAGATACCTTTGATTTTCAAAGGATTTTTAACTTTAATAGTTCAAATTGAGTGTGTTTTTCTCATGTTGATTTTCCGGACTAACTCGGGTGTTATTTTATTATAATGCTCGGGTCAGAATGAGTATTACGGATACAGGATAGGATGATATGGAGCTCCGAAGGCGAGCTGGATGACAAAGATGTATTATATGTATTTGATTTGATTCCACTGTGTATGTATGCAGTATGTAACTGTCCAGTATTGTGTTGTTGATTTGTATTGTACTCTGATGATGTAATGTATAAAAAAAGTTATAGTTCTTTATGTATAAAGATCAGTTGTTATCTATCATACATTATTCTGCTGCGATTGTGAAACTCTGTGTTGTTTCTATTTTCTGCATATAACACTTTCTTCTTTTCCCTAATGATAAGGTATTTCCTACATTCCATTTCTCGGACTTCTATACCGTGGACGTATTGATGTCGATTTTCGATGGTCGAAAATCTCGATCGTCACATTTGGTATCAGAGCTAAAGGTTAAGCGAGAACCTTGGATCTGGTGGGGATTACTCATTAAAGATAGGATTAGTAGCACCCTAGAATGAGTTTGAGTGTATGAATAGATATGAGTGCATATTTGTTAGTGAATATAATTTTTTTTATATTATGCTGATTGGTTTGTTGAGTGGCTTATGGATTCTGGTCAGTGCGAGTAATTAACGTTATTGATAGGGATCTCTAAACACTTGAACAGAACAATTCGACATGGTACTGTTCTAAAATGGGGTAAATGATATAATTTTACTCAAATTATTTTTATATGTGAAAGGAATAATTTTTCAAAAATTATTACATATAGTTTGCTTGGTTGTTAGGAAATGATAATATTAAATTACAATCATTGTTGTTGTGATGATTGAATAAAAGTTGATATTATGAACCAAAAGCAAGAAATTAATTCATATAAAAAAATGAATTTGTAAACATGAGTCTATAATTGTGATTTATAATTTGGAATGAAATGAAATTCCAGAGTATATTAATTGTAGGTTTACAAGGATTTAGAATTTGGAAATTTGGCAAAAATTTAAATCCTGTTGGATTTGGAAATGATTTTCGAAGTCTTGGAAATAATAGTAATATTATTTGGAAATATTTTTTAATTGAAAAGTTTTTTAAAATGATTTTTAAAGAATAAAAGCACTGAACTCACTTTGGTCGCTGGAAAATAATTTCGGTGATGACTGCAGCATCATCGATGTTCATTTTCGAGTTTCCAAAGGAGGAATTGCTACCTGAACGTTTTGAATTGGAGTTTGTTTGCAAAACTGGGTTTGATTTTGAAATGCAAAGGAATAATTGATATACCAAAGGAATTTTGGTGTATATTTGGTTTCAAAAATGATTTTGAATGTTTAAGAAATTGTTCGAACTTTGGGAGTTTGTTTAAAAATGTTTATGGAATATTAATAAGTTTGAAGACTTATAAGATTTGAAATTTAAATTGAAGTGAAAATCAACTTGAATTAAGTTAATTAAAGTGAGTTTGAGTAAATAAGGCTAAGTAGGCCGAAGGGGATAGCTCCTCCATTAAAATCAGAAGAAAGAGAAAAAAGGAAACTATCTATGGTATTGAAAATAGAATTTATTAAGTGGGAATAAATTAGTGAGTGGGATAATTTATTTAATTATAAATAAATGGAATTGAAATTGAATATATGAATGGAATATTTAACTTGAATTATGTTAAATAAAGTAAAATAGAAAATTTAGTTTGTGTTGGACTAACTAAAATCAAAGTTGGAAATAACATTTGTTTGGTAAATTAAATATGGTTTGAGAGATGGTAGATAAAACTCAATACTTAATTTAGTTTGGAATAAATTGAGTTCAAATAAAAATGAAAATTTATTTAATTAATTTATTTTATTAATCTTATTATGTAACGATCTGGCATTTTGAACCATTAAAATCGACAATCATCCACTGATGCAGTGGAGGATGATGCGAGCAGTTGTGATGCTCTAAGTCGCCCGCGAGCTATGCTTCTCTTAAGACGCCCGCGAGCTATGATTCACGCTAAGTCACCTGTGACCTATACGATGAGTCATGCTAGCGAGTTACACAATCCAACAACCTATGCCGCATTTGATTCCTTAAGTCACGGCAAAGCCTTAGGTCGCTCGGACGATAGCTCAATGACTTTAAGTCGCTCGGGTTCCTTGAGTCGCAAACGACCTAACGACTTACGACCTTCCAAGATAAGTGATGCATCGCCATGTGATAGGCCGCTGCCTTAGGTCGCGAACAAACTAAAGCCTTAGCTTGCGGAGCCTTAGGTCGCTACATTCCTTAAGTCGTTCAAGCTTATGCCGTTGTACCTCAAGCTGCTATCTCCTTAGGTCGTTCAATGCTAGGTCGCTCCTGAAGTTATGTCGCTCAAGATTCTGGAAGCTGTGTATGCCATTAAGTCGCTCAAGATGTTAGGTCGTATTACTGTGATGTTGTAATTGCTGTTATGTTGTAGGTCACGTGTGTTGTAATTAGGTCGTAGGTCATGAAGTGTAACTCGTGTTGTATGGGTTAGGTCGTCTGTTTTAGGTCGGCTGTGCTGTGATCTATGTTGAGTTGTGTGAGTTGTAACTTCTATAAATAGGGGTGTTGGTCATTTGTAAAAGGTGGTTGATTTTGAATAAACTTTTGTTTGAGTGCTTTGTGCCTCTTTAAAATTGAAAGTTGAGTGTTATCTCCTTTCACCATTTTCGGTTGTTCGAGTGCGCTCGAATCAACGATTTTGAAGCCGGTTCATGGAATCTCGTGCGCAAGATCAACGTCGAAGAATCGTAGATCTGGTAACACGGTATCGTGCGCGATCAACGTGTTAAAGATAGCTAGAATCCAGTGTCTCGCGAGATCAACGGATTTGGGCATTTATCTTGGGTACTATCAATCCATCGATTCACCATTGTATCGTTCCATCGTCATTATACGTTGTGCACCATTTGGTGACAACTTGTTGTTATCCGCTGCGTCAAGTTTGGTATCAGAGCTAGACTTAGCCAATCATAGCTAAGCCGAGCCTATTGGGAGCCGAGTTGAAGTGTTGGAGTTTGAGCCGAGTATAGAAGTTGGATCAAGGCCGAGATTTATAGAAGTTGGATCAAGGACGAGAGTTATAGAAGTTGGAGCCGAGTCAAAGCAGTTACATCCGTGCCAAGCTAAGTGCAGGCTGAGAGAAGTCAAGTTCAGATTTGAGTTAAAGTTGTGCTAGTTGAAGTGTATGTTTGGATTTGTTGAAGATTCGACAATGCCTCTAAGATATGTTAATCGATTTCAAAATGTTGAAGATGTGTATAGAAGACAAGAAGCTGAGCAAATGGAACAACGTATCAATGAAAAGTTCGATGAAGGTATTGGGAAGTTATAGAAATTGATGAATGACATGAATCAAAGTCAAAGAAGAAGGTCACCAATTTTGAACCATGTAGGAAACAGGGTTTCGCCATCGGTTTCGGAAGCGAGGAGGGTGTCACCACAATCTTATCGAGATAGAAGAGAATCATCAGTTTCAATGAGGCGAGAACAACATGAGTACAGAAATGAAGAGAGAGGAACTCAACGTGAGTATGAACATGAACCATATCGTAATGTTGAAAGATAGAGTAGAAGAGACATGTATGATCGTAGAGACGTTGATGGTCAGGATAGATATCAAAGTACATTTGATTATGATGAAGATGGTGATAGAGGTAGTATTCATTATCGAGATCGAGACCAAGTACGAATCAATATCGGAATGTAGAAGATGATCGTCGATGGGAGTCGGGATGAAAATAGAGATTCCAGAATTCAAAGGAGGATGATAGCGGAAGAATTTTTGGATTGGTTATCAAATGTTGAGGAAAATTTTGACTTCAAGGAAGTACCCGAGCATCGTAGAGTTAATTTGGTTGCTACACGATTGAGGGGAAGAGCTATGGCATTGTGGCAGCAAACTAAACTTACACGGGAGAGAATGGGAAAGTCGAAGATTGTTTCAAGGGAAAAGATGAAGAAGTTGATGAAGGCTACTTTCTTGCCTTATAATTATCAATCTCTTATGTATCAGCGCTTATAGAATTTGAGACAAGGGACAAAGTCGGTAAATGATTATGCAGATGAGTTTTATCAACTGATTGCTAGAAACGATATCATGGAGACAAAGGAACAGTTGACATCCAGATTTGTTAGAGGATTGAGAATGCAAATTCAGGATATGGTGAATATGATTGATCCAAGATCCGTTACTGAAGCACACCAGAAGGCTCTAGCTTGGGAGAAGCAAGTAGAAGAGGAGGTGGTGCGTTTACCAGTTCTATCAATCAAGTGAAAGGGGCTAGTAGCAATACTAATGTTTCCAAGGATGTTAGTAAACCGGTTATCAATGAAGTTGCTAAGACCAATGTCAACAATAATTTCAAGTGTTATAACAGTTAGGAGTTTGGTCATAAGAGCAATTAATGTTCGAAGCCTAAGAAGCGAGCAATGGTTGCTGAGGTTGAGGATGAGGATACAGAAATAGAATGTTCCAATTCACCACAAGTTGAGGAGGGAGAAGAATTATTGGCGGGAGACTAGGGATATTCTTTAATGATGAAGAGATCTTGCTTGACGCCAAAGCAGGAAGAGGAGACTAGTTGGTTGAGGAGCAATATTTTTCAGTCGACGTGTACTATTTTGGGAAGGGTTTGTAAGTTTGTTATCGATGCAGGAAGTTGTGATAACATCATCTCTACAGAAGTTGTAAAGAAGTTAGCGTTAAAGACAGAGAAACATCCCAAACCCTACAAATTAGCTTGGTTAAGGAAAGGTGGGGAAGTGAAGGTTAGTCAAAGAGCTTGTGTAACTTTTTCCATTGGAAAGAAGTATAAGGATGAAATTTGGTGTGATGTTGTGGATATGGACGTATGTCATTTGTTGTTGGAAAGACCGTGGTAATTCAATAGAGCTGTGCAACACGATGGAAGGACCAACTGCTATAGTTTCATGTTCGAGGGCGCTAGAATCACTTTAGTTCCTAAAAAGCGACAACAAGGTGAAAACAAGTTGGAGGAAATCGAAGAACTAAAGACTCTGTTATCTTTGAAGGAGTTTGTCAAAGAACTGGAGGATGGGCCTGAAGTATTTCTGTTGATTAGACGTGAAAGTAGTGAAACAGTTGAAATTCCTGAAAAGTTAAGCCAGTGTTGAAGGAATTTGAAGATGTATTTTCTGAAGAATTACCAAAGGAGTTACCACCATTGAGAGACATACAACACCAAATTGATCTTGTTCTGGGAGCTGTGTTACCACATAGACCACATTATAGAATGAGTCCAAAGGAGCACGAAGAGTTGAGAAGGCGGGTGGAGGAGTTACTTGAACAAGGGCGCGTACAAGAAAGTTTAAGTCATTGTGCAATACCAGCTTTGTTAGTGCTGAAGAAGGATTAAACTTGGAGAATGTGTACATATAGTCGAGCACTAAACAAGATTACAGTGAGGTACAGATTTCCGATGCCAAGATTGGAAGACTTGTTAGATCAGCTGAGTGGAGCTGCTATCTTTTCAAAGATTGATCTGAAGAGTGGGTATCATCAGATTCGAATTCGACCAGGGGATGAATGGAATACCGCATTCAAGACACGGGAAGGATTTTATGAATGGCTGGTCATGCCATTTGGTCTTTCGAATGCACCTAGTACTTTTATGCGAGTGATGAATCAGATCTTTCGACCATTTATTGGAAAGTTCGTGGTGGTATACTTTGATGATATATTGATATACAGTGGAAGCACAGAAGAACATCTACAACACTTGCGGGAAGTGTTGATGATACTTCGTCAGGAGCAATTTTATGTGGCAACAAAGAAGTGTATGTTCATGACACGTAGTGTTTTGTTTTTGGGGCATGTGTTGTCCAAGGAAGGAATCCATGTGGATCAAGGTAAAGTTGAAGCAATCAAGGATTGGCCACAACCCAGGACTGTAACTGAAGTGAGAAGTTTCCATAGGTTAGCATCATTCTACGGAAGATTTATTCCACATTTCAGTAGTGTGATGGCACCAGTGACAGACTGTATGAAAGGAAAGCAGTTTGTGTGGACTGAAGAGGCTGATTCTGCTTTCCAACAGATCAAGACACTCTTGACTACAACACCGATTCTTAGATACCCGGATTTTCAGTTGCTCTTTGAGCTAGATACTGATGCATCTAAGGTTGGAATTGGTGGAGTATTAAGTCAGAAGGGTCATCCAATTGCTTATTTTAGCGAGAAACTTTCTGGAGCCAAGACAAGATACAGTACCTATGACTTGGAGTTCTATGCTATTGTCCAAGCCATAAAGCATTGGAGACACTATTTGTTTCATAAAGAGTTTGTGTTATATACTGATCATGAAGCGTTGAAGCATTTGCAGCCAGGCATGCTTCATGGATCGCATACTTGCAATAGTTTACATTTGTTGTAAAGCATAAGTCGGGAGTTACAAATCGGGTAGCAGATGCATTAAGTAGAAGAAATCATTTGTTGACTATGATGAGAGTTGAAGTAACGGGTTTGATATATTTCCAGAATTGTTTGTTGAAGTTCCTTACTTTGCTAAGATTGTAGATGAAGTCGAGAAAGGGAAGACTGATGAGTATGTGTTGGTAGATGGTTTTCTCTTCAAAGGAAATCGGTTATGCATACCAGAGTGCAGTTTACGAATGAAGATTGTGAAGGAATTGCATGAAGAAGGTCATGTGGGAAGATATCGTACTATGTAGTTGAAGTCTCAATCATATTTTTGGCCTTCCATGAGGAAAGTAGTTGAAAGATTTGTGAAAAGATGTCACATATGTCAAGTTTCCAAAGGGACAACTACGAATGCAGGATTGTATATGCCATTACCTGTGCCTACTAGACCATGGGTTGATATTAGCATGGACTTTGTTTTGGGTTTGCTAAGAACTCGACGAGGGAATGATTTTATATATATGTTGTGGTGGATAGATTTTTGAAGATGGCACATTTCATAGCTTGTAAAAAGACCGCTGATGCAGTCTGTGCTGCTCAATTGTTCTTTAAAGAGGTTTATCGACTATATGGGCTACCTGAAACCATTGCTTATGACCAGGATACTCGATTTCTAAGTCATTTTTGGTTGAGTCCATGGAAGATGGTTGGGACTAAGCTGAATTTTAGTAGCGCTTATCATCCACAAACAGATGGGCAAACGGAAGTGGTGAACAGATCTTTGGAAAACTTGTTGAGATGTCTTGTGAAAGATAATCTGAAGAGCTGGGATGTGAAGTTGTGTCAGGAGGAATTCACATATAATCATGTTGTTAATCGAAGTACTAGATTCGGTCCATTTCAAGTAGTATATTCAGCAATTCCGAAAGGACCGTTGGATTTTTCGATAGTTCCACGACAGAAGGGGGTTGTTAAACGAGCTTGTGATTTCGTGAATGAGTTGCAGGAGTGTCACAGGATTGTTCATGAACGATTGCTTAAGTCATATGAGAAGTACAAGCAACTGGCAGATAAGAAGTGAAGCTGTGCGGACTTCAAAGAAGGTGATTTTGTTTACGCAGTATTGACGAAAGATTGTTTCCCAATTGGAACTTACAACAAATTGAAAGCTCGAAAGATTGGTCCAGTAGAAATCGTGAAGAAAATCAATGATAATGCTTATCGGTTGAGATTGTCGGACCATATCCGTACTGCAGACGTTTTCAACGTCAAAAATTTGATTCCATATCATGGGGATATGTGTGTCGAAGAAGAGGAAAGTGTGAATTCGGAGTCGAATTCTTGTCAACCGGGGGAGGATGATGTAGTGGAGGATGATGCGAGCAGTTGTGATGCTCTAAGTCGCCCGCAAGCTATGCTTCTCTTAAGTAGCCCGTGAGCTATGATTCACGTTAAGTCGCCTGCGACCTATACGATGAGTCGTGCTAGCTAGTTACACAATCTAACAACCTATGCTGCGTTTGATTCCTTAAGTCGCGGCGAAGCCTTAGGTCGCTCGGACGATAGCTCAGTGACTTTAAGTTGCTCGGGTTCCTTGAGTCGCAAATGACCTAGCGACTTACGACCTACCAAAATAAGTGATGCAGCGCCATGTGATAGGCCGCGTGCCTTAGGTTGCGAACAAACTAAAGCCCTAGGTCGCGGAGCCTTAGGTCGGTACATTCCTTAAGTCGTTCAAGCTTATGCCGTTGTACCTCAAGCTGCTATCTTCTTAGGTCGTTCAATGCTAGGTCCCTCCTGAAGTTACATCGCTCAAGATTCTGGAAGCTGTGTATGCCGTTAAGTCGCTCAAGATGTTAGGTCGCATTGCTGTGATGTTGTAATTGATGTTATGTTGTAGGTCGCGTGTGTTGTAATTAGGTCGTGGGTCGTGAAGTGTAACTCATGTTGTATGGGTTAGGTCGTCTGTTTTAGGTCGGTTGTGCTGTGATCTGTGTTGAGTTGTGTGATTTGTAACTTCTATAAATAGGGGTGTTGGTCATTTGAAAAGGTGGTTGATTTTGAATAAACTTTTGTTTGAGTGCTTTGTGCCTATTTAAAATTGGAAGTTGAGTGTTATCTCCTTTCTCCATTTTCGGTTATTCGAGTGCGCTCGAGTCAACGTTTTTGAAGCCGGTTCACGGAATCTCGTGTGCGAGATCAACGTCGAACAATTGTAGATCTTCTAACACGGTATCGTGCGCGATCAACGTGTTGAAGATAGCTAGTATCCGGTATCTCGCGAGATCAACGGATTTGGGCATTTATCTTGGGTATTATCAATCCATCGATTCACCATTGTATCGTTCCATCGTCATTGTACGTTGTGCACCATTTGGTGACAACTTGTTGTTATCCGCTGCGTCATCCACACATGTCAGACTTGAATTACTCGAAACAATATATTGTTAATTAAGTTTTGGCAAGACTTAGCGTATACAGTAAATAAATCAATCACAGAATCAAAAACACAGAGTTATACGACAATAAGCACCGGAATAGATAAATAGTAGTTCATGAAGCTACTATATAAACATCGTAGTCTAAAAATACAGCAGAAAATCTCAAATCCAAAGTAGTCTCAAACACAAAAGCAACAGACAAGTCTGAACATAAACAACTGGAAATCATTAAGATAATTGCAAAGCAGAATAGATAAGAGGCAGATCTTCAAGAAAAGCTCCAAACTTCAAAGGTGAGTCAAATGCTGTGACACTCAGTCTGACCCGAGCATAAAGAAAAACACATAACACTCGAGTCAGGATTAATATTCTTATACAAGTAAATCAACTCAATAAAAAGGTCCAAGTGAAATGCAATATAACTTAAAGGATATTTGGAATTCCCATCCTTTAAGGATCCGTTAAACTATCTACATACATAGTACAATACGTTACATAGATAATATCTAAAGTAAAGTAAAATATTAAAATAGTGTTAAGGCACTTCCCATATCCATCTTAACACATTTTATATTCCCATAGTCTATACATATACCGTACGCTCCATCTAGCCGGTGGTTTACCCGAGAGAACTCCATAGGTACGATACAAACCAATATCGTAGAGGGTGCGATAAGGCATGCGACAAAGCACGCGAGGCAATGTCTGCTGTAGGATTCTGCCATTTTACAAAACCATGGCAGGTGGTAATGCATAGCAGCCTTTACCGCCCACCTCAATACATATTCCCAAAATCAATGGTGCACCCAATCAAATCACAAAGTAATAGAATGGTATCGACGAAGCATGCTCGATCGAAGGTGCTATCTCACTTGAGCAAGGTATAGCTTCTGTTTTAGTCACATCAAGATGACTCGTGGGAGTCAGGGATACGATCATACCTCATATAGACGTCTCTAAACCATCCCACTTTATTTTGGATTCTCCATCATGTACATGGTTGTCAAAGTGGTTTTGGTATTGGTAGAGAGTATGACAATATCCGATCTCGGTGTTTTTAACAACCATATGCTTATTTCACACCGTGGTCATTTCATTTTAAGCAGTTCGTAATTCATAACAAAATATCATATTCATTTCAAAAATATATCACGAAATCATATTCACTTTTGAAATCATATCACTTTCAAAATCATATCCACTTCCAAACTCATAACCACAAAATAGTACAAACCTTCATATCAAAAAATTCACATTTAAATCGATTAAATCTAAATCATAACAGTTCCAACTTAATCAGTTCAAATATTTAAAATAGTTTATATATTAAAATAGTTATAAATTAAAATAGTTCATATTTAAAAATAGGTTGTAGTATAAAATAGTTTATATATTAAAAATAGTTTATATATTAAACATAGTTTATATCGAAAATAGTTTTCAAATTAGAAGTACTTCTTCCAATTTCACAAATCGATTCAAATCAGCTTTAGTTCTAGAATTCAATTTAAATCATCTATATTCAACAACTACAATTAAAAGGTTAAAGGTTAAATTCAAATTCTCATAAAAACCATTTTAACTTATATCGATTTTAAATCTAGGTTTCTACTATAAATTTAAACCACATCCAATTTAATAGCCTTTAAAGTTTAAATACTCAAACAACCTACAATACACAATTTGATAAATTCACTTATATTTCAAAATTCAACTTGAATTTTATTTCCATTTGATAATAATCATTTTTAATAACATTTAAATAAAATTACAAATTACAAATTTAAATAAAAACAACAACTAAATATCCAACTTCAAGTACATTTAATTCTAAAATATTCACTTAATCACTTTTTATAAGCATTTAAATAAAATCTCAAATTACAAATTTAAATCAAAATTAAATATTCAGTTTTTATTTTATTTACATTTGAGAATATTCGTTTAATCACCTTTAATCAAAAATCCAGTTATCAAGTTATAAAAATCATATCTTTAAAATCTCAAATCAATAAGTTTCAAACCAATTTTATTTAAATTCTATTCTTAAATAAATTAAATTTCATATCAACCTTAATTTATTTTTTCCCACTTTTATTTAATGAAGTTATTAAAAAATCAATTTTAAAATATTAATATAAATTGTAAATAAATATTTAAAACATATTATATTTATTTATTAGTTAATATTAAATTTTACTGTATTAATTCTTATTAAATTAATCTTATTTTTATAAAATCAATTTTAAATTTTGTTTTATATATTCGAAAATATTAAATTTATAAGTAAAATTTTATAATTTATATTTTAAAACTTAACTTGTAGTTTTAAAATTTTCAAAACATATATTTCAAAAAATATAAATTTTAAAATAAAATAAAATCTTTATATTATTTTCAATATTTATTAAAACCCATATATTTCCTTTCAAAACCTTGGAAATCGCTTTTTTTCAAAAATAGACCAAGAGTGTTCGTATATAATTTTCTATCCTATGGTCAAGTCATATGGATATTTATCATTTCAATCCGCAATAATTTAAATTTACGGGTATATATCATTTCAAACCGCAATCCCAAATTCAAAATAAATCGCTAGGGTTTACCGTTCCAACGCATAACGATTTTCCTAATCTATAATATCATTCGGGTATGTACCATTTCAACCCATAGGTAATTTCTAAACTACATGGAACTTGTAGAGTGAGAATAATAGAAATAAATAGCGTACCATATCAATTTACAAGCATATATAATCATTAACAATTTAAATTTAATATATATATATACACAAATAGGTTATGGTGTCATATGTCAATTAACATCGGTTAACAATTTTAAATAATAACATAGCATATTCAACTATTAAATAACTAACAATTCAAATGTAACAACCTATTTCAATTGTCGCTTCATGTGAAATCAATTTACTAAACATAAGAATGTTAATCGTGAGTGAATGCTCACCTTTTGAAGCTAGAGGAGAAGACAAGAATAAGATGCAACAATCCAAGCACAAATTCCAAAACATGGCACGATGAACACGAATTCAACGAGCAAAGTTGATAGCTTGGAAATGATGAAAACAAATCAAAATAGCTTGATATAAACGGAAAACAAAACATATATCATATTTTCTTAACATAAATATTCAATTTAAAAGACATATTTAAAAACCTTTATATACTTGTATTTAAGACCAATATCAAAATAAATCCTTATAAATATATTTTAAAATCAATAATAAAACACATTAACATAAAATATATTTATATATATTATGTTACAAAATCATTTTAAACACATATAATTTATGATCAAATCACTTATTTATATTACATTTAAAATAATTTTAAAATCATCATTCCTAATGTCAATATTCCATCAAATATGTACATATTATAAATATATAAACTAAGAGGTGCTCAGAATAAGAAGGTGGACGGTCAGGTTGGTGCTCTAGTGGACTGAGGCAGAGGTTGCACTGGTCTGCGCTTAGCTCGGCGTCTACATGGTGAAGCAGGCGGAGGTAAGGCCGAGTGGATAGTGGGCATGTTTGGGGTAGTGGGGCCGAAGTGTTGGCTATGCCTGACAGTGCAGTGAAGGCTGCAGGTTGTTTCTAGAGGGTTGGATAGGTTTGGTTCAAAACGGAAGAAGCAGGATGGCTCGGGTGAGGTGACATTTGGTCGGAGGGGAACTCTGGCGTTGTGGTGGAAGATGTAAGATGACGTGGTGAGTGGGAGGGGATTTCTAGCCTATTGTGTGGATGGAAGGTGTTGTCGGCTGCTAGGGAGATAGAGTGCGGTCACGGTGGTTACGGGTCGGCTGCACGTTAATCATATATATTTTTCTTTCTCTTTCCTTCTTCTTGGGTGATATATGGTGAAGGTGGGAAGTTGAAAAGGTGGTGGGTATTCAGTAAGGAAGTCCCGGCTGAGTGGATTTAAGGCTTGAGATGCAGATAAGGGTGGTAGCCGATGGAAAAGTAGGCTGGAGGCTTAGAAAGGGTGGAGCATGTGAAGGCCGACTGCTAGTGTAGGCGGCAAGGTGGATGCGGCAGGCAAGTAGGGTGGCAGATTTGTAGAGGGGATGAGCGGATGGTTTCAGTCGTGGTTGAGTGGAGAAAATATACAAACAGGTTTCAAGAATAAAACTATATATATATATTACATTATATTTTTTTCAAGCTCATTGAACGAAAGAGGGCAGAACGAAATGATATAGAAGAAGAGAGAAAAGTAGACGAACCGAAAATGAAAATGAACCACCAAATAATATTGAATAGTAGGATAGCAAAAGTCCTGTAAGTTGAATTCAGTGAGATAATAAAAGCCAAGTGGCCAACCAGTTTTACACGGTGGATAATAAAATGGAGAGGGAAACCAAAAGGTTAAAACGGATACCGATATGGCTAACCGTTTCATAGATTTCACCGCGTATTAGACGCCGAAATGTACGAATGAATATACTACGAATATTATCATGATGAGACGAACATAACGGTACACAAATATCAGAGATACGACAATGTTATCAAAACTCGATTCGATACTGAAAATGCTGCTAAAACGCCGAAAATAAGACAAATAGAGATAGAGCCGTCCAAATTTGGCAAAACAAAATATGACGTCTCGCTCAAAAAATGATTTATATTTTTATTTTTATAAAAATATTCCGATTTGAAAATATTTTATTTTCAATTATTTAACTGATTTAAATTTAAATAAAATTACACAACAAAATAACCTCCATATTCTCTGATGAAAATCTGACATTTGCTACGTTTAAATAGACGTACTACAAATATCAAATTTTCATTGTTAAATTTAATTGTTTTACTTTCAAGAAAAATTCAATTAGTTATGTTGTCTAAACCATTAATATATCTGGGTCGTTGCATATTAATAAATTTAAAATTTGAAATCATTATATAAATATTTTCAAACATTTTGAAAATATAATTATCCTTTCAAACATTTTGAAAACTTGTGTAGTATTATAATTTTTATAATAAACATGTTTTATTTTAAATTTAACAATTAAATTTAAAATATTTAACATTAGTTTTCAAAACGATTTTGAAAATTAGCCCAAGGCCCAAATTAAGTTAGGCTTTTTCTATTAGGAGCAACCTTTGGGCTCACTTCACCTTTCAGGCCAGGCCGGTAACCAGATAGGACGGGGTAACTGATCAGCCCATTCCAATCATAGACATCACCTTTCCAGACATCGTACTAAGTGGGTAAGCTTAATTAGTTAGCCCTAATATGACTATTTTAGACCGCATAGGTTATTAGGCTCTTATACCATTGTTGAAACTAGACTAGCCCGCAGCGGAAGTTATCGGTGAATTTCAAAAACTTTACCTTATTGGGTCCTTTGTTAGGCCCATGAAGTCTAACTGAAGTAGAACATTTGTAACAACCGGTAAATTTCATTAATTTTATTAACGTAAATAATTGAATTTTATGAAATTTTAAATAATATAATTTTGAATTGAAAATTTAATATTTGGAATACATCTACTTTAAGATAGCAAATGATAAATTTTCATCAGATAATAAGGAAGTTTATTTTATTGTGTAATTTTATCTCAAATCAAATCAGTTAAAATTTGATGATTGTAAATTATTTTCCAAACCCGAATATTTTTATATAATAAATTTCTAAATCATTTTCTGAGTGAGATGCTATTTTTTGTTTCTTCAAATTTGGACTGCTATTGCTTCGTTTATCTTATTTTCGATAGTTTTGCAGCATTTCGGTACCGATATCGACTTTTGACAGAATGATCGTACCACTAATACCCATATACCGTTTTGATCGTCTTGTCATGCTGACCTCTACAGTATGTTAAATTCTGTGTTTTGGAGTCCGGAAAACAACGAAATTTACTGAACAATTTCCGTATCGGTTCCGCAATTTGGCTTTTGGTATTAACCGCCATCAACATTTATTTATTTAGCTATTGATTTTTTCTCTCCCACCAATCAATCTAATTTCCTGGTTTCACTTTATCCTCTCTGCCTTTCTCGTTATTCTTCTACTTTTGTATAGAAAATATCCAAAGTGTTTTATTTGTTTCGCCTGCTCTTTGTGTTACCTTCGTATTTCCCTTAGATCCGCCTCTCAACTCGCCGTCGTGCACACAAATTCTCCATCCCACTTCTGAGCAACTCTCGCACCCACGAAGCCCATCACTCGTATGCTAAAAGCCCAAAGTCGACCTTGCTACCCTTCGAACCTCCTCTTTCCCCTTCCCTGCGTGTCTACTGACCACCTCTAAGTTTGCAAGCCACCGGCCGATCTCACCTCACCGTGCGCAACTGCATCCACCTCAGCCAGCGATAGCCACCTTGATCTCCACCTTGAAGCTGCAACTCAGGTTCCCTTCACCTCATCCTGATTCTTTTATTTCGTATATATTTCCTATGTATTCTTCTGAGCTTGCAATTCTCTTTTCTGTACGCATAAGTTTACTTTAATGCATATAGTATATACAAGATATAGTTGGTCTTGCTTACAATATTATAGTACTTTTTTTATGTTGTTTATACGTATGACAGTATTTGTTAAAGAAGTTAAGTGTATACATGAAACTGTATGGGTGTGTTTGTGTGTGTGTATAAGTAAGTAAGTTTACATGCGTTATATGTTATTATATATATGGGTTTTAGAAGCTATGTGCTGTCGAACCATTTATATAAATGTTTGTTTTCTTTATTTACAGTTTACTATGTTTACAGTATGTAATATTTGCAGCATATGTTTATGCTCTTGCTTTTACGAATATATATATATATATATATATATATATATATATATATATATATATATATATTCTGTTCGTGTTGAGGAATTTGCTATGGGCATTTGCGATTTTTTTTGGTGTTCTACAAATACTATTTTAAAGGAAAGGAAGTTTTATTTATTTGTAGCTTGCATATACAGTCTTATTTATGTATTAAGTATTGGCTTTTAAATAAAAATAACTTCTCCATACTTTCGGTTGTTTACATATATAAATAAGTTTATATATGATGTTACAATATAAGTTTACCATAGTACAAGGCTACATTAGTTATATATGATTTGTTTGAATTTATATATACAATATATGCCTTATATTTGGTTAGTGTACAGTAAGTTTATATTGACATGTGTGTTTATAAGTGTTGTTTATGTATGTATACATATAAGTTTTATAATGACTTCAATACAGTTCAGGTATTTCAGACCTGAAGTATAATATAAATTTTAGGTTTACAAAATATATTATGCAGGTCTATGTCCATAGGTTAGAGTATATGTATTTAGATAAAGTATACCCATATCCCAATTTTTGGAGTAGATATATATGTATTGGATTTTAAATATAATATATATATTTGATTTTAAATATTTGTGTTTGAGAATAATGGTTGAACTATATATATATTTTTTATTTCAATATTTGTCTTAAATTTAAACTATTGATATTCAAATATATACATATTATAAAGATTTTTATTTTTTGAATATGTGTTTAAATTTTTATTTTGAAATATATGGTTATATATATATATATTCTCATCAATCCTATTTATCAACTTGTTCATCGAACTCTTTCCAAGCTCGCTTTGCTTTGGAATTTGTGCTTTGATTCGTAACTCATCTCATTCTCGTTCATCTCTAGCCTTGAAAGGTGAGCAATCACTCACGATTAATGTTCTTATATTTATTAAATTTGATTTCAATTGAAATGACAATTGAATTATGTTGTTGTTAGTTATTTACATTGCTATATATATGATATCATCGGTACTTGTTCACCTGTGACATCTGACACTATTATCTGTTATGTGTATTGATGATATATGCCTGTTATATTTTATCACATATGTTATCACTCTGCAAGTTCCTTGTTAGTATAGAATTCACTATGGGTTGAAATGATACATACCTGAACAATCTATAGAATAGAAGAAAATCATTATGAGTTGAAATGATAAACCCAAGAAATTTTCATTGAATTGAATTTGGGGTTGCGGGTTGAAATGATATATTCCCGTATAGATTTAAACTGCGAATTGAAATAATAAATATCCATATCACTTGATCAGAACATACAAAATTTTATACAGACACTATTGGTCTTTATATAAATATTTTGAAAATGATCTCTACGGTTTTTAAAGGAAATATAAATGGTTTTATTTAATTGAAAATATTGTGTATATAAATAAGTTTTAATATAAAGTAGATTTAATAATAAGCTTTAATTTAATAAAGTTTGTTCTAATTAATATATAACATGTATAAGTATTTATTTAAAATTTTATTTTAAAAAATAGATTTTTATAATGATTTTATAAAAAGGTTGGGAAGCAAAATTTGAAACTTATTTGAAATTGTATTTAATTAAGAATTTTATTTAATTAAATCGATTTGAAACTATTGAATTTGAGATTTAAAGATATGATCCTATAACTTGATTTGGTTTAAGGTGATTAAAAGAAAATTTCAAATTTAAATCAATTGAAGTAAATATTTAGTTTATGTGTAATTTGGGATTTTATTAAATGATATTAGATTTATTTTGTGAATATTTCAAACTAAATAATAATGGAGTTATATATATATATATATATGAAATTATCAGATTTAGGTTTGAAATTGTGGATATCTAAAGCTTTGAAATATATTGAAATTGAACTGGTTTATTTCATGGTCCAAATTTGTATTTGAAATAGATATAATTTGAAATGGTTTATTTAGAAACTGTATGGAGTCGAAATTGGTGAACTGAGATTGGATTAAATTTGAATTTGGAATTCGAGTAGATTTGAATCGATTTGTGAAATTGAGGAAGCTATTAATTATATAAAGTACTTTAAATTATATTTATCGCTATTTATATATTTTACTTTATAAACTATTTTTAATATAAACTATTTGTAACAACCCTAGATTTTTGAATACCATTTTAAATTTGACTTTATTTTGTTTGGAGTTATTTTAAATTTTTTTGATGTGTAAGATTTCATTTATAAATATTTTTAAAGTGATAATGAAATTTTTCCAAAATTTATTGCATTTATTTTCTATTTTTAAAGGTTAGTTTCCATTTTTCTGTTATTTTCTTCATTTAGTTGTATTTAAATTTAAATTTATTTATTTAGTTTTGTGCATGCATTTTATTTTTGTTTTCTTATCTTCATTTATAAATATTTTTCAATTACATAATTTTTCCAAAATTTGTTGCATTTATTTTCATATTTTTAAGACTAGTTTGTAATTTTTGCTATTTTTCTTAATTTAATTATATAATTAATATTTTTTTGTTTATTTACTAAATTTTCGTGTTTTTATCTGAATTTATATATATTTTTCAGTTATTTAAAATTCCAAAATGAATTATAGAAATTTGAAGAGTTTTGTGACTTTTGTTATTCTTTGACCTTTTGTATTCACACCCCTTCATTTCAACCAACATCTTTTCAACTTTTGCTACCATAACTCCTTACTTTCAGTTGACTTCCCCCACTTCATTTCTCACATAAATTTTGTTTCTCAATCTCAAGAAACTTTCAGCCATTCCTCTTTGCAAAAAAAAATTGGAAAAAACTTCTTTTTTTTTCACTTTTGTACTTGAACTTATGAAATTTGCACTTGCTTTCTTCATTTCTTGGTTCGGCCTACTATCTCCAGCCGTGTTGTCGCCTCCACCACCACCTGAACCTGTCACCACCACCTCCTTTTCACTGACCATCCCAAGACGAGCCACCCTAGGTGGTAGATCCACACACAAATGCACCAAACTCCACATGAAACCATAATCGAGCACATCATAGTCTTCCACCACCAAAATCTCTACCTTGGCCACCACATGCACCACCATCTCTAGCCCCTACCTTACCTGACACCACTAATACATCATCCCTTGACCCCACCTTAACCTGGCCTTGCCCATGGTTGCTTTAGCCGAGCCCATATGTTGCATTAATCCATTGTGTGTTGCCTTGTAGTTGTAGTTTCATGTGCATGTATCTCTACTCCATTTAATACATGATTGGCCGACCCCATATTGACCCAAACCAGATCCAAACTCTCATCATAGCCATGTGCTTCCAATCCAAGGATGAAGCACAAGTGTTGAAAGCAAGTGCAAAAGATTTTAGCTTTGTTTCGTGCATTCATTTCTAGCTTTGTTTAATTGAATTTGGGTTGAAAACTTATGTAGATTGTTTTGTTTGTTTGAATGTATTCAAGATGATTAATCTTTGGCTCTCCCAATATCAAATCTTATTCATGCTTTTATGCCTTCGAAGTTCTTAGTTTGTGTGTTTCTGTTGTCGTCTCCAGCTTATACTAGTGAGTTGTTCTCACCGGACAGTTTTAACTTATATTACTACCTAATCGATCATATTTGAATCTGTAAAATGCATCACCATGTTATATCTACTATGTTATGATCATATGATGTTCACCCATGCTTATTTACCAGTTATATCATATATTACTGTTATTTTATGCTGTTCTGTTATTTATATCAGTTTATCACACTGCAAGTTCCCTTTAGATTAGAATCACTATGGGTTGAAATGACACATACCCGAACGGACTTTAGAATAGGGGAAAATTGTTATGGGCTGAAATGATAGGCCTGAACAATTTTCAATTATTTCATTTTACTTGGGACTGTGGGTTTGAAATGATAAAACCCGGGTTTTCTTTGTAAATTACGGGTTGAAATGATATATTACCCGTATCATTTTACCTAGGCTAGAAAATGATATACAAACCCGTGGTTAAAATATATTTTCTAAAAATTTTAACAAAATTTAGAAATGTAAATATTAAATATTTTGATTTAAACTTAATTAAAAAAGGGTTTTGTAAAGTATTATTGATTTTTTGAAAATTTATAAGTGCAATAAATTAATGGTAAAGTTGAAAATTTGAAATGTTGGAAATTTTGATTTGGTGAAAAAATGGAATTTAAATTAAATATAAAAATATGATAAATTTATGATAGTTTGAATTAAAATTAATTTAAAATGATTTTATAATATATTAATGATTTTTGAATAAAGTTAAAATGTTAAATGAACTAATATTGAGTTGAATTTTGAAATATAACTTAAATTGGAACTTTGTGAATTTGGTCTAAAAGTGAATTTTAAGTTAAGTATAAAATGAAATTGAGTTATATTTGAAAATTTAAACTTAAGTGTTAAGTTAAAAATTTAATTATATGAAACAAAATTGAACGTTGGAATTTAATAAGTGAATTATTATTGAATATTGATTTTTGAATGGAAATTTAACTTTATAAAATCATGAATTTAAGAAAAATTAAATGATGGTTATAAAAGTGAAAAATATAAGATTTTATAAGTTTGCAATGGTTTAAATAAAAATTTAATGGTTTGTGAAAGTATAGTGAATATTTGCAATTTAATTAACAGCATTTTGAAATGCTATTATTTCTAAAGTAAAGGATATTACAACATTTCTAAATGTTGTAGTTAATATAAATGAACTAAAGGGCTAAATTGAATTAACGGCTATTATAGCACTTGGTAAGTGCTATAATTATTGAATTTAACTAAGGTTTTATTTGAATTCATGTAACCCTATTACAACATTTTGAATGCTGTCTTTTGTTAAATTGAATTGTTTTAAAAGTAACCTTCCATAACATTTTTCTAAATGCTGCGATAGTTGAATTTTCATTGTTTCAATAAATTTAAGTAAATGAACGAGTTTTGAAAGATTAAAATTTTGAAAATTTAATAATTTAATTATTATATATAATAACTTCATTTTTATGATTTAAAATGAAGTAACTTGTTTTGAATTATAAACTATTTTGAAATGTGTGTTGAAATGGCATTTCAAATAAATGAATGTGGTTTGGAAGATACAATATTTTGATATTTTGAAATGGATTTTTAATGATATTAAATTTTGAAATGATATTTGATTTCGAATTATAAAATACCATTTAAAATTTTTAACCACGGATGTATTTAATTTATAGTTTAACTGATCCTTAAAGGATGGGCGATCCCAAGCATCCTTTAAGTTATTGTGCATTTCTACTACAGTTCACTTGAGTTGGTTTACATTATATAAGTATATATGTCCTGACTCGAGCGTTTAGTGTTTTACTTTACGCTCAGGTCAGCCTGAGTATTTACGGCTTAGTTTAGGATTTCTTTCTGAAGCTAGGAATCGCTGGAGATTCCGCTTGTCTAGTTATCTGTTCCCTTTCAATTTCAGTTGTTCTATTTCATCTCTAGTATTTATGACATGCTATGTATTTGAGATCTCTATTGTATATGTTATTCAGACTGATATTATGTATTATGTTTTGAGAGGTTGTTATAGTAGCTTCATGAATTATTGTGGTAGTGCAACGACCCGAAAATTTCGTTAACTAAATTTGTCATATTTTCCATAATTTTTAATAAAATGAATGTTAGGAATTTGGTGTTGCTATTTGTTATTATTAAAAGTTAACAATTTAAAATGAGATTTCCAATTCAATAAAATAATGTAATTATTGTGGTTTAATTTTTGAATGGAATATATGAAAACAAGAGTAATTATGGAATAATATGTTATTTATTTAGAGTATTGAATAAAAAAAATTTGTAAGCCAATTTTAATTAATGGTAATAATGCGATATAAGCTAATAAATTTGATCTCAATGTGATAACCATTTAATGAAGGTGATGAAACAGGATTTAGGAAAATGTATACTAGGTATAAACAAATAGAAGGAAACAAACGTATATATCGAATTGATTTATAAATAAATACTTTGGATAGTAATTGAATGTATAGTAATGGTAATTTAAAACTTATTTATAGTAAGACTGCATAAGATTCAGTAAATTAAGCGGTGGAAAGATTTTTCCTAGATATACTTTGAAGATGTGAAATTAAAGGTGAATATTAAAATTGGTTAACGTAAAATAACATTGATTAACCGTAAATGGGAATAATTTTGAAAATAAAAATTTATGTTAATACAAGTGGATCAATTATAAACTTAAATGAAACATTCCAATTAAATAAGAGGTATTCGAATGTTATGTTTTATTTAAAGGTAAAAATTGGATTTAATTGGAATTTATGTATGTTGGATTATATAGGAAAGGAGTATACAAAAGAAACTGTGAATAGTAGAGTAGCAACTGAAAAGGAAGAAATTGAAATAAGGGCAATAAACATTGTATAAATTAATAGTAATATATGCCAACATTGAATTGTAATAAATATAATTAATATTACAAGTGGGTGAACGTAAAGATAAGGGTTAAGAGTGTTGGAATAGGTATACTAGAATAACTATAAAGTGTAAATGTACGTATTTATAGCAACATGAATTATTGAAGGAAAATAATTGGTAAACGGGGTTTGGGCTAAGGAAATGTTATTAATTGTTTTGAAACCTTATTTATTATGGGAAATTAATTTAGCATAAGCAAAACCAATGCAAATATATAATTTATCAGTAAAGTAATAATAAACAGTAATCAATGCAAATTTATGTAACAATAGAATGTGAAATTTGGGGAATAGATGCAAAGTATATATGAATTGCTAAAAGTATGCATAATAAGTGCAAATTTAATAAATCAATGGGAGTATAGATTTAAGAATAGAAAGTTTGGTAGTAAATAGGATATAAGAAGGCAAAGGCAACTAGTAAATTAATAAATGAATTCATGATAATAAGTAGTAATTAATGCATATATATTTGGCATTGTTGATAATTACAAAACTTTACCCATTTATCTAATTTATTTAATTTAATCTAAATCTATGACAACATTGTTGTAATGATGGTTGTAAGTGAATTTGAATGTAAAAGGGTAATAATTATTTAGGTTAACCATTTTGAGTATGATAAGTTAAGAATGGCAATCTATTGAAATAAATCTAAATTAATTATTTTGTTTTGGTTAATGTGTTCTAGTTAATAAAGGGGAGTTTATAAGAAATGAAGCATGCACTAATGACATGTGTTATAATTCAAATGTTATTTATACCCATAAAATGTCTATTTACTGAATAGAAAGATTTTAAATCAATAAGCGAATTTATTGAGGTTCCAATTTATAATTTATAACATTTAATGTAGACTCAATTACAATTAATTGACTTAAATCGGGCAGTTAGCATAGATTTGTAATTGGAGTAGTTAATCCTATAAGATGAAGTTAATGCTAATTCTATTTATAATTAGACCATTTGTTGATATAGGTTATAGAAAGCAAGATGTATAAATTTAATTAAAGTATCAACATTCAACAATTGTAATTATTGAAAATTAAAATGGAATTTGAGGATAATAAGGTGAAACCATGAACAAATGTTAATGCATCCTTATTACTGGTAAAAGATGAGTATATAAAAGTTTGAAAATCAAAAATAGGTTTTTGAAAACTTAATTTATAATTTCTAAATATAAGGAAGTGGAGAAACTAACACTACAATGGGTAGACTTATCAGCTTTTAATTTACATCTAAATTTGTTTAGATCAATTTGGAAATTATTAAAATTGTGGATATATTTTGAAACGTAAACGAAACATCTAGATTTACATTTGTAAATACGTTTAAAATAAAATGTAAATGATAAGGAATTTATTTACTTCCTAAATCCGTAACGTGTGTAATTAATATTATTTATCTTTTGGGACCACTTCCGTTTGCACGTTAAAATTCGTGCACACCTATTCTTTTGCGATCTATCTATAAATAGACGATCATAAACCCTAGCCTCCATTTTCTATCATTTGTCTGTACGTTCTTTTCTTCATCTCTTTCTCTTCCTTAATGGTTGCAAAACCTAGATCTATCTACAGTTCAAAAAATCAAAAGTCAAAATTTAAAGTCTCCAGAAAAATTCCAGAAAAATATATGTCATAGTTCTCGAGATACGTAATTTGCTGGTATGATTCGTTTTTCGATTCGGGTCTCAGTTTTTCCAGAAAACCCTAGTTTATCCACGGCCGTTTATCATCGTCGCAACAAAATTTGTCGGATCGCAAAACCCTTTTTGGGTTTTGCAGAGGGGACCAAGGGGAGGCGATCTATGTGGTTATTGCATCGAATCAACGGTTGGATCTCTCGCATAATTCGAATTAGGGTTTCGGCCTAGGGTTAAAGTGGCGGCGGCAGAGGCCTTAGGGGCGACCGGACCTATGGGGATGGGTGCGGCTCGTCGAGCTGAGTTCGATGGTGGTGGTACTATGGCCAACGGTGGCCGTTGGTGGCTAGGGAACGAGGTCAAAAGGCGGTCAACGTTTGTTTGTTTGGGTTCGTTTTCCTGATGCTCGAATGACCGTGACCAACGAAGACGAGTTGCGTGCGTGGCCCTGTAGCGTGTAGGGAGTGACGTGTAGGGTGAGTAGTTTGCTTTTATTTTATTTTGATTTTTAATTTAAATTCTTAAAACGTTTTAACTTGTAACTTCCACATTCGAACTCCGATTTACGCGAGATTTTTTTTGTTAGGATCGTAATTAAATTCCAGATCCGTTGACGCTAGTTTGGACCAATTCGGAGACCGTCCAATTTTTGAGTTTAAATTGAATTTAAATTCGATTTAAATTCAAAAGGTGAGTGTTTTAACCCACTCACAACTTCTAAAAAGTTTTTATGTTTGTTTAATTTATTTTAGATATGAGTAGAAATTTATTTATGACTATTGGCATGTTTTATTCAGCATATTTGTTAAATCGCATTTATTAAATTAACTGTTAATTTCTTTTATGTATTGCATATAAATTGGCAGTTAGAATTTATTTATGTGCATATAAACTGCTAGTTAAACAGTTATAAATTTAATTGAATATGAAATGTTAATTAATAACTGCCAATTATTTCCTGTTATATTGTATATGCCATATATTGATGTTTGTTTAAACTGATGATGTTTGAGATAATTTGGTTGATGATTGAGGATGGATGAATGGATGTTTTGTTTCATATCATTAAACTGCAAGTTATCATGTATTTTTCATTTCATTCGGGATTGTGTTTGAAATGATATACAACCGCAAAATTTTATATCTTTTAAATTGCGGATTGAAATGATAAATATCCGTATCACTTGACCATAGGATAGAAAATTTTATACAGGCATCGTGGTCTATATATAAAATATTTTAAAATGATTTCTATGGTTTGGATGATACGGTTTATAATAAGTTAATTTTGATATTTTCTTCTATATATATATACATATGAAGTTAGAAATTTTGAATTTAAGCTCTGTATATAAATCTCTTAAATAAAAATGGAAAAATTGAGGAAATGGAGTTTGATGATTTATATTATATGTTAAATGTTTAAGTTGGAAATTTTAAGATATGATATTTATAACTAGATTTTTCCAAGATAAATTTAAAATGAATATTCTAGTATAATTAAATTGAAGAAAATATTTAATTGCTAAAAAAATTGGAGTTTTATTTATGGATTTATGTGAATATTCAAGACTAAATAATAGAGCATTTAATTTGTTGAAAGAATAAATTCCAACTTTAGTTTGAAATATTATTACTCCAAATGGATATATATATATATATATATATATATATATATACATATATAGAAATTGAAGTGGTTTGGAACTTGAAAGTGATATTTAAATTTTGGTTCACACTTTAAATAAAGAAACATATTTGTAAAACTATGGAAATTATTTTCTTTACAAAGTAACCTTAAAATTAAACCATTTATTTTATATACCGTTGAATATCCGAACCATTCAAGTTTTAGAAGTTATGGTTTTTAAAAAGTATGAATTCAGAAATATTATGTTTGAAAGTATAATTCAAATGTTTGGTTTCCAGATATTATAAATTTTAAAGCAGTATGATTTTGGAAAAGGATTATATTTGAGATAAAGTGATATCATATTGTTTGGGGTTTTAAAATGATATCGTATTTATAGTTTTGAAATAGAAATTTTTATTCTGGTTTTAAGGTATAAACTATTTTTAAAATGACCGCGGTGTTATAATAACGATGGGTTGGCAAAGAGACCAGGATCGGATATGGACATACTCTCTGTCGATACCGAAAACCACTTTGACTAACCGTGTACGCGGTGGAGATTCCAGAATGAAGTAGGTTGGTGGCAACGATTCCTGTAAGGTAAATATGTGGACCCAACTCCCGTGAGTTGGCATAAGGTGGCTAAAACATGAGCGATTGACGGGTTAATAAGGTAGCACCTTTGATCGTTCACATCCCTTCGATATTATACTTTGACTTTTGGATTGATTCAGTGGCCACTTTTGATTTCTTTGATTTGGGGGTGTGGCTCGAGGTGGGCGGTAGCTGCGGCTATGCGTTACCACCGACCCGGAAGCGTAATTGGTATATCTACCCTGGCATTGCCTAGTTGTGTCGTGTCACCTACCCTATCGCGCCTTATACGATTTTGGTTTTGTACCATACCTATGGAGTGCCCTCTGACGACGCCCAGTACGGGGGAGATTACGGTACTGTATAGACTATGGGAATATATTTTGTGTTAAGGGCTATATGGGTAACCCCTTAACGCTATTTAAAAGTAAGTTTATTTTAAAAATAGACACTATTATAGTAGCGCAATATACTACATAGTAAATAGTTTAACGGATCCTTAGGAGATGTAAATCCCGAGCATCTCTTGAGTTACTGCACTCATATTTATTTCTGTTAATTTAACTCACATAAGATCTTTTAGTTTTGACTCGAGTGCTTTGTCTTTTCAATTCGCTCGGGTTAGTACGAGCGTTTCAGGATTTGAAGTTTTAGCTCTAGAGGACGAAGACGAAGATTTGTATTACTATTATCTACTATTATTCCACTACACTCATATTTTTCCGCTGCATTGTTATTGGTATGTGTAACTCTGATATGTATTATGTAAATGTTTGTAAACAGTTTTATAAACTGCACATTATATTATTATATTTTATCCTTCCGCTGTGAGATTCTATTTTGTTTATTTCTTCTCTATTTTTCTTATTTACCCCATAACAATCCGCCTTCTGTATGGTTTGAATCGGCATGTGTGTCGATTTGAAGCATGCGAAAAGGCGGGACGTTACAGTTGGTATCAGAGCTTTGGTTTAGCGATAAACCTTGGCTATGTGGGGTTTGACTCTTTATTCATAGGGTAGTAATACCCTATGGGAGTCAATGAGTGTATATACGAGAGAACGTATTTGTTAGTGTTATAAAAAGATTTTGATATTGTGTTAATCTGTTCCGTTTTGTATTTATAAATTCTGGTTGGTGCATGGGATGCTGTGACATCAATAGGGATTTCTAAACACTTAATAGGACAGACCGACATAATATTTGTATTTAATATAGGTGAATGAAATAACTTCCCCTATTATATTTTCTATATATAAAATATTTTATTATGGTATTATATATATATATATATTGTTGGTTGCAATAGATTGGTTGTTAGGAATAAAATTTTAAATAATAGGTAAAATGAGATTGAAATTAAAATCAATGAAATTTGGAAATTTTAGAACTTAAGTCCGGGATTTTGGAAATTTGCTTTCAAAGGATTTATGAATTATAATAATTTTGTTTATAAGTATTTTCTTATATAAATATTTAGTATAATTTGGAAGAATTGTTTTAAAGAAGATTTTGGAGAAAATAAGTTTCGTACTTTCCTCTCCATCGCTGGAAAATAATTTCGGTGATGGCGGCCGCATCATCGACTTTCATTTTCGAGTTTCGAAGGGAAAGGCCACTGTAGTAAATTCTACTGCAGATTTATTTTGACATATCTAAATTTAAATTGTTTTAATATAATTAGAGATATATAAGTTATAAGAATATACTTATCTATTGAAATTTAACCCGGTATTTAATTCTTAATTTCCATTAATTAATTGTTTCAATTATGGTAGTGAAACAGAAAAAAATTAATAATTGAAACCCTAAATAAAATAAGAGACTAAAATACTAAGCTATAAAGGAAGTTAAATTTTTAACTTATAAGGGAAAATTTAAGATTTATTGAACATTAAATTAATTAAAAGAAGAGATAAAACTTGTATAAATTCATTTGCATTTTCTTTAACATAAATAACTTACCAAATATGAAAAGTTGAAATGTTAAATAAGAGATTGGAATAGAATATTATACAAGTAGAAATTTTGGAAATAATAAAGTATTAAATGAATTTCTGTTATAAATGAGAATTTAATGTTATAAACTTAAGTTATAAATTGAAATTTTACCAAAATTAAAGGTAAGTATTATAAATAGGTGATTTTAAACTTAAGTAAATAAAATGAAATTCTTTAATAATAAGGATTGATGTGTAGGGTTATAAACCTAAGTATGATAAATTCTACTAGTTTAATATAATAAAAGTAGGTAATATAAATAGATGACTGCAAACTCTTGTCAATGAGTTAATAAAATCCTTTATTTATAAGAATGGATGTTATAAGATTAAGAATTTAAGTGAAATTAAAAAGGGTTACTATAATTAAATGTAATAGAAATGGAAGCATTAAATAAATTATTGAAAGTGAGAAGTGCATTAAATGTAATAAAATAGAAGAAACTCACATGACCTAAATAAATGGAAATGGATAATTGGAGGAGTGAATAAAATTAAAGGTTGTTGGATATAAATGTAAATCATAAAAGGATAATTTAAAGAAATAAATGAAAATAAAAGATAAACTGTTATATGAATGAAAAGATCAAACTGTTAATGTATGAAATATAAATTTATAATAAGTTAAATTGATTATTGTTTGCTTTATGGTTGGCTGGGTAAGGAAATTTGAAGTTGTTGGATGAATAAATAATCTAATTCTGTCTCATCTAAGACAGTTGAGTAAATGATGCACTGGATGGTTATTTTTCATTCCGTACCATTTCAAGTTTTGAACCCGAACAACTATTTGCTTGTTTGACTAAATGGTTGTTTTGTTTGTGTGTATGCTGTTTGTTGAAATCGATGATTGTGTATTGATTATTGTTAGTAGTTGAAACTATGAAAATATTTCACTTTAATATAAATAGTTAACCTTTTAGATTATATAAGGGAAATGCAAGTATGGAAGCAATTGCTACTGATTTTGGTTCCATAAATTAAGCGTAATTTGCCCGACAAATAGGTACGTTTCCGGATTACGTTATGTAGCGATATTTTTATATATTTCCCGTGTTGGGATATACTATTTTGAATATTCTATATGATACTTTGTTATATTTTGGTATTATATTTTCCCGAGCCTCTCCGTACAAAGGAGACTCTGCCAAAAATTTCCGTAAATTTTGGACTTAGAACTATGTTGAAAATGTTTTTCAAACTTTAATTATTTAAGTATAAAAGGATATAATGATTATAAAACGGTATATTTTATTTAAGGCAATAAATTTAGTAAATTACTGTTTATAAGTTAAATATTTTGAATAAGATGTATTGTTATTTAATTCTTTCTTCTCCCTTCTTTTCCTTTTCGGGGACGAAAAGTTTTGAGTGGTGGAGAGTGTAACGACCCGAAAATTTCGTTAACTAAATTTGTCATAATTTCCATAATTTTTAATAAAATGAATGTTAGGAATTTGGTGTTGCCATTTGTTCTTATTAAAAGTTAACAATTTAAAATGAGATTTCCAATTCAATAAAATAATGTAATTATTGTGGTTTAATTTTTGAATGGAATATGTGAAAACAAGAGTAATTATGGAACAATATGTTATTTATTTAGAGTATTGAATAAAAAAAAAATTGTAAGCCAATTTTAATTAATGGTAATAATGCGATATAAGCTAATAAATTTGATCTCAATGTGATAACCATTTAATGAAGGTAATGAAACAGGATTTAGGAAAATGTATACTAGGTATAAATCAAATAGAAGGAAACAAATGTATATATCGAATTGATTTATGAATAAATACTTTGGATAGTAATTGAATGTACAGTAATGGTAATTTAAAACTTATTTATAGTAAGACTGCATAAGATTTAGTAAATTAAGCGGTGGAAAGATTTTTCCTAGATATACTTTGAAGATGTGAAATTAAAGGTGAATATTAAAATTGGTTAATGTAAAATAACATTGATTAACCGTAAATGGGAATAAATTTGAAAATAAAAATTTATGTTAATACAAGTGGATCAATTATAAACTTAAGTGAAACATTCCAATTTAATAAGAGGTATTCGAATGTTATGTTTTATTTAAAGGTAATAATTGGATTTAATTGGAATTTGTGTATGTTGGATTATATAGGAAAGGAGTATACAAAAGAAACTGTGAATAGTAGAATAGCAACTTAAAAGGAAGAAATTGAAATAAGGGCAATAAACATTGTATAAATTAATAGTAGTAAATGCCAACATTGAATTGTAATAAATATAATTAATATTACAAGTGGGTGAACGTAAAGATAAGGGTTAAGAGTGTTGGAATAGGTATACTAGAATAACTATAAAGTGTAAATGTACGTATTTATAGCAACATGAATTATTGAAGGAAAATAATTGGTAAACGGGGTTTGGGCTAAGGAAATGTTATCGATTGTTTTGAAACCTTATTTATTATGGGAAATTAACTTAGCATAAGCAAAACCAATGCAAATATCTAATTTATCAGTAAAGTAATAATAAATAGTAATCAATGCAAATTTATGTAACAATAGAATGTGAAATTTGGGGAATAGATGCAAAGTATATATGAGTTGCTAAAAGTATGCATAATAAGTGCAAATTTAATAAATCAATGGGAGTATAGATTTAAGAATAGAAAGTTTGGTAGTAAATAGGATATAAGAAGGCAAAGGCAACTAGTAAATTAATAAATGAATTCATGATAATAAGTAGTAATTAATGCATATATATTTGGCATTGTTGATAATTACAAAACTTTACCCATTTATCTAATTTATTTAATTTAATCTAAATCTATGGCAACATTGTTGTAATGATGGTTGTAAGTGAATTTGAATGTAAAAGGGTAATAATTATTTAGGTTAACCATTTTGAGTATGATAAGTTAAGAATGGCAATCTATTGAAATAAATCTAAATTAATTATTTTGTTTTGGTTAATGTGTTCTAGTTAATAAAGGGGAGTTTATAAGAAATGAAGCATGCACTAATGACATGTGTTATAATTCAAATGTTATTTATACCCATAAAATGTCTATTTACTGAATAGAAAGATTTTAAATCAATAAGCGAATTTATTGAGGTTCCAATTTATAATTTATAACATTTAATGTAGACTCAATTACAATTAATTGACTTAAATCGGGCAGTTAGCATAGATTTGTAATTGGAGTAGTTAATCCTATAAGATGAAGTTAATGCTAATTCTATTTATAATTGGACCATTTGTTGATATAGGTTACAGAAAGCAAGATGTATAAATTTAATTAAAGTATCAACATTCAACAATTGTAATTATTGAAAATTAAAATGGAATTTGAGGATAATAAGGTGAAACCATAAACAAATGTTAATGCATCCTTATTACTGGTAAAAGATGAGTATATAAAAGTTTGGAATTCAAAAATAGGTTTTTGAAAACTTAATTTATAATTTCTAAATATAAGGAAGTGGAGAAATTAACACTGCAATGGGTAGACTTATCAGCTTTTAATTTACATCTAAATTTGTTTAGATCAATTTGGAAATTAATAAAATTGTGGATATATTTTGAAACGTAAACGAAACATCTAGATTTACATTTGTAAATACGTTTAAAATTAAATGTAAATGATAAGGAATTTATTTATTTCCTAAATCCGTAACGTGTGTAATTAATATTATTTATCTTTTGGGATCACTTCCGTTTGCACGTTAAAATTCGTGCACACCTATTCTTTTGCGATATATCTATAAATAGACGATCATAAACCCTAGCCTCCATTTTCTATCATTTGTCTGTACGTTCTTTTCTTCATCTCTTTCTCTTCCTTAATGGTTGCAAAACCTAGATCTATCTACAGTTCAAAAAAATCAAAAGTCAATATTTAAAGTCTCCAGAAAAATTCCAAAAAAATATATGTCATAGTTCTCGAGATACGTAATTTGCTGGTATGATTCATTTTTCGATTCGGGTCTCAGTTTTTCCAGAAAACCCTAGTTTATCCACGGCCGTTTATCATCGTCGCAACAAAATTTGTCGGATCGCAAAACCCTTTCTGGGTTTTGCAGAGGGGACCAAGGGGAGGCGATCTATGTGGTTATTGCATCGAATCAACGGTTGGATCTCTCACATAATTCGAATTAGGATTTCGGCCTAGGGTTAAAGTGGCGGCGGCAGAGGCCTTAGGGGCGACCGGACCTATAGGGATGGGTGCGGCTCGTCGAGCTGAGTTCGATGGTGGTGGTGCTATGGCCAACGGTGGCCGTTGGTGGCTAGGGAATGAGGTCAAAAGGCGGTCAACGTTTGTTTGTTTGGGTTCGTTTTCCTGATGCTCGAATGACCGTGACCAACGAAGACGTGTTGCGTGCGTGGCCCTGTAGCGTGTAGGGAGTGACGTGTAGGGTGAGTAGTTTGCTTTTATTTTATTTTGATTTTTAATTTAAATTCTTAAAACGTTTTAACTTGTAACTTCCACATTCGAACTCCGATTTACGCGAGATTTTTTTTGTTAGGATCGTAATTAAATTCCAGATCCGTTGACGCTAGTTTGGACCAATTCGGAGACCGTCCAATTTTTGAGTTTAAATTGAATTTAAATTCGATTTAAATTCAAAAGGTGAGTGTTTTAACCCACTCACAACTTCTAAAAAGTTTTTATGTTTGTTAAATTTATTTTAGATATGAGTAGAAATTTATTTATGACTGTTGGTATGTTTTATTCAGTATTTTTGTTAAATCGTATTTATTAAATTAACTGTTAATTTCTTTTATGTATTGCATATAAATTGGTAGTTAGAATTTATTTATGTGCATATAAACTGCTAGTTAAATAGTTATAAATTTAATTGAATATGAAATGTTAATTAATAACTGCCAATTATTTCCTGTTATATTGTATATGCCATATATTGGTGTTTGTTTAAACTGATGATGTTTGAGATAATTTGGTTGATGATTGAGGATGGATGAATGGATGTTTTGTTTCATATCATTAAACTGCAAGTTATCATGTATTTTTCATTTCATTCGGGATTGTGGTCTGAAATGATATACAACCGCAAAATTTTATATCTTTTAAATTGCGGATTGAAATGATAAATATCCGTATCGCTTGACCATAGGATAGAAAATTTTATACAGGCACCGTGGTCTATATATAAAATATTTTAAAATGATTTCTATGGTTTGGATGATACGGTTTATAATAAGTTAATTTTGATATTTTCTTCTATATATATATACATATGAAGTTAGAAATTTTTAATTTAAGCTCTGTATAAATCACTTAAATAAAAATGGAAAAATTGAGGAAATGGAGTTTGATGATTTATATTATATGTTAAATGTTTAAGTTGGAAATTTTAAGATATGATATTTATAACTAGATTTTTCCAAGATAAATTTAAAATGAATATTCTAGTATAATTAAATTGAAGAAAATATTTAATTGCTAAAAAAATTGGAGTTTTATTTATGGATTTATGTGAATATTCAAGACTAAATAATAGTACATTTAATTTGTTGAAAGAATAAATTCCAACTTTAGTTTGAAATATTATTACTCCAAATGGATATATATATATATATATAGAAATTGAAGTGGTTTGGAACTTGAAAGTGATATTTAAATTTTGGTTCAGACTTTAAATAAAGAAACATATTTGTAAAACTATGGAAATTATTTTCTTTACAAAGTAACCTTAAAGTTAAACCATTTATTTTATATACCGTTGAATATCCAAACCATTCATGTTTTAGAAGTTATGGTTTTTAAAAAGTATGAATTCAGAAATATTATGTTTGAATGTATAATTCAAATGTTTGGTTTCCAGATATTATAAATTTTAAAGCAGTATGATTTTGGAAAAGGATTATATTTGAAATAAAGTGATATCATATTGTTTGGGTTTTTAAAATTATATCGTATTTATAGTTTTGAAATAGAAATTTTTATTCTGGTTTTAAGGTATAAACTATTTTTAAAATGACCGCGGTGTTATAATAACGATGGGTTGGCAAAGAGACCGGGATCGGATATGGACATACTCTCTGTCGATACCGAAAACCACTTTGACTAACCGTGTACGCGGTGAAGATTCCAGAATGAAGTAGGTTGGTGGCGACGATTCCTGTAAGGTAAATACGTGGACCCAACTCCCGTGAGTTGGCATAAGGTGGCTAAAACATGAGCGATTGACGGGTTAATAAGGTAGCACCTTTGATCGTTCACATCCCTTCGATATTATACTTTGACTTTTGGATTGATTCAGTGGCCACTTTTGATTTCTTTGATTTGGGGGTGTGGCTCGAGGTGGGCGGTAGCTGCGGCTATGCGTTACCACCGACCCGAAAGCGTAATTGGTATATCTACCCTGGCATTGCCTAGTTGTGTCGTGTCACCTACCCTATCGCGCCTTATACGATTTTGGTTTTGTACCATACCTATGGAGTGCCCTCTGACGACGCCCAGTACGGGGGAGATTACGGTACTGTATAGACTATGGGAATATATTTTGTGTTAAGGGCTATATGGGTAACCCCTTAACGCTATTTAAAAGTAAGTTTATTTTAAAAATAGACACTATTATAATAGCGCAATATACTACATAGTAAATAGTTTAACGGATCCTTAGGAGATGTAAATCCCGAGCATCTCTTGAGTTACTGCACTCATATTTATTTATGTTAATTTAACTCACATAAGATCTTTCAGTTCTGACTCGAGTGTTTTGTCTTTTCAATTCGCTCGGGTCAGTCCGAGCGTTTCAGGATTTGAAGTTTTAGCTCTGGAGGACGAAGACGAAGATTTGTATTACTATTATCTACTATTATTCCACTACACTCATATTTTTCCGCTGCATTGTTATTGGTATGTGTAACTCTGATATGTATTATATTAATGTTTGTAAACAGTTTTATAAATTGTATATTTTATTATTATATTTTATCCTTCCGCTGTGAGATTCTATTTTGTTTATTTCTTCTCTGTTTTTCTTATTTACCCCATAACAATCCGCCTTTCGTATGGTTTGAATCGGCATGTGTGTCGATTTGAAGCGTGCGAAAAGGCGGGACGTTACAGGTATTTTAATTTCCTCTGCGAGTTATTCTGATATTTCTGTGTCTGTGATTCTATGATTGCAATTCATTTGCTCCAAATTTTATTACAATGCGGTATTTTGCGCAATTCAAGTCCGACATGTTCGGATGTGAATGGCTGAAAATATCGGGTTGTTACAGTTGGTATCAGAGCCAGGTTTTAGGAAAACCATAGCCTGCAGAGCAAAAACTCATAAGAGATAGGGTAGAAATACCCAAGAATGAGTGAAATAAATCTCAGAATCATTTCCTTCTGAGAGAACGTATTTTTGAAGTATAAAATGATTTCCAAATGATATTTAAAGGATTTTCAAAGATTATTTTGGTATAAAAATTTTCTTATTTTGAAACCAAGATTTTCAAAACTTCATCCCTTCAGTATCCGCCATGTTAGAAATCTCTTGGTTAGGATTCTTATCGATTAGGATTCTTTGAACTTTGAAACGCTCCCACTTGTTCTAAAATCCAGTCTTGTCTTCCCTATTTTATCCTTTTGATTTTGGGGCATTCCATAATTCCACTTTGGAATGACCTCCCTAAAGGTCGTTGATTCCACCAATCTTTGAACAATTTGTAAAGGGGTGAAACTCCTTTACAATTGGCATTGATTCACTAGAGATTTCTGTATCCTTGATTTACGATGCTATCTAACTACTTCTATATCTGGATTCTATCTCTGGCGATCGAATGTTGATTTGCCTTAGACTTTCGAGTTGATTATATTCCTGATGTCTCGGTGGACCGGTCATGGTCGCCCGTGATTTATATGTACTTTTCCATCTTCTATTTGGTAATAAAATTATCTTATCTTCGTTCGAGTTTATCTTCGAACCAAATTCTATTTGATTAAATTCCACTAAATTCGAATCTCTTTTTGTTTGAAATCCATCCTTGAACCATTCTTCAGAAATATGTATTTCATTGTATTTTGAATTTGTGCATACATTGAAATTATTATTTTGATAAGGAGGACCTTATTTTGTATATGTTAACTCTCTTTCATCAATAACCCAACGAGCCAACGAGCTAGCAGGATAGCGGTCCTAGCGACCTAAGAATGAAGCGGTCCTAGCGACCTAAGAATGAAGCGGTCCTAGCGACCTAAGAAGACCAGCGATCCACGAGTTAAAGCATAGAGCGGTTTAGAGCGGCCCCGACATAAGAATCTACGACCTGACTACCTAAATGGGCTAAGCAACTTACTGGTCCAACGACCTAACGAGTTAGCAATTTATGACCTAACGGGTTAAGGCGGTACAAGGCCGCATGCCTCTTCACAAGGTCACTCACGACCTAAACAAGGCCGAGGCAGCTCCATAAGTCGTTGCATCTTATGACATTCCTCTCCTAGGTCGCTCCAATCACTCAGAAGAGATCAGCGACCTATCCTAGGTCGCGTGCAACCTGCTGACCCGCTCAGGACAAGCCAAGTGCAACTAGAATGGGCCGTAGCTCGTTTCCTTTAGGTCGCAACCCTCGACCTACGACCTACTTTAGGTCGCAACCCCTCGACCTACGACCTACGACCTAACTCCGAGCTCACCCTATAAATACGATACTAACTCCAACATAGAGGGGATCTTTTGGCTCATTCTTGGAACGCCGATACTCTGCTGAATTCTCGACTTACTCGACACTTCAAACATGAAAGGCATCTCAACTAACTTCAAGAGGAAATCTAACACAATTAACGTGGATTCAAAGAATTCTTCTACATTGGAGTTCTACTTGTTTGTCTCATCAGTATTGTAATTGAAGACTGTTGTAAAGTTATAATTGATTCGGTAATAAAGAGGATTAAAGTGGATGTAGGCTTAACCTGAAGCCGAACCACTGTAAAACTGTTGTCTTTTGCTGCTTTTTCTATGACTTTCCTACTTGTTTTTAATTCCCGTGTTCACGGGTGGTGCTTTCATTTAATCTCAACATACACCGGGGTGTTAACGTTCAATTTTTAGCGTTAACATTTTTGGTGCTTTCACTGAGAACCCAACTCAGGATACCTTCATCATTGCTTCGCAAAAGTTTGTTGAAAAAGTCTCTCTCAAAACCAGAAGTCTATCGGAAATAATGGCTCCTGGAAGAAAGCGTGGATATACAAGACCTAGTAATGTCCATGAAAATACAGCCACTTCCCCTTCATCAAGTCAAGCAGCACCAAGTGCCAGAATTACACGAGCAGAGTTAGATGCTGTAGTATCTGGATTATACCAGCAGATGGAAACTCAGAATGCTTTAATGCTTGAGAGGATAAATGCATTGCTTGGAGCAAACCGTCAACCGATAAATAACGAAGAAAACCTTGCAGATGATGTTCATGATCCCGAAGAGAGGAATATTCCTCAAAGAGCAGCTAGCCCCGTCAAAGAAACACCTCCTCAAGCTGGAGGATCGAGACCACAGCCAACTCTCCGTGAACGTTTGTCCCGACAAACTTCCGAGAAAATGGCCGAAGTTTGTCCTGCAGATCCTTTAAATGATGAGGAATATCTTTCGGGCATGGTGTGAAAAATCATGAAAGAAAGTATGCAGAGAGATGAAGACGAGAAGGAATGGGGATTCGCTCCGAGCAAAACTCCGTTCACTAAGAAGATTCTGAAGGCAGAATTCCCAAGGAAGTTTGTTCCTCCGACCATCCCGGCTTATAAAGGAACAAGTGACCCCAATCAATTCATGTATAAGTATGATTGGCACATGACTGGTGCTAGAGCGTCTGATGAGATCAAATGCCAGTACTTTCCTGTATACTTGGAAGGAGTGGCTCTGCTCTGGTTCACAAAACTTCCAGTCCGATCCATAGATCAGTTCGCCGATTTTGACTCGAAAGTTTAAAGAGCAATTCAGGTTGTGTGCTTCAAAAGCAAAGGATATTATGTCGCTATCAAGCCTGGAACAGAACCCTGGGGAATCTATCAGGTCTTTCTTGAACCGCTTCAACATAGCTTTGGATGAAGTGGACAATGCGGAGCCACGGACGGTCTTGACATACCTGATGAGGGCAATCGATAAACCAAGCGAATTTTGGAAGTGGCTGAAGATGAAAGAACCGAATTCACTTGAGAAATTCTATAAGAAAGCTGATGAATTCATGCGCTTGGAAAGCCTTCTGGCACCAGTTAAAGTGGCATTGACAGAGGTTAAGGATAACACTACTGCTCCTACCAAAAGAGAATCTGGAAGTAAGAAAAGGGAGAGCGATGGTGCGAAGAAACAGAAAGATAATAAGAAACCTCACTTCTTAAAATCTTTAAATTTCACTCCTTTAAGTGACACCCCGGAGAATATCTTCTTTGCTACCAAAGATGCGGTAGAATATCCTAAACCGCCCGAGATGAGAGTTAGCAAAAAGGCTGCTCAAAGTGGGAGATTCTTTTGGTTTCATAATTAACCCGGTCATGATACCAACAAATGTCGCCATATGAAAAATTTAATTGAAGAATTGTTAAGAGAGAACAAGTTGCAGCAATACGTTAAGAGAAGTAGAAATGACCCAACTTCGTCTACTAAGGGTCAGCAACTTCCTGCTCAACCATCTGGCTCGGGTGAGAGGAACACTGTTCATGAATCAGAAAAGCCTGTTATTAATGTGATTATAGGAGGGCCTCACCCAGCAGGCAGAAGCTGGGGCGAGATGGAAAGATATGCCCGTGCCTTGAAATATGCACAAACAGAAGAAAGTGTTTTTGTGCTAGAAGATGCTGCACCTTTGAAGCGGCAGAAAACTTTTAATGATGATATTGTGTTCAGAGCCAGATACTCTATGGGCATTGAAGCTCCAACCATGGATCCTTTGGTCATCTCTGCAGGCATTGGGCCGGCTATTGTGAAAAGAGTGCTGGTAGATTGCGGCGCTTCTTGCAACATTCTCTTCAAGAAGATGTTCGATCAAATGAAAATTCCAATGGCTGATGTTCAAGCCTCATCTCAGAAGATTGTTGGGCACTGGGGAACCAAAGCAGCCCATTGGAACTATCGACCTGTTTGTGGAGCTTGGAGAGGGGCAGAAAAAGGTAGTTCGGAAACAGACTTTTGAAATTGTTGATGAATTTTCTGCCTACAATGCCTTCGTGGGCCGACCAACTCTTGCGGCTTTTAAAGCAATTCTCGCCCCGTGGTGCCTCACTATGAAGTTTCCCATAGATAATGGAGTTGGAGTTATTAAAGGGAATCAGAATGCTGGGCGAGAATGTTATCTAATAGAGTTGCGTGAAGCAAGGAAGAGAGAGATGGGAAAAGATGCGGCAGCCCCGGTCTGCATAAAAGAACCAACCTTGTAGCAATTACAGGGTGGACCCTGCACTGGCGAGTATAGCGAGGCACGAAGAGAAATGGATCCCAGAAAAGCTAGTGAAGGGGAGAATAGAGTGGTGCCAGTTGAATTAACGGTGCCGATACCTGTTGACCCGAAAGATCCGAACAAAGTAGTGAATGTGGGTTCTCAACTTAATGTGGTGGTTCAAAATTCCTTAATATCATTCTTGAAGGCAAATCTGGACGTACTCGCTTGGACTAATGCTGATATGTGCGGAATATCCCCAGAGATTGCAGTACATACTCTGAATATTGATCCGAAGTTTACACCGGTAAAACAGAAAAGAAGAACCCAGGGTCCTGAAAGGTCATTAGTGTTGAAAGAAGAGGCAGACCGGCTTGTGGAGAATGGTTTCATCAAGGAGTCTACTTATCCGAATTGGGTTTCAAATCCAGTACTGGTTCAGAAAGCTAATGGGAAATGGAGAGTTTGCATTGACTTCTTAGATTTAAACAAAGCCTGCCCCAAAGACTGCTTTCCATTACCTCGGATAGATCAGTTGGTGGATGGAACAGCGGGGCACGAATTGTTATCTTTCATGGATGCTTACTCTGGATACAACCAGGTTATGATGCATGAGCCGGATCAGGAGGATACAAGATCCATCACCGATGTTGGTCTCTACTGCTATAGAGTCATGCCTTTCGGACTTAAGAATGCAGGGGGCAACTTACCAAAGACTCGTCAATGCTATGTTCAAACCGCAGATTGGCAAAACTATGGAAGTTTATGTTGACGATATGTTGGTGAAGTCAAAGAAAGAAGTAGACCATATGGACCACTTGGCGGAAATGTTTGCAATTCTCCGAAAGTATGGAATGAAACTTAATCCTTTGAAATGTTCGTTTGGGGTGGAGTCTGGAAAGTTTCTGGGTTTCATTGTGAGTGCTAGGGGCATTGAAGCTAATCCTACTCAGATTGCTACCTTGAAAGAAGTAAAAGCTCCTAGAACGAAGAAGGAATTGCAAAGTCTTAATGGAAAAGTCGTTGCCTTGAGTCGATTCATTTCTAAAGCTACTTATAAATGAATTCCATTCTTTGATGCACTAAAGGAAGGAAGGAAAAATTTTGACTGGACTCCTGAATGCCAGAAAGCTTTCGATGAGTTGATTCATCATATGGAAACGCCTCCAATACTTTCTAAGCCGGACAATGGTGAAAATCTTTTGGTATATTTGGCAATCTCATCTCATGCTCTCAGTGCAGCATTGGTACGAGAAGACGAAAGAATTCAGCGCCCGGTCTATTATGTCAGCAAGAGATTCACCGGGGCAGAGTTGAATTATTCAAAATTGGAAAAGCTAGCCTATTGTCTACTCATTGCATCAAGGAAGTTGAGGCCGTATTTCCAAGCTCATCCTATCAAAGTCCTCACTGGTCAACCTCTAAAGCGAGTCCTGTTTCGTCCTGAGACTTCGGGTCGTCTTCTGAAGTGGAACATTGAACTCAGCCAATACGACATCACTTATCACCCCCGAAGAGCAATCAATGGACAAGCTTTAGCAGATTTTATCGCAGAATGTACAGATAAAGGTGATAGTGAGGAAGAAGTGACTGATAATCCCCCAATTCAATGAAAATTATATGTTGATGGTGCAAGAAACGATTACTGTTTCGGAGCTAGGGTTGTGCTTGAAACTCCCGAAGGGCAGTCATTGTGCTATGCATTGAGGTTGGAATTCCCTTCGACAAACAATGAAGAAGAATATGAAGCTCTCATTGTCGGCTTGAGAATTGCTAAAGAGTTGAATGTCAAAGTGTTGCAGATTTTCAGTGATTCACAGCTTATTGTATGTCAAGTTAAGAAAGACTTTCAGACTAAAGGAGGAAATCTGCCTGCTTATTTGTCAAAAGCTTGGGAACTTCTCGGTGATCTTGACCACTATACGATAAGTCATATACCCCGGGAAGAGAACATGAAGGCAGATTCTCTCGTAAAGTACGCAAGCACTGGTGAAGCCCAATTATTGGGATTAGTTCCTGTGTAAGTCCTGTCATCCCCAAGCATTGATGAGATGGATATTGACTGGATCATGACTATATCTCAAGAACAAGAATCATGGATGACTCCGATAATGGAATATCTGCTCAACGGTTCTCTACCAGAAAGTTCAAAAGAACGACAGAAGTTGCTAATAAAAGCCTCCAGATACATAATTCAAGATGACCGATTGTACAGGCGGGGATTCTCAATGCCATTACTCCGATGTGTGACCAAGGAAGAAGCTAAAACAATTCTAGCTGAAGTACATGGAGGAGAGCGTGGAGATCATTCTGGTGGTCAAACTCTAGCAAAGAAAATCCTCCGATATGGGTATTTTTGGCCAGATATTAATCATGATGTTGCAAGCCATGCCCGAAAAAGTGACTGATGCCAAAGATTTGCAAAAATCCGAAGATCACCTTCCACAGAGATAACACAGATGGTCAGTCCGTGGCCATGTTCTATTTGGGCAATAGATCTCATCGGACCTTTGCCAACTGCTAAATCCGGAATCAGATATGCTATTGTCGCTGTTGATTATTTTACTAAATGGGCTGAATCTGAACCATTAGCTACTATTACCTCTAAGAAGATGATAAACTTTGTAACTAAGAATATCATTTGCAGGTATGGTGTGCCTCAAAAGATAATCACAGACAATGGAACCCAATTCGAAAGTGAAGAGTTCCAAGATTTTTGCAAGCGATTTAAGATCCAGAAAAGCTTCTCAGCAGTGGCTCATACGCTGTTAAACGGGCAAGTGGAAGCAGTAAACAAAATTATCAAATCGACCATCAAAAAACAGCTGGAAAAAGCGAAAGGTGGTTAGGTTGATAAGCTTCCACTAGCACTATGGGCACATAGAACTACACATAAAACTGCGACGGGGCACACTCCATTTTCATTGGCATATGGATCAAAGGCAATGATTCTGGTATAAATAGAAGTCCCTTCACATAGAAGAATTCATTTCAACCACGACAAAAACGAAGAGTTGCAACTTGAAGCACTTGACTTCCTTGATGAAAAAAGGGAAGAGGCTCAGCTCAGAATTGCAGCCCATCAGCAATGAATTGCCAGGCACTTCAATTCCAAAGTTCGCCAACGCAGCTTTGAGATTGGAGATTTAGTCTTGAAGATGGTCATGACAGCAACAGGAGTGTTTGCGACAAACTGGGAAGGGTCATATGTCATAGGCAAAAACTTCTTGACGGCACGTTCAAACTAACAACTGTCGAAGGAGATCCAATTCCAAGAGCTTGGAACATCAATCATTTGCGCCCATGTTTTACTTAAAGGCTTTAGTGAAACATTGTAAAAGAATGATGAATGTATGATTCTTGTATTGAAAGCCATTGTAAAGCCAGTGCAAGTGAATAATAAGAACTATAAAGTGGATGTAGGCCCAGTTCTTGGCCGACTTGTGTTCTCTACTATAATAAGCTGTTTGTTTTATTTCGATATATAAAGTACTTCAATTGTATTGCTAAAATGTCGATTTAATATTGTAGGCTATTCAAACAAAGCTTACCCATCATAAGACCAAGCGATCCCTGACATCACTCAATAAATGAATATCTAGCCATAAAAATTCCAGATTCAAATCCTATATAAGGAGTGCTTCAAGCAAACAGTTAGTAGTTCCGCCAGAGGTAGACCGTTCCTAACTAATTGTGAATGTTTGTGCAAACAAACATGCGATTAATTAGCCCGTGTCTACCCCTGCGAACTCATTTAACAATGAAGTACACTCCTTTGGATACAGTAAGCTACTTGCAAAAGAAAGGAATGTGCGCTTGGAAATGGTAACATGGAACCGCTGATATGAGCAAATGGCGAAAAGACATGGGCGAGCAGGCAGCAAACAGCAAAAGACCTCCTCGGAGGCACAAGCCCTCTTCGGAGGCACAAGCCCTCTTCGGAGGCACAACTCTTCGGAGGATAAAGACCTCTGATGGGCCTCGTAAGAAAAAGAGAGTTCTCTTTCTCGATAGAAAGTTGTGGCCTAATCGGTGGCACAAGACACTCGTGTCCGCCCTATGAATCCATCCAACCGAGGGAAGGAAACTCCAAACTTCCAGGCAAAAGCCCTACTCAGAGGCACGCATTCCACCGAGATTTGAAATAAAACTTCACAAGTGCTGGAATGTGAAAACCCTCTCCGGAGGCCCATTTCACCATAGTTGAAATGCTAAAAGACCTTTAGTGGGCCTCGCCAGAAAAAGAGAGTTCTCTTTCTTGATAAAAAGTTGTGGATTGATCGGTGGCACAGGACACTCGTTAACTTATGCCCGCCCCGTGAATCTATCCAACCGAGAGAAGGAAACTCCAAACTTCCCGGCAAAAGCCCGACTCAGAGGCACACATTTCACCGTGATCTGAAATAAAACTTCACACAAGTCGAAATGTGAAAAGCCCTCTTCGGAGGCCCGCTTCCCAGCGGACAGGGAAAAGATAAAAGCCTATCCCCAGAGGCAGAAACAAAAAAGCCCTCTCCCCGGAGGCACAAACAAAAAATCCCTCTTCCTAGAGGCATAATCAAACAAAAAGCCCTCTTCCCAAAGGTGTATTCAAACATAAAGCCCTCTTCCCAAAGGCACAATCAAACAAAATCCCTCTTCGAAGGCACAAGCAGGTTGAAGCCCTTTTTCGAAGGCCCACTTTACCACGAAGGAAAATACACTTTCCAAAATAAAAGCGACTTTCTCCGAAAGTGAAGTGTAAAAACTTCGCAACTGAAAAAAAAGAGGGAAAACTTCTCCAATATAAGGCGCATTTTACTAAATCAGAAAAATATTTCCTTAAAACGGAAATATTATCTTATAAAGTACAAATGCAAACCTCCTTCAAATGGAAAAGTTGTTCTCTAAAGAAAGAACACAAGTCTTCTCGAAACAGAAGAGTTGTTCTTCAAAATTCTGCCAATGTGAAAGAGACTGCAATAAACCATGGTATGGGGGCAATATAATATAGTCACAAAAATAAAAAATAATGCTCAAGCAACATACCATAGGTTTACTGCAACATCACACAGAGAAAATATAGAAACTGGTATATAAAAAAAAGAATAAATGCATTCTCAAATACAGACAGGAGTTTGTACAAGTAAAAGAATCATTTTATTCCATACTATAAATTTTTTTATATACATATGCAGGTTTCGAAACAAAAGAAGTCGGGGACCGGTACCCGCATAATCGCCGGTCAACATAAGTCTTTGAACGATACAAGCAAAAAAGTGAAAAGCAAGACAAAAAGCATAAGTACCAAGCCCATCATTTCTTCTTCCTGCCACCTTTTGAGCCTACGCCTGGCCGGATGATCAATTTTTAGGGTCGGCTTGTGAGAGTAGGGGAAGAAAGAGGAAGAGGTGCAATTGGGTGTTCTTCTGTTTTCTCCTCGCTAGCAGAAGCTTCTTTCTTCTTCTTTGAGACTCCGTGTTTCCCCCTCTTCTTAGAAGAAGACTCACTACCCGGAGTGAAAAGGGTGGATAATGTTATGTCATCTGAAGCAGTCTGCTCCGGAGTTCTCTCCCCTTCTTTAGGTTCTTCGACCTTTTGTTCTTGAGAAGAAACAGGATCGTCCAAGTCACAGAGAGCTTCTATCTGCTCTTTTTGCGACCCCGGTTGAGAGATAGAAGGGGGAGTAATCTGAAGAGGCGGAGAGGAAACCGATGGAGGAGGGGAAGTCCGAACAATACTTGGTGCTTTCTCTACAGGAGAAGAAAAGTTAAAGTCTGGCCCATCGACACTTAAGAAATAAGCAAGAAGCTCATCGAACTCAGTCGAAGCGTACAAGCATTCCACTTGAGCAAGATCAACATTGAGGTTACTTGGAGAAGTAGACTTCACTATGTCAATTTCGAAGTCCTGCTCTTCAGTGCTTTCTTGAGCCTCATCTCTAGAGTGGGCGGTGATTCTTTCAATAACGGCTTTAGTAGGAGGAGGAGAATGGGAACTGGAGCCGGCAATATCGATATCGGCCGAAACTGAAGGTAGAACTGGGTCGGTTGAGATTGTCTTTCCCAAATGTTCTCCTTCTGTCATTTCACCTCTCTCTTTGGCAAGTTGCTCCTTTCCCCTTTCGAGAGCGGCACATGCATCATCATCTAGATAGTGCCCCATTAAATCTACTTCGGCATATCCGGCTCCTCCAAACATATCAAGTATGGCCTCCCACACTTTGGCCAAAGTGATTTCTTATGCCGGTCCAAGAAACTTAAGGCTGCCACGACCCAGAACGCTATGGATGTAAAAATCGAATAGAGTGGAGCTGACTTCAACTTTAGTTGCTATATGAGAATCTTCGGCTGCAGCTTTGCCGGCAACAGCTTCGTCACGCTCCTTCTCAACTTCAGAAAGTCGAGTTTTGAGCAGTTCAATCTCCAAGTTCTGGGTGTTGGTTTTCTCTCGAAATTGAGCAACATCAGCCCAGTAGTTTTCTACAGCTTGTTGTTGTGCCTCAAATTTAGCTTCGGCATCTCTCTGTGCCGCATCTCTCACTTGTTTTAGAAGCACTTCTTGTCTCCGAGAAAAAGAAGTGGAAGAAGTGGCGAGCTCTTCCTTAAGTTTTTCGACCTCTGCTTCAAGCTTTTCATTATAAGTGGCTATGCTCCTCATTTCCACATCATGCTGCTTAAGAGTTTTCTGCCATTCAGATTTGTCGTTTTCCATTGTTAGCATGGCCTCAAGATTCACGCGATTTACACTCTGAAGCTCGTCAACAAGCTTCTGCCAGCTAGACATTCTCTCGATATCTAGTTTCACAGCATCAAGATTGCGCAGCATAGCCTGCTTGTCAATCGGGACCAAATCAAGATCAAAGCATACTCCCTTCAAGCACCAATGCGGAAACCGACTTTGAAGGGTGGCCGGGCCTTGTCCAACCTGATATGAAGGCCTGCCAATAATTGTTTGAATATCAGTACGAGCAAGGGAAGGAGATTGAGAAGGTGCAGGAGCAGCGGGCTTTTCAGGAAGTTCAGACACCGACTTTTCGCCATGTTTGGGCCTTTTACTTGCATCTTCAGGGATGTGGATTTTCCCTTTATCATCACGGGATTTCCGTTTATGAGAATCATCTTCCCTCTGGGAAGAGTCATGTCGCTCATCTCGTCTTTCGTGGCGTTCTTCATAGGCGCGCCTTTTACGAGCCTTCCTCACAGCTTTTTCTTCGTCAGTTTCCCAAGTGGCAGGAAGATACCTCCTGGGATCATAAGCACCGCGCTTCCCATAGCACTAGAAATCGTCGTAGTAGGAGCCACTTCTTCCCATTGGATAATCTGAAAATGAAGAAAAGATAAAATCAGAAATCTTGAAAGCAAGAGAGTTGAATGCAAATAAGTGCTGAAAAGTCCTAAGTGTGTGTAACATGCAAACTACGTGCGTCGAATCACGAACCACTTCTGGGTTAGGGGGTGATGATGGGTCTAACAGCCAGTGTTAACTCTTGGGCTGGCGGAGTTTGTTGCAGAACGGATGTCGCTTCGATTGCTGAAAAAGTAACTTTAGCAGTGATAGGATCATCTTGGAAAAGCTCCTGTGAAGTAATCATCAGGTCACTCAACCCCTCAAAAGTATCACCACCGCTGTGCCTAGCGGGACTTGTTCTCTCAGCCCCTTCGTCACCAGATTGCCCGAGTTGTTGAGGAGGCTCGTCTTCTTCGATGACTGGGGCAAGTACATGCTTGACGGATGACCCCGCAACATCAGTTGAAGTAGAACACTTTACTAATGAAGCCTCAACAGTGCGTTCTTTCGGAATAAGTTCTCCAGCGGAAACTGGGGCATCCGTTGCCTCTACTGGAGAGTCGGGTACTTCATGAGGTTGAGTGGAACGAGAAGGGTGCAAAAGCCCGTAGTGGTGCAGAAGTTCATCTTTCAGCAAAAACTTAATACTTCTTTCTTCAACCGGCACTTAATCTATCAAAAGTCGTTTTGTGAATGGGATTTTTAGAGGGAGGAGGAAGTGCTGTGAAAGAAAAGAATGAAGTTAGCACTTAACAATTCGGATCTTGAAAAGCTGAAACGGAAAGAACGGGCATGTGCAATCTTACTTCCTTTTCTCCAAATGCCATAAAACCCTAGGGGACAGCGGACGAAGAAGAATTGATTCAGAAAACCGTGAGCACTTTCGGAAAGATCAGTGATAAGTTTGCGATTCTGGCACTTCTCATGAGTATAAAGGAGGGGTGGTCTTTATTCTTTGCAAATGAGCATAAGTAGCAAATTTCTTCGAAGCTCGGAAGACGGTTAAGTGTCCTCCTGAATAAAACACACAATCCCATCTGGATGGCGTAGCCATTGGGATGTAGTTGAAATGGAGAGATGGTTAGCCGGAAAGGAGTTGATGAAGAAATTCATTGAAAGGAGGAATGGCACCACAAAGGCACATCTGACGGTTGACGGTGACAAAACCAAGTGGTGGCCTGTCGGCAGTATCATTTGGGCCAGGAAATCTAGCATCCGCTTCGGCGATCCCAAATTTGAATACGTAATTGATTGAATGTCAGTTGACTCGGCGTAGTTGGAGTTCTCTCCGGAGGATCGACCAATGGGTCAGCTATCGGGAAGACTCCTTCAGATTGCTCGATTATCTCTTCTTGAGAAGACATTCTACACAAGGAACTGGATATTCCAATGTGAAGGTGCACGTTTCCTAAATGTGTGAAGTGTTGTGTAAAACTAACAAAGTGACAAGAAAGTATAACTAGAATTAAATTAATAAACATATGACAATTGTAAAATTTCAGGACTTGTCGCCTTAAGTCCAAATGCAAGTGCAGTATTGATGCAAACAAATCGGCTTTAGTTGATTAACATTGCTTTACCACTTCACTTGAATTTGTTGGTTCACAGCATTTCATATGATTTCTTTAAGTTGAATATATTCTATCGACTAATCTATCATTCGATGTGGGCGATCAGTGGCAGTATATTCGTCCTATTTTTCTGCAAATGTTGTGTTTAACAGGTCATTAGCATTAAAGTTAGTGTAGTCTGTAAAGGAGCGCAGCAAATTTCAAACGATTACAAATTCAAGCAATTCATTCCGACAATTCAAGTTGAGAATTCAAGTCGAAATTATGCTTCAAGGCAGGCAAAGCATTTTTAAACTAAGTGTTAGCTCGTCCGCGACCTAAATGCTACGTTGCGAGTTGACCTAGGCCGTTAATTCTTTAAGTCGTAATGCACATGAAGGAAAAAGCCTCAAGTCGAAATAACGTAAATTTCTCTAAGACCTAGCTCGGCTATGACCTAAAACTAGTGTCGTTGATGGTTAAGTCGTTTAATTACTAGGTCGTTCTACTTTAAGCCCTATATTGTTTAAACATGATAAGTCGCGAGGAAGGAAGGTCGCGAGCACGCTAGGTCGCAAGCGAATTGGGTCGCATGGTTCACATCCAAACTTTTGAGCCGTAAGTCGCTCGACAGCTCTCCTCAACCCATTAAGCTTTTCTCCACTTACCAAACCGCCTAACTTCCATAACTCGCTAATCTGTTAACCCAGCAACCTGTTAGCCACTATACACCAAAAATACACCATCTCCCCATATCGTAAAATCACCCAAAGCCAATACAAATCACTTTGGATCCATCGCAAACCCGATGTACTGTTGTCCTCTCGTGAGTTACAGCAACAATGTGTCCAAAAACGATCAGAAATTAATCATAACATGATCCATGGTGGAATGCGAAATGCAAAATCGGGGAATGGTTGAAAATTAGGGGATTCAGGATTCGACGGCGATTGTAGATTGGAACAAAGGTCAATTTCACTTACACGATGTTATGGCAAGGAGGAATCGACGGCCTAATAGTTCGAGTTCACCTTTGAGGAGCTTGGAAGATTGTTAATGGGGGAGCGAACTATTGGAACAGTTTAGTAAAGACGAACAAGCGAGCTAACGGTTTATATGGGGCAAAAGATAAGGAGGTGAACGGGCATGCGGGCTATCAAATCCCTTGAGTCGCTTACGACCTAACCAAGCCTTTAAGTCGCTTGCGACCTAGCGACTTAGGAGGGAACGAGTTAATAGATATTGAAGCACACGACCTAACTCTTAGGCGTATACTTCGAGGGGCAAATGTGAACGCTCTTTCATCAATGACCCAACGAGCCAATGAGCTAGTAGGATAGCGGTCCTAGCGAACTAAGAATGAAGCAGTCCTAGCGACCTAAGAATGAAGCGGTCCTAGCGACCTAAGAATGAAGCGGTCCTAGTGACCTAAGAAGATCAGCGATCCACGAGTTAAAGCACAGAGCGGTTTAGAGCGGCCCAGACCTAAGAATCTACGACCTAACTATCTAAATGGGCTAAGCGACTTACTGGTCCAATGACCTAACGAGTTAGCAATTTATGACCTAATGGGTTAAGGCGGCACAAGACCACATGCCTCTTCATAAGGTCGCTCACGACTTAAACAAGGCCGAGACAGCTCCATAAGTCGCTGCATCTTATGACATTCCTCTCCTAGGTCGCTCCAATCACTCAGAAGAGATCAGCGACCTATCCTAGGTCGCGTGCAACCTGCTGACCTGCTCAGGAGAAGCCAAGTGCAACTAGAATGGGCTGTAGCTCGTTTCCTTTAGGTCGCAACCTTCGACCCACGGCCTACTTTAGGTCGCAACCCCTCGACCTACGACCTACGACCTAACTCCGAGCTCACCCTATAAATACGACACTAACTCTAACATGGAGGGGATCTTTTGGCTCATTCTTGGAACGCCGATACTCTGCTGAATTCTCGACTTACTCGACACTTCAAACACAAAAGGCATCTCAACTAACTTCAAGAGGAAATCTAACACAATCAACATGGATTCAAAGAATTCTTCTACATTGTAGTTCTAGTTGTTTGTCTCATCAGTATTGTAATTGAAGACTGTTGTAAAGTTGTAATTGACTCAGTAATAAAGAGGATTAAAGTGGACGTAGGCTTAACCTAAAGCCGAACCACTATAAAACTGTTGTCTTTTGCTGCTTTTTCTGTGACTTTCCTACTTGTTTTTAATTCCCGTGTTCACGGGTGGTGCTTTCATTTAATCTCAACATACACCGGGATGTTAGCGTTCAATTTTTAGCGTTAACAATGTATAAAAGTCAAATGTTTTCATTTAGGATTTTTGTATCTTTTAAAAATGAAAATTTGAAATTTCAAAAGGATTTGAAATTTTGAAAATTTATAAGAATTTGACTTATATAAAAATGATTTATAACTGAAGGGTTTTGAATTTGAATTTCGAGGAATCGAACTCCGGTGTTTTGAAATTGATTTTAAGATTTTTGAAAATATAATAATAATATGATTTTAAGATAATTTCCAAATAAGAAACGTTTAAAATGTAAACGAATAAATTTCAAATGATTCCGAAGAGATTTCAAAGTGGTTTCAAGAAAAATAAAAGTCCAGAACCCACATATGTCGTTGGAAAATAATTTCGGTGATGAATGCATGCATCGTCGACATTGGTTTTCGAGTTTATGAGTAGGGGAGAGGCCATTCTAGTAGCTTTGCTATGTGAGTTATTTTATTAAACCAGTTTTGATTTTAGATTTTGAAGTATGGTTTGATATTCGAAAAACATATGTGTATATATATATATTTGAAATGATTTAAAGTAAGCCGGTGTTCAGTCCTTGGGATTCAGATTTCTTTTGGTATAACCTTATCTATTGGAATTGATTTACTGATTTGTTGGTGATTTCCAACTCTTGGATTGAAAATATGATTTCTTCGACTATTTTGAAGATTCGAGCACTTTTAAATCATGGTTAACTTTTCAAAGCTAAGAAATTTTGAATGGTATAAGGTATTAGATAAAGAATATAAGTTTAGTTTTGTATGATTAAAGTATAAAGTAATATGATTTATATAAGTTTGAAACTGTTTATTGAGTGAAATAGATAGGACTATTTTGAATTATACTGGTATGAAATATAGATTTGAAATGTTTTGAATAAAGTATATATATATAGAATAAAAATCTTTCCAATGGTAAATTGGATTTTTCATACAGAAATAAATAATTTGAAGGTTTTAAAAGAGATGGTTTTAAACTTTGTAACCATTTTTGATAATTTGATGATTGAAATGGTTTGGAAATGCTTTAATTTTTATTTTGATAAAGAATGTGAATTTGAAATGATAATTGATTTTGATAAATGAATATTTGAAGTTTATATTTGTATGAAAGGATATTTGGTTTACTTGTAATTTGAGTTTATTTAAAAATGATGGATTTATGAAATGAATATTTCATAAAAAAAGGTAATAATGAAGCAAAATTTGAGGTATATGAAATTATAAAATTTAGCTTTAGAATATGGTTTATTTAAGCTTTGAAATATATTAGAGATTGAATAGTTCATTTTATGGATCAAATCTTTATTTGAAATTTGATTATATTTGAAATGGTTTTGTTGGAAAACTAAATTGAATTGAAACTGATGGTTTGAATTGAATTAAAGTTGGAAATTTTAGATTTGGGTTTAAATTGAATAAATTTGTGAAATGTAAAGAATTAAAGGAATGTTTTATGATTTCAAATGTATGATTTCGAAAGGTTACGATTTTCAATGTGTAATGATTTCAAGTATTTTGGTTTCGAAAGATTTATAACTATGATAGTATTATGATTTTTGAAAGTGAATATATGTTTGAAATGGAAATGAATTTGTTTGACATAAATTTTATTGATTTGGAAATTTGAATTATTTTCTAAATTTATTGCTTTAAGAAACATTGAAACTGAATATGTGTAATTAGGAAGAAATGATTTGGCGAAATCATATATGATTTTGAAACTGAATTGATATTGAAATGGTTTGAAATTGAGAACCTTTTTTATTTAAATACTTTGATTTGGGAGTTATCGAACTTATATAAAATTTATTTATACAAGTATGAAGTGATTTGAAAACTATTGATTTGTAAAGGTACTCAACTTGTAAATTGAAATATTATATAATCGAAGTCTCTATAACTGTGATTTGATACACTATGGATTTGGAAAATATTCGATTTGAAATGGAATCTTATATACAATGGACTTTATATACGTATGATACTTGAAAGTGATTTTGAAAGGTACTATATGATATATATTTTCGAATAAAGATATGGAAAGTGCCTTCTTCTTGATATCCGCTTTGTGGCCACATTGTGGATTCATTCTACCGATACTATTCTCTCTCTGATTTGGGTTTTTCGGATATGATACTCGAGTGTCCATCGAATTCCATGGCTATCTCCATGGTCTAATGTTTATGACTGCATAGCGTAATTCGCCTGGCTGAGATAGCCTGGGTGTACAGATGTTTCCTGGGGGATCCAGGCGTAACCATTGTGTATCCTACGATCTATGTAGGTCATAGTAGTAGCGAAATCCGCTGGCTGATATAGCTTAAAGGTACGGATGCTTCCTAGGGGATCCAAGCATAACCATTTTGTATCTGCGGTCTACTAGTCATCATGGCATAATTCGCAGGGTTGAGATAGCTTACGGATACAGATGTTTCCTAGGGGATCCGGGCATAAGCATTGTGTAACTGCGATCCATGGTTAGACAAATGTTTGGTTTGGTTGATTGTTTTTTATTGTGCTTTCCATATCTGTTGTTTTAATAGGTTTTCCAGTATTTTCACTAGGTGTTGAAACAAGTCTGCCAAGTACCTGGAGAATTCTAGCTTTGCGCCTAATCAACGCATAGCCGGAGTCTACATGAACGAAAGTAAACTTGTTAAGACATCGAGTTATAAAAGTATTTTGATAAAGTATTGTTTAAAGGATATTTTGATCATTTATTTTACTTTTCTAAATAATGTAAAATGTGTTATATATTGTTTACTTCGAACTATAAAATTTGAATCAAAGGACTATTTATCATATTATAAAAATTTTAAAATGTTGTAAATATAAAATTTTAAATTTAAATGTATCTGGTTTTAAAAAAAGGTCCATTCTTGTGTTCCAACCTATTTTTCCTCCTAGCTAATCCTACCTTCTTCTTCTTTGAGGGTTCTTTCTACATTATGGAAAGAGTTGGTTCTTTGGCTTATTGTTTAGATTTGCCCGAGAAACTTTCTGGAGTGCATAATGTATTCCATGTCTCGCATCTTCTCTGTCATCTTCATGATCCATCTCTTAATGTCCAGCCTTCTGCTCTTGATAGTTTGGATATTGAGCCTAATCTGACTGTCGAGAGGAAGCCACTTCGTATTGTCGACAGAAGTACGAAGCAGCTCAGAAGGAAATCTGTTAACCTGGTCAAAGTACAGTGGAGTATCGACGATCGAGATTGTACCTGAGAAACGGAGGAGAGCATTCGTGCTTCGAATCCAGAATGTTTGTTTCAGGTACTATTTTGTTTTTCTATCTTGTTTCTCTTTATTTTTCTTTGACCGTTCTTTTCGAGGACGAAAAGATTTGAGTGGGGGAGAGTGTAACAACCCTAGATTTTTGAATATCATTTTAAATTTAACTTTATTTTGTTTGGAATTATTTTAAATTTGTTTTATGTGTAAGATTGCATTTATAAATATTTTTAAAGTGATAATGAAATTTTTCCAAAATTTATTGCATTTATTTTCTATTTTTAAAGGCTAGTTTCCATTTTTCTGCTATTTTCTTCATTTACTTATATTTGTATTTAAATTTATTTATTTATTTTTGTGCATGCAGTTTATTTTTGTGTTCTTATCTTTATTTATAAATATTTTTAAAGTAAATAAAAATTTTCCAAAATTTGTTGCATTTATTTTTATATTTTTAAGACTAGTTTGTAATTTTTGCTATTTTTCTCAATTTAATTATATATAATTAATATTTATTTATTTATTTTTGTTTATTCACTAAATTTTCGTGTTTTTATCTAAATTTATATATATTTTTCAGTTATCTAAAATTCGATAAGAAATTATAGAAATTTGACGAGTTTTGTGACTTTTGTTATTCTTTGACCTTTTGTATTCACACCTCTTCATTTCGACCAACATCATTTCAACTTTTGCGGCCATAACTCCTTGCTTTCATCCGACTTCTCCCACTTCATTTCTTACGTAAATCTTCTTTCTCAAACTCAAGAAACTTTCGTCCAGTCCTCATTGCAAAAAATAAAATTTGGTAGAAACTTCTTTTTCTTTTCACTTTTATACTTGAAGTTATGAAATTTGCACTTTCTTTCTTCACTTCTAGGTTCGGCCTGCTATCTCCAGCTGTATTGCCGCCTCCACCACCACCTGAACCTGTCACCACCACCTCCTTCTTATTGACCATCCCAAGCCGAGCCACCCTGGGTGGTAGATCCACACACAAATGCACCAAACTCCACTTGAAACCATAGTCGAGCACATCATAGTCTTCCACCACCAAAAACTCCACCTTGGCCATCACTTGCACCACCATCTCCAGCCCCTACCTGACCGAACACCACTAACACATCATCCCCTGACCCCACGTGAACCTGGCCGTGCCGATGGTTGCTTTGGACGAGCCCATATGTTGCATGAATCCATTGTGTGTTGCCTTATAGTTGTAGTTTCATGTGCATATATCTCTACTCCATTTAATACATGATAGGCCGACCCCATTTGCACCCAAACCAGATCCAAACTCTCACCATAGCTGTGTGTTACTGATCAAAGGCTGAAGCACGAGTGTTGAAAGAAAGTGCAAAAGATTTTAGCTTTGTTTCATGCATTCATTTCTAGCTTTGTTTAATTGAATTTGGGTTGAAAACTTATGTAGATTGTTTTGTTTGTTTGAATGTATTAAAGATGATTAATCTTTGGCTCTCCCAATCTCAAATCTTATTCGTGCTTTTGTGCCTTCGAAGATCTCAGTTTGTGTGTTTTTGTTGTCGTCTCCAGCTTATACCGGTGAGTTATTCTCACCAGATAGATTTATACTTATATAATTAGTAAATCGATCACATTTGAATCTATAAAATGCATCACCATGTTATATCTGCTATGTTATGATCATATGATGTTCACCTATGCTTATTTACCTATTATATCATATATTATTGTTATTTTATGATGTTCTGTTATTTATATTAGATTATCACATTGCAAGTTCCCTTTAGATTAGAATCACTATGGGTTGAAATGATACATACCCGAACGGACTTTAGAATAGGGGAAAATTGTTATGGGATGAAATGATAGGCCTGAGAGATTTTCAATTATTTCATTTTAATTGGGATTGCGGGTTTGAAATGATAAAACTCGGGTTTTCTTTGTAAATTACGGGTTGAAATGATATATTACCTGTATCACCTTACCTAAGCTAGAAAATGATATACAGACCCGTGGTTAAAATATGTTTTTCTAAAAATTTTAAAATATTTTAGAAATGTAAATATTATAATATTTTGATTTAAGCTTAATTAACAATAATTTTTGTAAAGTATTATTGATTTTCTGAAAATTTATAAGTGAAATAAATTAATGGTAAAGTTGAAAATTTAAAATGCAAGTTATTTTGGAAATGTTGATTTGGTTAATAAATGGAATTTAAATTAAATATGAAAATATGATAAATTTTTGATATTTTAAGTTAAAATGAATTTAAAATGATTTTATAATATATTAATGATTTTTGAATAAAGTTAAATTGTTAAATGAATGAATATTGAGTTGAATTTTGAAATATAACTTAAATTGGAAGTTTGTGAATTTGGTTTAAAAGTGAATTTTAAGTTTGGTAAATAAAATTAAATTAAGTTATATTTGAAAATTTAAACTTAAATGTTAAGTTAAAAATTTAATTATATTAATTGAAGTTGAATATTGGAATTTAATGAGTGAATTATTATTAAATATTGATTTTTGAATGGAAATTTAACTTTATAAAATCATGAATTTAAGGAAAATTAAACGATTGTTATAAAAGTGAAAAATATACGATTTTATAAGTTTGAAATGGTTTAAATAAAAATTTAATGATTTGTGAAAGTATAGTGAATATTTGGAATTTAATTAACAGCATTTTGAAATGCTATTATTTCTAAAGTAAAGGATATTACAGCATTGTAAATGTTGTAGTTAATATAAACGAACTAAAGGGAAAAATTGAATTAAAGAATATTATAGTACTTTGTAACTGCTATCATTGTTGAACTTAACTTTGGTTTTATTTGAATTAATGTTACCCTATTACAGCATTTTGAATGTTGTCTTTTGTTAAATTGAATTGTGTTAAAAGTAACTTTCCGTAGCATTTTTCTATATGCTGCGAAAGTTGAATTTTCATTGTTTTAATAAATTTAAGTGAATGAATGAGTTTTGAAAGATTAAAATTTTGTAAATTTAACAATTTAATTATTAAATATAATAACTTCATTTTTATGATTTAAAATGAAGTAATTTGTTTTGAAATATAAGCTTTTTTGAAATGTGTGTTGAAATGGTATTTTAAATAAATGAACGTGGTTTGGAAGATACGATATTTTGATATTCTGAAATGGATTTTGAATGATATTGAATTTTGAAATGATATTTGATCTAACGTTTTGAAATTTTAAGCATGGATGTATTTAATTTATTGTTTAACTGATCCTTAAAGGATGGACGATCCCAAGCATCCTTTAAGTTGTTGTGCATTTCTGCTACAGTTCACTTCAGTTGGTTTACATTATGTAAGTATATATGTCCTGACTCGAGTGTTTTGTGTTTTACTTTACGCTCGGGTCAGCCTGAGTATTTACAGCTTAGCTTTGGATTTCTTTTTCTGGAGCTAGGAATCGCTGGAGATTCTGCTTGTCTAGTTATCTATTCCCTTTCAGTTTCAGTTGTTCTATTTCAGCTCTAGTATTTATAACATGCTATGTATTTGAGATCTCTATTGTATATGTTTTCCAGACTGATATTATGTATTATGTTTTGAGAGGTTGTTATAGTAGCTTCATGAACTACTATGGTATTTTAATTTCCGTTGTGTGTCATTTTGATATTTCTGTGTTTGTGATTCTGTGATTGCATTTCATTTGCTCCAAATTTTATTACAATGCGGTATTTTGCGTAATTCAAGTCCGACATGTGCGGATGCGAATGGCTGAAAATATCGGGTTGTTACACTATTTTAACTTATAACTATTCTATATACAAACAATTTAACATATAAACTATTTTATTATGTATATATTATTTTTCTATATCTAAATGGCTCAATTGGGAAGTTATGATTCCAAAGTTATGGATTTCAAAGTACTATGTTATCAAGTGTTGTGATTTCCAAAATGTTATTATTTATATGCTTTATAATTTCGGAAGTGTTATAACTTTGAAGATGTTACGATTTTGGAAATAGATAATATTTGTAGTGAAGAATGATATTGTATTGATATAGTTTTGAAATGGATATGATATTTTGGTTTTGAGGTATAAATTATTTTGAAATGACCATGGTGTTATAATGACGTTTGGTTGTTAATAGCGTATATTTCTACATAGTAGATGGTTTCACGGATCCTTAGAGGATGGGTGTCCCAAACATCCTTTAAGTTACTTGTATTTTAGTTGATATTTCACTTGAGTTGGATTTATTGATATAAGAATGTTAATCCTGACTCGAGTGTTTTGTGTTTTGCTTTACACTCGGGTCAGACTGAGTGTCACAGCATTTGAGACTCACCTTTGAAGTTGGAGCTTCGCTTGGAGATTGATGCAGTTCATCACGAGGATCGCCTGGAGCCGCGACCTAACTCAAGCGAGTTAGTGTATCAACGACCTAGCAAGATGTTAAGTTGCCCACGACCTAGTGAATTATAGTGTAACGAGTCAGCTACTCAGGAAGTCAAAGCCAGCGACCTAGCAAGCTACAGTATGGCGAGGTACAAAGGGAGGTTGAAACATTGCACCAGGATAACAAGTTATACTTAAGTCGCGAACGACCTACTTAAGTCACGAACGACCTACTTAAGTCGCGAACGACCTAATTAAGTTGCGAAGCCTAAGTCACCCAAGATGTTTATGCCACAAGTTCATGAAGCTGTGTTATATGCTTATGTCGCTAAAGCTTAGGTCGCTCCTACTGATAAGTCGCTTGAACCCATAGGTCGTAGGTCGCATATTGTATATATGTCACAGTGTTATGTTGTAACGCGTCTTGTTGTTATGTCGCCTGTGTGTTGTATTTCCTTTATGTTGTATTTGTTAACTCATTTGTAACTATGTCATAGGTCACATGATGATTAAGTCGCGGACGTGTGAATATGTTAGGTCGTTGGTATGATGTAAACCGTGTGGGCTAAATCTTGAGTCGTGTAGTGTGTTGTAAGCCTATAAATAGGTGTGTTGTGTCATTGTACAGGATGGTTGATTTTGAATAAACTTTTGTTTGAGTGCTTTATGCCTCTTTAAAATTGGAAGTTGAGTGTTATCTCCTTTCTCCATTTTCGGTTATTCGAGTGCGCTCGAATCAACGGATTTGAAGCCGATTCATGGAATCTCCTGTGCAAGATCAACGTAGAAGAATCGTAGATCTTTTAACATGGTATCGTGCGCGATCAACGTGTTGGAGATAGCTAGAATCTGGTATCTCTTGAGATCAACGGATTTGGGCACTTGGGTATTTTCAATCCATCGATTCAACTTTCCACCGTTTCATACATTTTTTGGTATTTCCACTGCGTCAATTGGTATCAGAGCTAGACTTAGCCAATTATAGCTATGCCGAGCCTATTGGGAGCCGAGGTGAAGTGTTGGAGTTTAAGCTGAGAGTTATAGAAGTGCAGCCGAGCCAAGCTAAGTGTAGGACGAGAGAAGTAAGTTCGGATTTGAGCTAAAGTTGTGCTAGTTGAAGTGTGTGTTTGGATTTATGAAGATTCGACAATGCCTCCAAGACATGCTAATCGATTTTAAAATGTTGAAGATGTGTATAGAAGACAAGAAGTTGAGCAAATGGAACAACGTATCAATGAGAAATTCGATGAAGATATTGGGAAGTTAGAGAAATTGATGAATGACATGAATCAAAGTCAAAGGAGAAGGTCACCAGTCTCGAACCATGGAGGAAACAGAGTTTCGCCATCGGTTGCGGAAGCGAGGAGGGCGTCACCACAATCCCATCGAGATCGAAGAGAATCATCAGTTTCTATGAGGCAAGAACATCTTAAGTATCGAGGTGAAGAGAGAAGAACTTATCATGGATTTGAAGATGAGCCATATCGTGATGCTGAAAGACATAGTAGAAGAGATATGCATGATCGTAGAGAAGTTGATGGTCGAGATAGATATCGAAGTACATTTGATTATGATGAAGATGGTGATAGAGGTAGTGTTCATTATCGAGATCGAGACCAAGGACGAAGTCAATATCGGGATGTAGAAGATGATCGTAAATGGGAATCGGGGATGAAAACAGAGATTCCAGAATTCAAAGGGGGAATGATAGTGGAAGAGTTTCTAGATTGGTTATCGAATGTTGATGAAATTTTTGACTTCAAGGAAGTACCTGAGCATTGTAGAGTTAACTTGGTTGCTACTCGATTGAGGGGAAGATCTATGGCATGGTGGCAACAAACTAAACTTACACGGGAAAGAATGGGAAGTCGAAGATAGTTTCATGGGAGAAGATGAAGAAGTTGATGAAGGCTACTTTCGTGCCTTATAATTATCAGTCTCTTATATATCAGCGCTTACAGAATTTGAGACAAGGGACAAAGTCAGTAATTGATTATGCATATGAGTTTTATCAACTGATTGCTAGAAATGATATCATGGAGACGGAGGAACAGTTGACAGCTAGATTTGTTGGAGGACTGAGAATGAAAAATATGGTGAATATGTTTGATCCAAGGTCCGTTGCTGAAGCACACCAGAACGCTCTAGCTTGGGAGAGGCAAGGTAGAAGAGGAGTTGTTGTGCTTACAAATTCCAACAATCAAGTGAAAGGCGCTAGTAGCAATAAGAATGTTTCCAAGGCTGTTGGAAAACCGGTTGTCAATGAAGTTGCTAAGACCAAGGTCAATAACAATTTCAAGTGTTATAACTGTCAGGAGTTTGGTCACAAGAGCAATGAATGTCTGAAGCCTAAGAAGCGAGCGATGGCTGCTGAGGTTGAGGATGAGGATGTAGAAATTGAATGTTCCAATTCACCACAAGTTGAGGAGGAAGAAGAATTATTGCCAGGAGATGAAGGATATTCTTTAATGATGAGGAGATCTTGTTTGACATCAAAGCAGGAAGATGAGACTAGTTGGTTGAGGAGTAACATATTTCAGTCAACATGCACTATTTTGGGAAGGGTTTGTAAGTTTGTTATCGATGCAGGAAGTTGTGATAACATCATCTCTACATAACTATAAGGAAGTTGGCGTTAAAGACAGAGAAGCATCCTAAACCCTAGAAATTGGCTTGGTTGAGGAAAGGAGGAGAAGTGAAGGTTAGTCGAAGAGCTTGTGTAACTTTTTCCATTGGAAAGAAGTATAAAGATGAAATTTGGTGTGACATGGTAGATATGGATGTATGTCATTTGTTGTTGGGGAGACCATGACAATACGATAGAGCCGTGCAACATGATGGAAGGACTAACTGCTATAGTTTCATGTTCGAGGGCACTAGAATCACTTTAGTTCCTAAAAAGCGGCAACAAAGTGAAAGCAAGTTGGAGGAGATTGAAGAACTAAAGACTCTGTTATCTTTGAAGGAATTTGTCATGGAAGTGGAGGATGAGCTTGAAGTATTTCTGTTGATTGGACGTGAAAGTAGTGAAATGGTTGAAATCGCTGAAGAAGTTAAGCCAGTGTTGAAGGAATTTGAAGATGTATTTCCTGAAGAATTGCCAAAAGAGTTACCACCGTTGAGAGACATACAACACCAGACTGATCTTTCGGGAGCTGTGTTACCACATAGACCACATCATAGAATGAGTCCAAAGGAGCACGAAGAGTTGAGAAGACAGGTGGAGGAGTTACTTGAACAAGGGCGCGTACAAGAAAGTTAAGTCCTTATGTAATACCAGCTTTGTTAGTGCCAAAGAAGGATAGAACTTGGAGAATGTGTACAGATGGTCGAGCACTAAACAAGGTTACAGTGAGGCACAAATTTCTGATGCCAAGATTGGATGACTTGTTAGACCAGTTGAATGGAGCTGCTATTTTTTCAAAGATTGATTTGAAGAGTGGGTATCATCAGATTCGAATTCGACCAGGGGATGAATGGAAGACAACATTCAAAACGCGGGAAGGGTTGTATGAGTGGCTGGTCATGCCATTTGGTCTTTTGAATGCACCTAGTACTTTTTTGCGAGTGATGAATCAGATCTTTTGACCGTTTATTGGGAAGTTCGTGGTGGTATACTTTGATGATATATTGATATACAGTGGAAGCACAGAAGAACATCTATAGCATTTGCGGGAAGTGTTGATGATACTTCGTCGGGAGCAATTTTACGCGGCAACAAAGAAGTGCGTGTTCATGACTCGAAGTGTTTTAATTCTAGGATATGTTTTATCTGAAGAAGGAATACAGGTGGATTAGAATAAAGTTGAAGCAATCAAGGAATAGCCACAACCCAGGACGATAACAGAAGTTAGAAGTTTTCATGGTTTAGCATCATTCTACCGAAGGTTTATTCCACATTTCAGTAGCTTGATGGTACCTGTTACTGATTGTATGAAGGGAAAGCAGTTTTCGTGGACGGAAGAGGCTGGATTTGCTTTTGAACAAATCAAGAAACTTTTAACGACAGCACCAATTCTAGTATTGCGAAATTTTCAGTTGTTATTTGATTTACATACAGATGCATCTAAAGTTGGAATTGGAGGAGTGTTGAGTCAGAGGGGACGTCCAATTGCTTATTTTAGTGAGAAGCTTTCTGGAGAAAAGATGAGATACAATACTTATGATGTGGAGTTTTATGCTATTGTGCAAGCTGTGAAGTATTGGAGACATTATTTGTTCCATAAAGATTTTTTTTTTGTATACAGACCATGAATCTTTGAAACATTTGCAAGGACAGGATAAGATTGCAGCCAGGCATGCTCCATGGATTGCATACTTGCAACAATTTACATTTGTTGTAAAGCATAAGTCGGGTGTAACAAATCGGGTGTCAGATGCATTGAGTAGAAGAAATCATTTGTTGACTACGATGAGAGTTGAAGTGATGGGTTTTGAAGTATTTCCAAAATTGTTTGTTGAAGATCCTTATTTTGCTAAGATTGTAGATGAAGTCGAGAAAGGGAAGACAGATGAGTATGTGTTGGTGGATGGTTTTCTATTCAAAGGAAATCGGTTGTTTATACCAGAGTGCAGTTTGCGAATGAAGATTGTGAAGGAACTGCATGAAGAAGGTCATGTGGGAAGAGATCGTACTTTGCAGTTGATTTCTCAATCATATTTTTGGCCTTCCATGAGGAAAGAAGTTGAAAGATTTGTGCAGAGATGTCACATATGTCAAGTTTCCAAAGGGACAGCTACGAATGCAGGATTGTATATGCCATTGCCCATGCCTACTAGACCATGGGTTGATGTTAGCATGGATTTTGTTTTGGGTTTTCCAAGAACTCAACGAGGAAATGATTCTATATATGTTGTGGTGGATAGATTTTCGAAGATGGCACATTTCATAGCTTGTAAGAAGACCGCCGATGCAGTCTGTGTTGCTCAATTGTTCTTTAAAGAGGTTTATCGATTACATGGGCTACCTAAGACCATTGTTTCTGACCGGGATACTCAATGTCTAAGTCATTTTTGGTTGAGTCTATGAAAGATGGTAGGGACTAAGCTGAATTTAATAGCGCCTATCATCCACAGACGGATGGGAAAACGGAAGTGGTGAACAAATCTTTGGGAAACTTATTGAGATGTCTTGTGAAGGATAATTTGAAGAGCTGGGATATGAAATTGTGTCAGGCGGAATTCGCACATAATCATGCTGTTAATCGAAGTACTGGATTCAGTCCATTTCAAGTAATATATTCAGCAATTCCGAAAGGACCGTTGGATTTGTTGATAGTTCCACGTCAGAAAGGGGTTGTTAAAAGAGCTTGTGATTCGTGAATGAATTGCAGGAGTGTCACAAGATTGTTCATGAATGATTGCTTAAGTCAAATGAGAAGTATAAGCAACTGGCAGATAAGAAGCGAGGGAGTGTGGACTTCAAAGAAGTTGATTTTGTTTACACTGTATTGACGAAAGATCGTTTTCCAGTTGGAACTTACAGCAAATTGAAAGCTCGAAAGATTGGTCCAGTAGAAATCTTGAAGAGATCAATAATAATGCTTATCGGTTAAGATTACCGGATCGTATTCATACTGCTGACGTTTTCAACATCAAACATTTAATTCCGTATCATGAAGACAAGCTTGTCGAGGAAAAGGAGAGTGTGAATTCGTGGTCGAATTCTTGTCAACCGTGGGAGGATGATGCAGTGCATCACGAGGATCGCCTGGAGCCGTGAGCTAACTCAAGCGAGTTAGTGTATCAACGACCTAGCAAGATGTTAAGTTGCCCACGACCTAGTGAATTATGGGGTAACGAGTCAGCTGCTCAGGAAGTCAAAGCCAGCGACCTAGCAAGCTACAGCGTGACGAGGTACAAAGGGAGGTTGAAACATTGCACCGGGATAACAAGTTATACTTAAGTCGCGAACGACCTACTTAAGTCGCGAACGACCTAATTAAGTCGCGAAGCCTAAGTCGCGAAGCCTAAGTCGCCCAAGATGTTTAGGCCTCTACTTCATGAAGCTATGTTATATGCTTATGTCGCTAAAGCTTAGGTCGCTCCTACTGATAAGTCGCTTGAACCCTTAGGTCGTAGGTCACGTATTGTATATATGTCATAGTATTATGTTGTTATGTTGTAACGCGTCTTGTTGTTATGTCGCCTGTGTGTTGTATTTCCTCTATGTTGTATTTGTTAACTCATTTGTAACTATGTCGTAGGTCGCATGATGATTAAGTCGCGGACGTGTGAATATGTTAGGTCATTGGTGTGATGTAAACCGTGTGGGCTAAATATTGAGTCGTGCGGTGTGTTGTAAGCCTATAAATAGGCGTGTTGTGTCATTGTACAAGATGGTTGTTGAATAAACTTTTTTTGAGTGCTTTGTGCCTCTTTAAAGTTGGAAGTTGAGTGTTATCTCCTTTCTCCATTTTCGGTTATTCGAGTGCGCTCGAATCAACGGATTTGAAGCCGATTCACGAAATCTCGTTCGCGAGATCAACGTAGAAGAATAGTAGATCTTTTAACACGGTATCGTGCGCGATCAACGTGTTGGAGATAGCTAGAATCCGGTATCTCTTGGGATCAACGGATTTGGACACTTGGGTATTTTCAATCCATCGATTCAACTTTCCACCGTTTCATTCATTTTTTGGTATTTCCGCTACGTCAGAGATCCATCTATCTATTCAGCTTACAACTGTTCAGTTAACTCCTGTTTATTCTTATCTTGCATTTGACTATTGTATTGAGGCTTCTATGTATTCGATATTCCTGTTGTATCTTGTTTAACTCTGATATATATATATATATAGTAGCTTCATGAACTACTATTCATTTGTTTCTGCTGCTTATTGTTATATACTCTATGTCTGTGATTCTACGTTTGTTTATTTACTATAAATGTTGAATTTTGCCAATATAAACTAACAATCTTATATTTTGAGCAATTTTAGTATGATATGTATGGATGCGAATGGTTGAAGATACCAGGATCTTACAGTTGATATCAGAGCTATGGTTTTAGGCAAACTTAGCATATGTAGTAAATTTATTTAGAGAATCACGTCCATTCGAGCTTTAATCTCTTCCTCTTTGGTTCAGATCTCCTTTGAATTTCGGAACTCCACTTTTGTTCGAGAATCCATCTTTGTCTTCCTATTTGTTTTTCCTTGATTCTGGAGTATCCCATGCTCCATTATATGAATTGTAATGGGTTGAAACTCCTTTACAATAGGCATCGATTCACCGAAGATTTTTGTATCCTTGGTTTAGATGCTACTTTCTCTTGCCATGCCTGAATTCTATCTCTTGCGATCGGATGCTAATTTGCCTCAAAATTCTACATCGATCTTATTCTTAGAGTCATGGTTGATCGGTTGAGGTCACCCATGGTTAATATAAGGCTATCCATCTTCATCTTTTGAAATTTAAGTTATCGTATCTTTCTACCGAGTCTGTTTCGTGATTTGAGTTCTCTTCGATTAGGACTCCTCTAATTTTGAATCCCATATGGTGTTTAATACGACCAAATTGATTTTTGGAAATTTTTGATTCTTATATAAGACAAATTTTATATAAGTATAAGGTGATTTTCAAAAATGTTGGTTTTGGAAGGTATTCGATTTAAAGAGAAAAACCTTATATATAATGGAATTTATATAAGAATGATTTGATATATGCGAGATTATAGATTTTGGAAAGTACTTTGTCTGAACATGAAATCTTATATATAATGGAATTTATATAAGTGCGATATTTGAAGTTATATGTAAGGACCCAAAATTTTCGGTCTCGAAAATCCTAGATAGTTATGAAAAGAAGAAAGAGATAGAAGAAGAAGAAGATCAGAAACACCAACATCTCACATTCGCAGCGGATAAAATATAATAATAAATAATAACAGTTTACAAAGCATTCTGTATCTGTCAATTACATTTATAATGCATCAGAGTTACACATATATACAATCACTGAATATACACAATTATCATGTCACAGATATACCACAATATAATACAGCGGAAACACTCCATACGTTCTTGCCATCCAGCTCGCCTCCTGAGCTCCAGAACGTCCTTACCTGAAAATCTATAATATTCGGTCTGACCCGAGCATTACATCGAAGTAACACCCGGGTCAAGCTGGAAACCAGCGTGAGTAAACCCAACAAACATGGAATATCCAAGCAAACAACTTATATAAACCCAGGGTAACTCAAATAAATTTACAAATTCACAATTTGATGTTGACATCACTTATTTCACACATAATTTTTCAAAGTACCAAAATTTGGATTAAATAGTCCAATTCACCTAAATCATTTCATTCCGGCCTATTGATTTCACATAACAATCTATAGAAAATTCGAAGTGGTTTCGGATATTTTCCAATACCCTACTCTGGTCACTTCGAGTCTCATTCAAGACATCCAATACCATTCAATCATCTATAAGCAACTTGATCACTTCCAAATTTATTTAATTAATACAAATTGAATTACTAACCTCGACCACTTAGATTCCTGCATTTAACATTAATTAATTGTAAATCAATTTATTCATCATCCATTAATTAGCCATCTTAATTAATCATCCTGGATTAATTATTCTTCAATTACCTTCAAGTAATTATCTTAAATTAACTTCATAATATTAATTATTTTTAACCAAAATCAATAAGTAATCTTAATTACTTCATAAATTAATTAACTATATTAATTACATTAATCATTAATTATTTATATTAATTAATTTCTCATAAGTCACTTATTATTGATTAATTAATCTTAATTAATCAATCTTTAGTTACATCATTAATTATATAAAATAATGATTTCTAATTAAATTTTAATTTATCCTAATCTAATTTAATTACATTAAATAATTAATCATTAATTAAACTGCAAATATTAATCATTCCTGATTTATCTCAACTGTAATTATCTACCATTTTATTTACTTCATTAAATAAATAAATTAACTATCTTAATTCATCTCTTGATTAATTTCACAAAGTAATTATATTTATTTAATTACATTAAGCAACTACTTATCTAACAACCCAATGATCATTCTAAATTAATTAAACTTAATTAATTAACCCAAATCATTGATTAATTTAATTAATTAATCAATTATCCATTTTAATTACTCTACCAATTTAATGAATCAAAAATCACCTTATTAACTTTAAAATGAAAACATTTTCTTATTTATGTTTTATGTTTAATACAATTTAAAACCCAAATACTTCGAGTCAAACAACAATTGTCTCAAGAACCAACCAAAACCAAAGTCACCAGATCATCAATGCACATCAAATCAATTCAATCATTCAACCAATTATTTAAATTTAACCATTTAAATTTAAATAAACATCCAAAGGAGTGAGATTAACTCACATTTGATTTTCGTTTGCAATGCACTTCGATCTCGACTCCGTCTCTTCACGATTTATGGACCTTGTATAAACATTAGGTGATTATTAATACATGAATTAACCGAATAATTTATTTCCCTTTAATAAATTTAATTAACCCAAAATTTTATTTAAACCAATTTTTTTTCTTTTAGTAAATAAATTCTATGTTATATAAATAAATTGAATAAGTTAATCTCCCAAATATTATTTAAAATAAACTTAGTAAATAAAAATGTGTAAATGTATATTTATTTTATTTTACTTCCTTTAAAACTACGTATATTTTAAAACTTAAATTATATCTATTCAAAAGTCTAATTTTATATAAAACTTTCAATTATTTAAAATTCCAATATATTTCTTTCAAAATCCTTTCTATGTAAAATCTTTCCTGTATTTGAATATATATAAATCGGAAAATTTACATTTATCTTAACGTAATTATTATTTTTCTTCGATCTAAAATTAAATAAACTAATAAACTTAGAATTTAAATCCCAAATTACCTATATATATATATATATATATTTATATAATTTTCTGTAATTAACTAATTCTAGATTTATTTAAAAACAAAGTTTAGGTTAGCTTATACCTTCTCTCGATGCCTCTCACTTTCAGGGAAAGAACTCGTGCATCCACGAACATCGAACCCCCTTCCACGCGACCCACCAACCTTGCTCTACCTTCGCCATCGCCTGCCGCCCTACTGATACCATCCCCAACACGACGAACCACACTGCCTTAGATTACACGCCACCGCGAACTCGAGCTCGAGCTCGACTAGCTGCCAGATGGATTGACGAAGATGCTAGCTCGAGCCCTTGTGCTTGCGTCGCCGTCACCAAAAATTTCCGCGACCTCGATCCTACCAAACTTCGGTCCCACAGCCACACCTCCGACCTACTGCACTGTAACACGGCTTCCTGAAGCCTTATAAACCCTAGTCTCTCGCTCCATCATCTCATCATCGCCACTCCATCATGAGCGACTCGGCTTCGAACGAAGACGTGGGTCTCACTGGTTTTCGACCTACGCATGTATTGGCGATCGAATCTCGAGCTCGATTTGTTTCGTGGAAGAAACTGTTTCGCCATAGTATTCCTCTTTTTTTATTTGAGTTCGATTTCTGTTTTAAGATTAGAGAGGAGGACGGGGATAAAATATAGATTTGGGGATGGCTTCTTGAGTACGAGTGCTTATTTTAATTTTATTATATTGTAAAACTTCCAAAATGCCTCGTTAATTGCTAAATAAAATTTCGAACTCCTCTCAAGAAATGCCGCTAGGCGATTATAAGGTTATACCTGTGTTTCGGACACGGTGGAACGTGTTTTGGAGGCTAATTCGATCATATGCGCGAGTTACAGAAGTAAATGATCAAATTTAAATTAAAAACGATTAAAATAGTTTCTATGCGTTTTGAGCTGCCAGGGTCAAACGACAACTCCGATTGCTACGAAAATTGAAATCCGACAATAACTAACTATTACGGATCCAACAGAACAGGTTTCGTTGAATTCCGACACTGTGCCTCGGAAGGCTATTTTTAAAAATCGATTTAAACGATATATTTTCAAAACTGAACATATCACCTTTAAATTAAATTCCAACCATTCTATTTTCTTCAGTAATGTCATTATATATTTACAAGCCTTCAAAGTATTTTTAACAGGCTTGAAACTGAAGATTCAATAATTCACCTTATTTTCAGTTTATTAAATGTAGTAACTTAAATGCTATTAATAATAATAACATTTGAATTCAAATTAAAAATTAACTTTTTAAATATTTACAATCAATTAAATATTCCAACTTAAATTGTTAGAATTCTGGGTCGTCACATTTCTCCCCCCTTAAAAGAATTTTGTCCCCGAAATTACTAGTTAAGAAGAATGATTCAATATCATAACTATTTCCCAAAACTAAACAGATTTTATCAACTTGCCATAACCTTTCTTTTATTAAAGACCCACTATTACTTCAATCAACTTCCAAAACCTTCCATAGTTTCCCACAACATTATTTATTTCATTTATTCAAATCTAATTTAAAATTCACATTTAAATTATTACAACTTTCTCAAAAAAATTCTAACTCTCTAAATTTTCGAATTTTTTTGCCAGCGTCTCCTTTGCGCAGCTAGCTCGGTACAACTACAAAATGCCTCTACGGGCTCCCAAATTCCAAAAGAAAACAAAATGCTAAGTGGCTAGATCAAAAACCCAATCAAATTTCATACAGAAGTTTAAGCACATACCGTTTTGTCGAGCAATTCAAATTTATCTTCTGAAATCAAAACCAATTTCCTTTTCCATTTAATACCTGCATATCCTACTTAGAAAATAATATCCAATCGTAACTTTTCAACTCATTTTACACATTTCCTTACATAGGTTTCATATCTACTTCTATTCAAATTAGTTTTCCCATTACCATATGAATTCAATTTATCTTTATCTCTAAATATTGAATTTTTATCTTCCATTTATATCTTATTCATATCATTATCTTAAATTAGTTTCATTCACTAATTTATTTCAATTTCCAATTTAAAACGTTTTGGCGCTAACAAAAATTTTTTTCTTCAATTTTTTTTCAAAAATTTTCTAACTCCCAAAATTTTCGAAATTTTTTGGTAGAGTCTCCTTTGTAGGGAAGCTTTTGCAATTTGACAAGAGATATAAATATATATACATCGACCCACATGGTCGGAAAAATAAAAACAGTTCATATTTCCTATTTTTATTGCGTAGGCGTACCTTTATTTAGAATTTTTAAGCAAGCGGCTAATAATTCTAGCATTTATCGCATCCAAATCCAGCCAAACGGCCTTCAGGTACCTGTACTTACTCAATTTAAATATGTAAGTGCCATATATAGAAAATCTATTAGCATTTCACTTACTTTCAATGGCTAAACACATGTATTTCATAAGCAATAAGCACTAAACGCTTTCCACAAGCGATTTATATGATTTAAAGCTAATTCAATTGCTTTCAACCAATTCATATGCCATTTCATGAAATTTTAATGGTTTTCAATTCAATTTCTTACATTCAATTCATTTTTAAGCAAAACAAACTCATATTCACTTCAATTGATCTTATTACCAATTTATTACATCTTTATCAACTCATAAAATTTTAATTACCTTTGTTTACGTCTAACGACAACTATTTTTATGTAAATTCGGCGATATACGCTTAATAGAGTATCCATTTTAGTTTATAACTACTTCAAATTAATTTCAACTTACTCTGAATTTAATTCCATTTCGTTCCTAATTTATTTACCAACCATACATTTTCATTTCATTTCGTCTCCACATTGGTTTCATTTTAAAACTATTTCGTTTAGCTTGACACTATTCGATGCTTATATTAATATCCATTTTCCAAATAAATTAGCCCAAACTTTTATTTAATGGTCCTGTATTCTTACTCGAAACCAAGCTTTTATTGACTTAAGTAATTTTACTTCAATTTAATACTCCTCATAACTTAAGTTCATTCTGATAACCCAATTCCAATTAGAACTTTAATTTAATTTCCATTCAACCAGACTTCATCCATTTATTATTTCATTCAATTAGCCCATTTATTCACCCCATTTTAAATTTTTAATTCACCAACTTAATTTTTTCGAATTTTTATTAATACAAAGCCATTCTCAATTTATTTCTACTCACCTAGGTTTTGTTTGCAACTCAAACCATTCCTATTATAATTCACTTTCATTTCATTCGACAACACTTCCTTATATCTAATTTACTTGCAAATTTTGTTAAATATTATTTATATTACACTTGAATTTTATTTGTAATTCAAACCAACACTATTTCGATCCAACTATATTTTATTTTTATTTTTACAACATCTCCACTTATTTAATTCATTATCAAATCCAAGTCAAATTCTAATTACAATTCGAATTCATTTCCAAACTCCATTATTAAATTACAATCCATTTTATTTAGCCGAGTTAATTTTATGATCATACTCTGTCAAATAATTATTTAGATAATTAGCTTACTTCCAACTTTTAAATCAATATTTGATTTTATTACAAAAATCACTTCATTAAATTTTCCCGAGTTCAAATTTTTTTTCTTTCATAATTCCAGTTTGGATTTTCATTCATTTTCCAAAATTCCAACACTTTTATTTTAAAATTTTTAGAAATGCTTTTAAATTCACATCATACTATTAAATTAGCTCTTTATAAAAATACTTTTTATAACTCGATGTCTCAACCAGTCCATCCTCGTTCTCATAGAAATTCAGTCATACGTTGATCAGGCGTAGGACTGAAAATCTATATGTACTTGGAAAACCCGTTTTTAACACATGTGAAAAAACTTGTGAAAATAATTTTATTGAAAATATAGAAAACAGTTTTTGAAAATAGAGGAAACATCTTTGGTGAGAATGATCTGGACATCATCACCCCCATCCATGGTCGCAGTTACATCCTCGGTTACGTTGCCATCGCAGCAAAAGTCCATGTAACTGTAGGCACTCCGCGCCCCTCGATTTCGCTATAGAACCCTCAACAGATCGTAGTTTCATTCTAGGGTTACGTTGCCATCGCAGCAAAAGTCCATGTAACTGTAGGCATCAACGCCCTCGATTTTCGTTGTCAAAATGAAACTTCTCCACGCCTACATAGGTTGCAGTCTACCGATATAAAATCAAACGCAGACTGTTGGCTCTCAGCGGCACACACGGCTTTCGCTATGTTACCATAGGTCACAGTCTACCGATTTAAAATCGAACGTAGACAGTTGGCTCTCAGCAGCACACACGACTTTCGCTATGGTCTGTAGTAGATCGTAGTGACATCGAGTTACACCGCCGTCACAGCATAACCAAATGCCTATGTAGGCATCAGCGCCGCTCGACTTTCTCTACACACTACTCATAATCCTCAAGAACTAGTTTTGTCCGGACTCCTCATGGAATCAACTTTAGAACCCCCACTTAAGGTTCAAGGCAGCACCACCCGGTGGCACTCCTGAGAAGTTTATTTCAAGGGAGCGCCTTTTTATCCAGAGCCATTATCAAAACACTTTATACTATAGACATATAGTATCTTTCAAATCATACACCTAGTATGATCTCATACAAAGCTCCTTTATACAAAATCGATTATCCCAAAATCGATAATTTTCAAACTAGGCTTTCCAAATTCCCATATTGATTTTACCCAAAAACCAAAAGCCTTTCCAAATCCAAGGTAATCAAAACCTTTTCCAAAATCCTCATAAGATCCTTTATATATATATATATATATATATATATATATATATATATATATATATAACTTTTAAAACTTTGGATCATTTCAAACTTGTATAAAATTCCTTTTATACTTTAAACACTTTCAAAATCCTTTCCTTCCGACAATAGATTCAACAAGGGGAGATTTTGCTTATATAATAAAGATATATAACTTTATTTGTTCAAAATCAAATATTCAAATTTGATTACTCTTTCCAATATCAATTTCATTCAAAACTGTACGATGTACACTTATCATCCATACGCTATGCCAATCTGACGGCTCACTCGATCACACAATTTCATTTCCGAACTAGTATCGTCCACTCGGCTTCCTAGTGCGGACTCGGATCTGGTTTCTTGATCAGAAACCGTCATTCTCCTTGCATAGCTATAGCTATGATAGAGAATACCTAGAACCAATCAACAATCCATATCCAAGTTCACCGTCGAAAATCGAGTGAAAAATCCCAACTTGGATTGATATAACCATCTCGAAATTCTATGCTCGAATCTGGATCAAATCACTATGCGAATAGAATAATATATGTACATCCTACGTATTTATTTTCAGTGATTATTAGCCAAATCAATTTCTTTTCCATTCACATTCACATTCACTTATTCACATTTACATAATCCTCATTTGGATTATCACTTCAATTCTTATCTCAGTTGGGTATTTAATCAATAACAGTTTGAACTCCGACCAGTTTATATTTAGAAAATAGCTTGAAAATTTTAAAAATAGATAAGTAGTGAAAAATAATTATGAATTTGCAAAATAGCTGTAAAATAATTAAGTAATTGTAAATAGTTGAAAAATAGTCAAATAGTTATAGAAATTTTAGATGATTGCAAAATAGTTGTAAAATAGTAATTAATTTGTAAAATAGTTGAAAAATAGTAATTATTTTATAAAAAAATCGAAAAATGGTTAAATAGTTCCAAAAATAATTGTAAAACAAATATAAAATAATTCGGCTTTAAAAAGAAAGGTTGTATATATTAAATAGCTTGGAAAAATAAGTTTATATTAAAACCATTTATATTGAAAATAGTCCAGAGTCAAAACTGCATGCTATACCATCAATTCAATTTAAATTTCCTCTTCCATTTAAATTGACTCAATTCAAATTTGAATAACTTCAATTTCCATTGAAATTGACTTAAACCCAATTCCAAATCAAATTCCATTTGATTTTAAACCTACTCAACTTTAATTACAATTCCTAATTATTCCAATCAACTTGGACTAATATTAATTGAACCCATTTCAATTTCAAATCAGATTCAATTTGAACGAATTCAATCCAAATTTCAAATTTAAACTATTTCGAATTATATAATTTCGAGTTAAATTTTTGAATGTTGATTTAATCCTTTTAAATCAAATCAACTTATCTTCTTAAATCATTTAATTCTAAACCATTTCAAACTTATCTTCATTTAATTTTAATTTGGTTGTGTCTCTATTACCACTTAATTTAATTCCAATTCAAGATTTCAGTTTGGTTGTATTATATTAATTCTTAATTTAATTCTATTAATTTAACAACCCATCACCTTAATATTTATTAGAAGGAAATATAGCTTTATATATTAAAATATATTTTTATATAAAATCATTTAAAACCTTTATATAAGAAAATAACAAGTACACTCTCATATATATATATATTCAACCCATCCTAGAGTACTACTATTTAAGGAGTAATCCCCACCAGAGCCAAGGTTATCGCTTGACCTTCAGCTCTAATACCAACTGTAAGGACCCAAAATTTTCGATCCCGAAAATCCCAAATAGTTATGAAAAGAAGAAAGAGATAGAAGAAGAAGAAGAAGAAGATCAGAAACACCAACATCTCACATTCGCAGCGGATAAAATATAATATTAAATAATAACAGTTTACAAAACATTCTGTATCTGTCAATTACATTTATAATGTATCAGAATTACACATATATACAATCACTGAATATACACAATTATCATGTCACTGATATACAGCAATATAATACAGCGGAAACACTCCATACGCTCTTGCCATCCAGCTCGCATCCTGAGCTCCAGAACGTCCTTACCTGAAAATCTGTAATACTCGGTCTGACCCGAGCATTACATCGAAGTAACACCCGCGCCAGGCTGGAAACCAGCGTGAGTAAACCCAACTAACATGGAATATCCAAGCGAACAACTTATATAAACTCGGGGTAACTCGAATAAATTTACAAATTCACAATTTGATGTTCACACAATTATTTCACACATAAGTTTTCTAAGTACCGAAATTTGGATTAAATAGTCCAATTCACCGAAATCATTTCATTCTGGCCTATTCATTTCACATAACAGTCTATAGAAAATTCGAAGTGGTTTCGGATGTTTTTCAATACCCGACTCTGGTCACTTCGAGTCTCATTCAAGACATCCAATACCATTCAATCATCTATAAGCAACTTGATCACTTCCAAATTTATTTAATTAATACAAATTGAATTACTAACCTCGACCACTTAGATTCCTTCATTTAACATTAATTAATTGTAAATCAATTTATTTATCATCCCTTAATTATCCATCTTAATTAATCATCCTGGATTAATTATTCTTCAATTACCTTCAAGTAATTATCTTATATTAACTTCACAATATTAATTATTCTTAACCAAAATCAATAAGTAATCTTAATTACTTCATAAATTAATTGACTATATTGATTACATTAATCCTTATTTACTTATATTAATTAATTTCTCATAAGTCGCTTATTACTGATTAATTAATCTTAATTAATCAATCTTTAATTGCATCATTAATTATATAAATTAATGATTTCTAATTATATTTTAATTTATCCTAATCTGATTTAATAACATTAAATAATTAATCATTAATTAAACCGCAAATATTAATCATTCCTGATTTATCTCAACCTGTAATTATCTACCTTTTTATTTACTTCATTAAATAAATTAATTACTCCTTAATTAACTATCTTAATTCATCTCTTGATTAATTTCACAAAGTAATTATATTTATTTAATTACATAAGCAACTACTTATCAAACCACCCAATGATCATTCTAAATTAATTAAACTTAATTAATTAACCCAAATCATTAATTAATTTAATTAATTAATTAATTATCCGTTTTAATTACTCTACCAATTTAATGAATCACAAATCATTCAACCTTTATTAACTTTAAAATGAAAACATTTTCTTATTTATGATTTAAGTTAAAACAATTTAAAACCCAAATACTTCGAGTCAAGCAACAATTAACTCAAGAACCAACCAAAACCAAAGTCACCAGATCATCAGTGCACATCAAATCAATTCAATCATTCAACCAATTATTTAAATTTAACCATTTAAATTTAAATAAACATCCAAAGGAGTAAGATTAACTCACCATTGATTTTCGTTTACAATCCACTTCAATCTCCACTCGGTCTCTTCATGATTTATGGACCTTGTATAAACATTAGGTGATTATTAATACTCGAATTAACCGAACAATTTATTTCCCTTAAATAAATTTAATTAGCCCAAAATTTTATTTAAACCAATTTTTTGTTAATAAATAAATTTTAAGTTCTATAAATAAATTGAATAAGTTAATCTCCCACATATTATTTAAAATAAACTTAGTAAATAAAAATGTGTAAATGTATATTTATTTTATTTTACCTCCTTTAAAACTACATATATTTTAAAACTTAATTTATATCGATTCAAAAGTCTAATTTTGTGTAAAACTTTCAATTATTTAAAATTACTATATATTTCTTTCAAAATCCTTTCTATACAAAATCTTTCCTGTTTTTGATATATATAAATTGGAAAAATTATGTTTATCTTAATGTAATTATTATTTTTCTTCGATCTAAAATTAAATAAACTAATGACACTTAGAATTTAAATCCCAAATTACCTATATATATATATATATAATTTTTTTTGTAATTAACTAATTCTAGATTTATTTAAAAACAAAATGTAGGTTACTTTATACCTTCTCTCGATGCCTCTCGCTTTTGGGGAAAGAACTCGTGCATCCACGTACATCGAACCCTCCTTCCACGTGACCCACCAACCTTGCTCTACCTTCGCCGTCGCCTGCCGCCCTACTGATATTATCCCCAACGCGATGAACCACACTGCGTCAGATTATGCGCCACTGTGAACTCAAGCTCGAGCTCGACTAGCTTCCGGATGGATTGATGAAGATGCCAGCTCGAGCCCTTGTGCTTGCGTCGCCGTCACCAAAAATTGCCACGACCTCGATCCCACCAAACTTCAGCCCCACAGCTACACTCCCTACCTACTGCACTACAACACGGCTTCCTGAAGCCTTATAAAACCTAGTCTCTCGCGCCAAATTCTCATCATCGCCACTCCATCACTAGCGACTCGGCTTCGAATGAAGATGTGGGTCTCACTGGTTTTCGACCCACGCAAGACGCAATCGAATCGAGCAAGCGAATCTCGAACTCCATTCGATTCATGGAAGAAACTGTTTCACCATAGATTCCTCTTTTTTTTATTTGAGTTCGATTTCTGTTTTAAGATTAGAGAGGGAGACGGGGATAAGATATAGATTTAGGGATAGCTTCTTGAGTACGAGTGTTTATTTTAATTTTATTATATTATAAAACTTTCAAAATGCCTCGTTAATTGCTACTAAAATTTCAAACTCCTCTTAAGGAATGCCGCTAAGCGATTATAAGGTTTTACCCACGTTCCGAACATGGTAGAACGTGTTTCGGGGGCTAATTCGATCATATGCGCGAGTTACGGAAGTAAACGATCAAATTTAAATTAAAAACGATTAAAATAGTTTCTATGCCTTTTAGCTGCCACGGTCAAATGACAACTCCGATTGCTACGAAAATTGAAATCCGATAATAACTAACTACTACGGATCCAACGGAACAGGTTTCTTCGAATTCCGAGACCGTGCCTCGAAGGCTATTTTTAAATATCGATTTAAACAATATATTTTCAAAACTGAACATATCACCTTTAAATTAAATTCCAACTATTCTATTTTCTTCAGTAACATCATTATAAATTTTACAAGCCTTCAAATTAATTTTAACAGGCTTGAAATTGAAGATTCAATAATTCGCCCGATTTTCAGTTTATTAAATCTAATAACTTAATTGCTATTAATAATAATAATATTTGAATTCAAGTTAAAAATGAACTTTTTAAATATTTACAATTATTTAAATATTCTAATTTAAATTGTTAGAAATTCTAGGTCGTCACATTATAATTTTAAAAGGGCACTATATATGGTATGTTATATTTTGAAGTAAAAGGTATGGGGAAGTACCATCCGTGAAGAAGTAAAGTATGATATACTTCGACCCAGATGGACTTGGGGAATCCAAGAATGGATTCGATCGATAAACCCTAATGGAGTTGGGTGAATTCAAAAATGGATTCGAACTGATATGGTTGTCCGGACTTAAACTCAAGCGTTCCTTGATTTTTTTTCCAGGGTAGATGGTTCTTTAGTTTACCCAATGAAGGCGTTTTTGATCCTACGATCTGTTGTTTATGGATCTTCCGGGAAGGAGATGCATCCATTGCGTAAATCATTGAATTGGCAGCATAACGCTGCAGCAGTGGTCGATAGTCCCCTGTTTACGAAATGACAACGATATTTTTCTGGAATCCGGAAGGTGGAAGGATCTTCTTGAAAGTTTTGTGCCCATTGTGTTAATACTGGATCAGCAGCGGGCCACTACTATTGTATCATCATCGTTTGACATTATATTTTTGAGCGGTACTTCTCATACCGTTTTTAAGTATTTTTCACTGGGTCTTGAAACAGATCTACTAAGTACTTAGAGAATTCTAGCCTTGCGCTTGATCAATGCATGGCCAGAGTCTGCAAGAACGAGGACAAACCTGTTAAGATCTTGAGTTATAAAAGTATTTTGATAAAAGAATTATATAAAGAATATTTTGATCATTTTTCTTTCTAAATATTTAAAATGTTTAAAATATTGTTTATTTATATACTACATGGTTTAAAAGTAAATTATTAGTGTTGTAAATATTTTAGAAGTTATTAATTGAATAAAACATATTTAAAGTAAATGTTTATTGATTTATTAATAATGTTTGTAAAGTATCTTGAGATAAAACTAATAAATTTATGAATTATGGATTAATTTTTTCAATAGCTTCTTTGTAAATACAAGTAATGATGTAATAATTTTTTTCAAATAGTTCACATATATTATAAAGGTGTTACTTAAAAATTTAAATGGCATTTATAAATGAAGCAAGGAATTTTATAAATGAGTTTTGAAAAGTATTAAGGTAGTAAATTGCAAATGAAGCTTTCAAATGAATATTTCATGTAAAATTTATATAAGTTTCTTTGAATGTATAATTTAAAGATATTATATAAATGGAAATTTTTGATTTGCAAAGTTTATTTATAGTAATCTACTTGAAAAATAAAATTGAATCTTTATTTTGGAAGTATAGTTTGGAATATTTACTTGATTTTGAAGTACTAATAGTAAATTTATTGGTTTATTTACTGTTTGAAATTTTGTATTAAACCATAATAAATGCTATCCATGATTTGAATATTCATTTTTAAACAAGCGTGTAAAAATTAATTACGAAGATGTGTACTTTGATTTAGAAATTTATTGTAAGATTTGAAGTTTACTATTAGTCCCAGTTTAATAATCTCAAGTTTATACTTATTTTAAAAATAACGAGTCTAATAAATTATCGGATTTAAGGAACTTTATTTTAAAGCTTATTATAACGTGTTGATATAAGTTTCTAACATTGTTTTAGACTTTTGAAAAATCTTTGCATAATGCTATGAGGATGTTTTAAATATGTCTTATATTTTTACTAAGTGAATGAGGTTAATGTTTTAATTGAAATTTTTAGATATATTGAAATATATTTTTTCCTCTTCAAAGGCGAATACCAAAATTTAAATTTTTATTCAATAGCCGAACTAGTTTATAAACATAAGTAAAGCAATGGAAGCTTAAGTAATATTTTATGAAATGATTCATTCATGATTTAATCTTTAATGGAAAACAAATTTTGTAAGTAATTGATCATTATATAAATAAGTGAATGGAAATCAATTTAAACTAAATGAAATTTTTACGATCTGAATTATAGTTTGAACTAACAAATTTGAATCGAACGACTATTTATGGATATAATAAATGGGTTTAACCAAATTATTGAATATTAATTAATTGAAATTGAAATTTATATAGTTTTAAATTAATTGTTTATTTTGTCTTTCAACCTATTTTTCTTTCTGGTTGTTTCTATTCTCCTACCTTCTTCCTTTTCGGGGATGAAAAGTTTTGAGTAGGGGAGAGTCTAATAACGTGTAAATTTTATTAATTTAATTAACGTAATTAATTGAATTTTCTGAAATTTTGAATAATAAAACTTTGAATTGAAAACTTAAAAATTTGGAATACGTGTGCTTTAACATAGCAAATAATAAATTTTCATCAGATAATAAAGCAGTTTATTTTATTGTGTAATTTTATTTCAATACAAATCAGTTAAAATTTGATGATAGTGAATTATTTTCCAAACTTGAATATTTTTATACAATAAATTTATAAATCATCTTATGAGTGAGACGCTATATTTCATTTCTTCAAATTCGGACTGCTATTGCTTCGTTTATCTTATTTTCGACAGTTTTGTAGCATTTCAGTACCGATATCGACTTTTGACGGGATGATCGTACCACTTATACTCATATACTGTTTTGATCCCCGTCGTGATGACCTCTGCGCTATGTTAAATTCTATGTTTTAGAGTCCAAAAAACAACGAAATTTACGGAACGATTTTCGTATCGGTTCCGCAATTTGGCTTTAGGTATTTTAGTGACCATCATTTTCACTATCTTCAACCCCAACTACCATCTACATTAATTTATTTTACTATTGGCTTTTGCTCTCCCACCAATCAATCTAATTTTACGGTTTCACTTTCACCTCTCTGCCTTTCTCCTTATTCTCCTACTTTTGCATAGAAAAAATTCGAAGTGTTTTATTTGTTTTGCCTGCTCACTGTGTTACTCTCGTATTTACCTTGGATCCGCCTCTCAACTCGCCCCCGTGCACACAAATCCTCCATCCCACGGCTAAGCAACTCTCGCATCTAGGACGCCCATTAGCCGCATGTCAAAAACCCAAAGTCGGCCTTGCTCCCCTATGATCCTCCTCTTTCCCCTTCCCCACGTGTCCACTATCACCTCCAAGTTCGTAAGGCACTGGTCGAACTCACCGCACCCGTGCGTGACTGCATCCACCTTAGCCGGCGACAGCCACCCTGATCTCCACCTTAAAGCTGCAACTCAGGTTCCCTTCACCTCGGCCTGATTCTTTTCTCTTTTCTAAGCTTGCAATTCTCTTTTCTGTTTGCATAAGTGTACTTTAATGTATATAGTATATACAAGATATAGTTGGTCTAGTTTACAATATTATAGTACTTTATTTATGTTGTTTATATGTATGACAGTATTTGTTGAAGATGTTTAAGTGTATGTATGAAACTGTATGGGTATATATATATAAGTAAGTTCACATGCGTTATATGTTATTATATATATGGGTTTTAGAAGTTATATGTTGTCGAACCATTTATATAAATGTTTATTTTCTATGTTTACAGTTTACTATGTCTATTTTATATAATATTTGCAACATATATTTATGCTCTTGCTTTTACGAATATATATATATATATGTATGTATGTATGTATGTATGTATTTTTTTTCTTTCTGTTTATGTTGAGGAATTGGCTATGGGCATTTTCGATTTTTTTTTGTGTTTCATAAATACCATTTTAAGGAAAAGGAAATTTTATTTATTTGTAGCTTGCATATACAGGCTTATTTATGTACTAAATACTGACTTTTAAATAAAATAACTTCTCTATACTTTCGGTTCTTTATATATATATATAAATAAGTTTATTTATGATGTTATGATATAAGTTTACCACAGTACAAGGCTACATTAGTTATATGTGATTTGTTTGAATTTATATATACAGTATATGCCTCATATCTAATTAGTTTATAGTAAGTTATATATTGATACATGTCACGACTCGAAATCCTGCGTATGAAAATCGACATCATACTTCACCCGTATTCGAATGCCGTAAATTCAAACGTTGAAATTCGATTCATGCTGGAGCTTATAACGACATTAGATGATACAACACAGCGGAAACAAATGAATAATTTTATTGATACACCATAATTGATACAATATGAAGTGATCAATACATATATCAGAGATATATACAATAGGAGAAGTAATAAGACAACAACAACGCCGGAAACAACATCTTCAATGCCACGCTCTAAAGATCTCCAACTTAAAAGCTTGAACCACCATAATGTTGAACTTAAGCAAATCCAGTGCAGAATGTTGAAGAGAAGAAAAATGCAATAGCAAAAATCCAAAGACTTCAAAGACCAAAGACTTCAAAGATTGCCAAAAGCTACACCTACTAGCTGAATATTTGATAATCTGACTCGAGGCTGCTCGTGTGGAAAATTGTGGGCATCTAGAGTTTAGAAAGGGAACAATAAACTCCAGATCAGTCATGGGACTGGTGTGAGCAAACGAAAACAGTTGTTTTGAACAAAAACAACAAAAAAGGAATATAAAAGAAATTCGCTATGCGTTCTGGAAAATGAAACTACCATAAGGCCCCCTGCACAAACACAATGCAAGCACACAATTGGAGGAGATTTCTCCTTGTGATAGTCAAACATGCTTGATACACAAAATCCTTTTGATATTATTATTAGTGCATAGTGCAGAAAACCTTTCGAAAGTATAATTTTAATCTTAGCCAGCATAGGTACCATTATATTATGCCTGATATAGCTACCACCTGAGGTGGCAGGTTATACAACGGCAAACGTAAAGGGCTCGTATTGTTTTGTTTGGATTTCCAACAAACGGTCAGGCTAAGAAACTTCCTCATCGAATGGGAACGCCTCTGGAGAGACGCCCCGAAAACTTAACCAGCTCTCTACCAACACATGGTCGGGTTACCTCTGTAACTAGATAACTACATACACGAGTATGCTATCCCCCGTTCGTCATCGAATTTTATCCGAGGCCTCGACACCAAAAAAATCCAACAACCACATAAGTTAAATATCTGGGCTCCATACCGTGATATCACTTTTTATCCAGAAGGAAATGCACATACCCTAAAGCGTGCGACCCTCATAACCTTGCCGCATTCTTCCTGTTTTGACCATTTTCGGGTTGTGAGGTTTGACGAAGTCTCGTCCACAAAGCTGCGCTTTTCACAAAAGCCATGCTTCAATCAACAAATGATCAGCAGCACTCAGCATGCCACATTACCAAATTGGGAACATATCACTAGTAACCATCAACTACATAATCTCTGAGCTCGTACATCTCAGAGATAGGTGTTACGCTAAGAGAATAAAATATCCACCACCAACAGAAATGTATTTGATAGAAATCAGCTTTACATCTCAAATTGTAATGTCAAACATAAAACCATACAAATCCATCCTGGGTCTGAATGGAACCGAAGGCACTTCAAAGAAGACCTTGCAAATCCAGGTATTCACAATCCCGATCAGACTTCCCATCACATATGGAGATCTCTATACCGAAACAGCTCAGTGCAGAGACATTTGACAGGTTATCCTATCTTTCTTGAAAATACACGGTCTTCACCAATGTCATCATTTGGTATCCATTTCTTCGTATCAATAATTCGGAATGGGTTATATGACATAAAGTCCTCTCCCGGCTAAATCGAATAATGAGCTCTTATTTTAAAAGCATGTGGATATATTAGGATCTTAGTTAAGTCACAACTCTTAGCCTAAAAATATTCTTTTTGAATGGTTTAAACAAATTTCCACTTTTAATCTTTTAAACAAAAGATTCACCTTGAAGATCCTTTTCAATTTGAAAACAAAGTTCACCAATCTTTAACAAATATTCATTTATAGCTTTCAAAACTGTTTCCATTTCAAATTTGATTTATACCCAACTTGAAATCTTTTTAACAAGGACTGGAAATTCTTTCATTATATGAAAGCCATATCATTTAAAAACAATGCTTTTCATTTCTAGAATTCGATTATATTTACTCAAGTTATAGCCTTTCAAACTACACATTGGAAAATTAGCGAACTTCCGTATTCTTGGCAAGTTATATTTGAATTAAGTTTAAATTCCCAAAATAATTTATGCAATATACTTCAAAATGGTTAAAAATTGTATAACTTGTATAACCCTTCAAACCATAATTTCCAAAATAATTTCAAAACTTTAATAAGACATATTATATCCAAATTAAATTTCAATTTCAAATTTCCGTTTTCAAAAACTTTTCATGTTCATCCCAATTTCATCTCCAAACTATTCTGAATACAAAATTCAATTTTAAAATCATTTCACCATTGGAAAATAATATTGAATTCAAAATATCTGTGACTTAACCAATTCCCCTTGAAATCCATATTTGTGTGTGTGTAGTGTAGTCCAGGTGTTTTACACACAACAATAACATATTACAACCATCATCAATTCAAGCACAATAATATCGATAAGCGGTATAATCCCATAACGCATATCTTCGTTCATAGATAAGCAAGTAATATCATCACAAATAAATAAATCACAGTTCATAGCTCAATCCACATAATTCATATCACAGAACATCACACATCAAAGATATCAAACAATTCAAAGCATTCAATAGAATCCAAGCATCCATAAGTAAGATCAATTAATCGCCTAATTATAAAAAATTTAAACCAGATTAATTACTTATGAATAAATTACTGATCCTGGTTGATTAACAAAAATTAATTACAAACCATTTTAATTAATTATCCTTTAATCATTTATTAATTAACCTTTAATAATAAATTAATCAACCTTTAATCATTAAATAATTAACCTTTAATTATTTAATTATTCTTTAATTAATTATCCTTAATTAGTTACATTACTTAATTAACCCTTAATTAATAAATCATCCCTTAATTGCTTTTCATTAGGTAATTAACCTTTAATTAATTATTCTCAAAATAATTACCTTAATTAGTTAATCACATTAATTAATTATCCTTTAATGAATTATCCTTTAATCGCTCGATTAATCAATCCTTAATCATTAATTAATTATCCTTAATTACTTTCATTAAGCAATTATCTTTAAGTAATTAATTACCCTTTATTACTTACATTAATTAATCTTAATTAATTAATTATCCTTAGATGTAATTACACAAAGTAATTATCCCTTAATTACATTAAGAAATAATCTTTCATTATTACATTAATTTCATTAAGAAATCATTCTTTAATTACTTACATTAATAATCAATCTTTAATTAATTACATTAAGTGATTGTCATTAATGAATCAATAATTATCCTTAAATTAAGACTTTAATTAATCAAGATAAATTGTTATCTTAATTGATCACTTAATTTCAACATTAAATCTCATAAAATAAAATAAAATATCTTTAACAAATAATTTAATTAAAAACCTTTAAGTTAATTAATAATCAAAACATTATTTTATAAGATAAACCATTTGTCTTTCAGTCAACTTCTTAATTAAACTATTAAATTTTATTTCAAAATCAACTTGAGAAAACAAAACTTAATTAATTTTAAGTTAAAATAAACTATACAACTTTTATCGACCAAAAATTAAATAAAATTTTATTAGATAAAAGAATTTATTTTAAGAATAAAATTCTAAAAGTTGTTTTTATTTTAAATTCCAAATCTGTTATATTGCTAACCCGAAACCACTTCGAGTATCAACCCGAGTCATTTGCCTATTTACCCGAGCCTTGCACCGAGTAGTCCTTCTTCCTCTCTTTTTTAACTTTGTTATGTTTTAAATTTTTAAATTGTTATAAAACTCACATGATCTACGCGAACAAAACCCCGAGCCACAACATCTTTCCCCCGAGAGTAAACCCGAGGCAAACACTTTCTTCCTCAAACCCAAATTACTGACACAACCTTATCTCGTATGCACGTGCACAATCGATCCGGCGGCCTCTGACCAACTCTCCGACCTTCAACACGTCGTTGACAACCCATACTTGTATCACGACCACCCAGAACTTCAAATTAGCCATGAAATCGGAACTGAACAACCTGGAGCTCAATTGGAAATAAACCCGATCATCAATAGTCGCCTTGTATTATCACCTCCGGTAATCGGAGGTCGCACAATCACATCTACAGCTCCACCAAAGACTTACGCATTGATTCCCCTCACACCAATCACCTCCTGTCCACTGACGACGCTGTAGTAACTGGAATTCCGACCACCACTAAAACGTGAGCTTAAACCCTAAATTGATGTTGTAATGTCCCCTCGGTGAATTATAAATTCACCGAGTATTTTTCAAGTGATCCTCGACCACCATGCTTGCTCCAGCTATGAACACGAGATCCAACTCTTCACCGATGGCTAAAATTTGGTAAAATTTACGATTCTGTTCATCCACAAACTTTTTTACTCAATATCAACTAAAAAACATGAATTTAATTTTAAAAATCATGGTTTACTAAGACGAATCGGATGATATAGATGAATCAAGAAATTTTGACACTCGAATTTTCGACATGCTTTGATCTTTACTATGTATTCTTGTTCCAGGTCTAAATACTTGCAAATTTTACTTAAAAATATTTTTAAAAACTAGATCTTGATTAAACAAACAAATTTTGTTTAAACCTTAAGGCCTAAAGCGGACTAGAGGTAGAGATTTGAATTTTTGAAAACAGATTTAAAAACATGTAAACCTGGAACAGAGCCATTTGCTTTGTACCCTGAAATGCACACATCATATCCACATATATGTATACATGTATAAATGCAAACAAATTTACAACCTCACTTCAAGTATCATCATAATACATCAAGTTATAACCTAGATTTAAAGTTTACTCACCTGGAATTCAAACAAAGAAGCTTGAACAAAAATCTAGAAAACTAAAAAATGATTTGATCTAAACTTTGGCTTTGATTTGTTGAATCTGCAACTGGATGTTGAATTGAAACTTGTAATTTGTTTTGCTTCAGGTAAAATGATCTTGCTTTGATTTTGAAGCCTGTTTGTTAAAGTTTTAGTTGCCTCAGGTTAAAATAGTTTGATTGCATTGATCTTTTAAAAATTCTGGAGATTTGATCAGTTGCTTTTGAGTTGAGTTCAATCTGCTATGAATTGATCTGCTACTTTAATTTGAATTTAAGCTGGCTTTAAAACTTGAAATTGTTTGAACTGGGAAATGATTTTCTGCCTTAGATTTGAAGCTTTTAAATTGTTGTTTGTTTTGATTTTTTGGTTTATAGCTTTGATGAGTTACTAGGTTTTTCTTTTGATAAACTTTGAAAAAGAATGAAAGAAATTGAGAAATAGAATAAGTAGATGTATATATATACTTAAAATTTCTATTAAAAAGGAAAAGAAATTCTTAAAAAGATGTCACTTGTTTATGCATGATAAAATTAAGTAAACACTTATTAAATTCCTTGTTATATGTTTTACACTTGTTTATCTCATGTATTAAAATAGTTACATATGTCTTTTTTATGATATTTAAAGGTTTAAATATGATTATAGAATTTTTTACAAATATATTTCAATTTAGTTTTATACACATTTCTATATATTCATGTATTTTTATATACACACACACACACAAAAATCAAATTTATATTTTTATAAATTTAAAACAAAAGCATATGTAAACCTTTTTATCAAATTTTTATTTGAACTAAAAATACTATATTTTTGACAAATAAATATTTATCTATATATAATTTGAAATATAGAGCTTAACTTTTAAATAGCTTTTGGAATTCAAAATATAACTTCCAAAATATAGATATATTTATATATATCGAAATTTCAAAAAAAATTATTAGTTTTAAATTATAGAGTTTTCAAATTCAAATTATTTCTCAAAATATTATTTTTAGAATTTTAGTTCCAAACATCAATTTATAATGAATTATATATATACACACACATAAATAAACAAACAAATATCTTATTTAATTTGGAAAAATTAAAATTTATTAACAATTTAATTCAAAATTTTAATATTAGTTACCAAATTAAATTTGACTCAAAACCGGGATCGTTACAGATTCCCCTCTTAATAAAATTTCATCCCCGAAATTTGCTAGACAAGGAGACAACAAAGAACAGACACGCACAGAGAAATAGCTTTCCAGATCAAGCTGAAATATTTCTTCTATATTTGGATTACCAAATCAAAATATCATCCATAAATACGAGAACAAATTTATTCAACGCTTCACAAGATACTCGGGTCATCAGCTCTATGAAATATGCTGGGGCATTGGTTAGTCCGAAGGGATAACTAACCATTCGTAGAATATATCTGGACCCTAAAGAATAGACAAGCAGATACAATTTAATCCAGCTTCATATTTTATTTACCAATTCATTTCAATTAAAATTTCAAATTTATTAAAGTTAAGAACAAAAAGCTGATAGAAACCGATGAAGAGAATACGAAATAGCATCCTTTTTACAAAGATTCGTAGGGCCACCACCACACCAAAGCATCTTCTTATGGCTGCCAGGAAACCGCCAAAGAATTGATATCGGATGATGATCAAAAGAGATTGATAGACAAATATATTCCTTGTTCGTACAGGGTATTGACCATTTGTAGTGGTACTCCCCTGTCCCCTACCTTATCCTCTTCTGACACTCATTCTTACTATCATTGAACAGTAAGAGAATCAACTGAGGCATACGGACAAGATATCTTAGGGATACTCATTCTAGGGCATTTATATCCCTATCTCTAATGAGTCACCTAATGTGTTATACTTTAAAGCTAAAGTTCTTACTCAACCTTTAGCTCTGATACCCGATATCACAACCCGAAATGCAGCATCTGAAGATCGACATCCATACTTCACCCGTATTCGAATGCCGCAGATTCAAATGTTGAAATTCGATTCGTGCTGGAGCTTATAACAACATTAGATGATAAAACACAGCGGAAACAAATGAATAGTTTTATTGATACACTACAATTGATACAACATGATACAATATGAAGTGATCAATACATATATAAGAGATAGATACAACAGTAGAAATAATAAGATAGCAACAGCACCAAAAACAACATCTTCAATGCCAAGCTCCAAAGATCTCCAACTTATAAGCTCGAACCACCATCATGTTGAACTTAAGAAAATATGGTGTAGAATGTTAAAGAGAAGCAAAATGCAATAGCCAAAATCCAAAGACTTCAAAGACCAAAGACTTCAAAGATTGGCAAAAGCTACACCTACTAGCTGACTATCTGATAACCCGACTCTGGGCTGCCCATGTGGAAAATTGTGGGCACCTAGAGTTTAGAAAGGGAATAGTAAACTCCAGGTCAGTCATGGGACTGGTGTGAGGAAATGAAAACTGTTATTTTGAACAAAAACAAAACAAAACGAATATAAAAAGAAATTCGCTATGCATTTTGAAAAATGAAACTACCATAAGGCTTCCCCGCGCACACACAATGCAAGAGCATAATTGGAGGAGATTTCTCCTTATGACAGTCAAACATGCTTGATACGCAAAATCCTTTTGATATTATTATTAGTGCATGGTGCAGAAAACCTTTCGAAAGTATAATATTAATCATAGCCAGCATAGGTACCATTATATTATGCTTGCTATAGCTACCACCTAAGGTGGCAGGTTATACAACTGCAATCGTAAAGGGCTTGTATTGTTTTGTTTGGATTTCCAACAAATGGTTAGGCTAAGGAATTTCCTCACCGAATGGGAACGCCTCTGGAGGGACGCCCCGAGAACGTAACCAGCTCTCTGCCAGCACAAGGTCGGGCTACCTATGTAACTAGGTAACTACTGACACGAGTATGCCATCCCCTAGCCGTCACCGACCATTATCCGAGGCCTCGGCACCAACAAATTTTAACAACCACATATGTTAGATATCTGGGCTCCATAATATGATGTCACTTTTTATCCAGAAGGAAATGCACATACCCTGAAGGGTGCAACCCTCATAACCTTACCACATTCTTCCTGTTTTGACCTTTTTCAGGTTGTGAGGTTTGATGAAGTCCCGTCCACAAAGCTACGCTTTTCACAAAAGCCATGCTTCGATCAACAAATGATCAGCTGCACTCAGCATGCCACATTACCAAATTGGAAATATACCACAAGTAACCATCAACTACATAACCACCGAGATCATACTTCTCAGAGAAGGGTGTTAAGCTAAGGGAATAAATTCTTCGCCACTAACAGAAATATATTTGATAGGGGATTTACATCTCAAAGTGTAATGTCAGACATACAACCATACAAGTCCATCCTGGGTCAGAATGGAACTGAAGGAACTTCAAAGAAGCCCTTGCAAATCCGGGTATTCACAATTCCAATTAGATTTCCGATCACATATGGAGATCTCTATACCGGAGCAACTCAATGCAGAGACATTAAACAGGTTATCCTATCATTCTCGAAAATAACCGGTCTTCACCACCGTCTTCAATTGCTATCCATTTCGTCGTATCATTAATTCGGAATGGGTTATATGACATAAAGTCCTCTCCTGGCTAAACTGAATAATGAGTGCTTGTTTCAAAAGCATATGGATATATTTTGATCTTAGTTAAGTCATAACTTTTAGCCCAAAACTTTTTCCTTTTGAATGGTTTAAACTAATTTTCACTTTTAATATTTTAAACAAAAGATTCACCTTGAATATCCCCTTCAATTTGAAAACAATGTTCACCAATCTTTAATAAAGATTCATTCATAGCTTACAAAACTATTTCCATTTCAAATTTGATTTGTACCCAACTTGAAATCCTATCAACAAAGATTGGAAATTCTTTCATTATATGAAAGCCATTATCATTTAAAAACAATGCTTTTCATTTCGAGAAAATTCGATTATATTTACTCCAGTTATAGCCTTTCAAAGTACACATTAGAAAATCAGCGAACTGCCGTATTCTCGACAAGTCCTATTTGAATTAAATTTAAATTCCCAAAATAATTTATTCAATATACTTGAAAATGGTTAAAAACTGTATAACTTGTATAACCCTTTCAAACCAAAATTTCTAAAATGGTTTCAAAACTTTAACAAATATATTATATTCAAACTAAATTTCAATTTCAAAACTTTCTTTTTAAAAACTTTTTATATTCAACCCAATTTCATTTCCAAACCATTTTGAATACAAAATTAAAATTTAAAATAATTCCACCGTTTGAGAATAATATTAAATTCAAAATATCTGTGACTTAAAAGATTCCCCATGAAACCAATATTTGTGTGTGTGTGGTGTAGTCCATGGGTTTTACACACAATAATAACATATTGCAACCATCATCAATTCAAGCACAACAATATCGATAAGCGGTATAATCCCATAACGGTTATCTTTGTTCACATATAAACAAGTAATATCATCATAGATAAATAAATCACAGTTCACAGCTCAATCCACATAATTCATATACAGAACATCACACATCAAAGGTATCAAACAATTCAATGCACTCAGTGGAATCCAAACATGCATAAGTAAGATCAATTAATCACCTGATTATAATTAATTTAAACAAGATTAATTACTTATGAATAAATTACTGGTCTTGGTAAATTAACGCTAATTGATTACAAACCATTTTAATTAATTATCCTTCAATCATTTATTAATTAAACTTCAATAATAAATTAATCAACCTTTAATCATTAAATAATTAACCTTTAGTTATTTAATTATTCTTTAATTAATTATCCTTAATTAGTTACATTAATTAGTTAACCCTCAATTAAAAAATCATCCCTTAATTACTTTTCATTAATTAACTAACCTTTAATTAACTATTCTCAAATTAATTACATTAATTAATTAATCGCATTAATTAATTATCCTTTAATTAATTATTCTTTAATCCCTTGCTTAATTAACCCTTGATCATTAATTATTTATCCTTAATTACTTTCATTAAGTAATTATCTTTAAGTAATTAATTACCCTTAATTACTTACATTAATTAATCTTAATTAATTATCCTTAAATGTAATTACACAAAGTAATTATCCCTTAATTGCATTAAAAATAATCTTTTATTAATTACATTAATTTCATTAAGAAATCATTATTTAATTACTTACATTCATAGTCAATCTTTAATTAATTACATTAAGTAATTGTCATTAATGGATCAATAATGATCCTTAAATTAAGACTTTGATTAATCAAGGTAAATTCTTATCTTAACTGGTCATTTAATTTCAACATTTAAATCTCATTAAATAAAATAAATTATCTTTAACAAATAACTTAATTTAAAACCTTTAAGTTAATTAATAATCAAAACATTATTTTATAAGATAAACCATTTATCTTTTAATCAACTTCTTAATTAAACTATTAAATTTTATTTCAAAATAAATTAAGAAAACAAAACTTAATTAATTTTAAGTTCAAATAAAGTATACAACTTTTATCGATCAAAAATTAAATAAACTTTTATTAGGTAAAAGAATTTGTTTTAATAATAAAATTGTAAAACTTGTTTTTATTTTATATTCCAAATCTGTTATATTGCAAACCCGAATCCACTTCGGGTATCTACCCGAGTCATTTGCCTATTTAACCGAGCCTTGCACCGAGTCATCCTTCTTCTTTTTTTCTTTTTAAACTTTGTTAAGTTTTAAAATTTTAAATTGGTACAAAACACACACGAGCTACTCAAACAAAACCCTGAGCCCCAACTTCTTTTCCCCGAGAGTAAACCCGAGGCAAACACTTTCTTCCTCAAACCCAAATTACTGACACAACCTTGTCTCGTGTGCACGTGTACAATCGATCTGGCCACCTCTAAACAACACTCCGACCTTCAACATGTCGGTGACAACCCATACTAGTATCACGACCACCCAGAACTTCAAAGCAACCATGAAATCGAAATTGAACAACCTGGAGCTCAAATGGAAATAAACCTGATCGTCAATATTCGCCTTGTATTGTCACCTACGGTCATCAGAGGTCGTACATTCACATCCAAAGCTTCATCGAAGACTTACGCATTCATTCCCCCTCGCACCGATTACCTACGGTCCACTGATGATGCTGTAGTAACTGGAATTCCAACCACCACTAAAACGTGATCTTAAACCCTAAATTGATGTCGTAATGTCACCTCAGTGAATTATAAATTCACCGAGTATTTTTCTGATGATCCTTGACCACCATGCTTGCTCCAGCTATGAACACAAGATCCAACTTTTCACCGATGGCCAAAATTTGGGAAAACGTATGATTCCGTTCATCCATATTTTTTACTCGATATCAAACTAAAAATATTGAATTTAATTCTAAAAATATGGTTTACTAAGACGAATTGGAAGATATAGATGAATCAATAAATTTTGACACTCGAATTTTCAAAATGCTTTGATCTTTACTGTGTATTCTTGTTCCAGGTCTAAATTACTTGCAAATTTGACTTAAAAATATTTTTAAAAACTAGATCTAGATGAAACAAACAGGTTTTGTTTAAACCTTAAGGCCTAAATAGGATTAGAAATGGAGATTTGAATTTTTGAAAACAGGTTTGAAAACCTGTAAGCCTGGAACAGAGCCATTTACTTTGTACCTAAACATGCACATGTCGTATCCACATATATGTATACATATTTGTATACATGCAAACAATTTTACAACCTTACTTCAAGTATCATCACAACACATCAAGTTATAAGCCAGATTAAAGAAGTTTGCTCACCTGGAATTGAAACAGAGAAGCTTTGAATAGAAATCTGGAAAACTGGAAAATGTTTTGATCTAAACTTTGGTTTTGATTTGTTGAATCTGCAATTGGATGTTGAACTTGAAACTTGTAATTTTATTTGCTTTATTTAAAATGATCTTGCTTTGATTCTAAAGCCTGATTGTTAAAGTTTTAGTTGCCTCAGGTTAAAACAGTTTGATTTCTTTGATCTTTTAAAAAATCTGGAGATTTGATCAGTTGCTTTTGAGTTGAATTGAATCTGCTATGAATTGATCTGCTATTTTAATTTGAATTTATGTTGGCTTTAAAACTTGAATTGTTTGAACTGGGAAATGATTTTCTTCCTTACATTTGAAGCTTTGAAATTGTTGTTTGTTTTGATTTTTTGGTTTATAACTTTGATGAGTTACCAGGTTTTTCTTTTGATATACTTTGAAGAAGAATGAAAGAAATTGAGGAATAGGAGAAGTAGATGTGTATATATACTTAAAATTCTTAATGTTCCAATGGCACTCTGTCTCGTTTTTTAATAGTGTCTTTGTCTCTATCTCGTTTTTCGCCTTTCTTGTAGCTTCCAATCGCGTTTCCTCCTCCACCTATTCTTTTCCCTCCCGCCCGTCCACTCCTATGCCAATGTCACCTCTCCACCCCGTCCTTCCCATTGCCCCCTCCCCTTCTCTTTCTTCCACCAGATCTGGCAGAGTCTTTAAGGATCTGCCTCCAGCGCCCTCTCGACAATTGCCTCCCTCTCTTTCTGGCGCTGATTTTCCTCCCCTGCCAATTCTAAGACCTTCGACCCATGCTGCTAATGTTTGTGCTGGTTCGTGTTCAGTGGCCTCGTTGCCTATGGCTAGTGATGTCTGTGTTACGGAGATAGGTTGTGTGCCATCGCATGTGAATGAGAATGTTGTTTCTGAAGTTGTTGGTACGGTTTTTGGCATTTCTAGCCGTGATTTGCATTCAGCTGATGCTGATTGTTCGTGCATTAATCCTCACACTTATGGTGTTCGGCTAAATGCCGATGTGAATTGTGAACCCATTAACCGTGAGAAGCATTATGCTGGTTCCATCGACTCTGGCTCTGCTGGTATTCCTATCGTTGAGGAGCGTCCAGGTCCGTTGCTTTGTCCTGCTCCTCCTTCCCATGACTGTTCGAAAACTTGGTCTTCTCTTTTTACATCTCTGCCGTGTAATGTGGATGATTACGAACCGATTGATTTTAAAATTGTTGAGGAAAATGGATTGATGATCCCGCCCCCTATTGTCATGCAAGCCGGTTTGGATTACTGGTCAGGCTACTTGGTTGGCTTCTTTTTGGACCCAAATCACCGCCTGCATGATGCGATGTCTGTTCTTCATAGGGCTTGAAAGCTTCGTGGTGCTCTTCGTGTTAAGCTAGTTGATTCCATGTATTTCCTTTTATTATCCTCATCTGACGATCGTAGTCATGTTCTTGAGGTTGAGCCTTCCTTTTTTGGTGGGCAACCATTTATTATTACTCCTTGATCTCCAACAGTTGCTAGTGCACATGAGCAAGTTGTTTCTGTCCCCGTGTGGGTTTACTTTTTGCAAATTCCCTCTGCTCTTCAACCTTTTCTTGGTTTGAATTTGCTGTCTTGTAATGTAGGTAAATTGAAATGTTTTGACTCAGATACAGTTGCGCGTAAAAAATTGATGTTTGCTAAGGCTTTGATTGAGATTTGCCCTTCAAAGCCCCTCCCTTCCTCTATTCCAGTTCAGCTAGCTATTTGGCATGTAGTGGAAGTCCGTGTTCGTTACGATTGGGTTCCAGATACTTGTTCCTCCTGCCACTCCTTTGGCCACCTGGCTAACGCCTGCTTGCATTCCGTTGTTACCGCGGCTGCTCCTAAGATCCCTCTTCCTAGGCCTCCACTCAGGAAATCGGATCCAAAAGTATCTTCTCAGGTTGCTCCTCCTCCTGCAGCTCCTTTATTTGTCCCGGATCCACCTCCTTGTTCTGTTGCTCGGCCTGCTTCCCCTTTTTCTTCTCTGGCTCCTTCTGATGTTTCTACAGTTCCTATTGCGGTTACGATTCCTGTTCCGGCTCGTTTTCCAGTTGTTTGGGACGAGTCTGAGAGATGTTGGGTTGATCACATTTTTGATATGAGATTGAACCCCTTGGATGACTTCTTTTTTATTTTTGTTTCGGACGATCATTTGGACCTTAGATGCCTTTATTACAGGCCATCTGGTGACTCCTTAGTTCTCGATTTGGATGTTCCGTATGCGGCTTTGAATTCTGACTTTCTTGTTGATTCTACTTAGGATCGTTCCTTCATTTACTCCTCTGATGCTATGGTTTATGATCCTTGTCTTGCACTCCTTTTCCGCCCCATTGCTGGTATTTTTGGGGATGTCCCTTTAGTTTCTTCCCATGTGATTGTGGATGTTGGCGCTTCCTCCTCTCCGGAGGAGTCGTAGTCTTGGCCTTTTTTGTAGCCGTGGCATGTTTGCCACACTCCGGTGCTATATTTTTCTTTCATAGCAGTTAAAGTGTTTTTACCTTACTCATGTATCTAAAGTTTTTATTAAGTTCGTAAAAAAAGTGGACGGTCCACTATAAAACCGGCTGGCCTTGCCAAAAAAAATTCCTTTTATTTAATAAATTTTAGAAAGGAAAAGAAATTTTTAAAAAGACGACACTTGTTTATGCATGATAAATTAAGTAAACACTTGTTAAATTCCTTGTTATATGTTTTACACTTGCTTATCTCATGTATTAAAATAGTTACATATGTCTCTTTTATGATATTTAAAGGATTAAATATGATTATAGAATTTTTTCAAAATACATTTCAATTTATTTTTATACACATCTCATTATATTCATGTATTATATATATATTGAGATGACCCGACTTCCTAAACTCCAGAAAGTCGCATCATCTTGAAGAAAGAAAGGGATAGAAGAAGAAAAGAAAGAGAAAGAAGAACGCAACAATAACAGATAACTCACAGCGGAACGAATGAAATATAATATATCACATAAAATATTACATAGTATCATACTACATCAGAGTACACAACTTATACAACATATATTAGACAGTTATAAACATCTGTCTAACTATACAACTCAAATACAACAGATACAGATACCAAACAAATATAGAGGAACCATAATATATCTACACGTGGAAGCCTCCTGCTCCATATCTCCTCTAGAATTCGTCAAGCAAACCTGAATCACTTGACTACTCATATATAATATGAGTACCCAAGAGTTTAATAAATGAAATAATAAACACTCGGGTGAGACAGGGGTCTGGTGTGAGTAAACGGGTTAAAGTTGCTTAACTTTAGAAAAAACTTTGAAAAGAAAAGGTATCACGTAAGACATCCCACACATAAACATGGAAAAGTTTTTACGTTAAGCTAACCAAAACAATTGATAGGAAATCCAGTGATATTATAATAGTGTCTAGGGTTTTCAAATAAGTAAGAAATAGCCGAAATTGTTACATTCATTAAATTCCAGCTACCAGCCACAAAAGTGGGTAATACATTCAAAACCGTATGGTCTCGTAGGAAGAATGGGTTTCCATCAATGGTAGGGCTACTGGGGCATCGTCCGTCACAGTACGTGGCCTAGATTAACGTACCGAGGAGCCACCCTAACTCCCGTGCAACACAAGGCTGGAACCATCCCTTACTGGACAGTCCCGAAAAAGACCACCACGTACTTGGCGCGACCAACCACACACTAAGCCGAAATCGAAAGGGACCTCTAGACAGGGGTAAATCTCGCTCTCTAGTGGAAGCTACCCACGAAGCCTTGCCGCACCTCCCCTGTTTTAGCCATTCCCGGTTGATGAGGCTTGAGGCTGCGATTACCTTTATAGAACACATCTATCTTAGAATGCTCATTGTCCACCTGCGATGTGCTGAAAGCATTCAATCCATACAAGTTCGTTTTGGGTTCGAACGAAACCGAAGGCACTATCTCGTTGCACTCATTTTGGAATCACCCTCACAGTCAACGACCATAGCCCTTGCGCTCTAAATCACCATCTCGAATCTATAAGCACTATTCCGTCAACTCATTACGGAACCACCCACAGAGTTATACTGACGTATAGTTCTTACACCTCGAGTCTTCACTTGCTCCACTTGGATTCAAGACCTAATGTTTAATTGGAATCGATGTGGTTTTCGGATTATCCAAATATGGAAACTCGATCCCGGTCTCACCGAAACCAATCGCCATTTTAATTTCCAAGTTGTACTTAAGGGTTTAAACAATTTAAACTCATATTCAGGATGATATATAAACAGATAGATGAATCATATTATCACAATAGATAATTCATAACAACATTCATCTCACAACAGCATATCACATAACAGAGATATCCAGTATCAACCAATATCAATCATCCAATATCAATCACCAAATATTGATCATCCAATATCAATCAATCAACCAATATTAATCAATCAATCCATATTAATCAATCATCCAAAATAGAATTGATTATTTCTTAATCAATTGGATTACCATAATCCTTCTTCAATAATTTATTTCAAGTAAATAAATTAATCATCTCTAATGATCTTCCTCAATTAATCTTCTTTGATTAATTATCTTTTAATTACATTCAAGTAATTATCCTTATCCATATTCAGTAATTGACCTTTAATTACTATCATTAATCACAAAAATAAATGATCCTTCATTTACTTCCATTAATAAATTATAATTAATTACATTGAACCTTAATTAGTTACAATTAATTAATCACACTTAAATTAATTACTTATATTAGTCAACCTTGATTAACATCATTAATCACATTAATTAATGATCCTTATTAATTAATAATTACTTTAAATTAATTAAATAATTAACTTCTTAATTAATCAACTCATTAATCATAATTAGTAATTATCAACTTGTAATTACTTATCTTGATTAATTAACTTCTTAATTAATTATATTAACCCTTTTGATTAATTAATCTAATTAATTAATCTTTAATTACTTTATTAAGTAATTATTATTTAATTCAATTAACAATTGATATTTAATTAATTACTTTATTAGTTAATTACATTTTTAATTAATTACATTTAGTGATTAATATTGAATTAAACACATTTCATTAATTAATTAATCTCATTAATTAATTAACTAAAATAATTAAGTAATTAACTCTTAATTACCTAACAAGTAATTATCTCTAATTACTTCATTAATAACTCTTGATTACATTCTTAATTAATTACCTTAACAAATAATTACTTCCATTATTAAGTAATCCTTAATCCTTTAATTAATTAATTACTTCATAATTAATTAATTTCAACAATTATTGTTAACTCCACTTTTTCAGCATGGCCATGATATCAAAAATCGACCGAGAAACCAATGATAGTTCGTCTCGAAGAATAGTCAACTCAGCATCCCAACAAAGCAAGTTCTGTTGAATGGCTTTTCAGATAAGATCCCCTACGGAGGGGGGGTCCAGGGGGGTGCCAACCCCCCAAGGTGGGGGTGCGGGGGCAACGCCACCGCTACAGTGATCGACCTGCCCGGTCAGGTCGTAGGGGTCCAGGGGGCAGCGCCCCCGGCGGGGTGCGGGGCAGCGCCCCGTCCAAAACGGTATACGACTTAGAGAATGGAGCGACCTATCTTCTACTCGAAGTCAACGACCTAACTGATGAAGCGGGTTAACGAGCTAACAAGTGGCACGACTTACCGACCTAATAAGGTTGCCGACTTAATAAGGTTGCCGACTTAACAAGGTTGCCGACTTAATAAGGTTAACGACTCAATAAGCTTAACGACTCAAGGATTGGACGACCTAAGAAGTGCCACGACTTAACGAGTTAAGGTTCAAGGCGACTTAGAGGAATGGAACGACTCAAGAAGGTTAACGGTTCATGAGACAGGCCGACTCAGTGGATCAACGACTCAAGAACTGTGCGACTCAAGGTCTTCACGACCTAACAATTCAAGGGCTGAACGACCTACGAGTTAAGGATCTACGAGTTAAAGACTCTAAGAGTTAAAAGATCTACGAGTTAAGGATCTACGGCTTAAGGCCTCCACGAGTTAAAGAGTCTATGAGATAACAGTCTTACGAGTTAGAAGATGGCGCGACATGAAGTCTACGGCTCAAAAGATAAGTTGTTCACGACCTAAGACTTGGAGACAAGTTCAACACCACGCTGTAATAAGAAGAATCGCTGACGACTTACGACCTATGATGAGTCGTGTACGACTCATGCTAGCATAAAGGAAACTGCATTTGGTTAACTCGTGAACGACTTAGAACTTGTATCATTCATTCAGATGGGTGCATAACTCTGGGCCAAGCCATGAACCCAGTAAATCAGCCGCGACCTACCTTGAGTCGTATACGAGTTACGACTCATCATGAGTCGTACACGAGTTACGACTCATCGTGAGTCGTATACGAGTTACGACCTAACTCCGAAGATGCCTATAAATACGCCCATAACTCCAACAGAAAGGGGACCTTTTGGCCAATCATTTTAAGCGCCAATACTCCGCTGAATTATCAACTCACCCGACACCTCAAGTTCGAAAGACATTTCAACTAACTTCAAGGGAAAATCTAACGCCATCTACATGGATTCGAAGAATTCTTCTCTACCAAAGTTCTAGTTGTTTGTCTCGTCATAATTGTAATTGAGGATTGTTGTAAAGTTGTAATCGGTTTAGCAATAAAGAGAATTAAAGTGGACGTAGGCTTGCTTTGAGCCGAACCACTATAAAATCGTTGTTATTCACTGCTTTTTTCTGTGATTTTCTGCTTATACTCTGCTCCCGAATCATCGGGTGGTGCTTTCACAACTACACTTCATACACCGGGGTGTTAGCGTTCAAATTTTAGCGTTAACAATTATATTAATCAATTCTTAATTAATATCATTTGGTGATTATCCAATAATCACTTCCACTAAAATACTCCATAAGTAATTACCATTAATTACTTCCATAATTAATTACCATCTTAATTACATTCAATTATTAACCATTAATTACTTCATTAAGTATTACACTTAATTAATCCATAATTAAGTGATTATTTAAAATTAAATGAACAATTAACTAATTATTTAAAATTAATTAAACAATTAATTAATTAACTTCTTATATTTAAAGACCCTTAGTTAATTAAGAAAACATTAATCTTAATTAACAAATCATATTTACTAAGTACTCTCAAATTCATATCGAAATAATTTAACATTATTTATCTTTATAAATAAGTTATTTGAAATTGATCAAATTTTAACAACTCAAAAACAAATTATTCAATTTGGTTTACAAAATTATAACTTAAACTTTATTTGAAAGTGAAGCATTTAGAAATCAAATTTTAAAACTAAAACACTTTAAACATCTAATTTTAAACTTATAAATTTTCAAAATAATTTAAAAACTTATTTATTAAAACATCACTTAAAAATCTACTTTAAACTTTGATCAATATTTAAATTCAAAATACTCTTTTAAATTGAAATTCAAAATTAAATTAAGATAATTACTTTCTAAAGCAAACATTTAAAACATTTTAAATTTGAAAATAAATTCAATTGTCACTTTTTAAAAGTTTGATTTACATTCATTTCACATAACAAGCTTTAACTTTGTAATTTATTTCTTCCATAAAAACTTAACTTGATTTCATTTATCCAACATTGAGTTTAATTTGTAGACTTATTTCCTTTTTATACAAACTGTTTTAATTAGCACCAGAAAAGTAGTATCGTGTCAAACCCGAGTAAACTCTCAGAAAATCTCGAGTCACACTCGAGGACACACACGAGCAAACCCCTACTCAAAAAGCTTCGAGTCGTCTTCAGGAAAACACAAGAGCATCTTTGGTTCACAACTCATCTTCCCCAAATTATAAACCCAGTACCTCCAATCGTGAATGCATGCATAATGCACGGCGGACCAAGGCTTTATGGACCTCCCTCCGGCCATCTCCAAGCCGCCGATGACCACCACGTTCCATCCCTCCACCCAGAACCAAAAATCCTACGACGCATCAATATTCAATCCTCTGATCGAAAAACTATAAAAAAAACTAGAACCAAAAATCCCATCGCCTCTGGCCATCTCGTCGCAGACGATCCTCGCCGACCATACTATCGATATGCCACAACCAAGGTCGTCAACTTCCCCAAATACGATCGAACTTGGTCAAAAATTCAAGACGCAGAAGCTTGTACAGTTCGGCCGAAACCAAACAACTCTTAAACCCTAATCTTGCCAATTCCCATCGATTCAACAAATATAAAAATTCTTTTGCATTTTTCCTATAACCAACAATCTATACTCAAGCTATGATCCAAATCTCCAACCAAATTAATGTATAGATAATCAACAATTCACAAAATCCCTAATTTCGTACAAACCCCAAATTCATCATAATTACACAATTAAAAATTATGATTGTAACATCTAAAATCATGATTTTTCATCACCATTCCATACATGCAATCAAAATTTGAATTTAAAGTAGTTAATTTTTGCCCAAAATTTAAGTTTACTGAAAATTTGAAAGAAATATGAATAACTAATTCATTTAAAACCCTATAACCATTTTTAGACGATAAATCACTTGATTACAAACAATTTTCATCTACAAATCAATATCCGGTTTGTATTCAAAATCAAGCTATTGAATTTAAAAGAGAAAATCAAACCTGTAAAATAACAGTATTATTATACAGGCATTCAACATATATATATATATATATTTATTTAACAAACATACATTCAGGTAGACTAAGTACATCATCAAACTCAAATTCATTAGCATGCAACATTCAATTAAAAGTTAAATCAAAACTGTTTTTTTTAAATGTTTACTCACCTTTTCTTTTAAGCAGGGCAGTTTCTTGATGTCCAGTGTTAACTCCACTTTTTCAGCAAGGCCATGATATCAAAAAATCGACCAAGAAGCCAATGATAGTTCGTCTCGAAGAATGGTCAACTCGACATCTCAACAAAGCAAGTTCTGTTGAATGGATTTTCAAATAATATCCCCTACGGAGGGGGGGTCCAGGGGGTGCCAACCCCCCAAGGTGGGGGTGCGGGGGCAACGCCACCGCTACGGTGATCGACCTGCCCGGTCAGGTCGTAGGGGTCCAGGGGGCAGCGCCCCCGGGGGGTGCGGGCCAGCGCCCCCGGGGGGTGCGGGCCAGCGCCCCCGGGGGGTGCGGGCCAGCGCCCCGTCCAAAACTGTATACAACCTAAAGCTTCAACGATTTAACGGATTAGAGGACTAAGCGACCTAAGAAGACCTCGCGACCTAAGCTGGACCAAAGGTCAGTGACCTTACAGGTTAACCTATCAGCGACTTAAGGTATAAAGCGGCTCAACCGAGTTAATGAGCTAACAGGAAAAGCGGCCTAACGACTTAAGGAGTCCACGACCTAACGACTTAAGGAGTCCACGACCTAACGACTTAAGAAGTGCCACGACCTAACGACTTAAGGAGTGCCACGACTCAGCGACTTAAGTGTTGGACGACTTAACAGCTTAAAAGGTTAGACGACTTAACGAGTTAAAGGTTGGACGACTTAATGGCTGAAGGGCTTCACGACTTAGAGAGTTAAAGCGGCAGCAACTTAAAACTTTCACGACCTACTGTAAGTCGTTCACGACCTTGTACTTAGAGATTTAACTATGCCGCTTTCCATAAGTCGCTAATACCTATCAGTTAGTACAAATGGACATGTGCGAACCAGCTAGGTCGTGACTCCTAACGCCTTAACCGGCTGACGACCTACGACCTATCCTAAGTCGTGACCCACGACTTACGACTTACCTTAAGTCGTAAACGACTTAAGGCCTTTGAAGAATTCTCTATAAATACGGCCTAGGCTCCAAACATAAGGGGACTTTTGGGGGGCTCATTCTTCGAAGCGTCGATACTCTGTCATTCTCTTGACTCAAACAGCACTACAAGCACTCCAAACACCAAAGATGCTACAACAAACTTCAAGAGAATATTTGGATCATTCAACATGAACTCAAAAGATTCTTCTACATCAAAGTTTGAGCTATTAGTCAAAAGTGTGTTGTAATCGAAGTGCATTGTAAAGAATTATTAATCAAATCATCAATAAAGGAATTTAAAGTGGACGTAGGCTCGATCTTAAGCCGAACCACTATAAAAGCTGTTGTCTTTTCTGCTTTCTCTGTGACTTTTCTACTTGCTTTTAGTTCCTGTGTTCACGGGTGGTGCTTTCACTCAATCTCTATATACACCAGGGTGTTAGCGTTCGATTTTAAGCGTTAACATTTTTGGTGCTTTCACTGAGAATCCAACTCAGGCTACTTTCACCATTGCTTCGCAAAAGTTTGTGGAAAGAATCTCTCTATAGACCAGAAGTTTATCTGAAATCATGGCTCCTGGAAGAAAGAGTAGATTTACTGGTTCCGGAAATGCTCATGAGGGAACCTCCACTTCCCCAACACCAAGTCAGACAACTCCTACCATTGGTGTCACAAGGAATGAATTAGATGAGGTAGTGTCTGGATTGTACCAACAAATGGAAACTCATAATACTTTGATAATGGACAGGTTAAACACCTTGCTTGGGGAAAATCGACAACCACAAAACAATGAAACAACCTTTGCCGAAGATGCCCATGACTCCCAAGAGAAAGGTATTCCTTAAAGTGCAGTTGGTACTGCCGCAGGGGCACCTTCCCAAGCTGAAGGTTCAAGGCCACAGCCAACATTTCATGAACATTTGCTGAGGCAAACTTCCGAAAGAGCAACTGATGCCTGCCCGGCGAGGCCTCTGAACAATGAGGAGTACCTATCAGGGATGGTTCGCTCAATTATGAAAGAAAGCATGCGGAGGCAAGAGGATGAAAAAGATTGGGGGTTTGCCCCGAGCAAGACTCCGTTCACCAAAAAGATCTTAAAGGCAGAGTTTCCAAGGAAATTTGTACCTCCTACTATCCCGGCCTATCGAGGGACAAGTGATCCAAATCAGTTCCTATACAAGTACGACTGGCATATGACCGGGGCAAGGGCAACAGATGAAATCAAGTGCCATTACTTTCCGGTATACTTAGAGGGAGTGGCCTTACTTTGGTTCACAAAGCTACCAGATAGATCCGTGGATCAATTTTCTGACTTAACACGAAAGTTCAAAGATCAGTTCAGGCTGTATGCTACAAAGGCCAAGGATATAATGTCACTCTCCAGTCTAGAACAAAACCCCGTGGAATCTATTAGATCATTCTTAAATCGTTTCAATATAGCCCTAACTGAAGTCGAGAACGCGGAGCCACAGATGATTTTGACTTATCTGATGAAGGCTATCGATAAATCGAGTGAATTTGGCAAATGGCTAAAAATGAAGGAGCCAAACTCACTTGAGAAATTTTATAAGAAGGCCGACAAATTTATGCGTTTGGAAAGCTTTCCTGCGCCATCAAAAGCAATCGTGGCCGAAATTCAGAATGTCAGTGTTGCTTCTGATAAGAGAGAGTCTGGAGGACAGAAGAGGAAGAACGATGGTGGAAAAAAGCAGAGAGACTTGAAGAAAGCTCGCCACTTTAAACCTTCAGACTTTACTCCCTTAACTGATAATCTTGAGAACATCTTTCTCGCAACCAAGGATGCTATTGATTATCTTAAGCCACCTGAGTCGAAGATTGGGAAAAATGCTATGCATAATGGGAGATTCTATCAGTTCCACAATCAACCTGGTCATGACACCAACGAATGTCGTCATTTAAGGAATTTGATTGAAGAACTATTGAAACAGAATAAACTCCAACAATATGTCAAAAGAAACAGGAATGACCCATCCTCATCCACTCAGGGTCAAATACTTCTTGCTCATCAATATGGCTCAAATAAAAGAACTCCAGCGCAGGGATCTGAGAGGCTTATCATTAATGCTATCACAGGAGGCCCTCACCCAACGGGCGGAAGCTGGGATGAGATGGAAAGATAGGCTCATGCCCTAAGAAAAGCCCCAGAGGGAGAGAATGTTCCTGTTCTTAAAGATATTGCCATCTAGTCCCCTCATACCGGAGATTCGATTCCGAAAAGCTTGTGACAGCAATGACTCGCATCCATGTTTTACTTTAAGGCTTTGTTACAAATTTGTAAAAGAATGATTGATGTATCATTCTTGTGTTAAAAGCCATTGTAAAAACATTGCAAATGAGATATAGGAACTATAAATCTTGTGTTTTCTATTACTATAAAATGCCTGTTTCATCACGATATGCAAATATCTTGAATATATTGCTAAAATGTCGATTTAATGTCGCAGGCAATCAAAGCAAAGCTTACCTAGTCAGCACATCACAAAGCTAAGCGATTCCTATAAATCATTCAGCAAATAAATGTCAAGCCAGAAAAGTTCCAATTTCAATTCCTGCATAAGAAGTGTTACTCACAAACAGTTGATTCTACCAAAAGGACACCTTCCCAACGCGAAGGTTCCAAGCCCTTGCTAACAGACGAAGATCGTTTGTGCAAACAGACATCCAGTCGGATAGTTTGGGTATGCCCTGTGGATTCACTTAATAATGTAGAGCACTTCTCTGGAAAAGAAACAAATAACTGGCAAAGAAAAGAACATGGGTTTGGAAATGATAACGAGGAATCGTTGAGGAGCAAATGGTGAAGGGGCATGGGCAAGCAGACAGAAAACACACAAGACCTCTTCGGAGGCACATTTCACCAGAGCTGGAATGCCAAATAAAGACCTCTTCGGAGGCACAAGCCCTCTTTCGGAGGCACAAGCCCTCTTCGGAGGCACAACTCTTCGGAGGAAAAAGCCCTCTCCCGAGGCACAAACAAAAAGCCCTCTCCCGAGGCATAATAAAAGTCCTCCAATGAGGCACACTTCCCAAGTTTGAAGTGCAAACTAAAGCCCTCCAATGAGGCGCGCTTCCCAAGTTTGAAGTGCAAATCGAAGCCCTCCAATGAGGCACACTTCCCAAGTTTGAAGTGCAAACTAAAGCCCTCCAATGAGGCGCACTTCCCAAGTTTGAAGTGCAAATCGAAGCCCTCCAATGAGGCACACTTTCCAAGTTTGAAGTGCAAACTAAAGTCCTCCAATGAGGCACACTTCCCAAGTTTAAAGTGAAAATTGAAGCCCTCCAATGAGGCACACTTCCCAAGTTTGAAGTGCAAACTAAAGCCCTCCAAGGAGGCGCACTTCCCAAGTTTGAAGTGCAAATCAAAGTCCTCCAATGAGGCACACTTCCCAAGTTTGAAGTGCAAATTAAAGTCCTCCAATGAGGCACACTTCCCAAGTTTGAAGTGCAAATCAAAGTCCTCCAATGAGGCACACTTCCCAAGTTTGTAGTGCAAATTAAAGCCCTCCAATGAGGCACACTTCCCATGTTTGAAGTGCAAATTAAAGTCTCCAATGAGGCACATTCCCCAAGTTTGTAAAAAAAAGAAGCCCTCTAATGAGGCCCACTTCACCAAGTTGAAGCGCCAAAGCCTTCTTCGGAAGCCCGCTTCACCGCGCAGGAGAATACACTTCTCTAAAAACAAAAATCACCATCTCTGAAGGATGAAGTGTAAAAGAAAAAAGAGAAAAACTTCCCAAATACAAGGCACACTCTACTAAAGAAGAATAACATTTCCTCAAAAATGGAAGAATTATTCTCTAAAGCAAGAGTGCAAGCCTTCTCGAAATGGAAGAATTATTCTCTAAAATGAGGGTACAAGTCTTCTTAAAACAGAAGAATTGTTCCCCAAAGTCTCCACAAAATGGAGAATATTACAATGAGCTGTGGTATGGGGGCAATATAATATTGCTACATTAGTAAAAAGCAGTACCCAAGCAACACACCACAAGCTCACTGCAGTATCATGCAAAGAAAAATAAAGAAACTTGTATGAAAATGAGGGATAAATACATTCTCAAATACAGACAAAAGTCTGTACAAGTAGGAAGAATCATCTCATTTTATACTATAAAAATTTTCATACATGTGAAGGTCCCCTAGATGCAAGTTCCTTTGCGGGAGCTGGGGCACCTGAAGTCTCTGCTTGAAAATCTGGGGCATCATAAAGCTGAGTCAATTAAAAGAGGGCAAAAGTCCGAAAAGAGATGGGATGCTGCAAAGTAAAGAACGAAATTAGCACTCAACAACTCGGATTCTGAAAATCTCAGAAATTAAAAAATCCAGCTTGCTCCACTATTTCTTCTTATCAAGAAGACATTCTACATAAAGAACTGAATATTCGAAAGTAAAGATGCACGTTTCCTAAAAGCGTGTGAAGTGTTGTGAAAAGCTACTTAAATAACAAGTAAATAAAGTAATACTCGAAATAATACTGGTTGGCAAATATGTCAATTCAGAAAAATTCGAGGCTTGTTATTTGAAAATAAGTGCAGTATCAATGCAGATAGCAGTTATAACTGTGTAAATTTTTTGTTGATACTTCATTCAAGATAGTTGATTCACAACACTTCATCGAATCCATACTAATTTACTTACAGTAAAATATCAGTTCTTTGATCTAATCCATCACTCGATATGGGCAATCGGTGATGATTATATTCGCCCCATTTTCCCGCAAATGTTGCATTTAACAGGTTGTTAAAATAATCTGTAAAGAGATGCAACAATTTTTGGTCAAAGTTCCATTAATGCGCACTGGTCAAGTTCAAAAGTCTACAGGTCAAAACAAAGCAAGTTTGCCTAGGTACGAGCTTAGCAGCGACCTAAAAATTAAGCCGCAAGAAGTTAGGTCGTCAATCACTCTCGACCTAACAACTTAGTAAAGAACCAGTTAAGAAGAATCGAAGCACACGACCTAGTCCTTAGGTGTATACTTCGAGGGGCAAGTGTTAACTCCACATTTTCAGCAAGGCCGTGATATCAAAAAATCGACCGAGAAGCCAATGATAGTTCGTCTCGAAGAATGGTCAACTCGACATCTCAACAAAGAAAGTTCTGTTGAATGGATTTTCAGATAAGATCCCCTACGGAGGGGGGGCCCAGGGGGGTGCCAACCCCCCAAGGTGGGGGTGCGGGGGCAACGCCACCGCTACGGTGATCGACCTGCCCGGTCAGGTCGCAGGGTCCAGGGGGCAGCGCCCTGTCACTGTATACAACCTAAAGCTTCAACGAGTTAACGGGTTAGAGGACTAAGCGACCTAAGAAGACCTCGCGAGCTAAGCTGGACCAAAGGTCAGCGACCTAACGGGTTAACCTATCAGCGACTTAAGGCATAAAGCGGCTCAACCGAGTTAACGAGCTAATAGGAGAAGCGGCCTAACGACTTAAGGAGTCCACGACCTAACGACTTAAGGAGTGCCACGACTCAGCGACTTAAGTGTTGGACGACTTAACAGCTTAAAAGGTTAGACGACTTAACGAGTTAAAGGTTGGACGACTTAATGGCTGAAGGGCTTCACGACTTAGAGAGTTAAAGCGGCAGCGACTTAAAACTTTCACGACCTACTGTAAGTCGTTCACGACCTTGTACTTAGAGATTTAACTATGCCGCTTTCCATAAGTCGCTAATACCTATCAGTTAGTACAAATGGACATGTGCGAACCAGCTAGGTCGTGACTCCTAACGCCTTAACCCGCTGACGACCTACGACCTATCCTAAGTCGTGACCCACGACTTACGACTTACCTTAAGTCGTAAACGACTTAAGGCCTTTGAAGAATTCTCTATAAATACGGCCTAGGCTCCAAACATAAGGGGACTTTTGGGGGGGGGGCTCATTCTTCGAAGCGTCGATACTCTGTCATTCTCTCGACTCAAACAGCACTACAAGCACTCCAAACGCCAAAGATGCTACAACAAACTTCAAGAGAAGATTTGGATCATTCAACATGAACTCAAAAGATTCTTCTACATCAAAGTTTGAGCTACTAGTAAAAAGTGTGTTGTAATCGAAGTGCATTGTAAAGAATTATTAATCAAATCATCAATAAAGGAATTTAAAGTGGACGTAGGCTCGATCTTAAGCCGAACCACTATAAAAGCTGTTGTCTTTTCTGCTTTCTCTGTGACTTTTCTACTTGCTTTTAGTTCCTGTATTCACGGGTGGTGCTTTCACTCAATCTCTATATGCACCGGGGTGTTAGCGTTCGATTTCAAGCGTTAACATCCAGGCTTTAAATTTTTAGTCTGGAAAGTATTTTTGATTTGCATGTTATTGAAAATGAATCTCTCTGCATGCTTACAATTTGGTGTTACTAAAAGATTGAAACATGCTGATGAACTCCATTTGAATTGCAGTTGAGTTGAAGTTGCAGATTTCATTTTTACTGTGAAGAACTTTACTTTGGATTTTCCAGTTTCAGGTAACATTTGCTTTTGATTTTAATTTCAGGTTTTAAAAGTAGTTTACTGTTTTGAGAATAATTTTCCGGTTTTAACCATTAATTCGAAAGAAGGAAGAAAATATGTTTTATGAACTAGATTATGAAAATTAAAGGAAATAAAAATTAGTATATGACACTTCTTTACATAAACTTACATTTGTCATTATTTAGCTTGAATGATTAACAAGTGTTATAAAGATATGTTTACATGTTTACACATGTCTTAAGCAAATTTTTAATAAATTTCATTTCATTTAATTTAAATGTAATATTAACTTATTTATCAAATTTACTTTATAAATAAATATAAGTTTATTTTTAAAAGAAGTATTCTAACACTAATAAAAATGCAAATAATTCTTATACATGTTATTTAAAATCTAACATTTATATTTATCATTTATAACCATTTTATAATAAGCATTTTTAAAAGAAAACAAAACAAAGCTTGTTTTAAATTCTTTTCAAACTATTATATTTTAAATACTTTAAAAGAAAGACAAAACAAAACTTTGTTTAAAACCTTTTTAAACTACCTTATTTAAAACAAACTCTTTATCTTATATTTTAAAACAAATGAATAAATCTTTAAATTAACTTTTGAAAACATTAATATTAAAACAAATCTTCAATCTACAATATTCATACATTATAAATTATCAATTGATTAAATTAAATTTCAAAATAACTCAAATTATAACATATACATCCATATATATTACAATTTGAAAATTCATGTTTAATTTAAAACAAAAGATATTCTATTCACAATACCTATCAAATATATATATTATAAGTAGAATAAAGTTTCTTGGCTTTGAAAAACAAATCTTATCAATTTTAAATTGTTAAAAAGATATTGATTACAATTATCAGATTAAATATTTATTAACCTTTAAAAGATTAAATTTACCAATTTAAATTAAAATTATAAATAAAAATTATCAAACCAGTTAAATTATTTATACAGATTATTAAATTGTTATTGCCCAAACTTCCAGGTCGTTACATATATATATACAAACCAAATTTATCTTTGTATAAATTTAAAAGAAAAGCATATATAAACCTTTTTATCAAATTTTTATTTAAACTAAAACTATTATATTTTTAAATAAATAAATATTTATCCATATATACTTTGAAATATAGAGTTTAACTTTTAAATAGCTTTTGGAATTCAAAATATAACTTCCTAAATATATATATATATATATTAAAATTCCAAAAAAAATTATTAGTTTTAGATATATATATAAATAAACAAACAAATATCAGATTTAATTTGGAAAAATTTATATTTATTCATAATTTAATTCAAAAATTTAATATTAGTTACCAAAATTTAAATTTGACTCAAAACCGGGATCGTTACAATATATGTGTTTATAAGTGTTGTTTATGCACATATATAAGTTTTATAATGACTTCAATATAGTTTGGGTATATCGGACTTGAAGTATAATATAAATTTTAAGTTTACAAAATATATTATACAGGAATATGTCCATAGGTTAGAGTATATGTATTTGGATAAAGTATACCCATATCCCAATATTTGGAGTAGATATATATGTAATAGATTGGAATATAATATATATCTTTGATTTTAAATATTTGTGTTTGAGAATAATGGTTGAACTATAAACATATTTTATTTCAATACTTGTCTTAAATTTAAAGTTTTGATATTCAAATATGTACATATTATAAAGACTTTTATATTTTGAATGCGTGTTTAAATTTTTATTTTGATATATATGGATATATATATTCTCATCAATCCTATTTATCAGCTTGTTCGTCGAACTCGTGCCAATCTAGCTTTGCTTTGGAATTCATGCTTGGATTCGTAACTCATCTCATTCTCATTCATCTCTAGCCTCGAAAGGTGAGCAATCACTCATGATTAACATTCTTATATTTAATAAATTTTGTTTCAATTGAAACGATAATTGAAATATGATGCTGTTAGTTATTTACATTGCTATATATAGATATTATCTGTATCTGTTCACCTGTGACATCTGACACCATTATCTGTTGTGTATATTGATGATATATGTTATCACTCTACAAGTTCCATGTTAGTATAGAATCCACTATGGGTTGAAATGATGCATACTCAAACGATCTGTAGAATAGGAGAAAATTGTTATGGGTTGGAATGATAAACCCAAGCGATTTTCACTGAATTGAATTTGGGATTGCAGGTTGAAATGATATATACCCGTATAGATTTAAATTGCGTGTTGAAATGATAAATATTTGTATCATTAGACCATAGGATAGAAAATTATATACGGACACCGTTGGTCCATATATAAATATTTTGAAAATGATCTCTATGGTTTTGAAAGGAAATATATATGGTTTTATTTAGTATTGAAAATATTTTATATATAAATAAATTCTAATGTAAATTAGATTTAATAACAAGCTTTAATTTAATAAAGTTTGTTTTAATTAATATATAATACGTATAAGTATTTATTTAAAATTTCATTTTATAAAATAATTTTTTATAATGATTTTATAAGAAGGTTGGGAATAAATTTGAAACTTATTTGAAATTATATTTAATTAAATCAATTTGAAACAATTGAATTTGATATTTAAAGTTATGATCCTATAATTTTATTTTGTTTAAGGTGATTAAATGAAAATTTCAATTTTAAATAAATTAAAGAAAACATTTAGTTTATGTGTAATTTGGGATTTTATTTAAACGATATTAGATTTATTAAGTGGATATTTCAAACTAAATAATAATGGAGTTAAATTAATATATATATATATATATATATATGAAATTATCAGATTTAGTGTTGAAATTGTGGAATATTTAAAGATTTGAAATGTATTGAAATTGAGGAAGCTATTAATTATATAAAGTATTTTAAATTATATTTATTGCTGTTTATATATTTTACTTTATAAATTATTTTTAATATAAACTATTTTAACTTATAACCATTTTAACTTAAAACTATTTTATACACAAACTATTTAACATATAAACTATTTTATTATGTATATACTATTTTTCTATATCTAAATGGCTCAAGTGGGAAGTTATGATTCTAAAGTTATGAATTTCAAAATATTATGTTATCAAGTGTTTTTATTTCCAGAACGTTATAATTTCTATGCTTTATAATTTTGGAAGTGTTATAACTTTGAAAATGTTATGATTTTGGAAATAGATAATATTTGAAGTGAAGAATGATATAGATTTGATATAGTTTTGAAATGGATATGATATTTTGATTTTATGGTATAAATTATTTTGAAATGACCACGATGTTATAATGACGTTTGGTTGTAAAGCGTATATTTCTACATAGTAGATAGTTTCTTGGATCCATAGAGGTTGGGTATCCCAAACATCCTTTAAGTTACTTATATTTCAGTTGATATTTCACTTGAGTTGGATTTATTGATATAAGAATGTTAAACCTGACTCGAGTGTTTTGTGTTTTGCTTTATGCTAGGGTCAAACTGAGTGTCACAGCATTTGAGACTCACCTTTGGAGTTGGAGCTTCGATTGGAGATCCATCTATTTATTTAGCTTGCAGTTGTTTAGCTAACTCCTGTGATATTATTATCTTGCATTTGACTATTGTATTGAGACTTTTGTGTATTCGAGATTTCTTTTGTATCTTGTTTAACTCCGATATATATATAGTAGCTTCATGAACTACTATTCATTTATTTCCGCTGCTTATTGTTATATACTCTGTGTCTGTGATTCTGTGATTATTTATTTACTGTATATGTTGAGTTTTGCCAATATAAATTAACAATCTGATATTTTGAGCAATTCTTGTCTGATATGCTAGTCTATAAGATGATGGTTTTGATGACAACAACCTTTGAATAGATTATAAAATACAAATACCAACATTATAAGTTTAGATATATATGTATACGCAGGATTTAACCATGCAGGTACTAAGAATGAAGAATGTACAGTATAGAGATTCAAGATATCGAGATAAAATATCAAGATAGAAGATTCATGAGTATCAAGATTATCAAGAGTTTAAGATTTGAAGGATAAGTATTTTTTATTATTATTAGGATTTTTTGTTAAAACTCATAGAAAAGCACTGGCATCATAAAATCTAATTTATTCGTGGAATGGAATCCACTTCGAGCCCATTAAAGGGATGGAACCCTAAGTAGGATGTAACCTACGAAAAATCTAGTGGAACATTGTTTTGTATCCGCTAACTTTTATTCAAAATGATTTATCAAAATTATATCCTGTTTTCAAAATGTTTTCAAAACATTCCTTTTAAAAGATTCAAAACCCTCGATCCTGATTTTAAATAGTTTTAGCCTAAAAAACATCTTTATTTTCAATGTCAAATTACTCCTGATTTTAAACTGTCTTTTTAAATAATACATTTAACTTTTAAATATTTATACTTAGATTTAAATATAAAATTATAGTTAAAATCTATATATATTATTATTTATATTTACTTATGAATTTTAACTATAGCCAAGTATATTTATAAAATTTAAAATAGTTTTTATATAAGATAAAGGTTATTTTCAAAGAAAATCAAGAACACCAAAAAATCTTTTGGGATGTCGACATGCCTAGCATGACCATGTTGACATGGTGACAGTTTTATTCAAAAATTCAAATTTCAAAAGAAGTGTTTATCGCTGTAACTCTTCATGAATGGTCATAGCTGTTGTTCTTCTATAAATAGGGGTCAGTTTCAACGAATTTTAAAATCATAATTTTTTGGTTTTCACTCCTCTTCTTCTTCCTCATTTCTTAATACATATTCTTATCATTACTCTGCCGAAATCAACAATGAATCATACTCGATTACTTCTAGTTTGATTCTCTATCACTATCTCTACAAGATTCTCAGTGCTATTTAGAGTTATAGACTTCTTTGCAATTTATTAAGCGAGAAAAGGTGTGATTTTAGCCTTGGAAATCAATCAAATGGGAAAAGGTTTGGTTGTAGCCTTGGTAAATCAATTGGGTAAACTTGTGGCCCGGAAATCAAGTATCTCTACCTAGAGGATCGAAATTCTGGACGGCGTACCTCTTAGCCTTGAAACCAAGGGTGTAATTGTACAATTTCTTTCGGAAGGAAATCAGTACTTGTATTGCGGGACTAGACGTAGGGTAACTTCGAACTAGTATAAAATCCGGCGTGTTCCTTACTTTATTGCTTTTAATTTATTTCTACATCTATGATAGTTTCTGTGATCATATCTGTGTCCGTATATTGCATACTTTTGTGTCTAAATTAAAATAAAATAAAAAGATTTATTAATTCTTTATTAACACTATTCACCCCCCCTCTAGTGTTAATCTTATCCTTAAGATCCGTAATCCGAATTTCTCACAATTGGTATTAGAGGAAGGTTTTCAAAGTTTCATAATCTGATTTTTGAAAAGTTTTCAAAATGGCTACCAACATTGGTACTGTTATTAACACTAGTATCCCTGTCACTAGTTCATTTGTAGAGAGTCAGTCTACTGTCAGACCACAACTTTTTAATGGCAGTAACTATGCATATTGGGCATGTAGGATAAAAATATATTTTCAATCTATAGGATTAGACAGTTGAAATATCACACAAACTGAATATTCTGAACCCACAATTGATTTTGCACAGTGGACTGCTGAGAAAAAGACTGTTGCACAAAATAATTCTAAGGAAATGAATATTCTGTTTTGTTCACTAGATAGAAATGAATACCATAGAGTGTCAGTTTGTAAGTCTGCATATGAAATCTGAAAAACTTTGCAAGTTACTCACGAAGGAACAAGAAAAGTTAAACAGACCAAAATTTCCATGCTCACGAATCAGTTTCAATTATTTAAAATGAATGCTAATGATTCTATTTAAGATATGTATAGTAGATTTAGGATATTGTGCATTCTCTAATATCTTTGGGAAAGGAATTTTCTGAAGAAGATCAAGTCTGAAAAATTTCAAATTCTCCAACTCTAGAATGGGACCAAAAGACACTTGCAATTGAAGAGGCAAATGACATCAGTATTTTGAAGATAGAAGAATTAATTGGAAATCTAATGTCGTATGAAGTTCAAATGATCGGGAGAAGAGAAAGTAAAGCATCCGAAAAGAAATCAATGGCATTCAATGCATTAACCTATGGATCAGACTCAAACAACGATAATGATGAAGAGAAAGCTTTTATGACCAGAAATTTTAGGAGATTCCTGAAATACAAAAAGATGAATAATCTCAAGAGAAACAACTATAAGAATTCTGGAAATCAGAATATAGTGCCAAATAATGAAAAGTGTTACAACTTTGATAAACCAAGCCACTTCAAACTGACTGTCCGTATCCAGAAAGGCAGAATCCTCCTATGAACAATGAACCAGCAAAGAAATGGAAGCGTGCATTTACTGCTACTCTAGATGGCACAGACTCGTCCTCAAGTGATGATTATCAGAAGACCGATAATTTGAATTTGTGTTACACAGCTGTTCACGACTCCGACGAATTCAGAGAAACGGACTCAGAAAAAGGTATACGTTTACAATACAATTGGTTGAAATTGCTTGCTTAAGATTAGTTGCTTGATTGTTTGATTGATTGATTTTGAATTAGTGTGTTGTTTGAATTTCAAAATTTATTTTCTATTTTTATTATTTTTATTAATTTTATTTTTATTTTTATTATTTTTAATACTTTCTGAAATATATTATAAGTATAATAATATTTCAGAAATATATAATAGATATTAATAATAATAATATATATATTAGAGATGTTAGGAAAAATCAACTCATGAACATTCAAAAGCACATGTCGACATGGTCCCTACCATGATGTCGACATGGCTACCTGAATTTGAATTTCAAAATTTGAATTCAAATGTTTGAATTTCCCTCCACCTTTTCACTTCATTCAATTCTTTGAAAAGATACCTTTTGACCAGAGAATATGTACTTTAAGAATCTATTTATTCACTATCTTTTATCATATCTTTTCACTTTCATTTTCAAATTCAAACTCTCTCTTCATAACTTCAAGCTCTCTACTCTCTACTCTAATGGTTTTTTCAAGCAACCCTCAACCATGAGAATTTCCATAAAAATCAAAGAGCAATTATTCAATGATCCAGAGGCAATTAAAGCATACATCAATTATGCTAACTATGCCAAAGTCCATCCCGGAAAATTTTCTATTTTTAAGATTTTTCTTCTTATGAAATTGATTCTCTTTTTGCAAACAATGGTGTTCTTAGTCTTATTGATGCTTCTCAAAATGATTTTGTTTGCTATCCTAATCTTGTCAAAATTTTCTATGCAAATTTAAATCGCGGATTTTATGTTGGAAACGAAGATGAAATTTGGAGTAGTGTCAAAGGCACACAAATTGTATTGAATTGTGATCTTTTGGGTACCATTCTCAATTGCAAGAGTACGGGAATGGATCTTTCTAACTTTAAAATCGATGAACATGATCGTGGGACATTTCATCATATTTTCGAAAGAGATGATGATTTTGATTTTAAAAATAGAAATTTTCGACCAAAAGCAAGAATTGTTAATCTTCTTTTGCAAAATACTTTGACCCCAAGATCGGGAAATTTTAACAATCCTACTTCAAAAGTTTGCAAAGCCCTTTTTGCTATTTTAGGAAACTATGACATAAATTGGGCACAAATTATTTTGGATGAACTTCATCCTAAAAATCATGAAATGGGTGAGAATACTTTATACCATGGAATTTATCTCACTCGGATTTTTAACTATTTTGGAGTTGATTTCAAAGGTGAAGAATTTGTTTCTAGAAAAGTTTTCAATCATTCCAACATTTCACTTATGAAAATTCCTTTTTTTTCAACCTTATGAGACACTTACCGGAAAGGAAGAGCGTTTGGCTCATGAGGAAATGGAAAAAGAGGAAGCTGAAGAAAAAGAAGAAGGGGATGAAATGGAAATTGAAGAAGAGGAAGAAGGTGAAACGTCTTTGGAAAGCAATGAATATCCTTCCAATCCATCCAACAAAACCCTTCTCAAAAACCAAAAGATAATTGTGGAGAATCAACGGGTTCTAAAACAATCCGTTAGTAAAAAGTTGGATAACATTTCTTCGAAGATGAACAAGTTCTTTTCCAAAGTCAGCAAGAAACTTGGACTATCTTCATCATCTTCATCCTCTAACTAGTTTTATCTTTTCATATCTTGTTTTATTTGTTTTAGTTTGCTTTATTTTGAATGTTCATGTAGTTTGTTATGTGCTTAATCATTGTATTATCGTAGTATGCAATGAAATGAAATTTCCTTTCTGTTATCTACCTTATCTTATCTCTAGAATAAATGTTAGTATATTATATGTATATATACACACAATTATTCACAAAATCAAATTAGTCATAACATTTAACTAACCCATGTCGACATCCCCTATGTTACCATGTCGACATGTACTGGTCAGAAATGGCAATTGATTTTCCATTTGAAATTTGAATAACTACCACATGTCTATTCAATTCAAACGAATTTATACACCCATATATACCTGTTTCATCCAGAATTCTTCACTGAAATTTATTTCTTATCATCTATATCCTCCATTTCTTTCACAAATTCTACTTTGGCTAATCCTATTCACAATTTATCCAAAAATCTTATGGAAACCCTTAATTCGTTCAAGAATATTCTCTCATATATTCTACGAAACCAGCGTCATTTAGAATCAAGTCAAATGCTGATGATAAAGCAACAAGAAAGGCACTTCGATGCGATACGATGGATGATCTCCTCTCTGCATAAGGATGATAACGAAGCACATCCTCCTGTCTCTCTCACCAATGACAGTGATAATTGGGATGCTATTAAGGCAAACTCAATATTTGGAGAAGAAGGATGGGTGGAAGTTCCACGTAACGTTTGATTTTTTATTTACTTTGTTTGATTTGTTTGAATTGATCTGATTTGAATTGATACTTTGTATGGATTGATTTCTTATTGATTTGAAGATTGGTGTGTAAAACATATATTTATATATATATATATATATATATACGTTGAAATGTATATAGTCTTTAAATTAGTTATCATGCTTAGAAATATAATTATTTCCTACTCTATATATTCCGTTGTATAGTTTATCAATGCAGGTACTGAAGTCCTAGAATGAAGGGGAGTAAGTTTTTGTTGATGACAAAGGGGGAGAAATATAAAATAGGGTAGTTAGGTATAGATTAAGGGGGAGTTGTTAGTTTTAAGGGGAGTTATAAGAATAGAAATAATATTTTATAAACAAAGGTTGCCATCATCAAAAAGGGGGAGATTGTTAGTCCGTGAGATGATGGTTTTGATGACAACAACTTTAGAATAGATTATAAACTATAAATAATAACATTATAAGTTTAGATATATATGTATATGCAGGATTTAACCATGCAGGTACTAAGAATGAATAGTGTACAGTATAGAGATTCAACATATCAAGATAAAATATCAAGATAGAAGACTCATGAGTATCAAGATTATCATGAGTTCAAGATTTCAAGGATAAGTATTTTTTATAATTATTAGGATTTTTTATTAAAACTCGTAGAAAAGCACTGGCATCTTAGAATCTAATTTATTTGTGGAATGGAATCCACTTCGAGCCCGTTAAAGGGATAGAACCCTAAGTAGGATGGAACCTACGAAAAATCTAGTGGAACATTGTTTTGTATAGCTAACTTTTATTCAAAATGGTTTTTCAAAATTATATCATGTTTCAAAATGTTTTCAAAACTTTTCTTTTAAAAGATTCAAAACCCTCGGTCCAGATTTTAAATAATTTTAGCCTAAAAAACATCTTTATTTTCAAAGTCAAATTACTCCGGATTTTAAACTATCATTTTAAATAATACATTTAACTTTTAAATATTTATACTTAGATTTGAATATAAAATTAGAGTTAAAATATATATATATATATATATATATATTATTCTTTATATTTACTTATGAATTTTAACTATAGTCAAGTATATTTATAAAGTTTAAAATAGTTTTTATATAAGATAAAGGTTATTGTTTACGTAAAAAGTCAGACGCAAACACCCCGATGCAAATAGAGATTGAATGAAAGAACCACCCGTTAACACGGGAATCATAAAAAGCAGTAATTCACTGAAAAAGCAATAAGAGACACAGAGTTTATAGTGGTTCGGCTTATAATCAAGCCTACGTCCACTTCAATCCTTTTTTATTGCTTATATGATTGCAATCCTTTACAATTTCCTTCAATTACAATTAACTTCAAAAGACAAGCAGCTAGAAAAACTTCGATGCAAGAGAATTCTCCGAATTCATGGTTCAATATGTTGAATTCCTGTTTGAAGTTGACTGAAGCTTCTTGCGAGTTTCGAATGTTGGAGTAAGGCTCGGCTTGAAGATGGCAGAGTCTCGATGCTTTGAAGAAAATGATCTCCCCCAAAAGTCCCCTCAATGTTGGAGCATATGCCGTATTTATAGGAGATTTTCTGGGTGAGGTATAGGTTGCGCACGACCTAAGATAGGTCGTAGGTTGCTGGCGAGTTAAGGGGAAGCGAGCTATGACTTAACTGGTCCTTCCACTGTCATCTGAACTAGCTGATAGGCCGTAGCGACTTAAGAGGAAGCGGCATCATTTATTTACCAAGTACTAGATCGTGAACGACCTAATGCAGGCGTAAGTCGGTGGCGACCTAAGGGAGAAGCCAGTAACTTTACAAGGCCGAGACAACCAACCTAGCAACCTAGGCTAAGTCGTTAAACTGTAATGTCCCTTAACTTGTTAGGTCGTGGGTCGCCCCATTCCTTAGGTCGTTAAGTCGCTGTACTTTTTAGGTCGAACACACAGTTTGGTCGTTCCCCTTTTAGGTCGCTAGGTCACGGAACCCCGGATCACTGAACTCATTAGGTCGCAAACCTCTTTAAGTAATTATGTCTTTGATCAGTTAGGTCGCCGCACATCTTAAGTCGTTGGGTCGTCCACTCCTTAATTCGTTAGGTCGTATCCTCTAAAGTCGTTAGGCCGTAACCTCTTAAGTCGTTAGGTCGATACCACTTTTAGGTCGCTGAGTAATTGATAAAGCTGAGTTAACATTTGCCCCTCGAAGTACACGCCTAATGGTTAGGTCATGTGCTTCGATATCCTTTAACCCGTCCCCCTCTAGGTCGCTAGGTCGTGTGCGACCTTTAGGTCGTATGTGCCGCTTCAGGTTTCTCCACTGCAATGTATAAGTCATCCATCCTCTTTTTTCTTCTCATTGCCTACTTCCTCATTTGATTCTGCCATTAACATCTTCCCGAGCTCCCAAAGACGATCTCAATCCGATCAATCACCGATCATCCTTGATATTACATTGCGTAAGTGAACCTGTTTCTTTCTCAATCCTTTATCATCATTGATTCATGGATCCCATTTTTCAATCTTAACCCACCTCCTTACGCAATGTTTCATCGCGAACTCGTTACATCGATAGTTGATGAACTTGAGTTAGCTCGATTTGGCTTTGTACGATTGATGAGATGATGGCGATGGGTTGCAATGCTTCAGGCTAACTGATCTTTGATTTGCGTTAGAATGGCAGGGCATTGAATTTGTGGTGATTTCGAATTAGTTGTTTGGATGATTTCATAGCATGAGAAAATGAGGGCTTCTTTTGATGGAGAGTAACGAGTTAACGGGTTAAAAGGATGACGAGTTACCGATTAGATTGGATGTTTGTCGGTTGAGTGAAGTGAGACATTAGCTTGGACACGACCCAGCAATTTTGGGCGACCTATAAACTTTCACGACTTAACTTTTGACCGACTTAACTAGATGCGACATAAGCCTTGAGTCGCGGCCGAGCTAGGACTTAGAGAAATTCATGTCACTTTGAACTGAAGCCTTTTCTCCTTACTATGCCTCACGATTTAAAGGACCAATGACTTAATTTAACTCGCAAGAAATCTTTTAGGTCGTGGACGATTTAGTACTTAGATGCTCAACTCGAATTCACAGTCAGAAGCATAATCTCAACTTTAGTGCTTAACTTGAACTGCCGGACTGAATTGCCTAAACTCTGAATTGCTTGACCTTTGAATTGTTTGAACTTTATTGCACTTTTGATTTGAACTTTGAACTGTCGAGACAACTTGCATGATTTCGCTATGCTTTCTTAACAGATTATACCAAATTCGTTGCTAATAACCTGTTAAATATAACATTTGCAGAAAATTAGGGCGAATATACTGCCACTGATTGCCCACATCAAATGACAGATTAGTCGATAAAATATAATCAACTTAAAGAAATCGTATGAAATGCTGTGAATCAACGAATTCAAGTGTAGTAGTAAAGCGATATTAATCAACTAGAGCTGATTTTTTGCATCAATACTGCACTTGTATTTGGACAAGTCCTGAAAAAATTTTCCTGTTTATTAATTTAATTTCAGTCATGTCTGCTTGTCACTCTACTAGTTTTGCACAACACTTCACACATTTAGGAAACGTGCACCTTCATATTTGAATATCCGGCTGCTTATGTAGAATGGCTTCTCATCAAGGAGAAGGAGCAGTACCAACTGGAGACGCTTTCCCGATGGCCGGTCCACTGGTCAACCCACCAGAAAGAACTCCAACTACCCTGAGTTATCGGGTGTTTAACCAGTTACACGCCCAATTTGGGATTGTAGAAGCAGATGCTATTCTCCCTGGGCGAAATGATTTTGCTGACAGTCCTCCCTTTGGGTTTGTTGCCGCTAACCGCCAAATGTGCCTTTGTGGAGCCATTCCTCCTTTCAATAGTTTTCTCCAAAAAATCCTTCACCGGTTGGCTATTTATCCTTTTCAATTGCACCTCAACGGCTATGCCATTTTGATGGGATTATGCGTTTTCTTAAGAAGGACGCTTGATCGCCTCCCAAGCTTTGAAGAAATCTGCTATTTATGCACATTTGCGAGAAACAAAGACCATCCTTCCATTATATATGTGAGGAGAGCCAGGAAACGCAAGCTTATCACCGATCTCTCTGATAGCGCTCATGGTTTCCTAAACCAGTTCTTCTTTGTCCGTTGTCTCCAGGGATTTTACGCTATCTGGAGAGTAGGGGGTAAGCTTACTTATCCCCATTCTTTCCTCTTCTGAGCTTTGCGAGATCCAAATTGCTAAATGTTAACCTCGCTTTCTACTTTTGCAGTCCTTCCTCCTCTTTATAGAGATCCAAGCTACAAGCAGACTTTTGAGAGGCTTAACGCTGTGGCGGCTGAGGAGAGAAGTATCAAGTTTTTTCTAAGAGACGAGTTCCTTCATCAGTTCGGACTCTTACACCCTTCCCGCTCTACTCAGCCTTACGAAGTTCCTGATTCTCCTGCCAAGGCACCGGATGCCCTAGTTTCTGTTGAGGAGCCTACATTGAAAGATCCTGCTCCTAAGGCTTCTCTGGTGAAGGGCTCTACTTCTACTGATGTCGCGGGGTCATCTGGAAAATTTGCACTTGCCCCGGTCATTGAAGAAGAAGAGTCGCGAGAATCTCCCCAACATTCAGGGAAGTCCGGTGATGGAGGAGCAGGAAAACAAGTCCTTCCAAGCAGAGCGGGTACGACACTTTTGAAGGGTTGAGCGACCTGTTTATCACCTCATAGGAACTCTTTAAAGATGATCCTGTTGCCACTAGGGTTTCCTCTTTAGTGGTTGAAGCAACTTCTGTTTTGCAACAGATCCCGTCGACTCAAGAGTTAATGTTAGCTACTACACCCATCATTCCTTCACAACTGAGGAGTGGTTCGTAGTTCAACGCGCGTAGTCTGCACGTTGCACATACTTAGGATTTTTCAGCACTTATATGCACTTAACTCCTTGCAATTTGAAGATTCTCAAGTTATGCTTTTTTTTTAAATTTCAGGTTCTCTAATGGGGCAAAGTGGCTCGTACTATGATGACTTTAAGCAATATGGAAGGCGCAGTCAATATGATTACAGGCGCTATCTTCCCCCTCATAGGGAAACTGATGAAGAGAGGGCTGCTCAAAAAGCTCAGGAGAGAAGAACATATGAAGAACGGTACGGGAGAGGGGATGAACGTCACGACTCTTCCCACAGAGAGGGTGATTCTCTCAAATGAAAATCCCATGATGACAAAGGCAAAATCCACGCTGCCGAAGATTCGAGCAAACGGACCAAGCATGGTGAAAAGTCATCATCTGACATTCTTAGAGAACCCATTGCTTCGGTGCCTTCTCAATCTCCCGCTCTCGCTCGTACCGACATTCAGACGATCATTGGCAGGCCCTCATACCAGGTTGGACCAGGCCCAGCTACTCTTCAAAGCCGATTTCCAAACTGGTGCTTGAAGGGAGTTCGCTTTGATCTTGATCAGGTTCCAATCGACAAACCAGCCATGCTGCGAAATCTTGATGCTGTCAAACTTGATATTAAGAGAATGTCAAGTTGGCAGAAACTTGTTGATGAACTCCAGAGAGTGAATCGCACGGACCTTGAGGCTATATTGACCATGGAGAACGATAAATCCGAATGGCAAAAGACTCTCGATCAACATGATGCAGAGATGAGGAGCATCGCCGCTTATAATGAAAAGCTTGAAGCGGAAGTTGGAAAGCTTAAAGAGGAGCTTGCTACTTCCTCCACTTCCTACTCTCAAAGGGAAAGTGTGCTTCGGCAACAAGTGCGGGATGCTCATGCTTGCTAATGAGAGGCCGAAGATAAACTCAAGTGGCAGGAAAAGGTTGTAGAAGATTATCGCGTTGAAGTTGCACAGTTGCGACAACATACCAGCTCCCAGAACCTCGAAATTGAGACATTAAAAACTCGACTTGATATAGTTGAGAAAGAGCGCGATGAGGCTGTTGCCGGTAAAATTGCAGCTGAAGAAGCTCATCAAGCCACTAAAGCCGATGTCAGTTCGACATTGTTTGACTTCTACTTGCAAAGTGTCCTAGGGCGTGGCAGTCTCGCATTTTTGGGCCCCAAATATGAAATCACTTTGGCTGAAGTATGGGAAGCTGCGCTTGATATGCTTAAAGATGCTGGGTATGCCGAAGAAGAACTCGAGGCACATTATCTGGATGACGGAGCTCGTGCAGCCCTTGCCAGAGGAAAAGAGCAGCTCGCTAGAGAGCGTGCTGGGACGATGAGAGAGGAGCATCGAGAGAAAGAAGCATAATTAATTGCCCCTGTCCCTCCTCCAATTTCGGCCGACGTTGATACCACAGGCTCCGGTTCCCATTCTCCGTCCCCTGCTAAAGTCATAACTGAGATTACAAGTGCACAGGGTGGAGATGAAGGCGAAGAAAGCACTGAAGCACAAGCTTATGAAGTTGACATTAGGAAGTCCACTTCTCCAGGTAATATTAACGTCGAACCAGGTCAAGCGGATTACTCATTTGCTTCGGCTGAGCTTGATGAATTTCTTGCTTATTACTTAAGACTCGATGAGCCGTTATCTCCTCTCTTCGCGGGAGATACTAATATTTTTTGCTTTTCTTCTGTAGCGAAACCGCCTAGTGTCATAGAAACTTCTCCTCCTCCAGCTATTCCTCCTCCATCCTTTCAAATCACTCCTACTTCCCAGCCGGGATCGCAGGAAGAATTAATAGGAGCCCTTCAAGACTTGGACGATCCAACCGCTTCGCAGGAGCAGAAGGCCGAAGGACTTGAAGGAGGCGAAGTATCTCCGGAGCGAACCCTTTCTGATGACATAAAATTGTCTGCTCTTGTCACTCCGGGGAGTGAGTCTTCTTCGAAGAGGAGGAGGAAGCGTACAACTTCAAAGAAGAAAGGGAGAGGCATTTCTGTTACCGAAAAGGAAACGGAAGTTGATCCAGCACTAGCTCTCTCTCCTTCTCCCCCGTCTCTCCCAAGCCGGCCTGAAAAATTGCCTATTAAGCCAGGTGAAGGCTCTAAAGGTGGTGGTAGAAAGAAGTGATGAGTCCCGCTTTCCCTTCTTTGCTTTACTTTTTGCTTTTTTGCATGTATATAAGCTTGTGTTGACTGGAGATTGTGCAGGTACCAGTCCCCGCTTTCTTTTACTTTGAAACATGCGTATGTATAAAATTCACATAGTATGGAATAAAATGGTTCTTTTACTTATACAAATTTCTGTCTATATTTGAGAACGCTTTTAATTTCTGTTTTTATGCAAGTTTCTTTATCCTCTTTATGTGAGGTTGCAGTAAACCTATGGTATGTTTATTGAGCATTGTCTTCATTTTTTTTGTGATGACTATACTGTATTGCCCCCATACCATAGGTTTATTGCAATCTTTTTCACATTGGCAAAGTTTCGGAGAACAACTCTTCTGTTTCAAGAAGACTTGTACTCTTCCTTTAGAGCACAACTCATCCATTTGAAGGAAGTTTGCATTTGTACTTTATAGGATAATATTTCCGTTCCAAGAAAATATTTTTCTAGCTTAGTAGAATGCACTTTATATTGGAGGAGTCTTCTCCTCTCTTTTTTGTTGCAAAGTTTTTACACTTCACTTTCTGAAAAAAGACACTTTTGCTTTGGCATGCGAATTTCACTTCATAGTGCAGTGGGCCTTCCGAAAAAGGGGCTTCAACCTGCTTGAGTTTCTGAAGAGAGTTTTTGATTGTGCCTCTGGGAAGAGGTCTTTTTGTTTGGTTGCGCCTCTGGGAAGAGGTCTTTTTGTTTGATTGTGCCTTTGGGAAGAGGCCTTTTTGTTTCTGCCTCTTGGGAGTGGCTTTTATCTTTTCCCTGTTTGCTGGGAAGCGGGCCTCCGAAGAGGGCTTTTCACATTTCGACTCGTGTGAAGTTTTATTTCGGATCACGGTGAAATGTGTGCCTCAGAGTAGTGCTTTTGCCTGGAAGTTTGGAGCTTCTTTCTCTTAGTTGGATGGATTCACGGGGCGGACACAAGTGTTCTGTACCACCGATCAGTCCACAACTTTATGTCGAGAAAGAACTCTCTTTTTCTGGCGAGGCCCGCTTGAGGTCTTTTAGCATTTCAACTATGGTGAGATGGGCCTCCGAAGAGGGCTTTTCACATTCCAGCACTTGTGAAGTTTTATTTCAAAAATCTCGGTGGAATGCGTGCCTCCGAGTTTACCTGTAAGTTTCTTCCTTGTGGTTGGCCGGATTCACGGGGTGGACGCAAGTTACTTGGACGCTTATTTGCGCAGATTGTCTCAACTAGTGAAAAAGCTCCTTGCTTTCTACTTGGGAAGGTGCCTCCGATCATCGTATGAATTCATGGGGCGGACGCAAGTTACTTGGACGCTTATCTGCACAAACTATCTCAGCTAGTAAACAAGCGCCTTACCTCCCAGTCAGGAAGGTGCTCCTGGTCATTCCATACCAATCTTTTTTTTTTGAGAAAGTCTTATGGCATGCCCCGTTTGAGGTCTTTATCCTCCGAAGAGTTGTGCCTCCGAAGAGGGCTTGTGCCTCCGAAGAGGTCTTTTGCTGTTTGATGCTTGCTCGCCCATGTCTCTTTGCCATTTATTCATGTCGGCGATCCCCGTTATCTTTTCCAAATACACTTCCCTTTTAGTTGCCAACAATTTCCCTTATCCAAAGAAATATACTTCATAGTTAAGCGAGTTGGTGGTGGTAGACACAGGCTATTTAACTGGATGTTCGTTTGTACAAACATTCACAGTTAGTTAGCAATGGTCCACTCCCAGCCGAATCGCTAACTTTTGTTCGAAGCACTTCTTTCGTAGGATTTGAGTATGGAAATTTTGAATGGCTTAGCGTTTGCTTGTTGGGTGATGCCAAGGATTGCTTGGTCTTGTGATGGGTAAGCTTTGTTTTTATGGCCTGCATTATTAAATCGACATTTTAGTAATACAATTGACGTATTTTATATATCGAAATAAAGCAAAGCAGTCTATAATAATAAAGAACACAGGATTTATAGTGGTTCGGCCAAGAACTGGGCCTACATCCACTTTATAGTTCTTATTATTCACTTGCACTGGCTTTACAACGGCTTTCAATACAAGAATCATACATTCGTCATTCTTTTACAATATTTCATTAAAGCCTTTAAGTAAAATATGGGCGCAAATGATTGATGTTCCAAGCTCTTGGAATTGGGTCTCCTTCGACAGTTACAAGTTTGAATGTGCCATCAAGAAGTTTTTGGCCTATAACATACGGCCCTTCCCAGTTTGGTCCAAGCACGCCTGTAGGTGTCATAATTCTTCTTAAGATTAGATTCCTAACTTCAAAGCTGCGTCGACGAACTTTGGAATTGAAGTGCTTGGCTATTCTTTGCTGATGAGCCGCAATTCTGAGATCGGCTTCTTCCCTTTTTTCATCAAGGAAGTCAAGGGCTTCAAGTTGTAGCTTTTCATTTTCGGCTTGATTGAAATGGATTCTTCTTTGTGAAGGGATCTCTATTTCTACCGGAATCATTGCCTCTGATCCGTATGCCAATGGAAATGGAGTGTGCCCCGTCGCAGTTTTATGTGTAGTTCTATATGCCCATAGTGCTAGCGGAAGTTTATCGACCCAACCACCTTTTGCTTTTTCCATCTGTTTTTTGATGGTTGATTTGATAATTTTGTTTACTGCTTCCACTTGCCCGTTTGCCTGCGGATGAGCCACTACTGAGAAACTTTTCGAAATCTTGAATTTTTTGCAAAGATCTTGGAACTCTTTACTTTCAAATTGGGTTCCATTATCTGTGATTATCTTTTGAGGCACTCCGTACCTGCAAATGATATTCTTAGTTACAAAGTTTATCATTTTCTTAGAAGTAATAATAGCTAAGGGTTCAGATTCAGCCCACTTAGTAAAATAATCTACAGCAACAACAGCGTATCTGATTCCGGATTTTGCAGTTGGCAGAGGCCCGATGAGATCCATTCTCCAAATAGCAAATGGCCACGGCCTGACCATCTGTGTTATCTCAGTGGAAGGCGCTCTTGGGATTTTTGCAAATCTCTGGCATCGGTCACGTTTTCGGGCGTAACTCGCGGCATCACGATTAATATCCGGCCAAAAATATCCACAACGGAGAATCTTCTTTGCTAAAGTTTGACCTCCTGAATGGTCTCCACACTCTCCTCCGTGTACCTCAGTTAGAATTGTTTCAGCTTCTTCCTTGGTCACACATCGGAGTAATGGCATTGAGAATCCCCGCCTATACAATCGGCCATCTTGAATTACAAATCTGGATGCTTTTCTTAACAACTTCTGCCGTTCTCTTAGGTTTTCTGGTAGAGAACCATCGTGTGGGTATTCCAATATCGGAGTCATCCATGATTCTCGCTCCTATGATACAGCCATGATCCAGTCAATATTCATTTCATCAATGCTTGGAGTTGACAGGACTTCCACAGGAACTAATCCCAATAATTGAGCTTCACCAGTGCTTACATACTTTGCGAGGGAATCTACCTTCATGTTTTCTTCCCGAGTATATGGTTTATCGTATAATGGTCCAGGTCCTCGAGAAGCTCCCAGGCTCTTGACAAGTAAGCGGGCAGATTTCCTCCTTTGGTTTGAAACTCTTTCTTGACTTGACACACAATAAGCTGTGAATCACTGAAGAGTTGCAATGCCTTGATGTTCAGTTCTTTAGCAATCTTCAGGCCAGCAACGAGAGCTTCATATTCTGCCTCATTATTAGTTGAAGGAAATTCTAATCTTAATGCATAACACAGTGACCATCCTTCAGGGGTTTCAGGCACAACCCCAGCCCCGGAACAGTAATCGTTTCTTGCGCCATTGACATATAATTTCCATAGAATTGGGGAATTATCGGTTACCACCTCCTCGCTATCACCTTTGTCTGTACATTCCGCGATGAAGTCTGCCAAAGCTTGTCCATTGATTGCTTTCCGGGGATGATACGTGATGTCATATTGACTGAGCTCAATATTACACTTCAAAAGACGACCCGAGGTCTCAGGACGAAACAGGACTTGCTTCAAGGGCTGATCGGTGAGGACCTTGATGGGATGAGCTTGGAAATATGGCCTCAATTTTCTAGATGCAATCAGTATACAATAAGCGAGCTTTTCCAACTTTGAATAGTTCAATTCTGCCCCAGTGAGTCTCTTGCTGATGTAGTAGACCGAGCGCTGAATTTTCGCATCCTCCTGTACCAAAGCTGCACTGAGGGCATGAGACGAGATTGCCAAATATAAAAAAAAGATTTTCACCATTGTCAGGCTTAGAAAGTATATGAGGCGTTTCCATATGACGAATCAGCTCATCGAAATCTTTCTGGCACTCAGGAGTCCAGTCAAAGATTTTCTTCCTTTCTTTAGAGCATCAAAGAATGGAATGCATGTATCAGTAGCTTTGGAAATGAACCAACTCAAGGCAGCAACTTTTCCATTGAGACTTTGCAATTCCTTCTTCGTTCTAGGAGCTCTGACTTCTCTTAAGGCAGTTATCTGAGCAGGATTAGCTTCAATGCCCCTTGCACTTACAATGAAACCCAGAAACTTTTCAGATTCTACCCTAAATGAACACTTCAAAGGATTTAGCTTCATACCGTACTTTCGGAGGATTGAGAACATCTCTGCCAAGTGATCCATGTGGTCCACTGCTTTCTTTGAGTTTACCAGCATATCAACGACATAAACTTCCATAGTCTTGCCAATATGTGGTTTAAACATGGCATTAACAAGTCTTTGGTAAGTTGCCCCCGCATTCTTAAGTCCGAAAGGCATGACTTTGTAGCAGTAGAGACCAACGTCGGTGATAAAGCTTGTGTCCTCCTGGTCTGGCTCATGCATCATGATCTGGTTATATCCGAAGTAGGCATCCATAAAAGATAGAAATTCATGCCCTGCCGTTCCATCCACCAACTAGTCAATCCTGGGTAACGGGAAGCAGTCTTTGGGGCAGGCTTTGTTTAGATCTGAAAAGTCAATGCACACTCTCCATTTTCCATTAGCTTTTTTAACTAGTACTGGATTTGAAACCCAATTCGGATAAGTGGATTCCCTGATAAAACCATTATCCATGAGCCGATCAACCTCTTCTTTCAATGCTGCTGACCTTTCAGGACCTTGAGTTCTTCTTTTCTGCTTTACCGGTGTAAACTTTGGATCAATATTCAAGGTATGTACTGCAATTTCTGGAGATATTCCACACATATCGGCATGAGTCCAAGCGAACACATCCAGATTTTCTTTCAAAATGATATCAAAACACTTTGAACCGTTACATTAAGCTGCGAACCCACATTCAACACTTTGTTCGGGTCTTTCGGGTCAACAGGTACCGACACTGTCACTTCAACTGGTACCACTCTATTCTCCCCTGCATTGGCTTTTCTGGGATCCATCTCTCTTCGTGCACCGCTATGTTCGCCTGTGCAGGGTCCACCCTGTAATTGCTACAAGGTTGATTCTTTGATGCAGACCGAGGCCGCTGCATCTTTTCCCATTTCTCTCTTTCTCGTTTCACGCAACTCTGTAAGATAAAATTTTCGTCCAGCATTCTGATCCCCTTTCACTACACCGACTCCATTATCTGTGGGGAACTTTTAGTCAGACACCATGGGGCAAGAATAGCTTTAAATGCTGCCAGAGTTGATCGGCCTAGGAAGGCATTGTAGGCAGAAAATTCTTCAACAATAACAAAGGTCTGTTTTCGAGCCACTTTTCTCTGCCCCTCTCCAAGCTCTACGAACAAATCAATAGTCTCAATTGGCTGTTTCGGCTCCCCAGTAAAACCAGCAATCTTTAGTGATGAAGCTTGAACGTCAGCCATTGGAATCTTCATCTGATCAAAAGTCTTCTTGAAGAGAATGTTGCACGAAGCTCCACAGTCAACCAGAACTCTTTTCACAGTAGCTGGCCCAATGCCAGCGGAGATGACCAAAGGATCAATGGTAGGAGCTTCAACCCCCATCGAATCCCAAGCACTGAATATAATGTCATCATTAAAAGTTTTCTGCTGCTTCAAGGGTGCAGCATCTTCTAACACAAAAACGCTTTCATCTGCCGGTGCATACTTCAAAGCACGGGCGTATCTTTCCATCTCACCCCAACTCCTGCCAGCTGGGTGAGGGCCCCCTGTAACCACATTTATAACAGGCCTCTCTGATTCATGAGTTGTCGCCTTTTCACTTGAGCTACGGCGATGAACAGGAACCTGTTGTCCTTGAGTTGACGAAGTTGGGCCATTCTTGTTCCTTTTTACATATTGCTGGAGCTTGTTTTCCTTCAATAGTTCCTCAATTACCTCCTTCAAGTGACGGCACTCGTTAGTATCATGCCCGGGTTGGTTATGGAACCGGCAAAAACTTCCATTCTTCTCAGCTTTCCTATTAACTCTTTGCTTAGCTGGTGCGGGGAATTCGACCGTGTCTTTGTTCGCAAAGTAGATATTCTCCGCGGTATCATTCAGAGGGGTGAAGTTGAAGGGACGACCTTTCTTTGCATCTCCTTGCCTCTTCTGACCATCGTTCCCTCTCTTCTGATTGCCAGGTTCTTTCTTATTCGGAACAGCATTACTATTTCCAGCCCCTGTTGATGCCACCTTAGCCGGTGCTTGGAGGCTTTCCAGGCGCATGAATTCATCGGCTTTCCTATAAAACTTGTCAAGGTTATTTGGTTCATTCATTTTCAACAACCTCCCGAACTCACTTGTCTTATCAATAGCCTTCATCAGGTACGTCAAAATCATTCTCGGCTCTGCGTTGTCCACTTCAGCCAGAGCTATATTGAAGCGATTCAAGAAAGCTCTAATGGATTCTCCAGGATTCTGCTCCAAGCAGGATAACAACATTATATCCTTTTCCTTTGACGCATACAATCGAAACTGTTCCTTGAATTTCCATGTCAAATCAGAAAATTTGTCTATCGATCGGACCGGCAGCTTTGTGAACCAAAGTAAAGCAACTCCTTCCAGGTATACCGGAAAATACCGGCATTTGATTTCATCAAAGGCTCTGGCACCCGTCATGTGCTAATCATACTTATACAGAAACTCATTAGGATCGCTCGTTCCCTTGTAAGCTGGAATAGTTGGAGGGACAAACTTCCTTGGGAATTCCGCCTTCAGGATCTTTTCAGTGAATGGAGTTTTGGTCGGAGCGAAACCCCATTCTTTCTCATCTTCGTTTCTTTGCATACTTTCCTTCATAATCTGACGAACCATACCTGAGAAATTCTCTTCATCATTTTGAGGCTCAGCGGGACAAACATCGGCCATTCTCTCTGAATTTTGTCTTGACAACCGTTCACGGAGGGTTGGTTGCGGCCCCGATCCTCCGGCTTGGGGTGGTGTCCTTTCCACTGGATCAGCTGGCCTTTAAGGGATATTCCTTTCTTCCACATTCTGCACTTCATGGGCAAGGTTTCCCTCCTTAGTTGTCGGCTGGCGGTTTGCCTCAAATAAAGCATTCAACCTTTCCATCATTAGGTTGTTCTGAGCTTCCATTTGTCATTGTAGCCCAGATACCACGGCATCCAGCTCTGCCCGTGTAACTACGACGGTTGGAGTTGTTTGACTTAAAGGAGGAGAAGTGGCAGTAGTCTCGCGAACATCTTCAGATCTAACAGACTTGCGTTTTCTCCCGGGGGCCATTATTTCTGATAAACTCCTGGTTTTTAAAGAGATCTTTTCTACAAATTTCTGATAAACTGATCCTGAGTTCAGTTTCTCAGTGAAAGCACCAAAAATGTTAACGTAAAAAGTCAGACGCTAACACCCAGATGCAAATAGAAATTAAATGAAACCACCACCCGTTAACACGGGAATGAGAAAAAGCAGTAATTCACTGAAAAAGCAGTAAGAGATACAGAGTATATAGTGGTTCGGCTTATAATCAAGCCTACGTCCACTTCAATCCTCTTTTATTGCTTATATGATTGCAATCCTTTACAATTTCCTTCAATTACAATTCACTTCAAAAGACAAGCAGCTAGAAAAACTTCGATGCAAGAGAATTCTCCGAATTCATGGTTGAATATGTTGAATTCCTGTTTGAAGTTGACTGAAGCTTCTTGCAAGTTTCGAATGTTGTAGTAAGGCTCGGCTTGAAGATGGCAGAGTCTCGATGCTTTGAAGAAAATGATCTCCCCCAAAAGTCCCCTCAATGTTGGAGCATATGCCGTATTTATAAGAGATTTTCTGGGTGAGGTATAGGTTGCGCGCGACCTAAGATAGGTCGTAGGTAGTTGGCGAGTTAAGGGGAAGCGAGCTACAACTTAACTGGTCCTTCCACTGTCATCTGAACTAGCTGATAGGCCGTAGCGACTTAAGAGGGAGAGGCATCATTTATTTACCAAGTACTAGATCGTGAACGACCTAATGCAGGTCGTAAGTCGGCGGCGACCTAAGGGAGCAGCCAGTAACTTTACAAGGCCGAGACAACCGACCTAGTGACCTAGGCTAAGTCATTAAACTATAATGTCCCTTAAATTGTTAGGTCGTGGGTCGCCCCATTCCTTAGGTCGTTAAGTCGCTGTACTTCTTAGGCCGAACACACAGTTTGGTCGTTCCCCTTTTAGGTCGCTAGGTCGCGGACCCCTGGGTGACTGAACTCATTAGGTCGCAAACCTCTTTAAGTAATTAGTCGTTGAACAGTTAGGTCGCCGCACATCTTAAGTCGTTGGGTCGTCCAGTTCTTAAGTCGTTAGGTCGTAACCTCTTAAGTCGTTAGGTCGTATCCTCTTAAGTCGTTAGGCCGTAACCTCTTAAGTCGTTAGGTCGGTACCACTTTTAGGTCGCTGAGTAACTGATATAGCGGAGTTAACAGTTATTTTCAAAGAAAATCAAAAACACCAAAAAATCCTTTGGGATGTCGACATTCCTAGCATGACCATGTCGACATGGTGACAGTTTGCTCCAAAAATTCAAATTTCAAAAGAAGTGTTTATTCGCCATAACTCTTCATGAATGGTCATGGCTGTTGTTGTTCTATAATAGTGGTCGGTTTCAATGAATTTTAAAATCATAATTTTCTGGTTTTCACTCCTCTTCTTCTTCCTCGTTTCTTAATACATATTTTTATCGTTACTCTGCCGAAATCAACATTGAATCATACTCGATTACTTCTAGTTTGATTCTCTATCACTATCTCTACAAGATTCTCAGTGTTATTCAGAGTTATAGACTTCTTTGTAATCTATTAAGCGGGAAAAGATGTGATTGTAGCCTTGGTAAATCAATTGGGTAAACTTGTGGCCCGGAAATCAAGTATATCTACCCAGAGGATCGAAATTCTGGAGGGTGTACCTCGTAGCCTTGAAACCGAGGGTGTAATTGTACGATTGCTTTTGAAAGGAAATCTGCACTTGTGTTGCAGGACTAGATGTAGGGTAACTCGGAACCAGTATAATATCCGGTGTGTTCTTTCCTTTACTGCTTTTATTTTATTTCTACATCTGTGATTGTTTCTATGATCATATATGTGTCGTTGCATAATTTTGTGTCTAAATTAACATAAATTAAAAAGATTTAGTAATTCTTTATTAGCACTATTCACCCCCTCTATAGTGTTAATCTTAGCCTTACGATCCGTAAACCGCATTTCTCACACGATATGTGCGGATGCGAATGGTTGAAAGTACCAAGATGTTACAACATTTCTAAATTTCATTGAATAAAGTAATTTATTTTATTTAAATTCAAATATACTAATATATAAAATTAATTTTATTTGATTTAGTTTATACATAAAAGTATCATATACATATATGTGTGAGTGCATATGTAACATAATAATCCGCGAAATGTATAATATGCCCTTATATACATGTTGGGATTTACATCGCAACTGACATATTAGCTCACTTTGTATGTCATGTATGTTTTCCATATATGTGCATGTATATGTGTTACAAAATACAAAAACACACCCACATATGTATGTATAAATATATTTTATTTAATATATGAACATAAAACATTTATATAAGGATAAATATATATAGAAAACGAGGGGACAACTATTCAAAATTGTTTATAATACAAAATTAACTTAGTTTTGCAAACAGAATAATTTTAGTATTTTAATTTCTATATATTATGAATAATATAACGTTATCATCCATAAACAATTAACATAAAATAACCTATCGGTGAAAATTTAAATTTTACAATTTTCGAAAATCTAGGATCATAAAATAGAGCTTAGGAAAAATCTGGAGATTTTTCAAAGTTGAAATATTACTTTTAAAAACAAATACATTGATTTTGGCAATAATTATTTAATATAATTAATATGTTACTAAAAATTTAAAACTTAAAATTTTAGAAATTGTAGGATCATGAATAAAAGGTTATAAAAATCTTTGAAGAATTTTCCAATTAAATTATTATTTTTAATAAATCATAAATAGTTTTTTCGAAATAATATTAGTTACTAAAAATAATAAAATTTATTTAAAAATTAACAAATTTTTTCTATATGTTTTCGAAATGTTATAATATTGATAGAAAATATAAATTTAATTTTTAATATAATAATTATTTTATATATAATAAACAATCCAAAAATTCAATAAATGTTAATTTAAAAATAAGAATATACGTATGATAATTAATTTTCGAATTTGTAAATTCTTATTATATATAAATATTTGTACTAAATTTTTTAAATCATGTATATATCTTATATATGCATATATGCTATTATGAGAGAGAAATATAAAGTAATATATATATATATATATATATTTATATGAATTTATTAATAAATATATATAAAACAATTATTAACGGCAAAAATAGATTTTTTACAGTAAACAACATTTATCTATACATAAATCAAATAGTATAATAAACAAATTATACACATAACCAAACTGGTTTGTGACGACCACATCTTCTTACAAAATCTCACCTAACTAAATATATAGCAGTAGTATATTTAAACAGATATGAAATGTAACGACCTACCTTTTTGGACACTTTAAGCAGACATACATGTCGTTCAAACCATACAAAAAGGCAGATTATTATTGGAGTAAAAAAGAAAAAGAGAAAGAAATAAAACAAATACAGAATCTCACAGGGGAATGACAAAATATAATAATAGAATAACAGTTCATGAAGCTGTTTTACAAATAAATTTGATTATACTTGTACAATATAGGATCTGAGTTACAATCAATAAGAATAAATAAACTAATGTAGTGGAACAACATGATGTAGTGGAATACATATCATAAATAATAATAATTCAAATCTTCATCTTCGTCCTCCATAAATAAGGTCTTCAACCCTGAAATGCTCAGGATGACCCGAGCGAATTGAAAAGACAAAACACTCAAGTCAGAACTAAAAGATCTTATGTAGGTGAAATCAATGGTAAATATGCGTGTGATGGCTGTTTTACAAATAAATTTGATTATACTTATACATATAGGATCTGAGTTACAGTCAATAAGAATAAATAAATTAATGCAGTGGAACAACATGATGTAGTGGAATACATATCATAAATAATAATAATTCAAATCTTCGTCTTCGTCCTCCGTAAATAAGGTCTTCAACCCTGAAATGCTCAGGATGACCCGAGCGAATTGAAAAGACAAAACACTCAAGTCAAAACTAAAAGATCTTATGTAGGTGAAATCAATGGTAAATATGCGCGTGATGGCGTCAGAGATTTTTACGGGGTTTGACATCTCCTATCCAGTGTCTAACGAGGGTGCAGTAACTCAAGAGATGTTCGGGATTCACATCTCCTAAGGATCTGTTACACTATCTACTATGTAGTACAATACGCTATTATAATATATCTATAGTAAAGTAAACTATTAAAATAGCGTTATGGCGTTAACCATATCCCCCTTAACACATTTTTATATATTCCCATAGTCCATACGGCATTGTACGCTCCTTTGAGAGGTTTACACAGAGGGCGCCCCATAGGTATGGTACAAAACAAACTCGTAGAAGGCTCGATAGGCCTTGCGCCACGGCACATGAGGAAATGCTAGGGTAGATTCACCATTTGCGTATCCGGACTGGTGGTAATGCTTAGCAGCTACTACCGCCCACCTCGAAACACACTCCCAAATCAAAATCAAGAGTGGCCACCAAATTAAATCACAAAGCCAGAATATAATATCGAAGAAGTGTGCCCGGTAGGAGGAATGACCTCACTGGGCCCGGCATGGCTTCTGATTTTAGCTGCATCAAGCTAACTCATGGGAGTCAGGGTCACGTAGATCCCTCATATAGAATCGTTCGCCAAACCATCGTACTTCATTTCTTGAATCTTCACTACGTATATAGTTGTTAAAGTGGTTTTCGGTACTGGTAGAGAGTATGACAATATTAGATCCAGATGCCTTTAATAACCAAATGCTTATTTCAAACCGGATGGTTCTTTTACATTTCAAAAGTCAATTCACAATTTATATCAAAATATCATATTCACCAAACCATATCACTTTTGAAATCATATTCACATTGAAATCATATTGTTTCCGGAATCATAATTTCTTTCAAAAATAATATTTCCAAAGAGGTTAAATTCTCACTTCAAAATCATCATATTCAATTAGTTATAACATTTAAATCCCAACTTAGGTTATAACATCAATTAGTTGTATTTCCTTTAAATCAATAAATTTGAATATAAACACATCAACTTTACTTAGTTTCAATTTTAGAAAAATAGTATAGGTAGTTATCAATGGTATAAATAGATCTTTAAATAGTCAAAATACTATAAGATATAAAAATAGATTTAAAATATTTTTAAATTGACTAAGATAGTTAAATAAATTTAAAATAGATTAAATATAATTAAAATAGATTAAATATAATTAAAATAGATTAAATATAATTAAAATAGATTAAATAGCTTTAAAATAGATCAATTAGATTTAAAATGAATTTAAATGGTTTATTTAATTTAACATTAAACCGCTTTACTTGTACTCCAAATTCAACATTAAACAATTCCTTTAAACCAATTCAAATTTCAACATAAACTTGATTTTCAATAATAATTCAATTTGAATTTATATCAATCAAATTTTATTTCCCAAAAACCTTTTAATTAAATTCAAAAATTGAAAATTTTAAAATCATTTAATTTAACCAATCTGGTGTCTGTATATAATTCTCTATCCTAGGGTCAAGTGATACGGATATTTATCACTTAAATCCGCAATTTAGAATTTTACGGTTATATATCATTTCAAACTGCAATCCCAAATTAATATTAAAATCCATAAAATCACTTGAGTCTATCATTTCAAACCATAATGACTTTTCCTAATCAATATATCGTTCGGGTATGTATCATTTCAACCCATAATGATTTTTCAAATAATAACTAAGGGAACTTGCAGAGTGATAGCATTTCATACATCAAATATAGCATCAAATCATCCAAAATAAATTCAAACATACATAACAATCATCATCCAATTCAACCAATAAATACCAACAATTAACAAATTATAATTATATGTAGGAAGTTTACTGGAAATTTAAATTAAATAATAAATTTATTGAAAATTTAATTCAAAATAAATTCAGATTAACATGAATAGCAATTTAAAAATATCAAACAGCCATAAACAAATTCCTAAACACATCATAAATTTAATTTAACTAATATAAGGCGTTTTAGAAGTGGTGAGTCGGTCAAATCATTCACCTTTGAATTCAAATTGATTTGAAATTCAAAATAGGGCCCAAATTTGAATAGTCTTAGAATTCGTCCAAACAACGTCAAAATGTCTGAAATTTTAATACGATCACAACGGAGCAAACCGCGCATGAAACGGACCTCGTATGCAAAAGTTATACGCGTTAGAACAATTGAATTTAAAATTTATAATAATTAAATGAACCAATAGCAGAAGGAAACGTCACCTAAAGGAACCCTAGTTCACATTTGCACTCGACCCAACAACACGTTTAGCTACCATCGACCATAGATGAACGCACGCCTCTTGACACCATGCTTTGGTGATCGGGCCACGCCATTGGCTACGGCTTTGCATGGCGTGCCACTGGGCACCACCACAACCATCGCGCCGCCTCCAATTGCGTGTGTCGAGCTCGAAATCTGATCAAAAACCCTCAAATTTTGGCCAACCATGTTAACCTGCAATGTGAACAAATGACACCATCGAGGCTGCTCAACCTCCTCTTCTCAATGCAACTCGCCGATCATCAAACGGTCGATGTTCCATCGTTGGTCGTAAACCATTGAAATGGACGATCGAGGTTGAACCTTAAATTCTAAACAAACAATGAATCCGATTGAAAAATGAATTGCACCAGTGAATTACGCTCGTTGAGAGCTTCAAATCGATATATAATTCGATACAGTTTGGAGGAGTTTGATTTTTGACTTGAATTTTGAAATAGGATGGTAGGGCTTTGAAGTTTGAATATGTTTCTGCCATTGAGGATGAGAGGTAGACAGCTGAATTGAACGTACAAGCATATGAAAATAAGAAAGAGCTGTGGTTTATAACGGGCTATTTATAGGTGTAGCTCAAATAGAAAAGAAAAGACACGATTTGATTTGGAAGTTGAACGTTAAATGACCCAAAAAGCCCGTTCTGTCTCTGAAACAAAAATGGTTCATCCCATATATCAAAATAGATATTTTCAATATTATTAAACTCAACGGAACATATTTCAAGTCCTAATTCCATCGTATGAAGAAGTTATGCTAAAATAAGTTTATTTAAATTGATTTAAATTGATTTCTAGGCGTTTCAAGTCCGTACGATCAAACAACAAGTTCGATCGCTATGAAACTTGAAATCCTATAGTAATTCACTGTTACGGATCCGATGAAACTAGTTTTATCGAAATCCGAGTCAGTGACTAAAATGGTTAATTTCACATTAATTAAATTAAATACTATTAAATTAACTAATGCACTTTTTTATTCAATGTTTATTAACTAACAAATTTCATCATTTTTGATTACTTAGACATTTATAATGATTCAAAACAAGTTTACAACTTCAATTCAGTGTTCAAAATTTTACTAATTGCACTGCTCAATTTCAACTGTAATTAAATTTAATTAATTATAATTTAATTTCAGTAAATTGTATAAATTTTGATTTCAAACTTTATATTAAATCCATTATTACTCAAATAACATAGTTAATATTTGTTGATACCTTATTTCACTAAAAGGCTACATTTCCATCTTTTATTTGTATTAACCACTATAATTCAATTATATTGAAATTTTGTCAATTTTACACATTAATTATAATTTAAAATACCAATTAATTATTTTATCTTGGTTTCATTCTTTTTATTACATCAATTATTTTCATGTAAATAAATTTTACATTTCTATACCCTTTATTACGTTCACACTACAGTTATTGTCTTATTCCACATTAATGTAACCTTTATTTACGTTTATTCGCAATTGATTAACTAAATTGGTAACAGATAACCATTTGTTACCTTTTACCTATATAACATTTAAGTTTATGACTGTCAAACAAATATTATAATTACTTACAGAACATTGATTTTATTCAATTACCGTTTATTATTTATTAATCCATTAATTAATTCAATGTTTACGCTTGTTTTCCTATATTCAATTTATAGCCAAGTATAACATTTACAATATTTCAATAAATTGAACTTCATTCAAATTGTTAATGATTAACTTTATTTAACATCGTTTTATTTCATTTTGGTTATTATTTCATTAATAAATCCCAAATTTTTATTTCTTTCAATATTAAATTACCAAAATCTTATTAAATAAACTAATTTAAATTATCGAAAATTACGGGTCATTATATGAAATTTCTCATTATAGGATCATAGAATATAATTTAATTATTGCAATACGGATTAAAATTGCCAATTTTTTGATGGCTTTGAATACACGTTAAAGCAATGACTTACCTTCCTTTTACTGTTCTTGATTCGTCGAATTGCAAATCCGAAATCACCGAACTCTAACTATCGAATAATGTTATATTTGAAATATATTTGAGAATTTGGAAGTGGATTGAGAGCTATGTTTTATTCAGCAATGTAGAAGTTAATGGTGGCCAAAAAAAGATCATCATTATATATATATATATCTGTGTGTGTGTGTGTGTGTGCGTGTGTGTGTGCGTGTGTGCGTGTGTGTATGTATGTGTATGTATGTATGTATGTATGTATGTATGTATGTATGTATATGTATATGGTTGTTTTATAGAGAAACCAAGAAAACCTTTTTACCCATTCTAACTTGATCTGAACCCATTATATCCAGGTCAATTCCCAATGTTTTAGCCACCCCAAGACCTTAACAAAACCAAAATTTTGCAGCCCTAATGATAGGCTTTAAACACATCTAAGCCCATGCCAAAATACTTTGCAATTAAATCTAATTTAATCGCTTGTCGATATTGTATATCGATCGATATATTTATAACTATTACAAATATATATAACATTATTTATTTCTCAAATCATGTTCAAATTTTATAATTAATATTTCATAAATATTAATTAATTTATAACGGTTATAAACTAATTAAATCGTTCGGTCTTAAGGGAATTCATCATTTCGGTTGTATAACTCTTGGGTGTAAATTTGGTCAAGATTAACGTCGAACTATTCTAATGCTAACGTTCACACGTCACTTAGCAGGTGTTGTGGCATTATGGCCAAATTTATCGCTTACTCATTTTCGGTAAAAATTCAATTTTAGTTTAATAAGCGTTAGCCGTTTGTGACATTTGTTTGCACTAATTCCCTTCATCAAAACTATATCACTTTGGACTTATGAAATTTGGTAATTCTCAAAATTCCAACCTCATCTACATTCAACTTTATAGTCCAAATACAATGTCTTGGTTCAATAATAACAATTATTATTAGGCGAAATGCTCTGACCAAAGACTTTATCTTTGAGTTGACTTGAGTTGACTATGGTACTAACCACATATAACTAAGGAGACGAATCCTTTCATGAATAGTGTTTCACTTCCAATACTTCCACTCGACTTGTGACGCCCCACCTCTGTACTCACACAAACCAAGGACACTACGAGGTAATGCAATCAATTAGCACGAAGAATAAGGTTGTTGAGGAGCGACCATCTATTTAATTTATTTGTGTGAGCACCGATATGCCAAATAGTGTGTCATGCATTTCATTTCAAGCAGAAATCTGACATATTAAATACAAACTCAAAACTACTACACAATGGCTATGTGGACTTTGGTAACAAATATAAAATAAGTAACATAAATCAGTCACAGATATTCATATCACTAAGGCGGAAACGGATATGAATATATCACGTAGAAGTGAACATCAAAGTATTGGTCATACAAGATCCACTACAACACAAGAGAATTGGTATAAGTTCTAAATAAAAGAATAAGTATACATCAAGGATTCTCTATCTTAAAATGCATAAAGAAAACTACTGGCTAAAGTAGTTAGCCTAAAGTTAGAAGCTAGTCCCTGCTAAGAAGTCAAGTGGAAGCACTTGAAACACCCCGGTCTGACCCGAGTACTATTTAAGAAGAAAAATAATAAACAAATCAGTCTAGCTATAAATATCATATAAGATGAGATAGGATAAGGCATATGAAAAATACATATGATAACAACAGAAACCAAACGATATCTCAAATTTTATCATACACTAAAAAAAAGAATGTCATATTCTTTATTTTATTCACCAAACCACAAATATTAATAGATCTTAACAATGCATATCATCAAAATTGGTGAAACACAAATTCTAGAAATCAATAATTAGAAATCCAAAAAAAAGGGGAGGCTTATCACAAACGAGAGCATGAAAACTCACCAACATGTGTGTCACAAACAGGACGCTATCCCACGGGTCGCTAACCTATCGAGCCAGTGCAACGACGTCGTATAATGATACGCCAGAGGAATCTGAAACTCAAATAAGCCGGAACAACAACATAATACAACGGTATGCCTGATGAGCCGAACTCCATAAAACCCATAGGTCGCTAGCCTATAAAAATGAGACGAAACTTCACAGAACGAGGTATAGTCCCCAACGAGGACAAAGAGACATCGCGTATCGCTAGTCTAAACCATAAAATGATCATCGTTGATCAATAAAAGTGTAAATTACACCAAGCTAGTAAATAAATGAGTTTAGCTTCATGTCCCATAACAACTAGCTTAACTTAAATATTCACACACTAATTGTAGATTTCCACTCGAAAATTGTCACAAGATTTCAATCAAACAAGTCCAAGAATTAACCGACAAAGTAAACGCAAGCGTTTCAAGGCACTTGTTTTGCTAATCATTTAATTAGATTCCTCATACGAATGAGGTAAAGGTTTGTATATACTAATAGACTAGAAAACAGTTTTAAAAAAGAGCTTTGTATTAAATGTAACGTTGAAAACATTTTCTGTGAAAGAGTTCGAGTATTTACTACTAGTATAAAAACCTTCGTATTTTAAAGTGATAAATCGCTGAAACGATGGTGAAAACAATCTATCACCAAAAATTCACATTCGAAAACTTGAATTAAACCATGAATATCGATATCGAATCCACGGATATTCCTAAAAATCCAGAAATGAAATAATCAAAGTCAATAATAAACGACAATAACTAATCGGATTAATAAAAATCAATTAAAACGGAAACCCACTCAAAATAGGAAAATTGGCTTAATTTATTAGGGTTAGATGTCTGGTGGTCTTCCCAGACGTCTGAGCTGAAGGTCAAGAATTTTTCTTCCAGATCGCCTAGACTCTGGTAAATAACCTCAGACGTCTGAGCTATAAATATGGAATTTTATTTCGTAGCACTAGACGTCTGAGCATTTTACCAGACGTCTGAGCTGAAGCTCAGGGCACATTTTTGCCTAAGATGTTGATGGCCAAATCAACTTCAAAGCAATTGAGTGATCGAAGATGGCTAGGGATTTATGCAAGCGAAAACCCAATCCTATAAGCTCTTCAGTACACTCCAAATAATATGTCCAAATTTTCATAGTAGGATTTTCACAGATTTTGAATTCAAAATACCAAAATTGGAAGATTCACCGAATCAATTCAAAAACAAATAAAAATGAAATAGATTTTAGGAATTCATAACTTACAATAATGAAATCTATAGACATAGATGTGAGACCAAGATCTCGCCGTTAAACTCAAAAACAAGGAATGAGAATCTCTAAAGCAAAGCAAGACCAATTCCTCTTCACGACACCTCTAGAATCTTTAATCTATGATCAAATACAAAGTTTTTCCTAAGTTAGGTTATAAGAAAAATCAAAAATTGAAGAGGAATTGAGATAGAGAAGATGAAGAGCATGCTTACCTAAGCTTCTCCTTGATTTTGGAGCTTGGATTTGAATTTCCTAATAATTTAGGGCTTAGGAATTTTGATTTTCCCTCTTTTTCTCCAATTTTCTCTTTAGCTTGAGTGTTAGGAAATGAGAAGTAGAATGAATGAAGAGTAGATGAGTTAGGATTTTTGGTAGAGGAGTTTGGGTTATCTTGTTGAGTTAGTGGGCTAGAACACAACCCAAAGCCCAAATGAAAATACCAAAATTCTAATCAACTCCAAACATATCGATGTTTATACTCAAACAAATTGTAAACATCGTATTTAACTCAATGGAAGTGGTCTCGAGTCCGGGTTCGACTGTTTACAAAAAGTCACATCTCGGACTTTAAATTCAACTAACGATGCTATATTTAAATAAAATATTTAAACATATAATCGTAAAATATGCGGATTGCTACAGACTCCCCTACTTAAAGAAACTACATCCTAGCAATACTTAAGAAGAAAACAAAGAGTAACAACCACTTTAAAGCATAATAACAACGAAAAATTTGAAGTGAGATGTTCACCATAAGGAGAATGAGAGAGTAAGTTCGGATGTGTTCGCTCGATGAATTCTCTGGATTCCCAAGAACAATCCTTTAAATTTACAAACCATTGAACTTTCACAAGCGGAACGTCTTTATTACGAAGGCATTTAACCTCCATAGCAGTGATGCGAATAGGATGTTGCTCGTAAGTCAAATTAGGTGAAACTTTAATTTCTTCAATAACACCGGGCTCAAGGATAGAATCGAAATCTCTAAGGCATTTCCGTAGTTGAGAAGCATGAAATACGTCATGAATAGCAGAAAATTAATCGGTAACAAAAGGCGATAAGCCGCGGAACCAATGCGTTCGGTGATGGAAAATGGACCAATGTATCGAGGTGCTAATTTTTTCGAACAACTGAAAAGTACAATACCCTTCATAGGTGAAACACGAATAACAACAAATCTCCCATAGAAAATTTTAGTTTCTTTCTTCGGTTATCGACATAGGATTATTGTCTACTTTGGGCTTCTCTCTGACGAATAAGGTCAATCTTTTCTATGGAGTCACGAATAAAATCCCAACCTAAAACCAGCTTCTCATCGGATTCAAGCCAACAAAAAGGAGATTAGCATGGCCTTCCATAGAGTGCCTCGAAAGGTGCCATACCAATACTAGATTGGAAGCTATTATTGTAAGAAAACTCAACAAGAGAAATGTGATCTTCCCAACTTCCATCAAAATCAAGAACACATAAACGAAGAAGATCTTCAAGAGTTTTATCCACATGCTCTGTTTGTCCATCAGACTGAGGATGGTAAGCAGTGCTAAAATTAAGCTTCGTTCCCAAAGAATTTTGAAGATCCTTCCAAAATCCACTAGTAAATAATGGATCATGATCGCTAACAATAGAAGTAGGAACTCCATGCAATTTAACAATTTCTTTAACATAGAGTTTGGCCAAAAGAGATACGGTCAGATTGGACTGAACAGGAATACAATGGGCGAATTTTGTAAGTCTATCTACTATCACCCATAAATTGTCATGACGTGAATGAGAACGGGGAACACCGTTAATCAAATCCATGGAGACTTGATCCCACTTCCAAATTGGAATGTCCAAAGGTTGCAATAACCTATCGGGCATTTAATGCTCGGCCTCTATGAGTTAGCAAGTCATGCAACGCTTAATAAAGTTAACAATATTAGATTTCATTCCATCCCAATAATAAAGCCGCTTCATGTCCGAATACATTTTACTACTATCGGGATGAATGGTAAATTTAGAACGATGAGAATCTTCTAAAATGTCTTTACGAAGATCACTAATATTTAGCATGATAAGTCTATCAAATTTTATAATGCCTCCATGAGCATCGATTTCAAAGTCTTCCAAACCATCAATATTTCTATCCCTAAAACTTTGGCCAAGATGAGCCAATTCGGGATCTTGCTTTTGAGCTTCAAGGATGCGGTCTAAAAGGGAAGGTTGAGCCTCAAGGCTACACAAAATAAGAGATAAACATAAATCGGATTCATGATCTCGAATCTCACAAGTTGAAGTCTCAAGATCACTCTATTCGGATATCATCATGGAAACAACCGCTTGTTGCTTACGATAGGGCATCCGCCACACGATTTCCAATTCCAAGAGTAAAAAGAACGTCAAGATCGTAAGATGCAAGGAATTCGAGCCAACGTTGGTCACGCAAATTAAGCTCCTTTTGAGAAAATAAATACTTCAATGACTTATGATCGGTGTAGAGAACAAATATCTCTCCTAAAAGATAATGACGCCAAATTCTAAGGGTGATAACAATGGCCATGAGCTCTAAATCATGAGTGGCATATCTCGTCCCGACAGGCTTTAACTGCCTAGAAGCATAAGAGATAACACATTCTCTTTGCATGAGAATGGCTCTTAAACCAACACTGCTATCATCGTATAAACAATCAAGTCTTGGTTCCCTTTGGGAATCACAAGAATAGGAGCATCAGAAAGGAGTTCTTTTAATTTTTGAAAAGTAGTTTCATATTTGTCTGACCAAATGTAATTAACTCCTTTCTTTGTCAAACTAGTAAGAGGTATGGAAATTTTAGAAAAGTGTTTTATGAAACGACGGTAGTAGCCCGATAATCCAAGAAAGCTACGGATTTTCATCACACACTCTAGTTTCTTCCAATTTTGAATCGCTTCAATCTTTGAAGGATCCACGGAAATTCCGGATTCAGAAATAATATGACCTAAGAATTTCACACGAGATTGCCAAAAGTGGCACTTATGAAATTTTTCTTTCAATAGATTGCTCCTAAGAGTTTCCAATACAATCCGAAGATCATTTTCATACTCTTCCTCTGTTTTAAAATAAATAAGAATACCGTCTATAAAGATGAGAACAAATCGATCAAGGAAGTCTTTGAAATTCGGTTCATAAGGTCAACGAAATAAGATGGAGCATTCATTAAACCAAATGGCTTAACAAGCCATTCATAAGATACATAACGAGTACAGAACAATGTCAAAGTAATGCTATCCTCCGCAATACGAACCTGATGAAAACTGGTTGCTAAGTCTAACCGTGAAAAGACTCTAGCATCGCTAAGTTGATCTAATAGTTCATCAATCTGAGGCAAGAGATATTTATTCTTAATGATAAGCTCATTAAGCTTGCGGTAGTCAGCGCAAAGCCTAAGTGTACCAACGGATTTCTTCACAAACATAGCTGAAGCTCCCTAAGGAGAGGAACTAGAATGAATAAACTGTTTCTCTTCCAATTTGGATAATTGTTTACGCATCTCCTCATTTTTCTTATTGGACATACGATATGGAGAATGAGTGATAGGTAGAGCCCCAGGTATTAGATTAATTCTGAACTCAATTGCTCGCTTAGGCGAAAATCTTAAAACGGGCTCAAATATATCGAGAAATTCACGAACAACGTGAATGAGGGAAATGACATCTTCTGTATCATCATTATCGTCATCGGTGTGGATTTAGAGAATATAAGGATGCCATCGAATTGGAATCTGAATCTTTAAGAACAATACAAATCTGCTTGAGGATGTCGAAGATGGATAGTCCTCTCGGGACATAGGATGTGGGCTTCAAGCCAATCCACTTCCAAAATCATTCCAAAACCTAAATAGCGCATAACATGCAAATTAGCTCCGAAAGCATAATCACTTCAAATAATCTCGACATCTTTACAATATAAACTGAATGTTGCAGATCCACCAACCAGATTCGCAATTCTCAGTGAAGTCAAGCCCATAACATTTAAAGAAAAAGTGCCAACAAGCTCTTTTGATATAAAAGAGTAGGATGCACCAGTAACAAAAAGAACTTGAATAGGATGATCATGGAACATAATAATGCCATCAAGGATAGAATGAGAAATACCTTGGCAAAGAGAAGTGTTACTAGGGGCTTGAACAACATTTAGCTTTCCCTCTTTCTTGCTTTGAAGTTTGGGATAGGAAGATATAAGATGACCCAACTTTTACAATAGTGGCAAGTAAGGGACTTCTGACACTTATTTGCATAGTGGTCCTTAGAATCACAATTGTAGCATTCTCCATGACTAGAGGTAGGAGTCTTTGCTACTGAAGTTGCTTACTTCCTTACTTGTTGGGATTAGGGCTTCTGAACTTACTATCGAGTTGTCTATTCTTGTTGTTGTTGAAGTTTTGCTTGGCACCTAAAACTTCAACATCACTTCCTTTATCGGCCACTTCAAGTCGAAGAGCGATATCTACAAGCTGATCAAAAGAAACTTCTAGCTGCAGAAGTATAGGCTTTTTGAGGTTTTTATTCAACTCATAGATAAACCTCTAATTTTTCTTCAATGGGGTATTAATATACTCGACCCCATACTTAGAGAGGGATTTAAAAGATGCGACATAATCTGCCACGGAATATTCAACTTGAACAAGGTCAATAAAGCGTCGGGCTAAAGTTAACTTTTCAGCCTTCGGCACTTCAACTCAAACCTTTTCTAAAATTACTCCCAAATAAGATCTTCTTCAATAATTTCAGAAATCAAAAGCTCCTACAAATCTAATGCTCTCTCCTATAGCAGGCTAGAAGCCACTTGGACTTGATGTAGATCCACAAGATTCATGCGAGAAAAGATGCGATCATATGTTCTAAGCCAAGCTTGGAATTTTATAACGCTTTCAGAACCCCCGAATAGCCTTCCACCCAAATTGGTATAATCACTGCACAAGCTTGCAAAACTGGATTTAGGACGAGTAGGCTCAGGAATGGGTTCGGCAGCTTGGGCATTCTTTACAAGATCCAAAAGCTGTTGGGCAGACATGAATACACCCTCCTGTGGAGTAGCATTGGATTGACCGGTGGTGGGACGGCCAGGTCTAAGCATTTCTCTTCTTTAAGAAAGAAAGAAATAAGAGGAAAGAGGTTATTCTTAGAATGAATATCAAACAAACTTGATTTATAAAATAAGGCATCTTAAAAGAAAATAGGATAGAGCGGGTCCTAAGACAGGAATTAAACCCTAAGGCACGATTGCTAAGAGAGACTTAGGACAACGATCCTTGCTAGATTATTCTACATTGTTCTGAAGTTTGGCTCTAATACCAAACTTTAACACCCCAACTCTATACTCACACTAACCAAGGACACTACTAGGTAATACCGCCAATTAGTACGAAGAATAAGGCTGTTGAGGAGCGACCATCTATGTAATTTATTTATGCGAGTACCGATATGTCAGGTAGTATGTCATGCATTTCATTTCAAGAGGAAATCCGACATATCAAATGAAAACTCAAAGCTACTAGACAATGGCTATGTGGCCATCGAAAAAAAAATATAAAATAAGCATAACATACATCAGTCGCATATATTCATATCACAAAGGCGGAAATAGATATGAATATATCACATAGAAGTGAACATCAAAGTAGTGGTCATAGAAGATCCACTACAACACAAAAGAATAGGTACATGTGCTAAACAAAAGAATATGTATACATCAAGGAGTCTCTATCTCATACGTTTGAAAACAAAAACTACTAAACTAAAGTAGTTAGCCACAAGTCAGAAGCTAGCCCTACTAGGAAGTCAAGTGGAAGCACCTAAAACACTTCAGTCTAACCCAAGTATTTTTAAGAAGAAAAATAAAAAATGTATCAGCCTAGCTATAGATATCACATAAGATGAGATAGGATAAGAGATATGACAAAAATATATGATAACAACAAAAATCATACAATATCTCAAATTTTCTCATACACCAAAAAAAGAATGTCATATTCTTTATTTTTATTCACCAACCTCAAATATTGATAGAGCTTATCAATGCATATCATCAATATTGGTCAAACGCAAATTCTAGAAATCAATAATTAGAAATCCAGAAAACAAAAAGGGGGAGGCCTATCACAAACGGGAGCATGAAAACTCACCAATATGTGTATCACAAAGGGGACGCTATCCCATGGGTCACTTACCCATCGAGTCGGTGCAATGATGTAGTACAACGGTACACCTGAGGAACCTGAATCTCAAATAAGCCGGAACAATGATGTAGTACAACGGTATGCCAGATGAACCAAACTCCATAAAACCCATAGGTCGCTAGCCAATAAAAATGAGATGAAGCTCTACAGAACGGGGTATTTTCCCCCACGAGGACAAAGAGACATCGCGTATCGCTAGTCTAAACCATAATATGATCATCATTGATGAATAAAAGTGTAAATTATACCAACCTAGTAAATAAATGAGTTTAGCTTCATGTCACATAAGCATTGGCTTTACTTAGATATTCACGAAAAAATTGTAGATTTTCACTCGAAAATTATCATAAGATTTCTATCGCCAAGAATTAATTAACGAAGTAAATGCAAACGTTTCATACCACTTGTTTTGCTAAGTCGTTTAATTAGACTCTCATACGAATGGGGCAAAGTTTTGTATATACTAATAGATTAGAAAACAGTTCTAAAAACGAGCTTTGTATTAAAAGTAACATTGAAATCATTTTTTGTGAAAGAGTTTGAGTATTTACTAGTAGTATAAAAACCATTGTATTTAACATGACAAATCGCAGAAACGATTGTGAAAACAATATATCACCAAAAATTCACATACAACCACGTGAATTAAAACCATGAAAATCGATATCATATCCATCAAATTGATATTCCTAAAAATCCAGAAAAGAAGTCATCAAAGTCAATAATAAATGACAACAACTAATCGGATCAACAAAAATCGATTAAAACAGAAATCCACTCAAAATAGGCAAATTGGCTTAATTTATCAGGGTCTGATGTCTGGTGGTCTTCCCAGATGCTTGAGCTGAAGGTATGGAATTTTTCTTCCAGATCGCCCAGACGTTTGGTAAATAACCTCAGACGTCTGAGCTGTAAATCTAAAATTTTTATTCCATAGCATCAGACGTCTGAGCATTTTACCAAACGTCTGAGCTGAAGCTCAGGGCACATTTTCCCTAGGTCGTTGATGGCCAAATCAACTTCGAAAAAATCGAATGAGCGATGATGGCTAGGGATTTATGCAAAGTGACACCCAACCCTTTAGGCTCTTTAATACACTCCAAACAACATGTCGAAACATCCATAGTAGGATTTTCATAGATTTCGATTCAACATAACAAAATTGGAAGATTGACCAAAACAATTCAATTCAAAAGCAAATAAACATGAAATAGATGTGAGGAATTCATACCTAACAACAATGAAAGCTATAGACATGGATATGAGATCAAGATCTCACTTTTAAACTCAAAAACAGGGAATGAGAAGCTCTAAAACAAAGCAAGACCAGTTTCTCTTCACTACACTTCTAGAATCTTCAATCTATGATCAAATACAAGGTTTTTCCTAAGTTAGGTTATAGGAAAAATCAAGAATTGAAGAGGAATTTCGATAGACAAGGGGAAGAGCATGCTTACTAAGCTTCTCCTTGACTTTGGAACTTGGATTTGAATTTCCTAATAATCTAGGGCTTAGGAATTTTGATTTTTCCTCTTTTCCTCCATTTTTCTCTTCATCTTGAGTGTTAGAAAATGAGGAGTAGAACGAATGAAGAGTAGAGGAGTTAGGATATTTGATAGAGGAGTTTGGGTAATCTTGTTGGGTTAGTGGGACAGAACACAACCCAAATCCCAAATGAAAATACCAAAATTCTAATCAACTCCAAACATATCGATGTTTATACTCAAACAAGTTGCAAACATCGTTTTGAGCTCAATAGAAGTGGTCTTGAGTCTGGATTAGACTGTTTACAAAAAGTCACATTTTCACTTTAGATTCAACTAACGATGCTATATTTAAATAAAAATTTTAAATATACAATCGTAAAATATACGGGTTGTTACATGACACAACTATAGTCACTCGATGGGTGCCATGCCATGATTTGGCTATAGTCAAAGTGGAGCATTCATATTGAAGATCCACAATATTCTTAAGTCAAAAGAACTGTGTAAATCTATCATATCGATATTTTCTGTTTGACCACAGTTATATTTACCAACTGAAAACTATCGAGTGAGTCATTCCATTATTATCCAATAACTATTAGGACGTAATCCCTAGGTTCCCCAGTAGTCAAGAGTAATACATTGCACAACATTCGGAGAGTGTTACGTACTCCAGTCTCAATGGATACATCGATATCCAGTCTCGATGCATCTTGACTAGGAACATTTAAAATGGTATATTTGATTCGTTGTGATAAATTACTCACGTTTACAACACCTGTAACTACTATCACAAAATATACTATTTATGCATTTTTCTATTAAATAAATATAATCGCAATATATCAGGTATATAATAGGAAGAAAATACGTTTTATTTCGAACAAGATTGGTCAACGAGTTAGATATATGTAACAAATTACATAATTGCTTCTAGAGTATAACCCTAACTTTATCACACTTGAGCCTGATAGGGGTAAGACTCATCAGAGATAGGGTTAGCAATGCCCTTGGATGAGTGACTTATTAGAGATAGGGTTACTAACAACCTAGAATGAGTTTGACTGTATTATATATGAGTGTGTATTAGTTAGTGACTAATAAATTATTTTGTGTTTATTTATCTATTGAGTGATTTATGGAATCTGATCGACATGCCCGATCATCGTTATCGATAAGGGTTCCTAAACATTTAAACAAGGTGTACCAACACACTTATTTTGAAAAATTGGTAAGTGAAAATTTAACCTAGGAATATATTTCGAATATAAATTATATATTTTGGAAAATTTATATAGTTAGAAATGAATGATCAAGGTTGGTAAAATTTAAATATGATCTTATGATTAAAATTTCACAATTTGACTATAACATGTTTTAAGATAATTAAGATCCTTAATATATATTCCAAAATAATAAAGATTGATAATATTAAGTTATTATCATAATTTGATCAATTATGTGATTTATAAGTTTAAGTACAAATACCTTGTGAATTAAGTTTCACGATTTTATAGTAAGATGTTTGATAATAAGATTTACTTAAGGAATGGACGTATAAGATAAAAACGATACAGGATAAATGATAGAAAATTATTATGTAATTTTTACTAAAAGGAATGAGAATTTAAATTCTAGTAATTTAAAAGACTTGTGGAAATTTAAAATAAGATAAATTTATAAAAATAATTTATAAAATAGGTTTTATAAAAGTAAACACTAAAGGATTTAAAATGGTATTATTTCAAATAAAAAGAGGTATTTTGTGATAACTAGTTCGATTGGCTCAAAAATAAACTAAAAATGGGCAAGAGATGTGTTCGGAGGATAAACACTTCTCTTAAGTATTACTCTTCTCATTTTGAGGATATATGATATTATTGGTAGTACCTACTTCTTTGGTATTGTTTTAGAGTTACTCAATCTACAAAATTTTCTTAAGTTATAGAGAAAATGTGAATATTTAATTGACAAATTGATTGGTAACATTTATAAAAGTTTTTAAACCAAAATAAATTTGGAATCGCTAACTAATAAGATAAAGTAGGATTCTCAACAATTCTGGACAGTCGAAAATTTCTGAATGAGAACTAACTTAGATCTAAGGAATTTATGAAACTTTTGGTATAAGATGAACAATTATGAAATGTCTTGAGTAAATGAAATTGGATAAGTATAATTATAAATATGATTATAAACAAAAAGGAAATTATAACCTCGAAAATATTTTATTAATGAATACTAGCATTAATTAAGGATTTGGACTTAAGTATTTAAAAGTGATGGATTTACGTAGTTGTGTTCATAAGATATAATAAACTTAACTAATATTCTTACGAAATGATTCGTAAACAATATTTGTATTAAAGAAAATATACTAAAAAAATATGAATGTGAAAAATCAGGGATGTGAATAAAGAGAATTTGGTATAACTAAGAAAAACCAATAGGAATAAATATGTAATTTATACATAAATCATTTCGTCACACAAATTTTGATCTAATATCCAAGTATGTAACTTTGAGGTGTTTGCACCGATCGGAAAAAAGATTTACCACTTGATTTTTTGATCTACAAGCAAGTGTATTTGATCTAGGAGCTCGATCAGAGCCCGCTCTAAAGGATCAGGTCATCGATACTAGTTTAGAAATAAGGTTATGTATTCGAATAGAAGATCAAATCAAATATTTTATACCGATGATTTGGGTACATCTTATCAGTTTAAGTTTTTTAAATAATATTTAGGTAAAATATTGTGGGTTTAGGTTCAGGATAATTTCGGAGACGAAATTCTTTAAGTAGGTGAGAATGTAACAATCCGTAATTTACCACTTTGAAAGTGGAATATTTAATTTATTTAAATATTCAAATATATAATTTTAAAACTAAAACAATCATGTTTTTACATAATAAATAAGAATGGAAAACTTATTTTTAATTTGAATAAAGGTTTTGGATTTCGATTGTAAAATTTACAAAAGTTGTATTCCGATAAAGTAGGTTAAATATTCGAGAAATTTATTTTAAAGGATAAATAATTATTTTTAAATATATATAATCCATGTCAAACTCTTTTTATAAAATAGTAATTTAATTTATAATGGTTCGATCAATATATAAAACTTGTTTTATAAAAGTTGTCAAATTTCGTCGCTTATCGATTAATCGATGTCGTATTTTTACAAATAGATTTGAATATTGTTTTATATTATTTCATAAGACAAATATAATAGTTTTAATTATTTAAATATAATAATAAATTTATTTTGAAGTTTGATTTACATGTATAAATAGTTTAACAAAAACATCAAAATGTGACCAGAAAACGTTTTGTTGAAAATCAACGTTTTGTTCAAAATAAGTTGCCGCAACATTGTCATACATTTGTTAACATGCTTTAACATATATATTGCACATTTTAATAACTAAACATGTTTACTTTTACTAAATATAATTAGAGAACTTCTAGAAGTCATTAGTAAATGTAAGTAAGAATTAACAAAAGTAAGAAAAAGTAAACATCAAATCAATATCACACCAAAAACTAACTGTTAACTCCTATTTCTACCACGACCTAAAACTCCGCGACCTATAACTCAGCAGCCCAACGACCTAAGAGTACTTGACGACTTAATGGTCTCAACGACCTAACGGCATAATTGTATTAGCGACCTAACTCCATGAAGCAGCTATGCGACCTAAAGACTTAAGCATTGTCACGATCTACGACCTATGGGGAGTAGCGACCTAATTCCTGAAGATATGGAGCGACCTATCAAGCTTTGCGACCTAACAGAGAGCTGCGACCTAAAGGAGGCCGCGACCTACCAAGCTTCATGACCTAACCAGATAAGCAAGCAAGCAACCTAAAGACTTTATGCGACCTAACTGTCCACCGACCTATGAAGTTTCGCGACCTAAGGGATTCAGCGACCTAAGATCAGCTATGGCCACAGGAAAGTACTCACGACCTAGGGTAGGTCGCTAACGACCTAAACACATAAATAAAGAGGCCGCCTCTACTATGCCGCTGAGTGTTAGGTCGCGCACGACCTAGAACTTGTTGAAAAAAGCATGCGCCTACTCATGAAAAAGGAAAACCGGAGCTTCATAGGTCGGAGACGACCTACGACCTTACTTAGGTCGGTCACGACCTACGACCTAAGTCCGAGCAAAGCCTATAAATACACCCCTAATTCCAACTGAAAAAGGACTTTTGGGCTGATTTCCTTCAAACACCGTTACTCTGCTGCATTCCAAACTAATCCAATCCAACACTTGAAGCTCTCAAGATATTAAGAACGCTACAAACAACTTCAAGAAGAGATCACATACATCCAACATGGATTCGAAAACCCTCATCTCCATCGAAGTTTAAGCTACTTGTTCTAAGTATCTTGTAATTCAAAGTGTATTGTATTTGGGAAGAATTGTATCAGCTTGTAACGAGATTATTAATAAAAGTACTTAAAATGGACGTAGGCTATACCCTAAAGCCGAACCACTATAAAATTGTTGTTGTTTACCGCTTTTCTACTATTATCTGCTTGTAATCTGTTCCCGAGTCGTCGGGTGGTGCTTTCACAATTACAACTCATACATCGGGGTGTTAGCGTTCAAATTCAAGCGTTAACATTTTTGGTGCTTTCACTGAGAACTGAACTCAGGCAAGTTATCATCATTGCTTCACAGAGGTTTGTAGAGAGAATTTCCCTGAAAACCAGAAGTCTATCCGAGATAATGGCTCCTGGAAGGAAGAGTAGATCTGTCAGATCTGGGAATATTCAAGAGGGAACCTCCGCTTCCCCTGTACCTAATCAACCCATTCCGTCTGCTGGGGTTACGAAAGCAGAGTTGGATGCTGTAATATTAGGACTGAACCAGCAGATAAACGCCCAGAATGCACAATTAGAAGCTCAGAGTGCCCAAAATGCTCTAATTCTGAATAAGTTGAATGATTTGCTCGGGGCAAATAATCAACCGGCTGGTAATGGAAGGAATTATACTGGCAACATTCATGATGCTAATGAGAGGAATGCTCCAGAAAGGGCTGCCAGTCCCTTTGAGCAAACGCTTCCTGAGGTTGGTGGATCTGGAACTCGACATGATGAGGAGTATCTTTCTGGAATGGTCCGGCAAATCATGAGAGAAAGTATGCAAAGGGTTGAAGATGAGAAAGAATGGGGTTTCGCCCCAAGTAAAACTCCATTTACTGAGAAAATCTTAAAGGCGGAGTTTCCAAGGAAGTTTGTCCCTCCAACTATCCCAGCTTACAAAGGGACAAGTGATCCGAATGAATTCTTGTATAAATATGATTGGCACATGACAGGTGCCAGGGCCTCAGACGAGATAAAGTGCCGATATTTCCCCGTATACCTTGAAGGTGTGGCTCTACTGTGGTTCACCAAGTTGCCAGTCCGATCTATTGATCAGTTTTCAGACTTGACCCGAAAGTTCAAGGAACAGTTTAGACTATATGCTTCAAAGGCCAAAGACATCATGTCATTGTCAAGTATAGAACAGAATCCTGGTGAATCTATCAGATCTTTCTTGAACCGCTTTAATATAGCGCTGGCAGAGGTGGACAATGCTGAACCGCGAATGATATTGACTTATCTGATGAGGGCTATTGATAAGTCGAGCGAATTTGGGAAATGGTTAAACATGAAGGAGTCATCCTCCCTCGAAAAGTTCTACAAAAAGGCAGACGAATTCATACGCCTGGAAAGCCGTCCTGTACCGGTGAAGGCAGTGTCAGAAAAAGCTGAAGATAACACTGTTGCACCACGCAAGATTGAATCTGTAGGGCAAAAAAGGGAAAATAACAATGGGAAGAAACAGAGTAATCTGAAGAAGCCCCGATCCTTCAAGCCATCAGAGTATACTCCTTTATCAGATACGCCGGAGCATATCTTCCTTGCCATTAAAGATTCTGTTGACCTCCCTAAACCTATCCCTTTGAGGACCGGAAAAAAGGCTATACAAAGTGGGAAGTTCTGTCGCTTCCATAATCAACCCGGTCATGAGACTGATGAATGCCGCCAGTTGAAAAATCTGATTGAAGAATTGCTAAGAGAAAACAAGCTGCAGCAATTTGTGAAAAAGAATAGCAACAATCCTGCATCGTCAAGTCAGGGGCAACAGGCTCCTGTTCATCAGCCTAGGATAGGTGAGAAAGCTACGGGGCATGAATCTGGAAGGCCCATTATCTATGTCATTACAGAAGGGCCTCACCCAGCTGGCAAGAGCTGGGGAGAGATGGAGAGATATGCCAGAGCTTTGAAATATGTCCCAGCCGAAGAAGACGTCTTTGTTTTAGAAGACACTACGCCCCTGAAACAACAGAAAACTTTCAGTGATGATATTATTTTCAGAGCCAGAGATTCCTCAGGTATCGAAGCTCCTACCCTAGATCCCTTGGTCATCTCTGCTGGTATTGGACCGGCCATTGTTAGAAGAGTTCTCATTGACTGCGGAGCATCATGTAATATCCTCTTCAAGAAGACATTCGACCAAATGAAAATCCCTATGGTCGATGTACAAGCCTCATCGCAGAAGATCGCTAGCTTCACCGGGGAGCCAAAGCAACCAATAGGAACCATCGATCTGCTAGTAGAACTTGGGGAAGGAGAAAGGAAAGTGGTCCGCAAGCAAACATTTGTGATTGTCGATGAATTTTCTGCTTATAATGCTTTCCTTGGCCGTCCAACGCTCGCAGCATTCAAAGCTATTCTAGCCCCGTGGTGCCTCACTATTAAATTCCCTACAGACAATGGAGTAGGAGTTATAAAAGGGGATCAAAATGCTGCGCGAGAGTGCTATTTGACAGAGTTGCGAGAGTCAAGAAAGAGGGAAATGGGAAAGGATGCGGCCACTCCGGTCCGCATCAAAGAGCCAGCCTTGTAGCAATTACGGGGCGGACCCTGCACTGGCGAGCATAGCAGGGCACGGAAAGAGATGGATCTCAGAAAAGCCAGTGCAGGGGAGAATAGAGTAGTGCCGGTTGAAATGACGGTACCGGTACCTGTTGACCCGAAGGACCCAAATAAGGTGTTGAATGTGGGTTCACAACTTAATGTGTCAATTCAGAATATCTTGATATCATTCCTGAAAGCAAATCTGGATGTCTTCGCTTGGACTCGTGCTGATATGTGTGGAATATCTCCAGAAGTTGCAGTACACGCTCTGAATATTGACCCAAAGTTTACACCAGTAAAACAGAAAAGAAGAACCCAAGGTCCAGAAAGGTCAGCAGCATTAAAAGAGGAAATTGATCGACTCATGGAAAATAACTTCATCAGAGAATCTACATATCCGAACTGGGTTTCAAATCCTGTGTTGGTTAAGAAAGCAAATGGAAAATGGAGAGTGTGCATCGATTTTTCAGATCTGAACAAGGCCTGCCCCAAAGATTGCTTTCCTTTACCCAGGATCGATCAACTGGTAGATGGAACAGCGGGACATGAATTGTTATCTTTCATGGATGCCTACTCCGGATATAACCAGATCATGATGCATGAACCGGATCAGGAGGACACGAGCTTTATCACCGATGTTGGTCTTTATTGCTACAGAGTTATGCCCTTCGGTTTGAAGAATGCAGGGGCAACCTACCAAAGACTTGTTAATGCTATGTTCAAACCGCAATTGGGCAAAACTATGGAAGTCTATGTTGATGACATGTTAGTAAAGTCTAAGAAAGCAGCGGATCACATTGAACACTTGGCAGAAGTGTTCGCAGTCCTCCGGAAATACAGAATGAAGCTTAACCCTCTGAAATGCACGTTTGGGGTCGAGTCCGGAAAATTCTTAGGGTTTATCGTCAGCACTAGGGGCATTGAGGCTAGTCCAGCTCAAATTACTGCCTTGAAAGAAGTCAAAGCCCCTAGAACAAAGAAGGAATTGCAAAGTCTCAATGGAAAAGTTGCCGCCTTAAGTCGGTTCATTTCCAAAGCTACAGATAAATGTATCCCATTCTTTGACGCCCTAAAGAAAGGAAAGAAAAACTTCAATTGGACTCCCGAATGCCAAAAAGCCTTTGATGAGTTGATTCGCCATATGGAGACGCCTCCAATACTTTCTAGGCCTGGCGATGGCGAGGATCTTCTTATATACTTGGCAGTATCATCACACGCTTTAAGTGCAGCGCTGATACGGGAAGACAAAAGGATTCAACATCCAGTTTACTATATCAGCAAAAGACTCACTGGGGCAGAGATGAATTACTCTAAGTTGGAAAAACTCGCCTATTGCTTACTAATTGCATCTAGGAAGTTGAGGCAATATTTTCAAGCTCATCCTATCAGAGTCCTCACTGATCAACCTTTAAAGCAAGTCCTGTTTCGCCCTGAAACTTCGGGTCATCTTCTAAAGTGGAATATTGAACTCAGTCAGTATGACATCACTTATCATCCCCGGAAAGCGGTCAATGGACAAGCTTTAGCAGATTTCATTGCAGAGTTTACAGATAAAGGAAACAGTGAGGAAGAAACGTTCGACAATTCCCCTATCCAGTGGAGGTTATATGTCGATGGTGCAAGAAATGATTACTGTTCTGGAGCCGGAGTCGTACTTGAGACTCCTGAAGGTCGGTCATTATGCTATGCACTAAGATTGGAATTTCCTTCAACAAACAATGAAGCCGAATATGAAGCTCTTATCGCAGGACTGAAAATCGCTAAAGAACTAAACATACGAGCATTACAGATCTTTAGCGATTCTCAGCTTATTGTATGTCAAGTCAAGAAGGAATTTCAAACGAAAGGGGGAAACCTGCCCGCTTACTTGTCGAAGGCTTGGGAACTTCTGTGTGAGCTCGATCACTATTCAATAAGCCACATTCCTCGGGAAGAGAATATGAAGGCAGATTCCCTCGCAAAGTATTCAAGTTCTGGTGAAGCTTAACTATTGGGATTGGTCCCTGTAGAAGTCCTTTCAGCACCAAGTATAGACGAGATGGATATTGACTGGATTATGAATGTATCTCAAGAACAAGAGTCATGGATGACTCCAATACTGGACTACCTACTCAGAGGTTCTCTGCCAGAAAATTCGATAGAAAGACGAAAGCTACTAAGGAAAGCCTCTCGCTATGTAATTCAGGATGGCCGATTATACAGACGGGGATTCTCAATGCCATTGCTTCGATGTGTATCCCGGGAAGAGTCCAAAACAATCCTAGCTGAGGTGCATGGAGGAGAATGTGGTGATCATTCAGGTGGTCAAACATTAGCAAAGAAAATTCTCCGATACGGATATTTTTGGCCAGAAATTAATCATGATGCTGCAAGCTATTCCCGAAAGTGTGACAAATGCCAAAGATTTGCCAAAATTCCTAGAGCACCTTCAACTGAACTCAGACAAATGGTCAGTCCATGGCCATTTGCAATTTGGGGAATGGATCTCATTGGGCCGCTACCGACTGCCAAATCAGGGATTAGATATGCTATTGTTGCAGTTGATTATTTTACGAAATGGGCTGAAGCTGAACCATTGGCTACTATCACCTCTAAGAAGATGATAAGTTTCGTGACCAAGAATATCATTTGCAGGTATGGTGTGCCTCAGAAAATAATCACAGACAATGGTACTCAGTTTGAAAGCGAGGAATTCCAAGATTTTTGCAGGCGATTCAAAATCCAGAAAAGCTTTTCAGCAGTTGCTCATCCGCAGGCAAACGGGCAAGTGGAAGCAGTAAACAAGATCATCAAATCAACCATCAAAAAGCAACTCGAAAGAGCAAAAGGTGGTTGGGTCGATAAGCTACCACTTGCACTATGGGCATACAGAACCACTCACAAAACTGCGACTGGGCACACTCCTTTCTCATTAGCATACGGGTCGGAAGCAATGATCCCGATAGAAACAGAGGTTCCTTCACACAGAAGGATCCATTTCAACCAAGCAGAAAATGAAAGGCTACAGCTTGAAGCGCTAGATTTCCTTGATGAAAAAAGAGATGAGGCCAATCTCAGAATTGCAGCTCATCAGCAAAGAATAGCCAGACATTTTAATTCCAAAGTTCGCCAACGCAGCTTTGAGATTGGAGACCTAGTCCTGAAGAGAATTATGACAGCGACAGGTGTGTTTGGGCCAAATTGGGAAGGACCGTATGTAATAGGTCAGAAGCTTCTTGACGGCACATTCAAACTCACCACTGTTGATGGAGATCAAATTCCAAGGGCATGGAACAGCAACCATTTGCGTCCATACTTTACTTGAAAATTTTGTTGAAACATTGTAAAAAGAATTATGAATGTATGATTCTTGTAATTGAAAGCAATTGTAAAACTGATGCAGGTAAATAATGAAAGAATATAAAGTGGATGTAGGCCCAATTTCATGGCCGAACCACTATAAATCTTGTGTTCCTTATTATTATTACATGTTTGCTTTATTCTCGATATAAAAGGTACATAGAATGTATTGCTGAAATGTCGATTTGAATTTTTGCAGACAATGGAAGTGAAACTTGCACATAAAAAGACCAAGTGATTCTCGCCAAATTTCAAGTCACAAGAGCCCCGAATTCAAATCCTAGATAGGAAGTACTTCAATTGAACAGCCTATGATTTCGACAGAAACGGGTCTTTGCTAATAAATTGAGATCGTTTGAACAAACAAACATCCAATTAAAAAGCTAGTGCTCGTTCTCACGAAATTGCCTGACAATGAAGCACACTTCCTTGGATTAAACAAGTTACTTGTAAAAAAAAAGAAAAAAAAAGGGGGCAGAGGATCATTGAAAAGGCATAAGCAAGTGAACATAGGAACAACCAAAGCTATCATCGGCAGCACAAGTCCTCTTCGGAGGCACGACTCTTCGGAGGATAAAGACCTCTAATGGGTCATACGCCACAAAAAAGAAAGTTCTCTACTCAACAAAAAAGATTGGAGGAGTCATGACCCTCCAACCATGAGAGAGTAACTTCCAGGCGATGAAAACCCTCTCTGAGGCACATTTCACCAGGAGTTGAAGTGTTATGACCGCTCTTCGGAATTTCACTTCACCAGAGTTGAAATGCAAACAAAATAAAAACCCTCTCTGAGGCACATTTCACCAGGAGTTGAAGTGTTATGACCGCTCTTCGGAATTTCACTTCACCAGAGTTGAAATGCAAAAAAAATAAAAGCCCTCTTTGGAGGCCCATTTCACCAGGAGTTGAAGTGTTATGACCGCTCTTCGGAATTACACTTCACCAGAGTTGAAATGTTAACAAAATAAAAGCCCTCTTCGGAGGCCCATTTCACCAGGAGTTGAAGTGTTATGACCGCTCTTCGGAATTACACTTCACCAGAGTTGAAATGCAAACAAAATAAAAGCCCTCTTCGGAGGCCCATTTCACCAGGAGTTGAAGTGTCATGACCGCCCTTCGGGATTTCACTTCACCAAAGTTGAAATGCAAACAAAATAAAAGCCCTCTTCGGAGGCCCATTTCACCAGGAGTTGAAGTGTAACAACCGCTCTTCGGAATTTCACTTCACCAAAGTTGAAATGCAAAACAAGATAAAGACCTTCCTGGAAGCCCATGTTTCACCGAGGTTGAAATAAAACTTCCAAGTGTCGAAACGTGAAAAGGCTTTCCTCAAAGGCACAACTCTTTGGAGGTACACGTTTCACCAAGATTGAAATAAAACTTCCAAGTGTTGAAACGTGAGAAATCCCTCCTCAGAGGTACAACCCCCTCCCGGGGACACAATTAAAAAGAAAGACCTCTTCAGAAGCCCACGTTTCACCGAGATTGAAATAAAACTTCCAAGTGTTGAAACGTGAAAAAATCTCTCCTCAGAGGCACAAATTTTTATTAAAAAAGAAGAAAGAGAAAAATCCTCATCAAGAGCGTACTTGATGACTTTACCTATTCTAAAAAAAAGAAGGGGGAAGAAAGTTAAAGTACATTCAGAGGTCCGCTTTACCACATAGAAGAATTCATTTGGTAAAATATATACATACGCAAAAGGAAAAAGTGATTTCTTCGAAGGACAAAGCGTAGAAACTTATATGATGGAAGTTGCACTCTACGAAAATTCTCTTCGAGAATGAAGTAATTATTCTTTAGAAAACGAGAGTGCAAGTCCCCTCAAAGTATACGATATTGCAGTAAGCTCATGGTATAGGGGCAACATGGTATAGTTACATACAAAGCGGTATAACTATGTCGGTAAAGTACGCTCAAACAACATACCACAAGCTCACCGCAACATCGTATAAATAAACTTGTGCAAAAATGAATAATAAATGCATTCTCAAGTTCAAACAAAAGTCTGTACAAATAAAGAATCATTTTATTCAATTGCAGATATTGCAGATACAGGTTTCAAAATAAAAAGCAGGGGCCGGTGCCTGCACAACATCCGACCATTACACAAAAAAGGAATCAAAAAGCTCAACTCTTCATTTCTTCTTGCCGCCTTTAGACCCTTTACCCGGTCGAGTGGTTAGCTTTTCAGGTCTTTCAGGTTGGTCTGAAGGCATAAGGGAAGAAGGGGAGGGAGGTGCAACTGGTGCAATTTCCGGTTCCTCTTCAGTGGTGATAATTTTCTTCCCCCTCCTCTTCGATGTCCCATGCTTCTTTCTTCTCTTCGAAGAAGACTCACTCCCCGGAGTAACGAGAGCGGACAAGACTACGTCGTCAGAAGGAGTCCGCTCCGGAGAGATCTCGCCTCCTTCGAGTCCCTCATCTTTTTGCTCCTGCGAAGCAATAGGGTCATCCAAGCCATGAAGAGCCTCAATTTTCTCCTCTTGTGACCCAGGTTGTGAAGCAGAAGGAGGAGTCACCTGAAGAGATGGAGGAGGAATAACCAGAGAAGGCGAAGTCTGCACGGCACTTGTTGTTTCAACTGCAGAAGAAGAAAAATTGAAAATGTTAGTATCTTCCCGAAAGAAGGGAGATATGGGTTCATCGAGATTCAAGAGGTAATCGAGAAGCTCATCAAATTTTTGAGGAATAAGCAGGTAATCCACCTGAATCGGACCAATGTCGAAATTACCTGAAGATGTTGGCTTCGTCAGTTCAATCTCATAATTCTGAGGCCTAATGTCCTCCAAAGCCTCTTCATCAGTAGGGGTAATTACCCCGGTTCTTGTAGGAGCCGGCGAATGAGCACTAGAGCCTGTAATGTCCACCTCGGGAGAAACTAGAGGACGTTCAGAGGTAGTAGGCGGTACTTCTTTTACAGAACGCTCCTCTTCCGCCATCCCGGCCCGCGCTCTGGCAAGCTGCTCCTTTCCCTTGGCAAGAGCGGCACGGGCTTCATCATCAAGATAATGCTCTTCAAGGGCTGACTCAGCATATCCAGCACCTTTACCACCGAGCATATCAAGTGCTGCCTCCCAAACTTCAGCCAGTGTGATTTCATACTTGGGGCCTAGAAAGGCAAGGCTGCCACGTCCCAAAATGCTGTGCAGATAAAAATCGAATAATGTGGAGCTAATGTCAGCTTTGGTTGCTTGATGAGCCTTTTCGGCTGCAAGTTTACCAGCAACAGCCTCGTCGCGCTCCTTTTCGGCCATAGCAAGTCGAGTTTTTAACAACTCTATCTCCAAGCTTTGAGAGCCGGTCTGTTCTCGCAGTTGTACAGTTTCAGCACGATATTCTTCTATGACCTTTTCCTTGTATGCAAGCTTATCTTCGACTGCTCTTTGACTGGCATGCGCATCTCGTACTTGTTGCTGAAGCATGCTCTCCTTTTGAGAATGGAAAGTAGATGAAGTAGCTAATTCTTCTTTAAGTTTTTCTACTTCCGCTTCCAGCTTTTCATTGTAGGAAGCAATACTTCTCATTTCGGCGTCATGCTGTTCGAGAGTCTTCTGCCACTCAGCCTTATCATTCTCCATTGTTAGCATGGCCTCGAGATTGGCTCGGTTAACCCTCTGAAGTTCGTCGACGAGTTTTTGCCAGTTCGACATTCTTTCGATATCGGTCCTGACAGTATCAAGATTTCGCAGCATAGCCGATTTGTCGAGAGGAACCAAGTCGAGATCAAATCGAACCCCTCTCAGGCACCACTAAGGAAATCGACTTTGAAGAGTGGGAGGACCTTGCCCGACTTGGTATGTGGGCCGGTTGATGATTGCTTGAATGTCGGAGCGAACGGGAGCAGGAGATTGAGCAGGGACATGTTTAGAAGCTGAAGGAGTTGTTTCTTCAGTAAGTCTAGCCCGCTTGCTAGAAGAATCGTCTATGTGACTCGTTCCTCTCTCATCTTGAGATTTTCTCTTTTGGGTATCATCATCTCTGTGGGGAAGATCATGTTTTTCTTGTTCCCTTCGGCGACGTTCTTCATATGCTCGTCTCTCGTCGGCTTTCCAGATGGCCCTCTCTTCATCCGACTCTCTATAAGAAGGAAGGTAACGCCTGTAATCATACTGGCTACGCCTCCCGTGGCGCTGGAAATCATCATAATACGAGCCGCTACGCCCCATAGGAGAATCTGGAATTAAAATAATAAGCTTTAGAAATCTTTAAAGTACAAGAAGATAAGTGCATAGAAGTGATGAGAAATCCAAAGTGTCGTGTGACGTGTAAACTACGCGCATCGAGTTACAAACCACTCTGTGGAATAGAGGTAGTGATAACTTGAGTAGGAGGAGTTGACATTTGTTGAAAAGAAGATGTCGCCTCGATTACAGAAGAGACAGTTTTAGAAACATCATCTTTGAAAAGTTCTTGAGATGTCACAATTAAATCGCTCAACCCCTCAAAAACATCATCGCCATCTTGTTTTTTGGAGCTTGCTTTCTTAACTCCTTCACTAGTAGATCGAGGGGGTTCTTCCTCTTCAGTAACTGGGGCAAGTACAGACTTGTCAAATGGCCCCACAACATCTTTCGGAATTGAACACTTAACTAGTGAAGTTTCTATAGAGGTTCCTCCCTACAAGTGCTCTTTAGTGGAGACTGGGGCATCAGGAGTGCTTGTCGGAGAATCAGGAACCTCCGTTGGAACTTCATGTATTTGAGTGGAACAAGAAGGATGTAGAAGCTCAAACTGATGAAGAAGTTCTTCTGTCAATAGAAATTTTGCGCTTCTTTCTTCAGCAGCCACAGTGCTTAGCCTTTCAAAAACTGACTTATGGCTGGAATCTCTAGAAGGAGGAGGAAGTGCTGGAAAGTTAAGGAATGGAATCAGCATCTAGCAATACGAACCAGGTAAAACTTAGAATAAAATTAAAGAGAAAAAAGATCTCACTTCCTACTCTCCAGTCTGCGTAGAATTCTGCGGGGCAACGAATGTAGAAGTATTGATTCAGGAATCCATGTGCACTCTCCGGCAAATCCAAAATAAGTTTGCGGTTCCGCGCACCCCTTACAAGTACAATTGAAGGATGGTCCTTGTTCTTCGCAAAAGTGCACAAGTAACAGATTTCCTCAAAACTCGGAAGACGATCAAGAGTCCTCCTGAACAGAAAACACAATCCCATCAAAATAGCATAGCCATTGGGGTGCAGCTGAAAAGGAGAGATCGTCAGTTGAAGTAGGATTTGCCGGAGAAATTCATTAAAAGGAGGAATTGCTCCACTCAAGCACATTTGTCGATTAATGGCAACAAAACCGTAAGGTGGTCTATCAGCAGAGTCATTTGGTCCAGGGAGTAGAACTTCTGCCTCGGCAATGCCAAATTGAACGCATAATTGATTAAGCGCCCGCTGTTTCAAAAGGGTAGGAGTTCTTTCCGGAGGATTCTCTAGTGGAATAGCAATCGGGAAAACCCCTTCAGCGTGTTCTATCATCTCTTCTTGTTGAGACATCATTCTACAGCGACTGGATGTTCAGATGAGAAGGTGCACGTTTCCTAAAAAGTGTGAAGTGTTGTGCAGAACTTTAAAAAAAAAAAAAGCAAACATAACTGAAGTTAAACTAGTTGACAATTAGTCGACTATGAGATTTCAGGACTTGTTAATATAAAGCTCAAGTGAAGTGTTAATGCGAACGAATCAACTTTAACTGGATATTTTAGTTTTGCTTTAACACTTCACTTGAATTCATTGGTTCACAGCATTTCATTCACACAATTCATTTAAGTTGATTACTCTTTATCGACTAATCTGTCATTCGATGTGGGCAGTCAATGGCAGTATATTCGTCCCAGTTTTCTGCAAATATTATGTTTAACAGGTTATTAGCATTAGAGATAATCTGCAAGGAAGTACAACAAAATCCAAGTTCAAACAGTTCAATCAAAGTTGTCTCAAAATGTCACAAGTCCTAGGTCGCCCGGCGACCTAGCATAGGTCGGAACCTTCTTAGGTCGCGCTGTGCAAAGTAAAGGATAAGGCATTTCAATCTCGTCATAGTGTTAGCTCGGCCGCGACCTAGAGTCTATGTCGCAAGAAAGTTAGGTCGTGCGGTTCCTAGCTCGAGTAACTCTTAGCTCATGAAAAGTCTTAGGTCGCGCAAATATTAGGTCGTTCAGCGACCTAGTATGGGTCGAAACTATTCCTTAGGTCGCAAGGGTTCTTAGATCACGAATTATCTTAAGTTGCTCAAATTCACTAGGTCGCTAGCTTCCTCTCCACGCAATGCTTCACCGGACCTGATAACCCGCTATCAACTACACCAAAATCCATCATCCTATTCGTGAAGTTCATCATCTTTTCATACCACCAAACCATTCGAAAAACCAATTCAAAGTATCTCCGATCTATCATAAATCTAACTCACTACTGTGCGTTCGTAAATCGCAACAACCACAATAACCAGTAACGATCAAAAATCGATCACAGCGCAACTCAAAGTGAAGCGCGACGCGCAAAATCGATTTGAGGTTCAGAGGTTGGAGTTCGTGGTTCGATGGTGGTTATGGAATGAATAAAGATCGAAGATGCTTACGTAATTTGATAGCAAGAAGGAATTGATGAATGATTTGGTTGAATTCGTCTTTGAAATCGCAGAATTCTGTTAATGGCAGAGCAAGAAATTGAAGCAGTTAGGTAATGGAGAAGAAACGACCTAGCAATTTATATGGAGCTGAAAGAAGAAGGCGAGTAGACACGCGAGTTAGCGTATGTTTTAGGTCGCTTACGACCTAGCAAAGTTAAGTCGAAGCACACGACCTATCACATAGGCCTGTACTTCGAGGGGCAAATGTTAACTCCTATTTCTACCACGACCTAAAACTCCGCGACCTATAACTCAGCAGCCCAACGACCTAAGAGTACTTGACGACTTAATGGTCTCAACGACCTAACGGCATAATTGTATTAGCGACCTAACTCCACGAAGCAGCTATGCGACCTAAAGACTTAAGCATTGTCACGACCTACGACCTATGGGGAGTAGCGACCTAATTCCTGAAGATATGGAGCGACCTATCAAGCTTTGCGACCTAACAGAGAGCTGCGACCTAAAGGAGGCCGCGACCTACCAAGCTTCACGACCTAACCAGATAAGCAAGCAAGCAACCTAAAGACTTTATGCGACCTAACTGTCCACCGACCTATGAAGTTTCGCGACCTAAGGGATTCAGCGACCTAAGATCAGCTATGGCCACAGTAAAGTACTCACGACCTAGGGTAGGTCGCTAACGACCTAAACACATAAATAAAGAGGCCGCCTCTACTATGCCGCTGAGTGTTAGGTCGCGCACGACCTAGAACTTGTTGAAAAAAGCATGCGCCTACTCATGAAAAAGGAAAACCGGAGCTTCATAGGTCGAAGACGACCTACGACCTTACTTAGGTCGGTCACGACCTACGACCTAAGTCCGAGCAAAGCCTATAAATACACCCCTAATTCCAACTGAAAAAGGACTTTTGGGCTGATTTCCTTCAAACACCGTTACTCTGCTGCATTCCAAACTAATCCAATCCAACACTTGAAGCTCTCAAGATATTAAGAACGCTACAAACAACTTCAAGAAGAGATCACATACATCCAACATGGATTCGAAAACCCTCATCTCCATCGAAGTTTAAGCTACTTGTTCTAAGTATCTTGTAATTCAAAGTGTATTGTATTTGGGAAGAATTGTATCAGCTTGTAACGAGATTATTAATAAAAGTACTTAAAGTGGACGTAGGCTATACCCTAAAGCCGAACCACTATAAAATTGTTGTTGTTTACCGCTTTTCTACTATTATCTGCTTGTAATCTGTTCCCGAGTCGTCGGGTGGTGCTTTCACAATTACAACTCATACATCGGGGTGTTAGCGTTCAAATTCAAGCGTTAACACTAACATAATTAATATTTCACTTATCTTAGTTCATAAGGGATTAAGATATAAAATAAGAAGGGAAAGGATGATGTTAAGTTTTGAAAAAGTTGTAACGACCCGATTTTTTGACGCTCGAAAGTCGACATCAATACGTCCACTGTATCAAATGCCGAACAATCGAATGCCGAAAAACCGAACCGTTTGGGTTAAAGAAGAAGAAGATAGAAGAAAAAATAGAAATAATAACAGAATCTCATATTCATAGCGGAACAATATATAATAGATAAATGAATAATATTTAAAAAAAAGAACTATATCAGTTTATACAATATATCATCATAGTCATATACAATACAACACAACATTGACCAGTATATTAACTTGTCTGTATGAAAACCAAACTTGCATCAACCCATACATAGCAGATAATATATAATATAAGTGATACGTCTCGCCATCCAGCTTGTCTCCTGATCTCCACAGCATACTTTTCTGACTTCGCTCCAAAACAACTGATAACCTAACTCTAGGCTGCTCGTATGGAAAATTATGGGCACCCAGAGTTTAGAAAGGGAACAATAAACTCCAGGTCAGTCGTGTGACCGGTGTGAGATCTTAAAACAGTTATTTGCACAAAAGAAAAGGAAAAATGAAATCCATTGATGCTTTTGGAAAATGAAACTACCATAAGGCCTCCCGCCACACACACAGTGCAATTGCACAATTGGAGGAGATTTCTCCTTATGATAGTAAAACATGCTTGATACGCGAAAATCCTTTTGATATTATTATTAGTGCATAGTGTGGAAGATATTTTGAAAGTATTTAGCCAGCATACGTACCATTATAGTATGCCTACTTTAGCTACCATATTAGATGGCAGGTTCTACAACTAAAACAATATTGGGCTCGTACTTGGTGATTGGATTTCCAACAAATGGTCAAAGCTAAGGAACTTCCTTCACCGAATGGGTACGCCTCTGGAAGGACGCCCCGAGAACCTAACCGGATATCTACCAACACAAGGCTGGGTTACCTCTGTAACTTGGTAACTAACTGTCACGAGTATGCCACCCCCCGGTCTAGACCGACCATTACCGAGGCGCCTCAACAACCAAAAACCACATATGTAAATAATTTGGGCCTCATACCAGAATACCACTTTTTTATCCACGCAAGTTAAATATTTGGGCTCCATACCAGATACCACTTTTTATCCATAAGGAAATGTACATACGCTGAGGGGCGCGGCCCCCATAACCTTGCTGCATCTTTTCCTGTTTTAAACATTTCCGGGATGTGAGGTTCGACGAAGTCTCGTCCACAAAGCTACGCTTTTCACAAAAGCCATGCTTCGATCAACAAATGATCAACACTTAGCATGCCACATTACCAATTTAGGAATATATCACTAGTAAATATCAACTACATAACCTCTAAGCTCATATGTCTCAGAGAAGGGTGTTAAGCTAAGAGAATGAATTCTTCGCCACCAACAGAAATGTATTTGATAGAAACCGACTTTATATCTCAAAGTGTAATGTCAGACATACATCCATATAGGTCCGTTCCGGGTTCGAACGAAACCGAAGGCACTTCCTCCAATTAAGGAAAGAAGCCCTTGCAAATCCGGATATCCACTAATCACGTCCTGACTCCCCATCACAAAGGGGTGATATAAATCTCTAACCGGAGCAACTCAGTGCCGAGACATTCGACAGGTAATCCTTTCATTTTCAAAAATACATGGTCTTCAACCACCGTCTTCAAATGCAATCCCATCTCGTCGTATCATTTTTCGGAATAGGTTTTATGACTTAATGTCCTCTCCCAGCTAATCTGAATAATGAGCGCTTATTTTAAAAATAAGTGGTTACATTCAGATTTCAAATAAGTCACAACAAATTTCCACTTTGATCCTTTAAACAAAAGATCCATTACTAAGATTTGATGTGATTTTCGGATAACCATTTGGAATCCGACCCCGGTCGTATCGAAATTCAAATATCGTTTAAAGGCCAATATTGATGATCGTTTATTTAACTATCAAACGACATTCACAACAATCATAGATTTAAATAGTTTCCCCATATTATTTATTTTCAAAATATCTTCGCAACATATATTTTCACACTTCAACCCTTTGGAAAAAAATTTCAAATCAATTTCCTCACACGGAATAAAATTCCAAATATTATTTATTTGCACTAAAAATTTGGCGAGTTCGAACACTTTTAAATAATTTAAATCACTTATCCAAAAATATATTTGGAAGCACTTTAAAATGAAAACTATTTTTAAACACTTCATTTAAAATATTAGTTAATAAATTTTTGTTTTAATATCACATATAAAACTCAAGCCCAAAACAAATTTTAAAGATTATTACATAGAGTGTAATTATTTTAAACATCATTTTCTAAAACAATACCAATTAAATCTTTAAAATAATCACTTCTATAATTAACTCAATAAATATTTACTTTAAAGATTTAAAAAAAATTTAAGAAAATAATTTCACCAAAAACATTCTTTGTAAAAACCAATTTTTGGATTTTTAATTCATATTTGAAAGCTACTATGAAAACATACTCGACTTTCCAGAGGAAAATACACTTTCCTTTCCAAAATGGTACATTTAAATCAGTTAATAAATCCTTCCCGATTTATTTCAATTTACATCCCAAATTCATAAATTTTCTTTCCACACTTTTAAAAATGAACCAATATTTATTATTAAAACAAATTTTCCTTTCCTTTATAAATTCCCATTGTGAATTTAAATTTCCAAATATCCACTGATATACGATTTTCAAATCAATTTCCAAATATTCACTTTCAAACACAAAATTATTTTCAAATCGATTTCCCAAAGATTTTTTTTCTAACACCAAATAAATTTTCAAATTTATTTCCAAATTTATTTCAAACACCAAATCAAATTCCAAATTTATTTTCAAATTTATTTCAAACACTAAATCAAATTCCAAATTGATTCCCAAATTTATTTCTTTTAAAATAAATTCCTTTATTTCTCCTAAACCATTTAAAATCCGATTAAATAAATTCTTCAAATTTTAAACAATATTACTCAAAATCCATTTATTTTCATTAAATTAAATATTTTCCCCATATTTTGTAATTAATTCGATAGGATTACAAAAATCAACTTTTATACTTTTAAATTCCTTCTTTTAAAATTCATTCAATTATCTAAAATTAATTTATTTAAAATTTTGTACTTTAATTTCCAAAGATTCAATTATACATTTCTGGTATTTTAAAATACCAAAATATATTCAGCCAAACTATAGCCTTCAATTAATTTCAGTCACCAATATAATCATGCATAGATTATAAATAAATCATATCACAACATATGCAATAAAATCAAACAATTTGAGGAATCCAGTTGGATCCCTCCAACCTGTTTCCCTGCATCCACAGATGTTTGCACAATATAAATACCAATTCCACTTCAAGGTGGAATATCGTGGTATATGGGATTATATCATATCATACGCTATTATGCGGTTCATAGGGTCTCATCCGCTATAATGCAGGAAATCAATCAGTCCAATATATATATATATATATATATAAACACACACTACTATATATAATATCATCCAACAGATAAATTATCAAATTCATCCAAGCACGTCCAAAAATTTAAATTATTTCTTTAAATTAACTAGTCAAACAAATTTGACTGAGAAGATCTCACCTTTAGCTATGCATGCAACCCATTTTCTTTCCAGCTTGATTTTACGATTTCTAGACCTTATATAAGAATTTATACAATTTATTAATATTCGAATAAATCGAACAATTAAATTCCTATTTGAATTAATTATTTTTAATAATTAAATAGCTAAATAAGTTTATTAAATAAATTAATCACCATAAATACCTAATTATTTATTATAAATTTGAATTTAAACTAAAAGTTTTTAAAAACTGCCTAACAGCAAATAATTTTTTCTAACTGCATATATATATATATATATATATATATATATATATTTCACTTATAGTATATATTTTTTTGTATATATAAAATATTAATTAGAATTAAAAATAAAAATGCAATACCTTCTAATACACCGCAAAGTCGCAACCATCGACCAACCCTCCTACATCCAGCACGAACCCGAAATTTCCTCGACGTGTTCGTCCCCACCCAGGAAACTCGCGACCTTCAAACGAACCCCGCGATGAAGTCGAACTCTGCCATCCACACGGGTGCACGAGCAATTCCCTGCTGCCACGAACCAAAACCCTCGACTACCGATCGAGATGCTGACGCTGTGCCCCGACCCAACCTCTCCAATCATCCCCATAAAGCACACCTCCTTACGCTCAGATTGCGGCTTCACCCACATGCGCACGCAATTCGATTCATGAAGGAAACACACAATTTGATTTTGATTGAGTTCGACAACACCTTTCTCTTTTTTATAACGAATTGATTTCGTGAAATTAGGTGAAAAGAGGGCGACCATTTCTTTTGACTTGAACGAGATCGAATCTCCTTTCGATTCAATTTGAATTGAATGAGAGGGGCCATTATTTTTATGAAGCGAGTTCGATTTTGAATTGACTGAAGAAAAGGTTTTCCATCGCATATTTTTTTATTTTACTGACTCAAGTATTTTTTTCAACGAACGCGTGTTGAAAATTTCAAAGAAAACGAAACACGTGTTTGAATTTTCTCTACGTGTCCTTGTTTGGCAGCAGTATTTTAACTTTATTATTTTATATTCACATTTGAAATTCAAATTTTAAATCGACTCTGTAAACGCAACTCAAAATCTCGATCTCAAATCAAAGCGTGCCGCTAGGAATTTATAATGTTAAACCCCTATTTTGAACGCAATGGAAAACGTTTCGAGTCCAAATTCGATCGTATGGAGAAGATAGCTTTTAGAACAAGTTATAATATTAAATTTCAATATAGATTTTAGTGCTTTTATTAACCGTACGATCACGTGACAACTCTGAATGCTACGAAAAGTGAAATTTGATAATAATACAATATTTTAGATCCATTGGAACTGGTTTCGTCAAATTCCGAGACTGTACCTCAGAAGGCGAGTTTTAAATATCAATTTAAACAATATAATTTCAAGCTGAACAAAACAATTTTAAATTCACTTTTGAAAGTTCTATTATCTCCAATATTATCAAAATAAATTTTACAAGCCTTTGAAATATTTTTAATCAGCTTAAAAATCAAGATTTAATATTTTTCCCAATTTTCAATAATTAAATTTAATAATTTAATTGCCAAATAAACAGTGATATTTTGAAATTCAAGTTAACATTCAAATATTTAAAACCAATTATATGTTTTAATTTCAAATGTTCAAAATTCTCGGGTCGTCGCATTCTTGCCCCTTAAAAGAATTCCATCCTGAAATTTCTAGTGAAGGAGAATGATCCATAACCCGTTTATCATTTTTCCAAAACCAAACAGTTTTGATAATTTGCCAACATAAATCTTTTTAATAAAGACCCACTATCACTTCTACTAATTTCCCAACCTCAACCATAAGTTCCAAATAATATTTTTTACTCCATAGTTCAAATTTAAATTCAAATTTTAAATTTTCAAAAATATTTTAAATTTTTTCTAATTCTCTAAATTTTTGAAAAAATTCACCAACGTCTCCTTTGCTTGGCTAGCTCGGTACGACTATAAAATGCCACAATGGGCCCTCAGATTTCAAAAGAAAACAAAACGCCAGGTGGCTAGACCAGAAAATCATCAAATTTCATATAGAAATTTAAATAAATACCTTATGTCGAGCAATTTAAATTTATCTTCTGAAATCAAAAATCTAATTTCCTTTTCCTTCATAACACCTTTATGCTACTTAATAACAACGTCCAATTTCAGTATTCAAAATCATTTTATACATTTGTTTACAAAAGTTTCAATATATAGTTCATTCAAGCCTATACGATGTCCGTATATCATCCGGACGTAATACCAAATCCAATTGCTCACTCGATCACACAACTTCACTTCAGAACTAGTATTGTCCACCCGACTTCCTAGTGCAGACTCAAATCTGGTTTCTTGATCAGAAACAGTCATTCTCCTTGCATAGCCATAAACTATGATAGAGAATTTGCAGAATCAACCAAAAATCCATATCCAGGTTCACCGTCGAAAATTGAGTGAAAAAATCCCAATTCGGATCGATAAAACTATCTCGATATTCTATGCTCGAATTCTGAATTAAATCGTTATGCGAATAAAATAATATACGTACATCCTACGTATTTATTCTCAATTGATTATCAGCTATATCAATTCTCTTTTCTTTTACACATTTATACTGATTTTTATCCACTTATTCACAATCACCATTTCACAACTTCCATTTTAATCTTCATTCAATCATTAACTTAGATTATTTTCTCAACTCCAAATTTTTCTTAAGAATTTCACCATTTATTTCTAAAGTTCAATATATAGATATTCTATACACTTATATTTATTTTCAATTCACCACTTTGGTTTATAGCTATTTATATTTAAACTGGATCTCCAATTCCATATGAATTCAATTCATTTCAAACTGATGCATCACAGCATGCTTTCAGTCGTAGGTAGTTCGCGAGTTATATGAAGTCGCCAGTAACTCAACTACTAAAGCCGTTTTTCCGTAGGTCGCGTACCTTAAGTTGCCAGCGCCCTAGCGGGTTACTCCCTAGCGGGATACGAGGAAAGGATGAAGCAGTGCACCAGGATAACAAGTTATGCAAGCTTTTGTTAGGTCGCTCACTAGCGAACTACGACCTAAAGAGTTAGGTCACTTTTATATGTTAAGTCGCTCCATTCTTATGTCGCTCCATGGTTAGGTCGCATGATGTCGCACTATCTTGAGTCGTTGAAGCTTAAGCCGCTGATTTTTTTTAGGTCGTTGAAGCTTATGTCGTAGGTCGCTCCTATTGATAAGTCGCTTGTATTCTATTTTGTCGTTTTTTGACTTGTATGTGTAGGTCGCGTGTGTTGTAACTTGTATCTGTTAAGTCGTGTATATACTGGCTCGTAGGTCAGCCATCTGTTAGGTCGCATGTCGTTAGGTCGGTCTGTTGTGTTGTAAAATCTCTATAAATACGGGTTGGTCGTTTGTAAGAAGTCGGATGATTGAATAAAATTTTGTTGAGAGCTTTGTGCCTCTTTGAAATTGGAAGTTGAGTGTGAGCTCCTTTCTCCATCTTCGGTTATTCGAGTGCGCTCAAATCAACGAATTTGAAGCCGATTCACGGAATCTCGTGCACGAGGTCAACGTCGAAGAATCGTAGATCTTTTAAGATGGCATCGTGCGCAACCAATGTGTTGAAGATAGCTAGAATCTGGTATCTCGAGAGATCAACGGATTTGGGCATTTATCTTATTTTACTTGACACTGTGACGACCCGACTTCTTACGCCCAGGAAGACGTTTCGTCTGGAAGAAAGAAAGGGGGTGAGAAAATAGAAAAGATAGAGAAGAAAGAACAACAACATCAAAATCTCACAGCGGAACGAATAAAATTATAATAGTCACATAAGTATTTACCTAATATACAACATCAATTAGAGTTATACAGATAATACATCACATACTAGACAGTTATAAACACCTGTCTAGTTATACAACTCAATACACAAGACAACAAAGAGATACCAACAGAGTGGAACTATATGTATATCTACTACGCTAAAGCCTCCTGCTCCATTGATCCTCCAGAATTCGTCAAAGCTAACCTGAATCCCTTGACTACCCGTAAAAATTTGGGTACCCGAAAGTTTATGATGAACAAAAATAAACTCCGGGTCAGACATGGGTCTGGTGTGAGTAACATGGTAAAGTTGCTTAATTTTAAAAATCCTTTTGAAATAAAAGGTATCACGTAAGACTCCCCACACATAAACAAGGAAAAGTTTTTACCTTACGCTAACCAAAACATTTGATAGGAAATTCAGTGATATTATAATAGGTCTAGGGTTTTCAAGTAAATAGAAAATAGCCGAAATTGTTACATTCATTAAATTCCAGCTACTAGCCACAAAAGTGGGTAATACAATCAAAACCGTTGGCACTTATTGGATTGTGGATTCCATACAATGGCAGGGCTACTGGGGTACCGCCCGTCACAGTACGTGGCCTAGATCAACATACCGAGGATCACTCTCGACCCCCTGCAACACAAGGCCGGAACCATTCCTTACTGAACAGCCCCAAACAAGATAACCCCGCAGATAGTCGTCGCTACTGCCACTAAGCCAAAATAAAGGGACATCTAGACAGGGGAATATCCTTGTCCTGCTTGGGCATGACCCACCTAACCTTGTTGCACCTCCTTGTTTTAGCCATTCCTGGTTGATGAGGCTTGAGGCTACGATTACCTTTAGAGAATACATTTCTTAGAATGCTCATCGCCCACCTGACGATGTGTTGAAAGCATTCAATCATACAAGTTCGTTCCGGGTTCGAACGAAACCGAAGGCATTATCTCGTTACACTCATTTTGGAATCACCCTCAGAGTTAACGACAATAACCCTTGCACTCTGAATCTTTATCTTCACTTCAGATTCACGACCTATCGTTAATTTGGAATCGATGTGGTTTTTCGGATGTTCCAAATGTGGAAAACCGATCCCGGTCTCATCGAAGTCCAAAACGTGTCTTTTAAGGCCAACTTGTCTATTTAGTCTTAACAGTTCAATTCAATATTATTAATATACACATAGATAGATAATTCACAATATCACAATAGATAATCATATCATCATCATATACAGATAATCAATATTATCATCCAAACAGATAATTAAATATTATCATGCTTAAACCAAACAACCATATCATATAGATATTACTCATCTCATATCTGAGATCACAATCATCAATGAAATATCAATATCATTCATCCATAAGCAATGATTTATAAATCACAATCTATAATTAATTTAAAATGAATTAAATTAACTATGTCTATCTCTAATTAATTTAAAGTAAATTAAATTAATTACTTCATCTATAAATCTTGCTTATACAACCATTAAATTAATTATAAATCAAATTAATTAATTATTCTCTAGATATTTATCTTGATTAAACAACTTTGATTAATCATCTTCTAATTACAATAAGTAATTATTCTTTATTTAATTTCACAATTTAATTAATTATTCTCTAGATATTTATCTTGATTAAACAACTTTGATTAATCATCTTCTAATTACAATAAGTAATTATTCTTTATTTAATTTCACAAATTAATTATCCTAAACCATTTATAGTAATTAACATTTAATTACTTCATTTATTAATTACATATGATTAATTACATTTATCCTAATTAACTACATAAATTATTCACCACATTATTGATTATTCCTTTATTAAACAATTTTTAATTACATCATTAATTATATTAATTAATGATCTCTAATTATATTACTTTATTTAAATCAATTACACTAAATAAATAATCTTTTAATTAAACACAATTATTAATCACCTTGATAAATAACAACCTAGTAATTAGCTACCCTTAATTACTTATTAACAAGTTAATTATTCCATAGTTACTTATCTCCATTAATTAATCCTTGATTAATTACAAAGTAATTATCCAAATTACTTCATTAACACATCATCTTTCACTAATTACATTCAATAATTAACATTTATTACTTCCTTAAGTAATTATGCTCCATTGAATACACTAAGTAATTATACTTATCAATTATCAAATGATTTTCTTAAATTAATTAAACTAAATTAATTAACTTAAATTAATCATTTTATCAAAATTAATTACAATAAGTAATTAATCTCTTAATTACTTTTATCAAGTAATTATATTTAACAATTTATAATAGATTATCTAATTAATCTGATTAATTATCAAAATTAATCACATATATAAATTAATTAATAATCTTTAGTTAATTTTCATAATTACATATCTAATTTTTTTTTTAATTAATTCCTAATTATAAATTAATCTAAATTATTAATTTATAAATTAAATACATAAGTCATTCATTAAATAACTTACTCATTAGATCATTTTAATATCTTCGTTATTCCTAAGATAATTTATTTCATACTGATGATTACATTAATATTTAAGTGTGTTAGAACTTTACCTTCCAAAATTTTAAATTCAAATTCCATTTTGACTTTAAGATTCAAAAGGATTATTTATTTAAACATTAATCAAATTTAAATTCAATTTATAATCTTGTAAATAACATTAATTACGTACATATGAAACTTATATAAGAAAGGCCTTTAAATTCAACTGTTTGTATCTTTATTTAAATTTAAATTTCCAAAGACATTCATATTTTAAAAACTGATTTAAACCTACAGATTTGAATTCGAAGTAAACTTGAATCCATCAATTTTACCTTTGATTTAAAAAAAACTTTGATTTAAACTTCCCTTCAACAACATG